>JANSME010000001.1:6374364-7011801 GCA_029299165.1 Ophiostoma himal-ulmi
AAACAGAGAAGCTGATTCGGTGACAGGCTTCTTCTAATATAGAAGAAAGAAGCGCCGTGGGTCATTGGGAATGTAGTAGCTTGATATTTTTATGCAACGACGGGGTGCCTTTTGTAGGACGGAAGCATGGGCAGTGGCTATGCTTGCCGGAAGATGACATGGCGTAGGTCTGGGAGCAGTCTTGCCAGTGGGTGTCTTGACTGTCCTGTGCTTGGAAACACGGTAGAGGGATTCTCTGTGTATCTTCGAGCGTTGCGGTGCCACTGGCGTGCTTATTTTTTCGTACTTATTGAAGCGCTCAATCTGGACGGTTTTGCTGAAGGCCGTGCCGCGGCGCTTGGCTATAAAGGATAAAGAGCTGGCCGAGGTAATAGAACTGATCGAGCCGACGGAAGCATTAGAGCTTACTGGGGTATCGGAACTTTCAGAACCAACGCAGCTGTCGGATTTCTCATAGCCGGTGCTTGACGTTGAGGCTGAGCTGTTGGAGCTTGTCGAAGGGCTTGGGCTGGAACGTGGGGTGGTCTCGGTGATGTTGACATTTGTTGGAGTAGTCACAGCTGAGACAGCAACAGGAGCATCAACAGGAGTATAAAGAGGAGTATCAGTTTGGATAGAAACAGAAGCGCTGGTGGTGGACCATGGTGTGATGGTGTCGAGGTGAACTCGCCGACGCATCTCCACAGCGGCAGGTGCAGACTCCTGTTTGGCGGACCGGCGGCTACGCGAGATAGCCCGAGGAATAGCTAGAAGATTACGGCGGGCCACTCTCTTGCGTTGAGTAGCTTCGTCTATGAATCGAGCCTGGGCATCAGAAAGTGCGAGCTGCTCTCTTTTTTGCTGGATGTAATATCGCAGTATAGCCCATTTGTACTCGTGTTCAGTAAAGGCTAGACCGTTGCACCACATGTTCATGTATAGAGAGGACTGCACGAGACTAGGGTCGATCGGTCTAGGTTTGTAGGCTGTGTT
Organism: Ophiostoma himal-ulmi; assembly: GCA_029299165.1. Classification (NCBI taxonomy): domain Eukaryota; kingdom Fungi; phylum Ascomycota; class Sordariomycetes; order Ophiostomatales; family Ophiostomataceae; genus Ophiostoma; species Ophiostoma himal-ulmi. The sequence continues at coordinate 6,375,337 of JANSME010000001.1, forward strand.
TGAGGGCTGGCTTGAGCTTACTTTTGTAGAATGTGGCCTTTTCTTTACAAGAGCACGCTCGACGAGGCGAAGAGGACGTGAAGGGCGTCTTGGTTCCACGGGAGGAGATGCTGAAGGCGCCGAAGGTGCTGAAGATTCAGACGTCTGAGATGCCTGAGATGCTGGAGGTGCCTGGCTTTTAAACTTGACATCATAGTGTGTGCTGTAGCGACTTCGCTTTGCCTTGCTCTCTGGCCCATGTTCCATATTGTCTGCTGCATCTGCCATCTCGGCAACGAGCTCCTGCAGGCCCTTGAGGGCAAACACCGGGTGCTCGTCGAGAGAGACGCCTACCATGCCATCGTCAAGTAATCTATCTGGATTAATCTTGCACCGTTTCTGAGTGCGATCGGATTTGTGGCTAGGATCTTGGCCGTCTTCGCGCACGGCATCAAGCTTCCTTGTATTGCCGGCGACTTTGGTATGGCACGGCCGCTTCATGTTGGCGATAGGATGGGAATTAATTGTGTAGTGTAGTGCTGTAGTGTATCGTTTGGGTTGCAGTAGAATAATTATCAAAGGGTGATGGCACTGCTCCGTTATTTGTGATGACGATTTGATACCAAGTCTTCAACAGTTGTGACAAACAGGCTTTGGTGACGGAGGACACTCATCATTTTATATACTGTTGATGGACAAGTTTTTTGGACCGAGCTATTGTACAGAAACAAAGGCAGTGAGGCTTCCTTGTTGTGTTACAGCTCCTTTGTTGTGAGCAATTAGTTATTGATATATGACTACTAGCCGTTTAAACCAGACTGGATTTTGTTAAAGAAGAATCAGGTACTTGAAACTGAACAAGAACACCATAGGCACAAAAGGCACAACATAAACACGAAAAGACCAAGCAGTAGAAAGTAGAACACAGTTGACGGCGTTGCAGAAAAAATCCCCAAAGAAAAAAAGATTACAATAATAGAGAAGAGAGAGCTATAGATGGAAAATGTAGACCGAAAAATCGCAACAGCTTCATCCTGCTCGTGTCTTACGAAGAGAAAGCTGGGGATGATGGATGGGTATTATGTATTATGTATGATGTGCCGATTGCCGCTGCTGTCTTTGTCGTCGCTTCACTGTCGCTGCTTTGTTGCTTATTGCCGTTTCGTTCATCGTGATCATTGTTCGCAAACACAAGACAGCATCAAGACTCTACATAGACGGCATACATCACTACACGAATGCAAAAGGTATCAGATAATCATGTATTCCTGTCTGTATGAGTCTTGAATAGCATGTCCTGCTTGTCAATAGCAAACACTTTTTTCCTCTTTCCCTCCCAACGAGTTGTGGTATAATGCGTGTATACGTTAATCAAACGCACGGCAACGGCAAACGGCAACAATAAAGCAAAACAACGACGCAAAAAGACAATAAAACGACAAACGAGAAGAAAATATCAACTAGTCAAAAACGTTGATGAACCCTTTAGACGGTGGCGACCTCCTTGCTCTCCTTGACACTGGCAGGGCCGCTGGAGACCAGCTCGCCGTTGATGTGGTCAGAGGGGGTGCGGGCCAGCTCAACATAGTCGTAGGCAAACTCGCCGAGCTGGGCGTCATCCAGACCAAGCTCCTCCTCCTCGGCAGTGACGCGCAGGCTCAGGCCGGGCACGAGGTTCATGAGGAACAGGATCAGGCAGGTCATGACAAAGGAGTAGGCAAAGCCAGCGACACAGTCGGCCAGCTGGTAGCCGAGCTGGACCCAGTGGTGGTTGAGCCAGCCGCCATCAATGACGGAGAAGCCATCCAGGTGAGCAATGTAGTCGGCAGCGAAGAAGGCAGTCAGAATGTTACCGGTCATACCACCGACGGCGTGCTCGGCAAAGATATCCAGACCATCGTCAATGCCCAGGACAAACTTGAGCTTGGTGGCAAAGTTGCACACAATGGCGCCGACGACACCGTAGATGACCGCAGCCCAGGCCGGGACGAAACCAGAGGCAGGGGTGATGGAAACGAGACCAGCAATGGCACCCGAGCAGAAGCCGACAGTGGACCACTTCTTCTCCAGGCGGTAGTCGAGCAGGCACCAAGTGATACCGGCAACGGAGGCAGACAGGTTGGTGACCAGGCAAGCCATGACGGCACGCAGGTTAGCGGCCAGAGCAGAGCCACCGTTGAAGCCGAACCAGCCGACCCAGAGGAAGACAGTTCCGAGGACGACGTGGGTGACGTTGTGGGGGCGGTAGGGCAGGCCCTGGGCCTTGTCGTAGCCGGTGCGCTTGCCGAGCATGAGCGAGTAGGCGAGGGCGGCGGCACCAGACGAGATGTGGACGGGGGTACCGCCGGCAAAGTCGAGACCGCCAAGCTTAAAGGTCCAGCCGTTGGCGTTCCAGGTCCAGTAGGCGATCGGGTCGTAGACAATGGTGGACCAGATGAAGATGAAGACGATGCAGGGCAGCATGCGACCGCGGTCAGCAGCAGCACCAATAGCCAGAGCGGGGCTAATCTGTTAGTATTCTGTTTTTATTCAAAGTTGCAAAGCAGAATCAGGACAACTCACGTAATAGCGGCGAACATGCCCTGGTACAGGCAGAAGAGAAGATCGGGGATCTTGGAGCTGCCGACAGAGGGCTGGGCGAGGGTCTTCATCAGACCAAAGTTGGTCAGATCACCAATAAAGGAGCTGCCGGTGTGCGAGAAGGTCAGGGAATAGCCCCAGAAGAACCACTGGAAGCTGACGACGGCTATGCTCATCATGGAGAGCCAGATGAGAGACAGTGCCGACTTGCGACGGGCCAGGCCCGAGTAGAAGAAGCCGACGCCGGGAATCATGAGCAGGACCAGGGCGGCCGAGGTCATGATCCAGGCGAAGTCGCCGCTGGAGTAGTAGATGTTGAGGTCGGAGGTCAGCGAGTCGCCGCCAGTGTTAGCGACACCGGCAGTGCCGTTGTAGACCTCAAGAGGACCGGAAGACATGGTGGGCGGTTTGGGAGGTGGTGTATTAGTCGATTCAAAGGTGTTTGTGTGAAGAAAAAAAAAGGTAAAGGAGCGTACGAGGTCCTTGAAGAAGGTGATGATCTTCAAGATTGATGAGAGCCTGGGGAGGGGAGAGGGAAGGGGAAAGAAAGAGAAGAAGGAAGAGAAAAGAGGGAAGAAGAAAAAGAAACAGATGAAGAGGGGGGGGGGGGGAGATTAAATAAGTATGGATAGAGGGTAGAGGTAGAGGGTAGAGGTAGAGGTAGAGATGGGTAGAGGTAGATGGGTAGATGGGTAGATGGGCGGAATAGAGGACGAGAACTGGGATGGGTAAATTAGAGATGTAATAACTAGAATAAGAAGAAAGAAGAAGAAATAAAAAAGAAAGAAGAAAAAAGAACGCAAGAAGAAGAGGACTTGCATGCAGAGAGCAAAGAAAGAAAAGAAAAAAGAAAAAATCAACCGATAAATTGACACTGGGGAAGCGAGACAGGCAAGGACAAAGAACAGGAATGGACGACCAGGGCACCGGAGAGTGTAAACGGCAGCAAATCAGACCGAAATAGTCTGTATATACTCAACTGTATAATTCATTAAATTTAAATAGACATAAAAGAAAAGAAGTGAGACAACGGGAGCTCAGAGTCACACCTGCTGGTAAGATTACCATCTGCTCTTACTATTCTTATTCTCCATAAAATATAATCACGATCACTATCACCAAGCATAGTATCAAGCTACTGGGCATTAGTTGGGTGTTTGGTGTATGATGTGTGTTTCTCGACAGATAGCCTGATAGTCGAGTCTCATTGTAATCAGATATTGGTATCTGATATCAATGTCGTCTGTTCAAGCTAAGAGGGTGTGCCCCATACAGCAGGGGCGTGGCTCTTAGCGCGCCAAGGAGCCAGTGGTGGATGTGGGGCAAGCAAAGATAAGGAAAGAGCGACTGCTTACTTGCCCGTCGACTCGTTACCTGGTTGTGCTCGACAAGATGAGACGAGAGCTGTTTCCTGTTTTGTAGAGAAAGGAGGAAAGGAGAAAACCGAGAGAGAAAAAAAAACACGAAGATTAAATTACACAGTCGAATACAGAATACCTGATCAACCGTATGTGAGACTCTTGGCTTGGTTGTTCTCGTCTTGGGTGATGGACAAAGTCTTGGGTCATGCTGCAAAAAACGGCAAGAGTCGCTGTCCATCGCACAGGGAAGGAGGGAAGGTACATGAAGCAGTCGGTGCCAACCTTGCGCTCCTGCCTTATCAGCAACGCGATAGTGAATAAGAGAGAAGAGCAATGAAAATAGAATCAGCTATTAAATTAATTAGCATCTTTTATACAAGAAATAAGACTGCTCTGAAAAGCTCGGCTGAGCGACCCAATCACGCCCTGTTCCCGGGCCATCCATGCGACGTTCATTTATTTATTTCTTCATTTTTTTTTCTTTTCATTTTCTCTATCTCGAGAGCATACAGAAGAGTGCGAGAAGGAGGTGGTAGTGTGGACACTGCGACGGAGGTCTTTTTGCAGGCATAGAAGCATGCACGACGACGAAGTAACGGCATATTAATGCTCACGTTAATGCTATAAATATGCCAGCGTAGAGTTATCTCGGAGCACATGGCTGTTTTCCGACTGTGTATGCCGATGCTCCTGTTTACAATGTCAATCGTCACCCGGAGTACAGGTACAGAGTACGTTTTCGTCAGCATCGCTGGAATGGATAGCCGAGATGTGTGAATTTGAGACGCATACCCTGTATATAGAGGATACATACCACTGGGTCTATTTACCATTTGCCATTTAAAAATTAAGTTTTACCAGCTGGACCCTCTCAACCCTACAGCCCCTACAGCCCCTACAACCGCGTGCGTGTACGTAAGATCTACGTCTGGTAACTCTTATTTCAGGCTTCTAGACCGGCATGTCGTAGAATGTAGAACGGTTGCGTTTAGACGCGAAATGTTTCAATCTTTAGTTGAAGATGCATTAATCATGTTTGTATTGATTTGTTGTCTATTTTTGTTTTCGCAGTTTGTGTATTCTCACGGTCAGACTGTCAGAATAAGCATCCTTTGCGTACTACAATCACACCGACCAAGAGCCTTGGTAGTGCCTGTTACTGAGTCAACGTATAAATGTACTTGTAAGCTTCTATTTTAACGGTAGTTTACAGTTGCTGTCGCGATTTTGTGTTGGCTTTCTGATGCTGCACGTGGGGGTCTACTGCGACGTGTTGCTGGTAGAGACAGCATTTCGGACAGGCAATATCCGCGACTGGCAACTGTCTGACTGAAAACATGTTTGCGCCGACAGTTATTCCAGTGGAATACACTAACAAGCTAATAAACGATGTGATTGTGGACTAGCAGAGTGCACGTTTTACCTTTGCTCTCTCCACTCGCGACGTCTGGGGGACGGGGTGCTACCGGAGACTGCCTGTGCTTGAGTGCGGCGGTCCTGCACCAGATCAGTGACAATTGATGTCACCAGACTCTATTGCGTTTCAAGATGCGGTGGCTGCTTACTCTGGCGGCCGTATCAGAGCTGGGGTCTGTTATGCCTGGAGTCAATCGCGATGGTAGTTTCTACAGCTTATCTACAGGGGGGTCCATACCTGGGTTCCGACCTTCCGGCATGAGGCTGTCTGTTTTTCTCTTTGAAACCTAGCATAAGAGATCTAAAAAACCAATACGTGCCAAACAAAAGTTACAGCCAGGCCGTTGTCGGCTTCGTGTGCCCATGATACTGTCTCGGAATAGCACAGCTTGTAAAGACGGGCTGTGATTGGCTCAAACGGACGTCATTTTCCCTTATCTCTCGGCGTTGTGGAGCACAGTGGCCCGCTAGTGACGGGAGCTTCTGTAAAGGTCGGTTATGTCTATTTGCGTATTAGTCGGAATTGACCCATGGAGTCATGCCGACCCATGTCGTTTGTCGTTTGATTTTAATGAGTAGAGAGAGATGAGCTATGAGGTCTTGTCATTGCAAAGGTTGCATTCCGGGACAAGGACGCGAAAATAAAAGGGTGTCACTGATGAAGAGCTGATAGAAAGGTAGAATGCGAGCAAGAGAGAATACAATAATAAATTACACAAAAAGCAGCAAAAGCAAGGAAAGAGAAAAGAAAGCACAGTAAGTAGACACCCATGATCAACATTGACCACTGATCTATCCAGGTAAACCAATCTACGGCTGCGACATTATAAATGACGCGACAAGCTGCAGCCAGACAGCGTGTTCCGATTCAGACATGGGGCATGCACATCTGACGATCCGTATGTCATGTATTTGCACTCTTTTTTATTTACATCCTATGCAACTATGCCCGCATCATGGCTTCAGTGCTCCCGACATCTTCATACTGGCTTTCCCCGGAGAGAATGCCGTCCAATAAATAGCCGTGTGGTGTGAGTACCAAACATACAGACGCAGGGACGTTTTGCCTCGTATCGCACTCCAACCATGTTGTATTTCTGTAGTGATCTCGCTTGTCATGTCGAAATGTGGAATAGACACCTTGTCAGACGGAACTGTGTGGCAGATGTGTCTTGGGTGTGTCTCGTACAGCCTCGCAAAAGAAAGCATAAAGAAACAAAGAAAACGCCAATAACCTGGCAAAACACCACAGTTCTTATCATGGCCATTTCCATTTTCATTACTATTTCAAATCGCATTCCAATTGTGTACCGTTTAATTGCTTTCATTCGTGTTCAACCGCTTATCAGCTTACCGCCAAGAGCATTAAACTTATTCAATTTTTATATCCGTTAATACCTTCTAGAAGGTTTCGATGCGCCGTGGGGTGTCTTCGACATCTTTCTCTAGAGTACGATATGCATACACTCATGATTTGATTCTACACTTCAAGTTACCAATTTATAAACCCAATATTGCAACTCAAGTACAGGCTCACTGACCTTTCCCATGAACGTGCCTTGGCAGATAGATGCGTAGTGGTTGTCTGCAATTTAGCTTGACTCGCTGGGGCTGACCACCCTCGAGATTACGAGGCAAGATACCAGTTTCTGTGTAATTTTGTATGATCATGATACCGACACTGACACAAATACAGATTCTGATACTAATACTGTACTGACCTCCATCCTCTATCAAACCAGCAGCTTCTCCGCTTCTTGGCCCCCCAGCTTGTTCCTCCTGTCCACTTGTATTAAGTATCGCTCCGTGATCCGTGCCGCTATGTCTATCGGAAGGATTCGTAGGCTTGCATGTCATAGTCTTTTATTCCTAATGATTCCTATCCTGTTCCTATCTTATTCCCAGACATGCCGTAGCTGACACCAGGCTTGTGTTTGTATTGGTTTGTATTAGTTTGTACTACTCGTGCGTCCTGCCTCTATCAACTACTGCTGATATCGACATCCCCAGACCCGACTGGAAATACTAGAGCCCAGCACTAACAGCCGTCAGTGAACCCTTACCCTGCCGTTGGCCAAGCCAATATCAACAGTGTTGTCTTGGAGCTGGATATCATACATCTTGACATGCGTATATATACAGTTAGATCCGGGATCGCCGTCTAGCAAAGTTTATCTCATGAGTCCATTAAATCCCTAAACGAATCGAACATCTAATTACCTATCTACTCAATTCTGCCCATTCCACTCCAATGATGCACTCTGGAACCCCCACATGAGCCCGGACCAGCAAGTGCGACAAGGCGCCTTGTCCATGGATAGATACGTGTCAAGGGGTTGATCAATAATAGTGATTTATTAAACGAGAACAAAAACAAGTACAGGATCAAATCATAGCGCGCATGGAAGCTCTTGTGCTTGTTCAAACTGTTCTAATGCATAATAAAGACGAGGCAAGACCAGCCGGCATCTTTGGAATACAAGCATGGTCTGTGGGAGCACGGAGTACGGGGTAACAGGGTGCACTCGACTGCAAGACTGAATCACCTCGCTCATTCGATCTTGACAGGGTCATGAGAGTACTGTATACTTTGGTAGCTGATTACTCCGCAGAGTCTACTTCGTATACTACTTGACGTTGTAATCCCGAGATTAGCACCATCTCCGGGCGACAGCTATATGTATCACTCCGTCTGCCTTCTCGTACGAGCTGGCCTGGTCTTCCACCAGGACGTGGCTTGAGAGACATCCGAGAGCACTGTGAGCGCATTCTCAAAACAAAAAAAGGTACGTGTCCATAGAGTCACTCTCATTCAAAGACAAAGATGCGGACCAGTGGGCTCAGTTAAAAACAAAAAAAAAAACAAAAAAAAAGGTACAAAAGTTTTCAGCTTTAGAATCAGCTGCCTGTTACGGGCCATCTCGGATTGCTGTTGAAATGACTGCCAAGGCAAATTTTGTGACGACGGGACAGGCAGCTGTTACAGCTACTCATTTGCGTGTTTCTCATATTGGTATGGCTATTTTAGATTTTATCGCCGACCTGTCCGAGTATCTATCGTCACGAATCTATCTGCACGTCTTCAAGGCAAAGCACATGCCTGAACATGGCCCACGGACTCAAGACCCGTATGAAGATTACACTCACAACACTCACACGTGACGGATAAAATAGACTAAGACCAGAGTATATCAAGTTTGGCTGGCAACAAGTGGTGAGGGATATAATAGTCTCACGATAGTCATATCAGGGCTCAACAGAGACGCATGCAGGTGCAGCTGCATTATCTGGCGCCGTGCCGTCGGGTCAAAGGCTTGTCCTCCACTTCATTGCCACCTGCAGGCTTATATAGACTCGCGGCTATATGTTCCCACCCTGATTTGTATCTTGGTAGATGCTATCAACAGTCCGTCTTCTACGATTAGTCATCTGGTTTATCGTGCGATCAGTTTTATTTTTTCTGGTATTTCTTATTTGAAATGCGTAAGAAAGACTGGCTGCTCAGGCTACTAGAAACATTTTGAGCTATACTTTATGACAGCATGTGAAACTGATTACGGCTGTATCTGTCCTCAGGTTGGTAAAATGCCGACAGCTACCAAGGCGCGGAGCAGCCACTCACTGACCACAACCTGTATCCAAAGTCACAGACTTAAGATACAAAGGGGCTCGATGTCAACGAGAGCTATGATGTGACGAAGCAGATCACGTGACCACTATCTTGCACTGACTTACACAAAGGACATCCGTGGCTTGATACTGTATTCAAATTTGCCATATTGACCCTCGTTTCTCTTGCCTCGGCAGTGGCTGCTTTCCAGCTGTAATGAGATGGCCAATATTGTTTTGCAGCTTCTTCAGAGGCAGGCTTGGTACAGATTGTCACATCACGGACACAACACACCGATGGTCCGCCAGCATCGGTCAACAACGGCAAGAACGATCCAGCCTCCGTTGCCGGTCCGTCTCCTAAGTGTGACTACTTGACTAGCATTATTTCTCTCTGTGTTTCTGTTTCCTATTGCTGTATATGTCACCAATAGTCTCGCATTTACTTTTACTCACGCCTTTCCAGCCAGCATCGTTCACGACTATATCACATAGCACAAACATACTTTGATTAGCATCAAACACTCCTGAACATCATGTCTGATCCGCCGCCCACAGAGTATCTTCGAGAATCGCCTGATCCGTTGACTGCAGAGAATCTTGCCATTTTTCAAGCTCAGTTGAGAGAGTTTGGACAAGATCAAGGGCAAGAGCAAGGGCAAGAGCAAGGACAAGAGCATTATCAAGAGCAAAAAGAGCAAAAAGAGCAAGAGCAAAAGCAAAAGCCAGCAAAGCCACCCCTGAGGGAGGATGAAGATTCTCATGAAGCCTTTCTGGGACAGGCGATGGACAAACTGTTTGAGAAAGAAGCGGCCTCGAGACAAAGAGAATTTGGGGTTATGTCTATGCAATGGATGCGGCATCTCATCTACATGGGCATAGCCATGCATGACACATTTGCTCCCCAGGGACACAAGTTATGGGAAGAGGGCCAAGACGAGATTATTGTTTGGGGTCCTCGCTACGGCAGCATTGCCATTCGAAATGATCCCGACAAGAACAAAGCTCCCAGACTCTCCAACCTTGAGTATCTAACGGCCGTGGTGGCTCATGTTACAGCCAAGACTGACGACCTCAACTCGGAATACTCGTTACGACAGCTGGTGGAAACGCCCGAGAGGATGAAAGCCTTGTCCAGAGTAATCAAACCCTCTTTGATCAAGCTTCTCAAAGCTAGCCCCGGGGTCATCGGAAACGATGGAGCCAAGACTGCCGGTGAAGAGCAGGCCGCAGAAGAAGTGCAGGTCGCAGAAGAAGAGGAAGCTCTCAACAGCGATGATGCTGGCCAAGACAGCAATCCCGAGGAGCAACCCTACGACATCAACCTGCGAGGCGGTGCTCTCATTGTTAATGGCAACACAAGTCGCTTCAACAGAAAGAACAGCAGCTACCGCAACAAGATCAAGTGGCTTCTGCGTAAGCTCTTTGGCCGTTCTGAAGCCAAGAAGTTTCTTAAACGTACCGATTTAAATCTTGCTGATAGAAGAGTCGCTGATCTGCTTGATCATTGCATCGATGCAGACATTGGCACTATATCCATTGTCAATCGTGCAGAGCAACTCTTAAGCCAGGCCGAGTTCTTGTACCGAAGGCTGTCAAGGTTCAACAGAGTCTCCGCGGAACCAATCTTTGCAGAAAAGGCCATAGAGAACCCCCCAACAAATCTCGGAGGCGCCGTGCTTGCTAGGGAGCGTACCTTGCTGTGGACGATATTGAGATGCTATCCCCTGATGGTTTCTAAGGATTTCCGTGGATTGGTCGATACCGACATGGACATTGCAGTTGACTCTGAATATCACGACAAGATACTGGACCTTACCGAGGCCAGTCAAGGCAAATTGTTTCGGTTTTGGCTCGACGCTATGCCGAGTTTAGTATTGTTCACCTTGCAGCAAGGACCACGGGAAACGAAAAAATGTATCTGCAGGCTCGTGGCCGCGTCGCTCTTATGCGAGTCCAAGGCGGCCGGGGCACTGAGATTCGTGGTCAAGAGGATGACACAGACAGTATTGCCTCCTGCTAGCCATCGGAATGATACAGAGAAGCTGGAAAGCGACGCTGAAAGAATCTGCACGTGGCTAGATGGTCTCCCACTATTAGACAAGCCAGGCAGTGCCGGAGAGATCATTGAAGAACAAGAACCAAGGCAAACCAATTCTCACAATGGCGATGGCAGTTACGATGATTATGTGCCGCGGACTACTACACCCGATCCTGAATGGTTTACTCAGACCCCAGCATTGCCTAGACTAGTGGATTCTGTCTGTAAATCGTCGAATCCAAAACGTCAGGCTCAGTACTACCATCGCGGCGGAGGCCTTGATGAGCCTGATATGCCTCCGAGGAAGCGCACCAGGTACGAGACAAGCAGCCAAGTGTCGCTTCAGCATGATCAGTCGGTGCATTCATCGTCTGGAAATGAGGAGCACAATAGTCGTCAGTCGCCACCAGCGGCCACGAGTACACCCGAGACGAGCATGGATTGCGTTCCAGACTCTGCGAAATTTGAAGCTGAGGATTCAGAGGATAAGGACAAGAGCGAGGGGAAGGGGGAAGAAAGGGAAGACGATTTTAGTGTCGTAAAGATGGCCAAGTCGGAGTGATCCATGGCTAACAGCCAGTTTTGTACGCATCTTGTAATTCGGTTAAGGGTATTTTCATGTTGTTGAGACATCGTGTTAGTAGTGTTCACATCTCATATTTACACTTTTAGTTTTAGCAATAAAAAGAGGGCTGAACGGCTTTTTAAGACGTGACGGTGTAAGTGAGCAGTTACAATTTGATCGTTGATGCATTTTCCTCTCTTTTTATGTAAGATCACGGTGATATAATGTTGATAATATTTGATCAATTTAGAATAATAGAATAGAACTCAGAAATACCCCGTACTCCATACAATATTAAAGGACATGGATGTTTATAGTTTCAAATATCCGAACAGCGAACGGGAACAGAAGAAAACAAGAAAAGGAAAGAAAAAAAGCAGAAACCAATAAAGAGAACAGACGTAGAGAAGACAAAAGCTGCTCATTATAGTAAAGTCGCTCATCTTTGGGAAGAAAGTAGAATCGCTGGAAGAAGATTAAAAGGAAAAGAAGAGAAGAGGAGAAGAGAAGAAAAGAGAAGAAGAGAAGAAGAAAAGAGGAGAGGAGAAGAGGAGAAGAGGAGAAGAAGAAAAGAGGAGAAGAGGAGAAGAAAAGACAGACATCGGTGAACAAAGCGACTTCTCTAGACTTGTTGGCTCAGGCCGCCGATAACCCGTATCAGCAAGACGTACATGAACATGGCTCCGCCAAACAGGTACAGCTTGTTGTTCCACAGCCAGCTCGACCCGGCACCGCGGCCTTGCACCACTGCATCGACAACGGCCTGTGCCTGTGCGCCACTGGCACCGCTTGCGCCAGCAATCGCTGGTGCGCAGGCGTTGCCGCCGGCCGAGCCCTTGGCGCTGCTGCCGCTGCTGCCCGACAAGGCGGCGGTGGCAACAGGTGGCCGCGCCTTGCCCGTCGCCAGATCAATGTTGTGCTTCTTAAAGTACTCCAAGTTCGCGGCGTGCAGCTCGGGCCACTCGGACTGGAACTTGGCGCCGCAGTCGCCGCGGCCCGTCGGGCTGTCTCGGTTGCTGGAGACGCTGCCGACACAGCTGTTCCACCAGCGCGACTGCTTTGCATAGTTCTCGCGGTCTGCCTTGGATGCGCGCAGAGAGCCTGTTGTGGTCTCTTCAGACGTCATGAACGACAGGAGACCGATGAGAATGGTGGACACTTCCCAGGCCGGGTTGAAGGTGCGCGGGTGGAAGTCGGAGATGGAGAGGCACAGGGGTGTCGATGAGACGAAGCGGCCGGATGGGGTGTGCATGCGGATCTGCGGAGGCGCAAAGGGGTAGTTTGACGGGAAGACGAGGATGCCCCAGTACTGGCCGCCATGGTAAGGGGTATCTTCGGGGCCGGTGATGGCATAGTGCCACTCGAGGATGTTGGATTCGGAAGGGTGGGCTTCGATGTATGGTGGTGGGTTGGCGATGATGTTCTTGTATTCGCGCGCCAGCTGTATGTGTTAGTATGCCATTATATCGCGTATATTACATCGCAGTCGCAATGTGTTCTGTACAGGAAAGGAGACGACTTACCCGACGCTGAGCTGCCTTGGTAGCCATTGCGGGTTGTGAATGTGGTGATGGTAGATGTTGGATGTTGTTTTAAATTGGTTGCGGGTGGTTGTGGATGGTTGTGGGAGGTTGCGAATAGCCTACAGGTGGTTATGGATGGTTGCAGATGTGCTTGAAAGTGTTTGTAGATTTGATTGTAAAGTGAAGATGGGACATGATGTCGATGATAAGGGAGGTGGGTCGCATATATATATGTAAACGGGGATGCGCCACGTGACCCTTACAGAGTCTATTGGAGTCTACATCTCCCTTACAGAGTCTACATCTGGGTCTACCGTAGTGAGTTTTGTCCCTGGCTGACCAAGCACTATTACACTGCAAAATCTACTAAAATAAAGTGGATGTTGACTGCAATATATAGTGCCTATAGTAGCCATGGCAGTACACTATTAGTAGACTATATAGTAGATCCCGAAGTGACTAATCCTAGCTGAGGTACAGAGGTACCTCCCCTCGGCCAATCCACTAGCGCGTATTTACTCTGGCGTGGATTGCCGGCTGCCCGCCGAGCAGAGCTGTCGTGCAGTAGTCTCGTGCAGCGAGATTGAGTTGAATATTTCAGCCAGCCAGCCCGACGGTACTTTGCTTTCTATTTTTTTGCGACGTTTTCGCAATAGTTACAAAGCACAAAAGCGCAGCACGCTCAACAAAGCGCAACGCCACTACACAGCGACACAATGTCTGGAGCAGTACGTCTGGTGGCTGGTGGGAGCAGAGCAAGCAAGCTCGGAGGAGGACGGAACAGCCGAGGAGGGGAGGGAGGGGAACTATAAGCAGTATGGACAAGACTAACAAACAACAGCTCAACAAGGACCCGGCGACTCTTCGCCAGGAGGCCCAGACCGACGCCGGCCTGCGTGCTCGCCAGGACGAGAGCGCTCGCCGCACCGCCGTCGCCCAGATGGCCGAGCACATGCTGCAGCCCGCCACCATCCACACCCTCGAGATCCACGGCGCCCGCAACACCCGCCGCACCTTTCTCGACCCCCTCTTTGACCCCCTCGTGTCCAGCGCCAACAACTACGGCACCACCCTCGGCGATGTCCTCGCCGAAATCGAGACCGCTGTCGGCAAGCTCGACCGCTTCGAGATCTTCCGGCCCGCGCCCACCGTGCACCTGAGCGATGCCCGCGCCCGCGATCCTGCCGCCGCCGCCACCGATGTCGACATTGCTATTCGCGTCGCCGAGCTGCCGCGCTTCCGCCTCAACACAGGCACTGACATTGGCAACACCGAGGGCTCGGCGTACGGCAACCTGCTGTGGCGCAACATCTTTGGCGGTGCCGAGACGCTGTCGCTGAATGCCAGTGCCGGCACACGCACGCGGTCGGCTTACAGTGCCTCGCTGTCGGCACCCGTCGAGGGCAACCCGGACGTGCGCGTGTCGCTGGAGGGCCTTGCGTCGGCCACGCAAAAGCCGTGGGCGAGCCACGAAGAGGCGCTCAAGGGCGGCGCGTTCCGTATCGGCTGGCGCACACTGCAGGGCGATCTGCACAGCCTTGCCTACGGCTCGACGTGGCGCCAGATTACCGGCCTGGCGGGCACCTCTGCATCGCCTGCTGTGCGTCGCGATGGCGGCGATTCGCTCAAGAGCGCGCTGAGCCACACGTACACGCGCGACCGCCGCGACAATGCACTGCTGCCGTCGAGCGGCTACCTGGTGCGCACAACGTCCGAGGTGGCCGGCTGGGGTCCTCTGGGCGGCGATGTCTCGTTTGCCAAGACCGAGGCCGAGTTTTCCGGAGCTGTGTCGAGCGACGCGCTGAGCGGTGTGTCCTTTGGCCTGGGTCTGCGCGGCGGCCTGCTGTACCCTCTGCCGTTTGGCTACAATGTGTTGGCGGGCGAGGCGGGCCCGAGCCGGATCAACGACCGCTTTATCCTCGGCGGCCCCACGGACGTGCGCGGGTTCACGCAGGGCGGACTGGGTCCACACGACGGCGGCGACGCGCTGGGCGGCGATGCGTTTGCAGCAGGCGGTGTCAACATACTGGTGCCCGTGACCAAGGCAGGTGCCGCATCGCCGCTGCGGCTACAGCTGTTTGCCAACAGCGGCCGGCTGGTGGCGCTTAAGGGCAAAAAGTCGCCCGAGGCCGACGGCGCAACGGCCGGGCAGGTGGCACAGAGCGTGTCGGCGGCGCTGCAGGAGCTGGGCAATGGCCTGCCGAGCGCGGCAGTCGGCCTGGGGCTGGTGTACGCGCACCCGGTAGCTCGGTTTGAGCTCAACTTCAGCCTGCCGCTGGTGATGCGCCGGGGCGAGGAGAGCCGCAAGGGTCTGCAAGTTGGTGTGGGCATCAACTTCTTGTAGTTGTCGTCATATATGTTTGTTTATGATTTTAGTAATTCATTTGCAGTGTTAGAATAGAGTGTACATTTGCCATGCCATTGCTATACGCATAACGTATACATGTCTATACGTCCAAGAGTCTATGACTGGCTGCCGACATCCCGGGTCATCCAGACACCGCCCTCAATCTCACCGCCCGGCTCGACACGGAACCCACACTTTTCGTAAAAGGCCACCACCTTTGTGTTCTCGCCCGAGATGCCAATGTGCAGCCCGGTCGCGCCCTCGGCAGCAATCGACTCCAGGAACACGTTGATCATCTTGCGGCCCCAGCCGGCAGCCTGGTGCGACGGCAGCAGATCAATGTGCATAATGGCCGGGTACGCCTCGACCACTTGGGCTTTGCGTTCCGTCTTGGCCGATTCCAGCAGCAGCCAGCGCGGATTGTACGCCTGCTGCAGCAGGCATGTCTCGTTGACGGGCGGGAACGGGTCGCTGCTGCCCGGGACGGCGGGCAAGTTCCAAGGCTCGAGGGGTTCCAGCTGGGCAGGACACGGCCCGACCTCGCGGCGAGCAGTCGCAATGCTTTCCGGCAAGACGCCGGGGATGTCAGTAGCCGGGCCCGAGATGAGCTCAGTATATGCCTTGTACTCTTTGGCCATGCGCCGGACGTCGGCGTGGCCAATGACGTAGCCGACGGCCGTGCCGGTGCCGTCGTCGAGGACGAAGCAGGTCTTGGGGCTCAGCAGGGGGTACGGATGCGTCCAGAGGTAGGGCGACATGCGCTTTGAGATTTCCGACGCATCAAGCGACGGCGGCAGAGTCGCACGGCACTATGGTGGATTAGCATTGCAGATGATCGCGATGCCGACGTGGATGTCTCAATGTCTGGAGACTGATGAACTCACAATGTGGGACATGTCATCCCAGTCGGTGGGTTTGTAGGGGCGAATAAAAGCCATGATTTCAGACAAGTGTAGTTGTGATAGGATTGCGTTAAAGCTGAGCTGAGCTGGGTTGGGTTGGTTCGATGCTAGTCGTCAATGTGCTGTCGATATAGCCGAGAGGGTCTATAGATGGAGTGTACCCAAGATACCAATCCTCCACTCTTTGCTACTATACGCCGTGGCCCGACTCAATGCCTACCTTTATATGCTTTGACGACTACTCACAACTTTTATACTTTGATTGTTATATGCTATCTTATACCGGCTTTTACCATTACTAAGTACTCTATTATAGATTTATAGATTTATACATTAACTCGTACTATCAATCGTCATCTATATCTACCGATTGTATTTATTTATGATATGCTTTATAGGATGCTAGTTACACGGTAGACCCGCGCTTGCTTCGCTGCTTTGCAGCCTCAGCCTTATGTTGCAGCACTTGACCATTCAAGCAGCACATGAAAAGTCGCAGCTCAGACCAGCCTGCGTCGTCACCAGCTCGGCCTTGCACACAGCAGCACCGCTGGCCTGTGCAACACAGCAGCCCGATGCGCAGTCGGCCTTGGACAAGCACTGGCCCGTGATGAACTGCGTGCCCGCACCCGTACCGACACTCTCGTTGCCCGCCAGCGACGTGTCGACAGTGCACTGCGCCGAGCCCGCAGCACCGGCAACAGCAGCTGCACTGGTCGAAGCAGGGGCGGCAGCGGCCGAGGTTGTGGCAGCAGGGGCGGCAGGGGTTTCGGTGGTTTCGGCGGTGCTGGTGGAGGCAGCATT
The DNA here is from genome assembly GCA_029299165.1 of Ophiostoma himal-ulmi. Lineage (NCBI taxonomy): Eukaryota > Fungi > Ascomycota > Sordariomycetes > Ophiostomatales > Ophiostomataceae > Ophiostoma > Ophiostoma himal-ulmi. Next base: position 6,392,464 of record JANSME010000001.1, read on the forward strand.
GTCGCACGTGGCATCGCAGCTGAGACCGGCCTCGGTCGTAACGAGAGCAGCCTTGCACAAGTTAATGCCGTCGGCCTGGGCGACACAGCAGGCCGATGCGCAGTCGGCAGCGCTGAAGCATTGGCCGGTGATGAACTGAGTACCGGCACCAGTACCGACATTGGCACTGCCAGAGAGGGCGGTGTTGACACTGCAAGTGCCGGCAGAAGCAGATGAAGCAGATGCTGCAGATGAAGCAGATGCTGCGGGTGCGGCTGCAGCGACGACCGACGATGCAGCAGCACCGCCGTCACCGAAACCGCAGCCGGCCTTGCCATTGGCATTGGCGACATCAAAGCCGGAGCAGATGCCGGTCGTGCTGTCACCGGAAATAAAAGCACAGCATGAGCGGACAGTAGCCTGGCTGCAGTCGGCAGTGCTGAGACAGCCGCCGGTGATGAACTGTTCACCCTGACCGTTGCCGACGAGGTGATCACCGTTGGGGTCAGGCGTGAGAGGGATCGGGATAGCCGAGACGGTAGCAATGACTGGTTGTTAGCAAACGAAACGACCGCCGCGGAAGCAGCGTGCGTAAGTGCTACGGACTTGCAGAAGCCGACTTACGAGCAAGAAGAGCTGAGAAACGGGCCATTGCAGAGACTGGAAGAAGCGAATAAAACAAGTAACTAGAGCAACTAAAGTAAAAAGACAGAAAGAAGCGAATAGATAATAAAAGTAATAATACAAATAAAATAAATAATAACAAAACCGTCAAGGTATAGTAAAGAATGAAAATGAACACAGTTCAATGACGCCGGGTCAATGCGAAGTGAAGAGAAGAACAGACGAAGAAGATGAAGAAACGCAGTATTGAATCAAGAAACAAAGATGGTAATGATAACATGTCAAACTATCTGCAAGAACAGGAAACGAACGTTTATATACCAAGATGAGGACAAAACACAATGTACCGCGAAGCTACTTGGAACCTGGCATATCTGGTAGAAGAGTAGAAATCGCTACGCATGGTTCATGCCATGCATATCGCCACAGCCACCCGGACTATGCTGCAGCCTAAGCGCAGAGACGCTTGTTTTTTATTTGGCTATTTGGGTTTTGATTACTTGTTATTTTACTTGATTCTGCCATGATCTGAGATAACAGGGGGAGAGAGAAGTGGTGGAGCTGAAGAGGAGGACACGGGCGAGCTCGACGCCGGGATGCTACATGCAGTCAGAACAAAGGATAGGATATATCGTTGCAAAAATACAATAGACAATAGGTAGTAGATAATAGACAAAACTACGAATGGTACGGCAGTCCGTGCAGACGATGCATTTCTTGTCGCAGGGCCAGGGGCAACGGGATACGGGGTCATAGTAGGCGGCGGGTGTGCAGTATACGTGGTGCGGTGCAGGTGGTGTGGACATGGCTGTATCGACTGTCGGGCCTATTATGTATCGAGTATCGAGTATCTACCTACATGACTCGACATCCAGTATATAGACATCATGACACCTAGTCTTTGCTGTTTGATCAATCAGCTAATACTCTGGGCATGTCTCCTTGCCATCTTGATGCCGGATCGCAGTGCCCGGAGGATGAACAATGAGACACGAGGCCAGTGGCGGTGGCGGTTGCACGTTGCAGACGAGGCCGCTCCGAGGTCGTTGGAGGTTAGAGGTCTTTCGAGGCATTGAGGAGGATGCCAGATTTAAACAGCCAGCGGCACAAGGGCAAACAGGAAAGAAGATGGTGAGACGGCCACTAAGATGCAGCTCGAGCCAGCAGGTATTTGCCAATGGTCATGATCTTTGGTTATTACGTGATGATGTTTATGATTTGCCCAGTAGTTGTAACAAAGTAGACTGATCTTGAACGGAAACACAATGCTCTGCATCTCGGCAGGACTATACATCTCATTTATTTTACCTGTCTCGTATATTTCATCTGTCTGGTACACCCTAAAGGTCACCTGTTGTTTCTCAATGTTTCTTGTCCGATTTTGCATGTTTTCATCTCTTCTTCGGGTTGTTTCTGTTCTGTTGGTTGACGGATTGATAAAGTTGCCTTTATTATTCTCTTTTCTTAAACAGTTCATCTCCAATTCTACTAGACTTCTACGCCTCTTCTACCCGACAGCAACCCTGCAATGCGGCTCTTCAAAGTATTGCGTGCATACTCTAATAGACCCCCGTTCGTTTGATTGCTCCCTCAGCCCCTGTGCTCAAACCGCATCTCCACGCCCGAGGTTATTTATTACTATATGATTGCTATCTATTTCGTTTGTCAGTATTCTTTTCTTTGCTAGTCTCGCTAGTTCTCCGACTCCCTACCTTTACCCGACTATATCCACCAGGCCCTTATAACAGCGTTGTTTCATCACTCCTGCTCGCTGCACCCCCTCTTCTTCCACTTCCAAGCCCGTTTGTTTTGGAAATCAAACTGCAAACATCGATTGCTCCGATCCCATCATGCATCTCGTCACAGCGTTAGGCAATGCTAGTAATGCCCGAATCAGACTGCCAGTTACGTGCACGCAACGTTGTATCGACTTCTAGAAGATGGAGTATGCGTATTTTCTTTGTTCATGTCTTTCATATCTACTCACTGCCGCTGCTTCTGTTTTGCATCACTTGCGATGCACTCGTCTCAGGGTCCAGATTGGCTATAATATGGCATCCAGCAGTTTGACACCATGTCTGATTATTCGGAAACACAATGTCCGAGGATATAACTATACGTTTAACTTAAGCTCGAGTCTTTGATTGACTATAAGCAATAAACGCTGTGCTGGTTGTTTGCTATATTCAAATTTAATACTCTCAAAATTTATTCCATCTTATTTTATTTGAATAAATCTTTCTTCTTTTCTTCTTTTCATGTCTTGATTTTTCATTGTTTTTGTTTTTGCTTTTAATTTTAATTTTAATTTTCTGGTCCGTACATCAATATTCTATAGGCTTTGTCAAAGTGAATTTCCTACTCTACTCCCTACTTATCTATCTCATTTCCATGCTCGTTGTGATTATTCATTTATTTTATTTTGATTCATGTCACTCCATTGGACGCATTCTTCTTTTCTTCGGTTTCCCCTTTCTCTCCATCTCACTTAAGTTTCCATCCCCTACACTTGACCTGCACTTTATCAACTTGCACCTCTTGGCAGCAGCTCAGTTGGCTCCTAACCAGCCAAATCTTGCTCCAGCTCATGCACCAGCTCCAGTTATAGCGGCCTCCAAGCGTTGCCAACCCGCTAGTTTGCCTTGTCCCGGCTTCGACCGCATGCTGTGTCGCAATGCGTCGTACGCTGTAGTTGTAAGGCTGACCGGCATGCGATGGCATCACTCTTGGTGATCTTGACAATTGACAATTCAAGACATATATCTGCAGTTTTATGACTTACAATCTGATGATCTTACGATCTTCTCATCTGCTACGCCGCACTGCTTATTCACACAAAGTATGCAAGAACGCCCCACGGCTGAGCTAAGCCGCCTCGTCTCGCCGCTACTGCCCCGTGACTGCCCTTTTCGGCTTTCTGTCATGACTCTGGCTCACGTCATCAAAGCCGGCGTCTTTCTTCTTTCTTCTCACATCTTTCTTGTTTGTCTGTCTCTTTCACCCTCTCCCTTCATCTTTCATTTCTCTCTTTTATTTCTTATCTTAGAATACCTTTACTCAACCACTTCTACCACATCTCATAATGGACTTTCTACCACCTCCGCCGGGACCGCCTCCGCTGCTGTCCCCCGACGCCCTCCACCACCTCTGCACTCACGGCTACTACGGCCTCGATTTGCCACAGCATCTGGCCGATCAGTATAGCACTCTACTCAAAAGTATCGATACCTTTTTTGCAAAGCCTCTGGATGATAAGCTGCCGTACCGCCCCGGTGTTGGCAAGCGTGGCCCGCCCGTCAATGCCGGAAACACCGAGCGCGGCTATACCTGGCTGGAGGGCGAAAAGGAGTACCTGACGATACGCAAGAGCATGACACACCTGCCACCCGGCATCTATGATAGAGCAGCTCCTGTGTGGCATGATACGGCACGACTGCTGCACCGCATTCTAGGCGATATCGCAGCGTACCTGCAGCTGCCCGGTGGGCCTCTGGCCTGGGACAGTGTTGTACACGACAGTCTCGAGCCGGGCAGTGGTGTCTATGATGAGGGTGACCCCAAAAATCTAAAACAAACTACAGACCACCCACGCAACGACCCGCCATCTTTGCTGCGATTGTTTCGCTACGAGCCTGGCGGTGGCGGTGCCGAGCAGCACCACGACCTCGGCCTGCTGACGCTGTGCGTCTGCTGGGGACGCGGCCTGCAAGTAAGCCCTAGACACCCAGGGCAATCCCCGCCCGTGTGGGAGGACGCGCCCCAAATTACCGTCATGACCGGCAATACCCTGCACGCCCTCAGCCAGTACCGCATCCCATCGGCACTGCACCGCGTCGTTGTCGACACGGGCGAGGCCGAGGTTGAAGCACAAAAGGCCGGCGGACGGCGCAGTATAGTGTTTGCCCTGCGCGCCACAACGGCCGGCGAAATCGACTTGGAGTCGTTTGGCCTGCCTGGCAGTGTGGGCGCGCGCGAACTGTACGACGGCATCCGGCAGCGGCGCGTTAATATCAATGCCGACAAGGAGACGCGCGAGGCTATGCGCGAGGTCGCCCGGAGCGGTTCCGAGTGCAGCTCATCCGAGCAAGGGTCTATCCGGTCCAGCAAGGGCAAGGCGCGCGACTTTTCCGACGATGCAGAAGACCTAGGCGGAGTCGCATAGTGTTTTTGTTACTGGCTTGATTATCCGTTGATTATATTTTGTCATCTGCCCGAAATTGTACGATACCACGGCGTTGTTAAAGGTTACTATATATTATTATTCATTATAACATTACCGAAAGATGGATATTGTGCACATCTATACTCCTCATCATCATACCGCGCCACTGCATCTACACAATTACAGGACAACCATCAGAATACCTGTGGCGGCACCGAGTGCTGCCCACGCGGTCAACACCCCGTTGCTGGCTGTAATCAGCCGGCTGGTGCCACTCGTGCTGCCGCTGGCGCCGCCTCCCACGATCGGCGTGGGCGTCACGCTTGATGTCGTCGACGTTGACGTGGCCCGGGATGATGTTGGCGTTGACGTGGTCCGGGATGATGTCGTCGACGTCGATGAGGTCTGGGTCGAAGTTGTTGATCTGGACGTAGTAGCATCAAAAGTCGCCGTCTGGTCATCGTACAGAGTCGTTGTCTCGCCAGCAGCCGATCTCAGTGATGTAGCTGCGGCCGGCGTGTACAGTGAGAGGGTCGCGGACCGGCTGTAGTACTCGGACGTGGCTTCGTCCGAGTCCGTGGCCACAACTGTCAGGAGCGTGGTCGTTGAGATGCTCGTGGTTGTCACCACGCGGCGGCTTGCATCGTACGACGACCAGTAGTACGAGTAGTAGTAGTACGTGTAGGTAAACGTGTAGTAGTCGACGACTATATCTCTCGTCGTCGCCGCGGAAGGGGTGGTCGTCGTGGTTGCGGCCCGCGTCGTGGTTGCGTCCCGTGTCGTGGTCGAGCGCCTGGTCGACGAGGTGCGTGTCACGGTGGCGCCATTCGTATAGTAGGCCGTGCACGACGGGTTCGTACAGCAGACGTCTCGCGTGTAGCCCGGGTACTTGTAGCAGTGGTTGCCCGCCTCGCAGTACGACTCGTCGCCGCAGCACTCGGCGCCAATCGGGTAGCAGTGGTTCTGGCCGCAGCACCGCTCGCCATAGTCGCAGGGACCGTTGGGACAGCACACATTTCCGGGCTGCAAGCAGTAGCCATATGAGCAGCACCTGTTGGAGATTGGACAACATCCACCAGCGTCTGCATATAAAAGTCAGTAGCCCAATATAATGCACTTTGCATCTATGAATAAGAGAGAAAATAAGACAATAAGACAATAAGAAAATAAAAAGAGAAACCTACAGTTGCAGTAGCCGTACCCGGCTGAGCAGCTTTGGCGTCTGTTGAGCAGAACATCAATAACAGACTTGCGCGTCAGCGCATCTTTATCCGTGCCCGATGACGAGTTGGCGCCCTTGCTCTTAAACGATCCCAGCTTGGGCGGGATCACAAAGTACGCGTGTTCGCCTTTGGCGAACTGGAGCACATTGGGCGCATTGAATTCTGCGCGCAGGACATTTTCGGTGCGGGCGGTGTCGACAATGGCATTGGCAGCGGGAGCAAATGATGCTGTCACGGTCGACAGGCCCGAGAGCACGCCGACTAAGAGAGTAGGGCGCATGTTGATAGTGGACGTCAAGCTGTCGGAGAATCTCAATGAGAAAGATGCAATACTCTAGAAAGTGCAAAAAACAGAACGCGAACAAATTCGAGCATCTGATATCTAAAAAAAGGAGCTGGCGAGACCTTTATATAATAAGCAGACGGCTCAGTCTTGGCAGCACCGAACTGATTAAGCGATTTACTGATTTCCTCGTTTACTCGTTTTGATTTTCTAACTCTCTAGTATTCCAATTCTCTGCTAGGGGCATCAACAAGATCCGGGAAGCTTGCCCGCCAGTATCTGTCGTGTATGCCAGGGGTTAATATGCTCATTGCATCCCGGGGCATGGTACTTTGCTGACAGCAGCTTCAACGATCTATGACCAACAGCGGATATCAGACGGTCAGCCCAAGGCATATTCTTCTTGATCCATGTCTTGGATTAGTCTTTTGACTTGTTTGGGTTGTCGGTGCCAAGACAATATAAAAGACTAGAGGAGAACGAACTGGAAAGAAGCATGCGGAGTAACTTGACAGATGGCGGGTTGTAAAGGAGAATGGACGAGTATGGTGGATGCAAGTCCATGTCAGACTGTCAGACCGTCAGACCTGTGGTTATTGTTGACATGATTGACGTTGAGGCCCAAGATGCAGTGATGCCGGAGCTGCCTGCTGCTATGAAAGTGCCATCTGGACATGCAAGCCAAGATGATGCAAATCCAAGGCACCAAGAGCAAGCCACCTAGGTCATTGCTTTCGAGCTGTTTTCGCGGACGGGAGTGAGGTAGTCTGGCAGTCTGGCAGTCGGCCGTTTGTCTTGCCGTGTCAGTCGTCGGTCTCACGCATGCCGCCTAACCATTCCTATTCCGTCTCGTATTGACCGTATTGCTGCTGCACCCTTGCAATCTCCGCCAACCCTAACAGTAGCTGGTGGGCGATCGGCAGAGGTTAAATGTTTATTTGGTCAAGCCCGGTCTAGATAGTCTATTCTACGGAGCAATAGTCTGAAGTCTCGTGGCCATTCTTCCACCTCTAGACTCTATTCTGCCACATATTCAACCTACTTATTCTACTCATAAGCCTTAACTTGACTTTAAATACTTGCTTACGAGAGATACCTCCCCCAACAGTTTGAAACAAGGTTGTTAGTCTGCAGTAGAAGAAATCAAATAAATTAAAAAAGAGAGAATTAAGAGAAGCAAGAGAATCAACAGAACAACAGAATAACAGATCAATAATTATAAAAAAGAAACAAAAAAGACAACGCACAACATAAAGGAGACTGTCATACCAGAGGGGGCTTAAACGCCAAGACACTATTACACTCACGAGCACACTTTTGCTTACTTTCACCCGCTCTCTCTCACGGTATATGTTGACCACTCGCACTGAATTCCTTTCCAGGCATGGGTGGTTTTCTCAGGGATTAGTACTACCACCGGGGGGCTAGCTGTACCACAAGACGTAGCATTTCAGCCTCACGCAAGGATGTAAGATTAACATGGGACATGGGCGGGACAAACTCTCGGGATACCCAATGACACGCTGATGGGATGCAAAAGACTGTCTTACAAGAATCATGCTTAATCGAACACGACCATCGTATATATCGTAATTCGTATGATGGCAGATTCCGTGTCTGCTATCGTATTACCTAGTCTGTATCAGAAGACGAGGAGTATCCTAGAGGTGTAGAGACTTCTGTAGGGGAATGCCGATTTTGATGGGTATCGTCCAATGCCATGCCAATGACGGCTTGTGGCGCATCACAAAGTACAGATCAATGCAGGAACCATGCAGGTCTTGCTGTAGACACGCAAGCAGCACAAAAATCACAAAGAATCACATAATAAATCACGCATAGCAAAGCTGACAGCCAACCAAAAGTATCAGATTAAAGAGAAATCAATCTTGTGCGCCGTATATGCCATGTGTCATCCAAAACCAGCCCATCGTAACCGTAAATATGCTTCCGTCATGCCAAATAAGAGTGATGCCCCTATAAACAATATAGTTAAGCTGCTCACAGCTCACAGCTCACGCTCCCGCCCGTCGAGCCACTTGCTCATGTACGGGCCGTCCAGCCAGTAGCCCAGCTTCGCATAGTAGCTCCGCACACCGACACCCGAAATCACACTGATCTTGTCGCTGCCGTGCTCGTCGCGCGCAATCCGCTCGGCCTCCTCCATCAGCAGCGTGCCGAAGCCCTGGTGCTGGAACTTTTTCGGGTCGCGCGCATGCACGGGCACCGCCGTGCCGTAGACGTGCAGCTCGCGCACCAGACTCGTCGGCTGGCCCACCAGCTCTTCGCGAAACGTGTACTTTTCCGTGCACTTGCGCAGCCGCAGCATGCCCACCAGGATGTCCTGTTTCGGGTCCTCGTACGCCAAAAACGTCTCCCAGCCGCCGTTGGCCGTGTAGTCGCGCCGCACCAGCTCGACCTGGTTCGGCCGCACCTTGTGCTTGACCTCGTTGATGCCGACCTCGCGTGTGCGCACGTCGCGGCACGACGTGCCAAAGTCCTTCATGCGCGACAGTGCCAGCTCGCGCAGGTTGCCGTTCTCGACACCTGATGTCACCAGCGGCATGGGAATATCGCGCTGCACGCGGTAGATGCGTGTCCATGGCGGCACCAGCGCGAGGATGCGCGCCACCAAGTCGATCAGGCCGTTGGGTGTGTAGTTTTGGTAGCGTCCTGTGCGCCACAGCTCGTACAGACCAGTGCCGCGAATGACCAGTGTCGGGTAGATCTTGAGCCCGTCCGTTCGGAACGCGGGGCTCTCAAAGTATTCACGGAACTGGTCCAGGTCGCGCTCCATGCCGACATTGGGCAGATCCGGCATCATGTGGCTCACCACCTTGTAGCCCGCATCCTTGGCCAGGCAAAACGTCTCGGCCACCGACGCCACTGTGTGTCCGCGGTTCGTGTCGCGCGCCACGTCCTCGTATAGCGACTGCACGCCCACCTCGAGCCGCGTGCACCCGTAGCGCAGCATGTCTGACAGGTGCGGCTGCAGACAGTAGTCTGGCCGTGTCTCGATCGTGATACCCACGCACTTGATATTGCTCATCTCACCCGCCGTCACGGCCTCGTCCACGCTGCTCGTCTGGTACCCGCTCAGCGCATTGTGCAGCTGTGCAATAAAGTCCTCGCGGTACGACGCCGGCAGCGACATGAACGTGCCGCCCATGATAATGTACTCGACCTTGTCCACCGAGTGGCCCAGCGCCTTTAGCTGGTCAACACGGCCGCGCGCCTGCTCAAATGGATCGTAGCGGGCGCGGATGGCGCGCATTGACGTTGGCTCGTAGCCCGTGTACGACTGTGTGCTGTACTCGAAATCGGAGTCGGGGCCGCCGGGGCAGTAGACGCAAATGTTGCCCGTGTAGGCAATGTGTGGGCAGCGATGCGGCTTGCACATGACGGCCACAACGGCTATACCCGACGACGTGCGGATCGGCTTGGCCACCAGCTTGGGCAGAATGTACTTCTTGTAGTGTTCGGGCACGGCCGCGATGATGGCCGTCAATGGCGGCACGCCGTTGACTTTGTGTTTGCGGGCATACTTTGAGCGCAGGCTGTTGAGGTTGATATCGCGCGGAGCCTTTTTCGGGTTGCGCGACGTCTCTTCAAAGTCCTCGATCAGCGCGTGGGCAATGTCAGCACAGCACCGCAGAAAGCGTTCGTTCTCGGGCGGGAGGTTGTCCTTGGCCTTGCCGCCGCGGTGCGACGTGGCCGTCTCTGTCATTGTCGTAGACATTTTGTGTGTATCAATGTGTGTATGTGTCGTCGCTTGCCGTCTTTCGTATATACATGCATATATATTATAAATATAATCTCATGGTGGGGGTTATACAAGATGGTGGATATCTACACATCTCACGATGTCATTGTCGATGCAGCTCAAATCTTTTGGTGGGGCTACGACTTTTGTTTGATGCTGTCTTATCTTATCGGCTTTGACTTCTTCATCTACAGCCGGCCAATCATATGCCATTGCTTAGGAACTGTTTGGTGGGCCTGTCAAGGGTCGAGTGTGGCTAGTGGACTGTGGCGCTGGACCCGTGAGTTTCCGTGGGGTGCCGGCTTTTGGCAGGTGCGAGCCGAGTTTCGTAATTGCCTAGGGACGAGCTCAGGCACTGCAGTCAACAGGGGAGGCATTTTCTGGACAGTGGAGGAAGGAGCGGGTTTCTAGGGCAGTTGCAGCGCGAAGCACATGCAAATGGATAAACATTCTGTATTTATTTCTCCGGCAAAGATAATTGAAAAAAATATACAAAACAAATGCTAAATTCAAAAAGTGGAAAACACGAAAACGGACCGCTTTAATGTCGACCGGAATTTGACCGAGACGTGAGAAAAAGAGAAAAAGCGCAAAAGACAAAAAGGGCAGAAAAAAAAAGAAGGAGTGGAAAGCTATTACGTCGAGCAATGGGACTGTTGAGCTGCTATATAGGAGCATTTGCTGGTGTTTGCGAAACGTCGACCGCCTTTTGGCGTGCAATGGGAGCTATCGGCAGTACGGGTTCCCCCTCAATTGCAGGTGAAGCACCAAATAAAATAGTACTTTTAAATAGTAAAATATAATAAACAAATGCTTTAATACGGCGAAAATTACAACGTCTGTCCAGGAGAGGCCACACACTACTGCAGCCGCTTATCACCACCTATCATCTCTCTCTGCCTTCTCTGCCTCTTCTGCCTCCTCTGCCTCGCCTCGCTCTGTGATCTCCCTCACTACTCCTTTTCGATCCCAATTTCGTCGCGACCTCGGCATACTTGCTCTCACCTCACCCTACCGCGCCTTATTCGTCGACCACCTCATCGTCGACCTCTTGCAGCTTCGACCCTCGTCGACCTCCTCGAATCTCCTCAATCTCCTCGATACCCCCCGTCCGCCCCCTACCAACCACAATGCAGTCTTTTGCTCGGTGTGCGCGGTCGTCCGTGCTGGCTCAGGCTGCCCGCCGTGGCTACAGCTCGTCGTCCAGCCCCTACTCCCAGACCATCAAGAACCTGCGCATCAACTCCGATACCAAGGTCATCTACCAGGGCTTCACCGGCAAGCAGGGAACGTATGTATTCCCAGACCTTTTTAATATCTTCGTATCTGGAGATCTTGAGATGTCTAATTATATCTATGCCTATATATCAAAGACACAACTAACTGAACAGCTTCCACGCCCAGCAGGCCATTGACTACGGCACCCAGGTTGTCGGCGGCACAAACCCCAGAAAGGCCGGCACCACACATCTTGGCCTGCCCGTCTTCGCCAACGTCGGCGAGGCTGTCAAGGAGACCGGTGCTTCGGCCACTGCCATCTTTGTCCCCCCACCTCTGGCTGCTGCCGGTATTGAGGAGGCCCTGACTGCGGAGATCCCTCTCGTTGTCTGCATCACTGAGGGTATCCCCCAGCACGGTAAGCTCCTCTTTCGTCCCCGTCGCGTGAGATGTTCACATGCTAAATCATATTATTGACAGACATGCTCCGCATCACCGACATGCTCAAGACCCAGAGCAAGACCCGCCTCGTCGGCCCCAACTGCCCCGGCATCATCGCCCCCGGCCAGTGCAAGATCGGCATCATGCCCGGCTTCATCCACAAGCGCGGCCGCATCGGCATTGTCAGCCGCTCCGGTACCCTGACCTACGAGGCCGTCAACCAGACCACCCAGGCCGGCCTTGGCCAGTCCCTGGTCGTCGGTATCGGCGGTGACCCCTTCAGCGGCACCAACTTCATCGACTGCCTCAAGGTCTTCCTCGAGGACGAGGAGACTGACGGTATCATCATGATTGGCGAGATTGGTGGTTCCGCCGAGGAGGAGGCTGCCGAGTTCCTGTTGGCCAACAACACGGTCAACGGCGGCAAGCCCGTTGTGTCCTTCATTGCTGGTGTCTCTGCGCCGCCTGGCCGCCGCATGGGCCACGCTGGTGCCATTGTCGCTGGTGGCAAGGGTGATGCAGGCAGCAAGATCAAGGCTCTGGAGGACGCTGGCGTCGTTGTGTCGCGGTCGCCTGCTGGCCTGGGCAAGTCCCTGTTTGACGAGTTTGTGCGCCGCGACCTTTTGTAAGGGGATGGCTGCTGTACAGCCGAGATGGAGCTGGGAGCTGAGGGTTGGAAGAGCCGAGATAACGGCATAACGTCTTGACGTTTCTCTTGTCCCGGCCGTCATATTACAATCTATTTATTTGTCTACATGGTGTTGAGATTCATTTACGTGCCTGTCTTTGCCGTCTCATATTTTGCATCGTCTTTTGCTTGTCGCTGTCGTCGTTGCACCGAGTGCCTTGTCTCTATGCTTTCCAGCACCCCCCACTATATTCGGCACGTCCAACTCATCTGATGAGATCCTATCGATAGCTTGCCATGCCCGAATCCTTCTAGATCTTGTTTTATTTTATTGCAGCACATTTTCGACTTCGGCATCTTCCTGACCGAGCGCTGCCGCCGGTGTCGGCTAGGTGGCTCGTCCAAGGGGGGTGCCATCGTTCTGTGCTATTTGTTGTCATTTATTCCCGGTGGATGCTGTGTGCCCTTGGGTTCATCTCCGTGAGGTATTTCCGGGTGGATGACATCAGATTTCTTTTTTTATGGTTTGATCTGATAACAATTGTCTAAACAAGATAAATAGCTCAGGCCCATTTTACTCCTTGCGGCTCCATCCATTGTGCATATCTAGCCATCCATCGCTCCATCTACTCTTCAGCTCTTTGTTGCGTGATTCATACCCCCGTGTGATTTAAAGAATCTTGAATCTTGGGTTTCGAAAACTGCAGAGCAAAATTATATCAAGCATTGACATCAATCAGAAATATTGTTGACGCGAATCTGGATCAGATCTAGATCGTATCTAGATCAAATATTGGCAGATCTCGGCATGATGCCCTGCGGATAGTGAAAGACATTGTCGGGATCAACTTGGGCCTTGATCGTCTGCAGCCGACTCAGATGGCTGCCCCAGTAGCTCGTCTGTGCCGCCGTCTGGCTCAGCCGCGGGTCCGGGTAATTGACATATTGCCCCCAATCGCCGCGGTCGAGACTGTTTGTCAGGTTGGCCGTGAAGTTGTCGAGGAAGTCAAAGCCGTCCGCCGGGTACACGCCCGTGTCGACGCGATCGTAGAAATTGGACATCAAAAGGAACCCGCGGTGGGCATACGACGTCGCATCGGCATCGACCAGCCCAATCGCATTGTTGCGACCGCCATGCACGTCTATCTGTGCATGCCAGTCACGCTTGGTCGCCTTGCCAGCGCCGTACCAGTACGCCGCAAATGCCTCGAGCTGGGTCGAGGACAGTTTGTTCGTGTATAAGCTTGACGAGGAAAAGGTCTCGTGCATGCTATAGGGGTGTGTCTGGTTGAGGTCCATGCCGTTGCCAAAGTGCGAGGCCTGGTCGAGCCAGGTGCCCTGCTGAGCGAGCACGAGGCGCGCGCCCGTCTTGTTGAGCAGAGGCGCCAGGGCGGCCTGCAGGCCAGTTTGGTTACCCCAGTATAGACCCTCAAAGTTGGCAAAGTTCTTGGCGATAAACAGGCGCAGGTTGAGCTCGCGCGGCATGCTGTCGGCGGCAAAGTCCTGGAACGCCGCGAGGCCGTCGACGGCACGGTCCTCCGTCTTCCAGTTGATGGCGGCCGAGTAGTAGGTCACGACAGACGGCACGGCAAATGTGCGAAACAGAAACTCGGCGACGATTCCAAACGAGGCGCCAGCACCGCGCACGGCCCAGAAGAGATCAGGGTTCTGCGTGGCCGAGACGTCCACCACGGTCGCGTTGGCCAGCACCAGTTTGGCGCCGACCAGGAAATCCAAGGCCAGACCCTGCGTATGCGAGCTCACACCAAAGCCGCCATGCAATGCATGGCCTCCAACGCCGACCCTAGCAGTCAGTATCTTAGACAAGCAGAAAGACAGAAAGACAGACAAGAAAATAAAGCAGAGATGGAGAGGGAACCTACCCCGGACATGTGCCGTGACTAAAGTCTCGCTTTCCCTGGGCATAGAGCTCGGCCGCGACATGGCCAAGACGCGCGCCGCCCTGGACAGTAGCAAGCCCTGTGGCATTGTTGAGCCCGACGCTGTTCATGCGGTCCATCTCAATGACCAGGTGGCCGTCCTCGCCGCCAAGCCCAAAGGATGCATAGCTGTGGCCGCCACACTTGGGGTTGGCCTTGAAACCGAGCTTGGCTGCACACCGCACGGCATCCTGGATGTGTGGGATGGTAGACGGCACTGCAATGGCAATGGGCGTGTAGTTGAGGCGGAGATTGAAGGGGGCGACGTCCTGGCCCCAGTCCGCGGTGCCGGGCTCGTCAATGGGCACGCCCGCAGTCTTGAGACAGTCCTCGACGGCTGTTTGGACATTTTGTGTCTGTGCTGTCACGGACAGGATCAGCGAAAGAAACAAGAGCAGCCTCATTGCAGTAGTTTTCGGTATCAATGTCTTCATCGTGCGCTGATGGCCTAAATGTCTAGATGTCTGGGTGGTACGTGATATATAATGCAAACACAAGAAGACTGGAGTAGTAAAATTGGACTCGACGGCCACGATGCCTATATTGACACGCCCATTGCAATCTAAATCTTATATACAATCTGCCTTGGTCAACCCTGGTCAGTCAAGCCATTTGACGGGCCAGTGCACAGTCATTACTGGGTTTTCGCCTGTCCTTTCTGCCTGCGCGAGATACGACAACCCAAGCTGAAAGGGTATATTTAATGAACTGGCCACATTTTGATTGTAGGAAGCCATTGTCTTGGGAATAAGTAAAGCTGTTTAGGAGGCTTAACTCCATTGTTGATATCTCACATCTAATTGCCACTATCGAGCAGCAGTCTGCTCAACTGTACACATACGGTATACCTAATCCGTCTTGGCCTCTTTTGGATAGCCACCGGATAGCCATGCCGTCGGACCATGGCATCTGTTGATGTTTATGGACCCCTTAATACAGGCAAATCCTATATAGCCGGCGGCTCATAGATCCGATCCAATTTGGGCAGTATAGTCGCTGATTAATATAGTCAATGACAGTCAAAGAGATAGTCTATTGATATTGATCTGCTGATCTGCTGATCTGTTGATCTAGACGCGAATCGCACAATCTATAATACACAAGAACCATTCATAAAGTAAACCAATGCTAAAATCCAGAAGCGCCGTATAGTCGTACATTCATGTCTTCCTCAAACTACTCATCGCCGAAGGGGTAGTTGAACTTCAGCAGGCCATTGAGCCCGCCCACCCAGCCGTCATCGTCCTCGAGTACGCCTGTACTCCGTTGACCGCCGCTCTTGGGCGCCCGTATCACGCATGGCACACCGCCATGCCAGCTCCGACTGTCGCTATCACTGTCGCCGTTGCTGTTCAGAGAAGGGCCGACGTACTCGCCCTCGACGCGTACTTCCATGCCGATGCCGACACCGACGCCTGTCTTGCGCTTGCCGTCAATGCTGACTTCCAGCTCGCGGCCGCGGTTCTTTTCGCTCAGTCTCAACACGACTTGAGTATTCAGGGGTAGCACCAGCGGGCGGAAGCTCAGACTGCGCGCGCAAATGGGTGTAATCTGCAGAGAGCTGACGAGCGGGTGGATAATGGCACCACCGGCACTCAGCGAGTACGCTGTAGAGCCAGTCGGGGTGCTGACCAGAATACCGTCGGCGACGGCTTCTGTCAGAAAGTGGTTATTGAGGTAGATATCAATAATGGCGAGGTGGGGATGCGGGCCGCGGTGGATGAGCAGCTCGTTGATGGCGTGGAACGCAGGGGGGTTTGAAGTAGTTGATGTAGCAGCGCGCGTGGATATAGAGGGCGTCACAGCATCAGGAGCATTGGCGCAGTCGGGCGACGTGCATGCGTTCATAGCATCGGCCAGCCCAGGCGCCACAAACTGGTCGTTGATGTTGACGCCGTTGCGGTCGTAGACGCCGACTTTGAGCCGGTGCCGCAGAAGCATGCGCGAGACACGCTCGGCTCCCATGCTCTGGCCGCGCACACTGCCCCAGGACTCGGGGGTCGTTTCGCTTGTCGAGTTGCTGTCCTTGCTCGTCAGGGCTGCTGTAGTGGCCAACGATGCTGATGTTGTGAGTTTATTCCCAGAACGGTCGGACGATCTTCCTGCCCGTCCGCCACTGGCGATTTGCGTGTGCGGTTCCACCAGGTCGTCGACGGCAACACCGCTGCCGCTCATGTAGACTTCGCGCCACGCGCTCTTGTACTCTTCAAACTTCCACTCGCCCAGAAAGCCGAGCGACCCCATGCTAAATGACAGAATGGGAGGCACGGTCGAGTGCAGCGAGAACAAACTAGCTGCCCGCAGAATCGTGCCATCGCCGCCCAGGGTCGTAACGACGTCGACCTTGCGCGGGAAGATGGCAGCTGGCTGGTATCGTGCATCCGTGGTGTCGAGCGCCGTATAGACGGGAATGGGCAGAGATTCGTGAATCATGCTGGCAATGCGTGGCTCAAACACGAGGTTGAGGCCTGGGTAGTTTTTGGCCAGGTGGTTGCAAAAGGCAATGGCGGACTGCATGACGTGCGGCGCGTGCAGCTTGATCATGACGAGCACATTGCGCGGTGGTTGTGGCCAGTGCAGCGAGAGGAGAGAGGAGCCGGGGGTCTGTTCATAGCGCGGAATGATACGCTCTGGCAGGGTAGAAGCGTCGAGAAGTGTGCGGTGGGCAAAAGTCGTCGAGAAGAGGCGGTTAGTCTTGGCCGTCGTCGTCGTCATATTGAAGGGATGTCGCCACGGCGCATGCCCGTGCAGCACCGACCGGACAAGGCGCCAGGCCGGTCTTATACGTGCGGACATAATTTTGGTTTATAGAGTATATAAGAAAGCTT
The DNA here is from genome assembly GCA_029299165.1 of Ophiostoma himal-ulmi. NCBI lineage: Eukaryota > Fungi > Ascomycota > Sordariomycetes > Ophiostomatales > Ophiostomataceae > Ophiostoma > Ophiostoma himal-ulmi. Next base: position 6,409,553 of record JANSME010000001.1, read on the forward strand.
TTATAGTCGTATGTGCATATGTTGTATCTATCGGTCGTCGTCTATAGAATTATCTGCTGCTATCGTCGTCTATATTCAATGACGTGTGTATAGTGGAAAGCCGTGATAGCGATATGGCTGCATCGTCGAAAGTGCAATTACTGCCATTTGTGAAGCCCAGTGCAGCTTCTTGTTAAGTGAGTTTCATCGTCACTCTGTCTGTCATATTGCCTCTGTCACAAATCGTCACAATCGTCACAATCAGCCTCTGATCACAAAGTGGTGATGTCAGTAAAAACCTGCGTCTCCGCTTTTTTTTTTAGAAATTCAGCATTAAAAATCATATTTAATTTAATTAAGCTGCCTTCCAGACGTCTGACCTTTGGATGATAGCGGGAAGTCCTCTGTCATAAGGCCGTGAGAGCGCTGTAGCTGCCTTGCGCTAGCCCTATTCGGCAAAGCTCAGAAGCAACGGCACTGGAGCCGCCTAAAAGACAAGTCTGGCTGCTTACCGGATGCAACTGTAGTGCTCGGATCGCTCGGTCGCAGCGCTTAATTCGAGAGACTAGGAGAATAATCAGCTGCCAAACCATCTTACAAGATAGTGGGGTGGAAGAGCTTTGCTCTGCTCACATCATTACTCTCTTGTGCTCTTGCGCCTCTTCACTCTGCTCCTGCCCTTGCTAAGCCGAGCTTCAAATTCCGGAAAGAGCCAACCAGCATTCCTCCGTGCCTTCCATTGCAGCTTATTTGCGGAAGTTGTACGAAAAAAGGAGTGACACGCTCTTTCCTATTTCCTTTTTCCTCTTTCTGCCACCTGCTGAGCCTCTTCATTTCACAATACGCAAAATCAGCAGAAGAGAAGAAAGAGCGACCCACGTCATAGCACACCTGCCTCGCATGATCACGAGGCAGCATCAGCCAAACGGAAAGAGCTTTCAATCTCGTAAGCCTACCGGGCAACACTTACATAAGCTATTGTGACCTGTTTGACCTCTTATTCGCTTTCTTATTCGACCTTTTCGACCTCTCGTCCCATCTCCTCTCGTCTCATCATTAGCTGTTCTCTTGCTGCCTATTTGACCAGCCAATATCGATATCAGTTTGGGCATCCAAGATTGCTTTTCAGCTACTACCACAGCCCACGCACCCATCACGACACCCTCCACCCTTCATCTTTAGGCTTTACTCCTCGTCCTCGTACAACTTACCTCGGCCCGTTCCACGACAACATCGCTACCACCGTGGTCCTCGCGAATGCTCGCCGAGTAACGTTGGGCAACACTTAACCTTCAAGTTATTTTTTTTATTACTTGGAGCACAATTGTATCTTGCACAATGTCTGAGCTGCGGCAGCGGAAGCCTGCCGAAGAGGCCGTGCCGGCACCCGACCTGGCTGCCGGTGCAAAGGTCAAGGCTACCGAGGCCTCCAGCGCAACTGACCACCCGTCCGGAAAACAAGGCCACGGCCGTACCATCCAGATCCTACGCGGCGTCTCATTTGTCCTCTTCTTCTTCACCACGGTTATCTCCATCCAGCTAACCCAAATCGTTGGCCTGCCGCTTTACTGGATCAACCGCCGGCTCTTCGACGACTATGTGGCCCTCACAAAACAGTCGTTTGGCCTTATCATCACCACCATGACCTACTGGTGGGGACCCACGACCATCCGCATCAGCGGCGACGAGTCGGTGGCTGGCCAGATCAAAAAGACCGAGGACGGGCGTGCCGAGTTCAACTTCCCCGAGCGCATGGTGATGATTGCCAACCACCAGATCTACACGGACTGGCTGTACCTGTGGTGGGTTGGCTATGCCAACAGCCCCAACACGCACGGCTACATTTACATTATCTTGAAAGAGTCGCTCAAGTACATTCCCGTCATCGGCACGGGCATGATGTATTACGGCTTTATCTTCATGTCGCGCAAGATGGCCGTAGACCAGCCGCGCATGGCGCACCGGCTACGGAAGCTGAGCCAGGCGCACACGGACCCTACTGGCAAGACCTACTACAATCCCATGTGGCTGCTGCTGTTTCCCGAAGGCACCAACACGTCAACTAACGGCCGGCGAAAGTCGGCTGCCTGGGCGGCAAAGATGGGCTACAAGGACCCCGAGCACCTTCTGCTGCCACGCAGCACGGGCATGTACTTTTGCCTCAGCGAGCTTAAGAACTCGGTCGAATACGTCTACGACTGCACCGTGGCCTACGAAGGTGTTCCGTAAGTATCCCCGCATTCTTGGTACTATGCTTTAATAAAATACAATACTAACGAAGCAGCCGCGGCGGATATGGAGAGGACTGCTTCAGTCTGTCTGGGACCTACTTTGAAGGCCACGCACCAAAATCCGTCAACTTCCACTGGCGCCGCTTCAAGGTCGCTGATATTCCACTCGAGTCGGCCGAGGGGTTTGACAACTGGCTGCGTGACCGCTGGCATGAAAAGGATGCCATGATGGAGCAGTACCTTTCGACTGGTCGTCTGCCGGCGTCACCGCATGCCACCGAGGATGGACAGCCCGACTACATTGAGACCGAGGTGCGCACGCGCTACCCGTGGGAGATTCTGCAGGTGTTTTCCGTCCTGAGCACCGTCTACTTTGTCTATCGGCTTGGTGTGCGTTTCTACGACCGGTTTCGGTGACTATGAGTCTCTCCTTGCCATTTTCGTTTCTTTCCATCCCTCTCTACTTTTCCCATTCACTACCTCCCTGTTTACTTATGATATCACGTCTCCTGTATATTTTATTCTGTACGGTTCAGGTTTCTGATACCTGCTCCTTTTATTGTCTTGGTTTCCTAGTTCCTGTTTCGCCTGGAAGTATTCATGTTTGTCATTTGTTATTTTGTGGTATATTTTGTTTTTGCTTTATCGTTTCGACTCCCTTGTTCTTGGCTAGTGGCGTTTATCAGTTTTATTAATTGGCATCATCGGGTAGCCTGTGTTGGCTATTTTATCAAGACAATAAACGCATCAAACTCCAGGGCCAGTGGCCTCATCTTTGTGCAGTACTGCAAGACTATAACGAAGACTGTGCCAATCCGGTGTACTGAGCGCAGGTATGATTCCCATCGTGGGATAGATAATAAGCAATGTAGAATTGCACTGCCTATCATAGTGGTTAACGTGGCTAGCCAGCTGTTTACGTCTACGAATGTCATACAACGGACCATGTCTATCCTCAGCATGCGATTGCCATCATCCTTCCGCGTCACACTACAGTGGCTACTGCATCTGGTCGCCAGACAAGAGGCGGACCACTATTCTTTAGGTTACAGCAGCCTTTATGGTATAAAATCTCTTCAGCTCCAGGGGAGAGGGGAAAGGGTGGCCGTCAGCTATGGCAGTGGTGCTGTAGGCCTGTAGATTGTCCCGTCTTTGATAAGAAGGAGAACTATCCCTCTTTAATAGAGGGCGTCGAGCCTCTGTGGCAATAGCATAGATGTCTCCAATGAGGAAGGGTATACTCTAGGGCTCCTTAGGTCTACGAAGGGGGGAGTATAACTGTAGCTGTCCTCTGATATTGGAAATACAGTCCTTTCAGTGCTCAGTGTTCATTGTTACAGTGCTAGAGGGGGGTAGGCATGCCATTTGCCTACTGTAAGGAAGTACTACCGGGGGCAGCAATCACCCTCTGCCCTGTCTAACGGCTGGATGAGTGTTCACCAAGAGAGCCAAGGGGGCACGTCAGCATGGCATAGAGAAAATGTGCACAGTTCTCGAAAACGTACAGCCGAGTAGCTAGTTGAGACTGACGGAATGTAAAGGGTGGGAATCACTCCGCATAAGAGGGCGAACCAAATGATATTTTTTAAAGATTTCTTACTTGCTCAACGGGTGAGCTATTCCAGCTCAAAGACGACTGTTTTTGACGAGTTGTCGATGCAAGAGTTCCGAAAAGGACGAAAGAGGACAATTTATAGTCGAGCATCGAGATGAGAGGGCGTGCATCTACGGGGGGGTGTATCATTTACCTCGTGTCTATAGAGAGTCGACAAAGGCAGGCGTGTGGAATTATGAAAAGAGGAAACATAAAAATGGCCAAAATACACATGTAAAGGGATTCTAGTGATGTCCCACTAGGAAGATGCAGGCAACAATTGAGGATTAAGTACACTGAGAGGGGACACTGACGGCGAGGCAAGGCGGACGTCAAGGACGGGAACGACGGGGACCAAATCGACGAGCAAGACAGTGGATTTGGGGATGGGCAAGCAGGTGGAAGTATAAAAAAACACTTGAGCCGGACCAAAACCTACGAGATATCGAGAGTAGCCGTTGGTAAACTGGGTTAAATGGTTAGTTGGAACATAGGTTGTATACAGAGTATACGGTGAAAGCGGCAAGTGCCGAGCCAGATCAGTGAGCCAGACTGCTGGGCCAGTCTAGGGGCAAGCCACGAGCCAAGAACTCAGGCCACATGTCGTATAGACTACTCAAAAGTACTCGACATCTTGCAGCGAGGACGCCGAGGGGTATGGATGTAAAGGCAGAGACAATACGAGGTATTTGCCCTCTTGCGGCCGTTGCACAAAACTGGATACTCCGTCACCGACAGCAAAGACAGAGACAGCAGCAAATACAGTGTCTCGGTACGTAGAGAGATGCCTCGAGTATCACCATTGGATAGGCTGGAGGCCGTCGAGAGAGCGAGGAAGGAAGAGCAAAGTCAGGTACCTTTTCTGCCTGTTGCGGTACAGAGGCGAATCGCAGACGTTTTGGGTATAAGACGGCAACTTCCATTTCAGCCGTGCCCCAGAACAAAGAATGCATTGTCGGTCGCATAGTCGTCTTGTACAAGTCGGCTGGCCAATCACAGGCCGCAGAAACCGGCGTCTTGTGCCTTTGTGGTCCGTTTGTTGCACGGAGGCAACTTTGGCATCATGATACTTGTGAATATTTCTGGAATATCCAGAGCTTCGATGAATGATTAGGAAGTATTGAATCATAGATCGAGTGTTGGGATACAGACTTTTTAGTAGAGATCACCACTGGAAAAATAAAAGAGAAAAAAAATAAAGCAAGTAAAAAAAGAAAAGAATCAGTCAGGCTGTGAGGTAGCAACCAGTGTTAGTGTGATTATGTAAACATATACTGCGTGAGCTCACAATTCATACATTTTACGGACAGACGCATGGGAAATATAGTAAAATACTAGCAGCATCTTTTCAGCATGTAGAAAAATATAGTCGCTACTATATCTACACCCGTCTCAAAGCCTGTTGCACAGCAGCCGATATAGCTGACCAGGCACTCGAAATGGCCTAGAGTCCAGTAAAGAGCCATCTTTACTGGAAGAGACTACCGTTTAAAAGTACTGTCAAGACTACTAACGTTCTCTGCAAGGATGCCGTCTGTATGGGAAGGGCAAATTCATGTGTGCAGGGGCGTGCAGGATCAATGACGGAAAAAATACATGTCGATGACAGCAACGGCTCCTTATGATGGACGGAAGCGAGTACGTAAATAGGTAAAATAACCAAAGCACCACTATCGAAGGGCAAGTCGATGATGGAGTGCAATTTACAGCATGCTATGTGTAGAGGGAGATAATGGAAAATATAGAGAGTATAGGGGGTGAGCAGAAAAGCTTGGCCATGCGGCCGCGGCGAACAACTTGATGATTTTGTCCACAATAGCAGTTGTATTCTTGTATACAGTCCACTATATAGCCTCTTAGTATCGGACATCTAGTCTAGAGTCTGTATATAGTCGGTGCATAGTGTTCATTGTTCGTGCAATAGTGAATATATTTGTGTAGCTGGCTGTCGTTGCGGTGTACGTGAGCGCACATGGTGTTTGGGCGAGTAGAACAATACGAGCAGTGCAAGGCAAGATTCAAGCCAACGCGTATCATCAACTCGGTTGTATTGAGTACAGTTCCGTTATAGGTAAACACCTTCCATGTACTCTGTGTGTCCTGCTCCCTAGCAAAGGTTGGAGCTTAACTTCAAGACGTTCGGTTCTTGGATGTCAGCTATTAAATCATAGAGAGCCGGCATGTTTGTTCTGCTATCAGCCACGAGAGTATACTAAATTAATTATAGTTGCCTATAAAGATCTCCTATGGAAGTAGCAGTCATGCCTGCTCATAACGCGATCATGTGTTTGTTGATCTCAACCAGAATGATACACGGATAAAACACTTCGACGACTATACCTCGAAACAGCCAACAAAGAAGTATACAGTATCCTTCAAATGCCTGAGAGTTTACTGGCTGCTTCGTCGTTATCAAAGCAATGTTCGAAGCTATTGGCCCTGCAATAAAAGTACTTGAGTGCCATCCAGGAATGCTCAGCGTTGGACAGCAGGATATATGTAGACACTGCACCTTATGCCACTTGCTACTGATCTTATATTGCGCTATATCTATCGTTATTCAAGTAGACTCATATGCATATCGTGCACATAGCGTACATAGTTAACCATCTGATATTCTGGCTGACAACTTCTTGCACGGTGTCTTGATACGCTCTTCGGTCATCTCTCGAGGTAAATGACCTCATGACTTGGCTACTGTTGATGGATTCGCATCATAGCACAAAATTGAAGCTCGGTCATGCATAAGCTCACGCGCCATCTTAGGCTTTATGTACTACTAGACTTCTCCTATAACTATAGATGTTGATGACATGGTCGCCGATGAGAAAGCAACGTAGTTCTGCACAATTTCTATTTTATAAAAGTGGTTGGATCATGATAGAACTCATATTCTGGATTATTTAAAGCTTATTTTATTGTGAATCTTTCATTAGACTAAAGTATATTCAAGTGTTGTCGCGATGACAACTGTAATGACGATGTTGATGCCCGTGGGGGCTATAAGAGCTCCCATTAGCTAATCACTAGAAACAAGCTGTAGCTTCCCCATGTTAGAGCTACCCCACTAGCACAGCGAACCCCGCCAGCACCTTCCAGATTGCCCTGTTATGTCAGTATGCAGGTACGTCGTGAACTCTAATCCAAGACTTCTCGACTCGATCTGATTTGGCTCCGAGGCTCGACATCGACACATTCTCATGACCACACTACCCACCATGTCGACCGTAACAGAAAAAACGCGTCAGTCCGAATATATCCCCCCCTCTCTCTGGCTCTGATCGATCACACACTAACTATGCAGCCGGCTACTTGACGAGCGAAAAGACGTCGTTTGCCTGGCAGACTGCCCGCGAGCGATGGCCAATCATCATTGTGAGTAGAGGCCTCTTTGCGATAGATGCGATACAGAACACACGCTGATGGGCAGACACAAGCAATTGACGACGTCTACCGGGCTGTCCACGCCTGCCGCGACGATCCTGCCAAGGAGGAGGAGGGCAAGGCCATTGTCGAGAAGCTCGCGCGCCTCAAGTACGAGGTCCAGCACGACCGCAAGCTCGAGCCCATTGTCGACGACGGCGAATCGGATGTTGCTGCCTACAATACCGAGCTGGCCCAGCTAAATGAGGCCGGTCCGGTCCCTGTGTCGTGGCTCAAGGCCCCATGGCTGTACGCCGAGTGCTACCTGTTCCGCCGCATGAGCACCTTCTTCCGCACATCTGAGCACTGGTCGCGCTACGACCCTTATGCGCGCCAAAAGATTCGCACCTTCCGGTCGTCGCGCCCGGCCGTGCTGGAACTGGCGGCGCGCTACCGCGAGCTCGTGCAGCAGCTGGAGAAGAAGGACGGCGGTGCTGCCGCATCGGCCGAGGTCGCCGAGACGCTGTTTGCCGAAATGTGTGAGATCTGCCTCTGGGGCAACGCGACCGACCTGTCGCTGCTCACCAACCTTACCTACGAAGACATTCAGAAGCTGCAGGGCGCCGAGGCCCGGCGCAAGGCCGAGGCCAATATTCTCGTCAATGACCTGCCCACGGCCTACCGCATCCTGACCAAGGCCAAGGCTGCCGCTGCTGGCTCGCCCTCCAAGGAGCGCCGCGTCGATATTGTGCTCGACAATGCCGGCTTCGAGCTCTACGTCGATCTCATCTTGGCCGGCTACCTTCTGCGCTCGGGCCTGGCCACAAACGTCGTGCTGCACCCCAAGAACATTCCCTGGTTCGTGTCCGACGTGCTGCCGAGCGATTTCGGCGCACTGCTCAACGCACTCGCGAACCCGACCAACTTTTACGAAACCCCTTCGGAAGAGGAGGAGCATCAGGGCCAGCCCGCACCAGCCAAGCTGACCGACGCCGAGCGCGGCGACCTGTCCTTTTTGTTTGGCGAATGGAGCCAGCTGTACGCCAACGGCCAGGTGGTGATGCGCCCCAACATCTTTTGGACGCAGGCCGGCAGCTTCTGGCGGCTGCCCACCGATGCGCCCGAGCTGTTTGCCGACCTGCAGTCGAGCTCGCTCGTGGTGTTCAAGGGCGACCTCAACTACCGGAAGCTGACGTGCGACTACGACTGGGACCCGACGACGCCATTTTCCGAAGCCATTGGTCCGCTGGGCAAGGCAGACTCGGGCATCAATGTGCTGGCGCTGCGGACGTGCAAGGCCGATGTAGTGGTTGGACTGCCTGCAGGCAAGGACGAGGAGCTGCGCACTGCCGAGGGCGGCGGTGGCGATGCGGGCGGGCGCAAGTGGGCGTGGAACGGCAAATGGGCAGTGGTGTCCTGCTCGCAAGGGAAGCAATAGACATGCCCGTTTTGCCGCGTTGATAGAATAGATGCATAACCAATAGAGCTAGCTTGGATACCTCTCACACCGACTATCGCGCATCTTGGCATCCAGCCTCTGTAGTTTCATGTCGTCCGAGAATGCCATCACCTACTCCGACTGGTCTACCTCTGTCGGTTTTCCTCGTATCTCCTGCGAGCCTACTGACTCTACCTTTGTCGTCACATTTTCGGCTTGCATAATGCATTGCATGTCTGTCACCCAGCCTGAGGAAATAGGAAACAACATGCGCCGTTTCTGTTCAATATGTGCCCGTTTCCGTACCGCTATGTCTGATGACTTGCTTGTTTGCTTGCCTCCATTCAACGTCGGCTAAAAGGCAGGAAAAAGGACCATGTATTGTATGTCTCGAATGTGCTGTCTTTACCCACAGCTGCTGGCCTGGATGAGTACTTGCAATTTGTATTTTGTCTGCTACAATTTATTGGTTGTCTTGAATGTAGAATACTGCTTTTGTGGTTGTCTTTGTTCAAAAATGAGACTCTGTAAAAGAAATCAATATAAAATAGGCTGATAAGGAGAGAAAACCATGCATGTTTTGCAAATAAGCCTCGCTTGAAATCCATCACATCACACATGACAACATCAAGCAAGGGGTGTTACGGACTTTTGGACTTTGTGGATGGCATGGATGGCATGAATGTCAAGGATGCAATGTGTGTAATGGATATAAATGTCTTGGAAATGAACAGAGTCATCAAGTCAACAACCACCACCACCACACAGGTACATGCTCACCGAGAAACAACAATCACGCCACAAAGACATACCAGTTGAATACGGCGCTCAAATTTTAGCATGTAGTCTGCAGGACAACAGCAGATGCAGCTGCTCCGGACGCAAGTGACGAATATATTTACAAGAAAGGGAACAGGGAGGGTGCGTCCACGGGGGTTAGCTCTAGTTGGGGGACGTGATGACAGCATTTAGATGCCACATGCCATATGGCGGTGTGCAGTTCAGAAAAAAAGGCAAATTAAAAGCCAAAAGAAAAAAAACCAAGAGAGACAGCTGATAGCTCTGGAAGACGAGACAGGAAAAGAGATCACCTCTGCATATGCTAGAGATACGCAGCTCCGCGGGTGATGTCCCGGGTAGCCCGCAAAGGACGAGACGAGAGGGACTAGGATGGTAGGCCAGTAGGCCAGGGTCAAAGTCGGCAATGCTTCAATGTCTGTATGCTTGTATGCCTTCATGCCTGTTGTTTTCCTGTCGCAAGCCTTATCCAATGCCGACTAGCAGCCAGACAGGTAGGCCCAGCTGATGCTATGCTGTGAGATACTAATCAGCTCTTCATGTTGATTCATGACTCATCACAGACCCCAGCTGACACCACCTTCGACATCGGCCTCTAGCCCATCTACAAAGGACAGAATACAGCCCGCGGTACTACAGTAGTATGGTCAAATCTTGACCGGTGATACAGTCAAGCAAGGGCAGAGGTGCAGGGAGTAAGCCTAGAGGAGCGAGTTAGGGAGAGGAGGGAGGGATGGGAGGCACGGGATAATAGAGAATAGCAGAGGGACAAAAGACAGGAGGAGACGGCACAGAGGAGGGCGGAGAGAAGGAAGAGGGGGTGGCCGTGACCGGTCTACCCTCTACGTCGCATTGCTCTTTGAACCCTACTACCACCTCGGCACGCCCTCCGGGACCTGACCCTACTTCCTAGCTGGTGGTACGGGGGGATGCAGTATTGATCATTGCTCTCTCCATCTTCGTTTTGTTTTCACCCTTGTATAGACCGATCTGAATTTGGGACGGCAGAAGAGAATCATGCTCACAGGAGATGCCGATCAGGGAGCCTGTCCAGCTGTACTCTGTTATTGTTTCCTTTCTTCTTGTTTGTTTACTCTGGACTTTTTCCACGATTCCAAGTGGTCTGCTCTAGCCTTTGTGTGCTTGCATACGGAGATATGCCAAGGACTGCCGCTACTACAAGTGCCTTCACGGCCATGAAAGAGTTAAAGAGCTGCGGATGCTGATCTCTTGTCAAGAGAATAGACTATGAGGCTGCCTCGTCTTGTTGTAAAAGCGTTTTAGTGTTTTTAAGCTTAGCAGACTCCGTAAAGGTTTCGGCACAACCATTTGTCCAAAGCCACGCTTATGCACACACCCTGTACGAAAAAAATTGTTCTTATGTTCTTATTATCTCGTGTTCTCGTATTCTCTCGTGTTGTCATGATCTTGTTCTGGGGGTGTCTGTTGTACCGGTTGTTGGCAGTTTACTGCAATAATTGCAACGTGTTCAAGCCACCAAACTCACCTACATCAAGAACACTTCTGCTAAAAAGAATATTGGAAAATGCCCTCCGAAGCGTTGTGAATACTAGTAAACTGTTCGCACTCGATAGCAGACAGGGCCCTTGTGTCTTGGATGGTGATTGTTGTTATTATTGCTAAGGAAAGATTACAAACTACTAGAGTTATCCACAAGCACTTTGCTAGCTGCCTCGGAGCTGTCTAGGAGATCTGGCGCTGTTCCTTGTTCTTTGTTCTGTCCCTCTGCAAGGATAGCTAGGGATGGTTACGTGTGCAGATTCTTCAGTGCCTTGGGAGGATGGATATGGGCGTAGGCGTGCACGAGTCTCCATCCATGTGCTAAATTACCGCACCAATGCATAAGCGTCTAAAATACGGATAGCCTCGTTTACGGAGACAATGTCAAGACTGCTTCTTTAGCATCGGACTTCAGCCAACTTTTGCTCTCTTAATCCGACAGACCTCGACCCAGATCCCGACGGCGTGGATGACGAGACCGGATGCCTTGTAAGTAATGCTCGGCATACACCACCGGGCAACACTGGGCACCGAGTAACAGTGGATTAAAAGCACGGTAGTCAGGCAAGGGTCCAACAGCAAGAGCTACACACATCACACATTCAACCAACACAACACCATACCAACAACCAACGCCGGGGTAAGCGCATTGTGATGGCCAACCGCTGCACATACACGCACCTTGTGTGCGCAGCAGCGAACAATGACAGGTAATGCAAATGACAAAGAGAAAAGGAGAAAAAGAGGACATTGATGTGCAGGGAAAGATAGCTTATTCGAAACGATATCTGCGGGGTATTCTTTCGCGGTGTACAACTCGGGTACGGCCTTGTCAACGTATGGATGTCACGACAGCCGGGAGTGCTTTAACTTTATTCTCCGTCAAGGTGACATCAAGTCCATCAAGTATTAGTGGTACATGGTACTATAAAGCACAGGGGCCGGGTTCCACAATCTCGACCGCTCGAGTGTGACGAGTCTGTGGTGCAAATATAAACCTAGCACGTAGACCATCTACTATTCATGGAGCTAGGCCAAATCGATATCAGGGTCCAATAACACACAAAAAATAGAATGAAATCTCCAGTACTTTGTAGATCAGGTAACATTCAAGCTTAGAATACGGGTTTGATTCTGGAGCGGGAGAATCAATACCACAGGTCTTGATGGCTCTGGATAGCTTTAGATAGACTCGGTCTCTATACAGCGCGGCGATGTCATCCGGAGATAAAGGCACTACGTAGAAACATATATTGTACGTGAACTAACTCAAATCTAAGTGCAAAAAAGTGTCTTGCTAGTGACGGCCTGTGGCGTTCGCGGGTAAGGAAACAATGTAAGAAGTCTAGCTGCTCTCGGGGTAGGCTAGCAGACCCCGGGGTATTGACCACACTTTTGAAAGCCGGGCCTAGCTATATACTTGGTTTTGGCGGGACGGGGTAGATTGTGGCTCTGCTGTGGTCCTGCCGTGGTCTTTATGACCTACTTCTACTTCTACATTTGCTTCTAGGGCTCCTTTCTAACTAGTTGCAGTAATCTTCCCGGGTTCTTCCATCTGTCACTTTGGCGAACTCCTTTCGGGGATTTTTACTTGTTCTTCATTAATTTTTTTTTTGTTTTTTTTTTTGTTTTTTTTTTGTCTTAAAAAAACAAATCCTGTTCGTCCAGTTTCTTCACTGCTATGTAATTCAAAGCCTTGGAACTAATTGGAGAAATCGTACCACACTTCCGAGTGCGATACGGTATTCCGATCCCAGTGCATCTATAAGACCTGTACAGTTGCATTGCCTCGCTCATGCGGCGTTGCGGCGTTGTGCGCTACGTAGTTTGGCGTTACAAAGTAATAATCAATAAATACGTAAGAACGGGATGGTCAGCAGACGAAAGGAGGCCAACTCCATCTCGTATACTGTTGAAATATAGCAGAGCAAAAAAAAAATTTGCCGGCAAGCATGGGCCATCCAGATCAGAAATATACTACGATCGACGGCTTGAATCTCCATCTTCTTTACTCGTAGCCAAGGCTCCGATACACCAGCCCAACCATGTCCGACTACAACAAAACGCCGCCCTGAAGACTTTCAAATTATTTCAAAGCCTTTCAAAGCCTATCTGCGCTATGCCTCGTGTGCTCTCTTTCTGTCTACACCCAATAGGCTTCCTTCCCTACCCTTGCTCTCCCCTGCCATACCTACAAAGTAGTGTTGTTGGCCGGCTGGCCAGGCCATTTGCGATTCGCATCGTGTTTACGTTGGGCACATACAGTACAATAGCAGAACTTGATATTGGAGGTGCATGGTGCCGTGTTAATTATTGTGCTGATTGCAGTGACTGTATTTGTGAACTGTATAAGCTCGGCGAACGTTGGAATTTAGATTCGTTTTACATAATTTGCACAACTGGCAGGCTGCTTCAATTGAAAGGGACAATCGGGACTTGTCCTCAAGTACACTGCAAATTACAAAACACGGCAGCATATCGCATATTCTTAATCATCATCAAATAATGACAAGTATCTAATGCCAAATACCTATGATGTAGTATCTACTACCCAGCCCATAGCATAAAGTACCAAGTACCAAGTACCAAGTATTATGTATCAAGATCAAATATCAAATATCAGATATTGAATATCAGCACTACGGAGCAGTCTCGTTGTCAGTCGATTTTTACTCGTCACCCCTGAGATCCGTCTCGCATCTCATCCCTTACTACAAGACTGTTCCGGCAGCCGTAGAGCAAGAGTGCAGGAGGAATGCAAGAGGAACCCAGATACAACATCAGATAGAAGTTATGGAGAATCTCGCACGCAAGGGCCGCTGTGCGATAATATAAGATACGAGGCAAAAGAAACGAGATGTGCTCGCTTCACGGTCCACTCGATATCACCAAGCTTTTCCTAGCCGTTTGCGGCCCACGTCACTGGCCTGCAGTCTACAATCGTACATGCCCTGGAATACACATCCGAGCATACTCCGAAGAATGTTATTCTGGCCTGCCACAGCAGGCTTCTTACCGTACAAGTGCTTCCTCCGATCCTACAAACATCAATGCTCTGTAGAAAACGGGGCGTTGCCGGTGACATGCTTTTTCTGGCCTGGCTTGGACACTACGGCCGGAGACCTCCGGAGAGTCATGGACATGGCTGATACCTGTATGGTACGGAGCAAGTGCGTTGAGTAGAGTTTAACAGGGTGTGAAGCTTGCTGAACTAGTTGTTATTTGTTCCTGTTATTCTCGACCTTCTGGTCCCTATTCCCTATTCTCGCACTGCAAAACTTCATCACCAGCCAACCACTACGATGTGCTACGGGCAACATCCGACATCCGCACTATATTTTCCACTTTTAGGTCATGGAGTCTGTCATTATATTTGCAAATTTGTTACCTGTGCGCCTGTATACGATTTTCAGTTTTGATAATGTAAAAGTGTGATAACTTTGGGGTTTGCGAACCTCGGTATTCGGGGTTTTGAGAATTTTACAGTTTCGGTCAATCTGGCAGCAAATCTTCTCAGATAGGCACGATACACAGCAAATGGAAAGATTTGGGCATGACGGATACTACTGTGTGACGAACTTCTGGTTATGGCAGCGTTTTCATCAGAGACTACTCGTTGGGCAGGCTCTAGATACTATATTTATATATAGGTAGGTATATAAGCTGCACCTTTACTTATGACTGGCCTCTACCGGCCGTAGCTCTGGCAGACAAGATGTGTAGAAGAGACATGAGAAAGCTCGGAAGTATTTGCCATCTACAACAGCATCCCTGAGATCCTCTCTTGAATATCAATCTGAATATCAATCACTAGTTACTCTCATTTCTCCCCCATTATTGCTTGTATGACACGATACTCGATACTCGATACTCGATACTCGATACTTCTTTACCTCAAAAGTCTCCGACGTTTTTTTTGCTTTATTTTTCTTGCCCATATCACCTTTTCACTAATTCATTTCACTTTTTCCACATTCAAGATTTCAACATTAAGCAGATTCTAATATCGGAGGGGTGTAGATTATCACAAACCGGCATGGCCCCCAACATTGAACGGGACATATAGTGGGTTGTACTCCGTGTGGGTCCGTTCACCGCACGGTGTACTTGCCGAGTACGCCACTCGCCCATCAGCGCAGTCGTTATCCTCGCGTGTTTTCGCGTATGCAGCCGGTAATATGTTTCTTCCACATGGGGCGCGTAGAGCAGCGGAGCCCCGTGCCAATCCTAGCTCTGCTAAAATACTAAAATGTGTTAAAGCCCAAAGTAAATACGCGCCCATCTACATAAATATACAGTAGTGGCTAGCGCCATGCTGTTCGAAGAGAAAAAGAAAAGACGAGAGTACAAGTAAACTAAAAAACAGAACGAAAAACAAAAAGAAAACATGCAAAAAACAGAAAGAACAGGAATAGTAGAGATTGAGAATTTTAATGGTCTGAGTGGCCTGGCTCGTGGTTTGAACATCGGCCGTCGACCGCATCTCAACCAGGCACACGAGCGACCGCCCATCGTCCTTTGCCTTTTGCCTGCTGCCTTTGCTCTGTCTCGCGTTCTAAGCACAATGATAAACACGGATGCCTCCTGGTTGCATCGGATCAGCGCCCTTGACTCCACCGGAGGATTTTCCGTCTACGCATACGACATAGCCAGCCTAAGAGGCTAGCCAATCTCTTATCTGCATATCCCGAATATAGATGCTCTCGAGTATTTCGAATCTCATCATATAGCAATACAACATCGGCGGAACATCAAGCCCCATGACCAAAGGCCGGTACTTGAAATACTGTCAACATGCTACTTGTAACTATTAGGTAACCAATCGCTACAACTGGCTGGTTTGGGTTTTATATATTTTATTGTACTTTTGTACTTTTGTACTTTGACAATTGTTAAAGAGAAAATGCAAACCCAGCTTGTTGGAACACACAGCAACCGACAGAACAAAGCACAAAAACGCAAGGCTCTGGCGGACTCAACAAGATGAAATAGGTAGGGCCACACACAGGCCAGACTTGTTGGTAACAAATGTCAACCCACACAGAAAACATAAAAGAGGAGAAACAAGTAATCAGTGAAATAAAACAGACATATCGGCGTTACAATGGGGAATTGATGCCACTAGGACAGATCATATAGCCCCAACAGATAGAGCAGCGCCAGTGTCAAAGAGCTGTGCTGAGACGAAAGCGTAGCAAATTTACTCGTCATCGCTGCTGTCACCATCGCTGTCCTCAATCACAAATGCAGCAGAGCCAGTAGTGTAGCGGGCCGGCTTGTACTTGGACTCAGGCACGACGGCATACTTGAGGCGGGGAACAAGCTCACGGTCGCCCGAAATATAGCCCTCATCAGTGTAGCCGAAGACGGTCTCCCAAGGGCCACGCATGGACTCGGGAATGTCCCAGCCAAGCTCAGAGTTGCGGAGCCAGAGACGCAGGAGGTGGCGGCGAGTGTCCTCGTCGTCAGCGTCCTTGGCATCAACGTAGGCGCCGCGAGCGTGCATAATAGCCCAGTTGTTGAGGAAGATGATGTCACCAGCCTTGCTGTCGAGCTTGACGCCGTTGCGGCCAGCAGCGGCAGACAAGACCGCGAGGGCCTCGTTCTGGACCTCAGTCAGGGCAGGGATAGCTGAGCAGCTCTGCTTGGGGTGAGCACCCAGACGGCTGGGGTCAAAGTTAATGAAGAGGTTATCCTCCTCAAAGGCAATGATAGGCGCCATGATGAAGCGGCCCTTGTTCTTGGGCCTAATGGGTGTAAAAGAAACAAATTAGTTATTGGTTTGGCCTGGAAGAGATGGGGGAAAATATTTAATTGCAAAGGCAAGGGTTCCATTAGCAAACTTACATGTGGACCGGCCAGTTGGGCGTGGCGAGGACCCGAACAACATCGGGGCGCTCTCTCATAAGCTCATTGTAGACTTTCCAAGCAGAGGACACCAGCGTAGCGCCACCCTGGGCGGCAACCTGACGCACCTGAAGGGCGAGCACGTCTGCGCCCATGTCGCAGTGCCACTTCTTCGGGGCTGTTAGCATGCCGTGCAGAGTGCAAGATAAATCGAGAACTTACCAGTGGGCGGTTGGTGTGGGCGCCATGACGCTGCTCGTAGGGAATGCTCCAGGCCTTGGAGTCGGTGATGTGCGCTGAGCATGTTAGTTGAGCGCCCATCAGATATCAATTGGCCGAATAAGCCACAAGACTAAAACTCACAAATCACATTGCCCTTGCGGTCCTGAAGGCCATGCTTGTCGCCAATATAGTGGGCGAGGCCGAGAAAGACCGTCAGGTTGTCGGCCTCAGAGTAGCGAGAGGGGGTGAGGCCTCTAATGACAGAAACGCCAACTCCCATGTGAATGGTGAGAGCTGCCTTGCGCATTTTGGCCTCAAGACTCTCGGGGAGCGAGAAGTTGTCGCGACAAACTTCTTGGCCGTCGATCTCCAGTGCTAATGTGGCCCGAGTTAGCACTTAGATCGCAAAATGTGATATATGACAGAAATGGTGCACGGATGTCAGAGAGGGGCACAACAGGGAGAAAGAGACGAGGTCACCAATTGTCTCTCAGATGTACTGTTGGGACGCATGAAAAAGGGACCGACACGACCATGGCGCAAAAAAAAAAAAAAACAGTGAAAGACGGTGATGAAATAAATAGAAGGGCAGTAGATGGAGTCTAGAAAGCTTACCATTAAAAGACGCAAGGGCATTGTCGATGGCATCAACCTCAGCGGCATCCAGGTCAACGTAGAAGATGTTGGGTGTGTCCGGGCCCAGTTCCGTCAGAGGACCAGCGACACTGGCAAGCAGGTTAGCCGGGACGTGCAGGCCGTCACCGTTGTCGTTTGCGATTCCGAAAGTCATTTTGAAGAGCTGGGTTCAAAGAGAAAAGTTTAGAGAAGCAAAAAAGTGTCTAAAACAATCATAAAAGCACAGTGTTAGCTACATGTTGGGGTTCGGCGCATTTGCAGGGCTAGTTGTGGAAGTGGTAAAATACAAGATGCATTCTTGGGCAATTTTAACGAGTAGGGTACATGTGTTAGTGGGCAAAAAAAAAAAAAAAAAAAAAAAAAAAAAAAAAAAAAAATAAGGCAATGGGGAAAACGTGCAAATTGGAGCGAAGCACAAGGCTGAGGGAAAGGGGGAGCCACCATGCTATCGTGGCATCCGAATTGTATTCTATATAACTTACTGAAGAGAGAGATGCGTTGCAAGATTGCAAAGAGTGTGATTTTGAAGAAGACTGTGCAATAAACTTAAAGGCAGCACTCTGATTAGAAGCACGGCGAAGTGATTTGGAATTTGTAGCAGAGGGTGAGGTGGTGATGGGAGCAAAAGTTGTGAAGAAGTCAACAAGAACTGAAGAAGCTTGAACAAATGTAAGTTGAGGTGTTGAATTTTCAAATATTTCAAAGATGGACAAAGAAAGTTTGGGAGAGAGGATGAAGAGAAAGGAAGTAAAAAGAGAAGAGGAGATCTGGGGGAGGACGTCCTTGATATAGAAATTCTGGATGCTGAGAGCCTCTTTCCACGCAGAGTAACAGCACACTACCAAACATAAAAAGAAAGTGTGCAGATAAATATAAAAATAGCAAGATAAAAAGAAAACAACCAAATAGACGGTCAAGAGTGACGGGGAAGGAAAGAGCAATTTCGAGGGACAGCAAAAAGGGAAGCCGCGACCCTGTGACAAAGGAAGGTACAGCACAGCAACGCGTGAGGCGGTAAGGGTCTTGAGGCGTTGTTGAGTCAAGCAGGTCAAGGTGGTCAAGGTGGTCGAGGTGGTCGAGGACGACAAGGAGCTATCATGTGCTCTCGGTTCAAGTGACAAGACGAGGAAGGTTCAGCAAGCGAGAGTCGGCCGGTCTTGCATTTTCTTTTTCTTTTTCTTGTTTTTCTTTTTTCTTTGTATTTTGATTGTACCTCTTGATGTATTCTGGTTTATCTTTTGTCTCTTCTGTTCTTATTTATCACTTTACCTGAAGCTGTATAGCAGCCTTTACTTTACTTATTCTTATGTTCTGATTGTTGGTGTGATGAATTTATCTCTATTTTGGCTGTATATGTGCCGTACTTTGTATAATCTTGTAGTATTTTTGTAGCACCTTTGTAGCATAGTTGGGGTATCAAAATAAACAGCAAAAGATAAAATAAAACATATGAAAAGAAAGCAGCGAACGAAAGTACAAGGGAAATGGCACAATAGGGAAGAAGGCAACTAAGTAGTGACAAAGGCTTTAGGTTTTAGGAAAGAGCGACGGGGGTCATCCACGTCGGTTCCTTCCGTTTCTGACTTACACGGCTACGTACTATTGACATTGTTTAGCAAAAGGACGTGTGTGAACAGGTGCGGAGCAAAGACGTGCACGGAGAAGTGGGGTGTAATTGCAAGTGAGGAGGACTGCAAGTCCGTTTGCGAGTTAAAATAGAAGGAGCTACGGGCGGCTATGAGTCGTTCTTGCCATTGTTAAGTACTAAAGGAAAGGGCCATGACTAGGTGCGCATGATAATTTGACACAGTCGAGATGAAATCAAGGTGAAATCAAGAAATGAGCAAGGGTGAATAATTGCTGTTGTTGAGAAGGAAAGAGCAGGGCATCATGATGCAGTTTGACAAGGAAGGTGCGATGGCCAGGTGAGGCCAGAATCAGGAATTGGAACTCAACATTTGCTATCATGTATTTTCTGTTTAAATTTGTACTAACTTTACCATCCGGTTTACGGACGCAGAGACGCTGCTATAAAGTACAGGAAGAGGAGCGAGATAGGACACAAGGCAGACTGAAAAAAGAGACAACAGGGAGGGTGGAAGAAGCGAGACCCAACGACAGGGAAACGAAAGAACAGCTGGAGCTGGAGCTGGAGCTGGGGAGGCGCTCAAGTGATGCTTTAGTTGGGCAAAGATCGCCTGAGCGAGAGCTTGGAGAGACTTGACTAGACTGCGACATCACGATAGTGATTACATAGTGAATATAAACTCATGAGCAATATATTCATATACATTTAGTGACAATGGCGACAATTATATGCCCTCCTTTAGTTTCACGGTGACGGAAGAACCACACATACGCACAGGGCCGGCATGTCTCGGCGGAAAAAGAATTGCTTCTGCGCATAGGATGTTGAGAATGGTCTTGCGGTGACGAGAGGCTGGCTGATTATGACAAGGGTGGTTAAGTAGAGGTGTGGTGATGTGTGGTGTGGTTGACTTGGTTGGATGGTGCGGTGGTGATGAGAGGATGAGAGTGAGAGGTAGTCGTGATGAGGGGTGTATATTGGGTGGTGACTTGTGACTTGTGGCTACCAATTATAACGACAGGGAATACATGCAGGGCTAATGTGGTAAGTGGTCGGTGTGTCGGTGCTTTAGTGCTTAGAAATTGTGATTGTACTCGAGTGAGATTAGCAAAACAAAAATAGAAGAAAAAAAAGAAAGCAAACAAGGAAAGGAAAGGAAATAGAAATGAAAATAGAACCGGAAGGAGCAACGCGCCAACATAAAGCAAAAAGCAAACAATGGGAAGGAGCGAGTGTGATTGACGGTGCATGAGGAAAGCACAACGCACAAATGGCATGACAGTACGACATTTGTATGGGGTGTAATTCTGTAATAAGTGTAGGGGGTTGGGATATAAGTGGAGGGGCAATAAAGAATTAGCGAAAGAATAAAGCAACGAAGGAAAGAGCGATTGATATCGGGAGGCAGAGAAGAAGGAGCGAAGAATGGATTCCAGAACGAAGAAAGAAGAGCAACAGGTAAAATAAGACTAAAAGAAATAAATATCAACGAGGCCGAAGTCGACAGAATGTGAACAACGGAAAAAAATACCAAAGTCGAGCCAAACAGTCTCGAAGCGAGCATCGGCTAGTTAACAAGCCGAGTATCTAAGAATAAAGAAGGATAAAACATGGAGGATCTACACGACTCCAGGGTCTATAGTAGGATTCATAATGGATTCATTATGGATTCAGCGACGTAGATGTAGATTTAGATTTTATTAGACTTAGATTTTGAACCAAATACTAGAAATATGTTGGAAACGAAACATAGCCATGAGTGAGTTGTAATATGATATGATCTTGGTGCTGTTGGACTGTTGGCTGTTGGAGATTACTGATGGGACATTCTGGTCACTATGTCTAGCTGGGTGTGGTCCAGCTACCCTCCGTCCTTGTAAAGTCCACCGCTCTCTTGGTCCTTTTGAAATAGGAGTGTATTTGAGTGATCTTTGAGGTTAATGTTAACTTATTCAAACTTTGTAGAAAATATAACTTTTTTTTTAAAAAAAAAATTTCATTACCATCATTTTATGTTTATTTGATTTTCACGTCCACATTTTATTTTGTTAGCATGTGTTTGTGTACATCAAATACAGGGTTTCAATATTTAAATGGCCTCGAAATGTGTTTATTTATGCTTTGAATATGTTGTAGATTTGGGCACTTTGGCAATACATATCCAGTCTCTCTACATCGATGCGGCCACCGCTCTTGTGACGTTCTCTCGATCCCTTGACCATCTAGATGCCGGCACCATCGTCGCCACCTCAAGCCTAGATTACAATTTTCTTTTGCGGTTTACCTCACCTTTGCATTCACTTGCTGGCTTCAGCCAAACAGAGAGCTACACGCGACATGCATCATGCAGACTGTGTGCTGAAGATACGCTTGTCTAAGCATAGGCCAGAGTTTGAACGAGACAGACCCAGACACACATCGGTTGGACGATAAAGAATGATAGGCAAAACAATAGACACAACAGACATATCTTGTGTGAGAGATAGACCGGTGTGTCTGTTGGCCGTGTCTGAGGGGTTTAATTTTCGCTGCCACTGCCTTTTCTTTCCGCCTCTTTAGTACTTTTTGTCTGATTTTCATCAAATTTGGTAGTGTCGATGCCGTTATGCATGCGAGGTTTGGTTGAGAATAGTATGTACCGCCGGGTGAGCTGTTGTATACTTTAGTATGTTGAGATAAACTACTTTTAGTTTATTTTTGAAAAATACAGCTTTATCAATAAAACACCATTTATAGGT
Organism: Ophiostoma himal-ulmi; assembly: GCA_029299165.1. Classification (NCBI taxonomy): domain Eukaryota; kingdom Fungi; phylum Ascomycota; class Sordariomycetes; order Ophiostomatales; family Ophiostomataceae; genus Ophiostoma; species Ophiostoma himal-ulmi. The sequence continues at coordinate 6,431,508 of JANSME010000001.1, forward strand.
ACATCTATATACAAACTGCAAATACTACAACTCCAACATCAAGTCCCGCTATCGGCGCCATAGACGACGACCGGTGTGGTCAAGGAAAGTCTCGCTAGATCGTCTTGGTGCACGGAATACTAAGCTCTAAGATCGTCCAGATTTACACGAGTACGGAGCGGACTAGGGCGCTGTTGCATAAGGTATGGCAAATTGGAGGACATAGGCGACAGACAACGCCGACGGAAGAGGAAGACGGGTGATGAGATGTATTGTTTGTGACGGTGAGCAAGAAGGCATCGATTAAATGATAAATTGGGCCAATATGGAGTTACAACTCGCAATGCGCAAATATAGATATCTGTACCAAAATAAAGTCAATACTAAAAGAAAGAAAAATAGCGGTCATATGACAGAATACGCGCATTGCTAAGACATTGCAGAAGGTGCAAGAATAGCTGAAAACAGGGGTCGACACACCGCATCAAAGGAAAAGAAAGTTATCAAGTAAAGACAAAAGTAAAAGATGCAAAAGAAATCATAACAGCAACTACATGTTCTGTGATATCAAGAAAGCAATAAACGATAAAAACGCTCAAGTAGCCAAAAAGGCACACTATGTGATTAATTGAGCAATCATAAAGGAGGGACATGGAACTTGAGATCAGTCGTGCCGGGCAGTTCATTGCACAGTAAATGCTGTCAGTACTCAGTACTCAATACTCAGTACTCATTACGGAGAATATCATCAATTCGGTAGTCCATTAACCGATCATTCATTATTTCACTTTCATCAATACATCAAACCATCAAATCATCAATTCGAAGCAATGCACGCCGAGAGGACGAGAACTAGCCCAAGGTTGGAGCAAAGCTGCGTCTTGTCATCGGCCACTTCTGTCGCAAGCCTTGTATTATCTTACGATATAATGCATAGGGTAGGCTGCCAGGTGACGAGTTTCCCGCGGCGGGCGCGGCTAACATGGATGGAAGAATAGCCAAGACCTGAGAAGTGAGAACCAAGGAAAAAGAAAAGAAAAGAAATAGCAGTGCTATTAGAAACAAGGCGAAAGACGAAGCATAACTTACTCCAGAAAAAGAAAGCACCGAAACAAGAAAAAGAACAAAGAAATAACACAAACCCAAACCCATGTTTTAGTTCCCACACTGTGCTTGCGGCCTTGTGGCTACGGATTACCTACAAGGACGGTGTGCCTGTGCCTGTGCGGTAGCGAGTTGCGAGTTGCGAGATTGTCGAGTCCATACCCAATATATCCATAGCTGGAGAACGTAGATGGCGATCATAGCAAAGGATTTATTAGTGTATATGCAGAGCGAGCTAGAGCCGGCAGGGCCATTCAAAGGGCAGAGGGCCGAGGTCTCTGAAGAAAATTGATGGCAGAGAGGGAGGCTGGAGACATTGAGACATTGAGACATTGAAACAATAAAAGCCAGCCGCGATAGCATGCCACAGATGACATGAAAAACACAAATAAGACCACATTCAAAGGCTAAAAGGTGAACCGCGCCCAGCGGCCTATAAGCCCTTTGAGCCCTCTGCCATTTGTCATCCTGGCCTTTTCGGTGCGTCTGTCTTGGTCCTCTTCGGCGTCGACATTGCCATGTCGATATCTAAAACGGCGATGCCAATCAACGCCTTCACGGGAGAAGAATTCGGCATGCAGACGGGCAGCAAAAACCTAAGCGACAGCCTCTTTCCAAGACTTAACCGAGTCCTATATTACATCCTAGATCCCGGCTGCCGGAGGATGCGAAATGACTTTGGGGGCTGTTGATTATGTGATATGGCGCTACGACGGAGGCCGTGTGAATATAGACTTGGGTATCGCACCTCAGCTTGGAGCCCTCGCACTCGGCTATCTGGCTTCAGCTGGGCTACCTCAGTGCTTGGGGGAGTTGACAAGTCTTGCGAGCGAGACTGCAAAGTACACGTCATCCAAAGTTGAGGGTATCTCGTCCATTGAGATGGTATCGTGGCTCATGGCTCATGGCCCATGGCCCATGGCTCATAGCTCGTGGCTTGTGGCATCGCGAGACTGGCTTTTGAGAGCTGAACGTTTAATGTTCAGCGCCTAGCATCAATCTTGCCTTGTTCCCTTTTAGCCTTCTTATTTTTGGCCTTCTTCCAGTCTTCCACTTCTTCTGTCGTATCGTCTCTTTCTGCAGCTCCTCTTCTTCATCCCCCTTACTCCAATCCGACTTGTCCTTCATTTCGTCAATCCTTGCCTCGCCTCCCTCTTCTCTTTCTCCCCAACTCTCGTTGCCTCTGACCACGCGGATGTCTCTTCCACCCTTGCGCTGGTGGACTCGGCTCCTGCTCTCGTCTTGGCGCAGCAAAGAAGAAAAATGTAGCCAGACGGCAGACGCCAGACATGGCTTTTACCTATTGAGTCTCTTCGTGTTTATCTCTGCCTCTGTCTCTGTCTCTCCATTGCATATGGGCATGCCGCGAGCTCCATGCACATGTAATCATTAGTCGTAGAGGTGCATCTCTAGTCGATGGAAATAGAGAAACTCACCAACTTGGACTAAAAGCCAAAAGACTAACAAATAGACATATAGACAAAGAGACAAATAGACAAATACACGCCAGACCGAGTTGCCATTGCTGCGGCTGTCTAGTGTGATTAGGAGCGGCGAGCGAGCAGGGAAGAGCCCTCGACGTCGACCGGTGAGGGTCTGCACCTATTTTTTGCACTCTCCCCTTTTCCTATATTTCCTATTTTCCCTATTATTTTATCATTAATTATTTTTGTGTTTTTCAGTTCTGATCTTCATCTTTTATGCCGTACAAGTATACTGTGACCGCCGGCTGTCCGTACATCGCCTGGTATTCTTATACATTGTCCAGTCTGCAGGCGGATGCGAATTCGGAATTATTCCGAGTTTGGTATGTTTACCAAGTCGTTTCTCTTGTCGTATGTTGTCGTTGATGATGAATTATAAGCTGACGTAATCATGTTGCACAACAATCATAATTCAAGAATTGCATAACTTTTGGCTGGTAGTGAACTTATGGGCTTGGTGGACCGTGCTTGGACCCGGACAAGCATTACCCGGGCAAGACAACGATAAGAAGAAGAAGAACGGAAATGAAATAAAAAATAAAAATAAAAACGACAAGTCGCGTACCGACGCACCTCCAACATAAAACATCAAACTTGCAATTCCATGTCAACCACCATTGTCGCTGGGTTGGTTGACCAGGGTTTGGATGGGCTTCCGCCTGGACCATGGATACCACAGCACCACAGAGAGCAACACTCGACCAAGTATTACTGAGTAATACCGAGTCGGCGCTTGCCAGGGCCGTGAGCTACGGGGATCCGCTTTCCCTTCATAGACTCTTTTGCCTCGCACTTCCACGGAGCCACCCAGCTATACCCCACCTGCAGCCGCCATGGGCCCCACATTGTTTCTTGCTCATACTCTGTGGTTTTTGTTTCTTTTTTTTTTCTTTTTTCTTTTTTCTTTTTTCTTATATATTATATTTCACTTGCTTCTTCTTATGCTTCTTCTGCGCCTGCAGCAGCGTTCTTCGTCTTATCTTATTGCCTTGTGTTTCCTGTGCTTTTACGAGTTACCGTATAGGGCTTAACTCCAGTAGCCTCTTCATCAAATTACCCGGCAGTAAATCCCGCTGAGCCTGTCTTATTCCACATCATCTCCATCTATCATGTCTATCTTTCTTACTTGCTCCATCTCCAACTTGTCTTGTCTGCGACACCTCTGTTGGTGCTGAAATGGCCTTTGGTGATCGTCTCCCCAGCTGTCTCACCTCCACACCAAGCCATCTCAACACTGGCCATGCGTCTGTAAAAACACAGGATCCCAACAAAGACCATTCCACGCAATGCCATTATCATTAGGGAATAAGTATCTACATTCCAGTCCAAATATTAATCCTAAGCTCAATCTATCCTATGCTTTGAGACTAGGTATTGATTAACGGGCAAATTCGCTTGTTGGCGCTTTATTCTCACCCCTTTGCAACGGGACGGCCCTCAAGGCTAACCTCCACTTGTAGTCAAGCACAGTAATAGCAATATTGAAATCAAAAGGTCCAATATTACCCACTAAAGACTGCTTTGATGGTTGCGTCTGTCTTTCATGTCGTCCCTCACTAACTACGCTATCATATCGACAGCTATTCTCCGGTTGAAATAAGATCAATGTTACTCTGCATTCACATTCTATGGACCACGACCGACAAGCGAAGCGGGGAAGTAAAAAGGCCACACATTTTACGGCGAGTGGTTAGCACGACTCCTACCTTGACAAGGACTGGGATCAGGCCGTGTTCTCTTGGTGCTGAAGCAATGTGCCTTGTGCCTCCCTGTGTCTCCTTGCCATGCTTGTCTACTCCTTGTCCCCTTGCTTACCGCACTTCACTAGTGAAAAAAAGTGGTAAACGGCTGAGACTATCGTGACGTGTCTTGGTGTTCCGTGAAGGAGGGTGTGGACGCTTCGTACACTATTCTCTGTCTGAAGTTGATTTTGTACTTTTATCTCCTAAACTCGAACATTGTGTTTCTTCTTCATAGAGTGGGTGTTGCAGCTATACGATAGCCTCGGCACACAGACTGCCAGTATCGCCTTGTCCCGCTGTCTAGTCCCGCTCTCCGTGCCCATGATGCCGGTATGAACTGCTGCAAAGCGTCTCTGTATTAAGGTACACTGTTGAAAATGCACAAATGATCGTCTTCTCAATAGAAACATATCGAGCCCCACGTAGATCAGGGTTGGATAATATCTGAAGAATGCAGAATAGTACGTGACGCGTGATGAGAAGATAGCATGATGGCGTTTAGACAGAGACATGATGTGCACCTGAAAAAGACAACAGAAAAGAGGAGAAATAAGAAAATAAGGAATACATTAGAATAAGAAGAAGAAAAAAGTAGCCGTAAAGCGGCAAATAGGATGCGCCTTGGACTTGAAATGAACAGCAAATCAACTCTGATAATTAAAGAAAAGACCGTGCATGAGCCAGCGTGCATGCGTATGCTTACCAACCGCATCAGAAAAACAAAAGCATTTTTGATAGTAAAGAAGAACAAAGCAAAGGACAAAGTGCTTTAATAAATAATAGTCCATCGTACAGACCAAGGTCAAACATAAAATGGACTAAGAAGGACATGCAAGTTAACTGATGAACAACAAAACAATAGAGACTATGAAGAAGAGCGAGACAGAGCTGGAGGCCTACGCTCTATGAGTGATGCAGAAATATAATGGAAAATAGGGAGAGGTCAGCCAAGCGGCAGACTCGCTACTTGCCAAGCCGCATAAACGCTCTCAGTTTGCAGTTAATTACTCTGCAGACTGGACTACAGTTTGCACGAGCAAAAGTGTGTGGAACTGTCTCGTTGTTTCTCAGCCCCAGGGCGGTGCATGTTCAGGTGCAGACAGTAAACAAGACACATGTCCAGCTGGCTCTCCTGGCTCTCTTCGAGTTGAAACCAACTCCGCTGCGCCTACTGTAGTGTAAATCCCCAACTCACGACTGGCCGGTGCTGAGACATGCGTGTGTTATTTGCATTGCATTTGCATCTGCATCGCAGTGCATTTAACTGCATGAAAGCTGTGCAAGACGTGTAAAAGTGCCAGGGGTTTGCATGCTGTGGCGTCGACGAGTGACCGCTATTTTAAAGAGAGGCTGTCGAGCAGTTCCGGAGCCGAGCAAAAGTCCCGGCCGGTCAGCTTTGATGAGAAGGGTGAGCTCATAAATAGAAAAGAAAAGGATCAAATGCAAAAGTACAAGTTTAACATGGATTGTAAAAAGAAAGGAAAAAAGAAAAAAAAAGAAAAGGAAAGAAAAAAGAGACTGGCTAAAAAATAACAAGAATAAAGTAAAGACTAGCAATACTAAACTGAAATAAAGGGCCCTTTAAATGAGCTACATATCACAGCTCTGAATATTCAACAACACAAGCCCCCTCTAATAGATAATTGCAACTCGAGTAGTCTCTGCAAGGCCGGGCTAACCTTTCCCAGCATCACCCCATGGCAGCCCATTAATACTGCCAATAGTCAATACGACGTTACTAGGTCTACTTCGTACAGTAGTGTAGCGCAGGCTAGTAGCGCTTGCTGGAGAGGGCCACCACAACTTGCAAGCAGGTAACGAGGTGAGCAATTACTAGCTGTTTGACATCTTCAGTCGATTCCATGCCACTTTGCTGGAATCTGACAAGAAAGGGAACCAGACGTCGTATTACCCAACACGACGATGGCCCAGCCGGTGAAGCAGCGTCGCAGCACTTGCCCGGACTGGTGGACTGGTGGACTGGTAGACTGTAGACAGTGAAGCGTTCCCCACCTTATTCTCCCTGGGTCTTGGGTCTCCAGCCTGTCCGTCCCTCTGCCTTTTGGCTCTTGTCTTTTTGTCTGTCGAGCCTGTCTCTTGCCACATTCTGTGATTCTGTCCGCCCAGTTGTATGCCGCTGCTAACCTCTCTGCCTCTCTCCCTTTCTGCCTCTTTGCCTCTCTGCCTCTCTGCCTCAACCTTTGCCACCACCTCTAGCCCGCCTCGCTCCGTCCAATCTGCCTGCACTGCTGACTGTGATGGCCGTGATGTGCTGTGCCTGCAGCTGCAGCTGCAGCTGCATAAGCATAGAGAGGTGTGTGACATGCAGCCACGCAGCCACGCAGCCACGCAGCCCATCCTTGCTTGGTCTCTAGTGTCTTTTCTTGTAGCCTCTGCCTCTGCACAGATTTACAGAGTATTGCTTGCTGCGCTGGCTGTCGCACTCCTCACCCGTCTGCACCGGCTCTCGCTGTCTTGTCTGTCTGTCTGTCTGTCTGTCTGTCTGTCTGTCTGTCTGTCTGTCTGTCTGTCTGTCTGTCTAGTCTCTACATCTTCTGTCCCGTCTCTCCAGTCTCTGCCTTCCTGGCCCGTTCCCTCTTCCCTCCCCCCTCCCCCCAGCTATGCATATCTTGCTCCTTCTGGATGTCCAGGCCGACAATCTTGTTTCTCAAAGTTGACTTGCCTGACTCGTCTGCAGCCGCATCCTCCGGGCTTTACCTGGCACGTCCCCGAGACCCAAGACATGATGCTCGCCGGCCTCCATCCGAGAGACTGATAACTCAATAAAATGTTGAATTGTTGAAATATTTAGATACTAGCCTAATTGTGTCTATCCGTATAGCATGTCCATGCGCCTTTCGTCACTGATGCTCTGATGTGTTGACGCTCCCCCCTGCCTCTCGTCTCTCATCTCGTCCCTTGCCCTTCCTCGCGTCATCTGCACGCCTGCACGCCTGCACGCCTGCATTCGGCATGCCTGCACGTTGCCATCGTTCGCACTTGCCATCTCCGTCTCCCCTCTTCCCCTTTCCTGTCCGGTTCCTGCCTCTTCAAGTCCCTCGACTCTCACCATCGTCTTTCCTCTTTCCTCTTTTATCTTTCCTCTTCCCTCTTGCCATTTTCTCTCCTCTCTTCTTTCCCCTATTGCTTTTCTTTCTCTTCTTCTCCCTTCTCCATCTCTATCCCCTCTACCCTCTGCCCTCTGCCCTGTGCCCTACCCTTCACCCCTCTTCCTGTCAGCGCCCCTTTTTTCTGCCCCGTCCATCAGCCCTGTCTATTTATTATAGAACAGGACCACCCTGCCTCCCCCGCCCATCGCAACTCTTGTTAGACGCATCTGTCTACAAGTCGAAAAAGTAGCTCGCCAGCCCAATCTCATACCTTTACCTTTTATCTCATAACTCATACCTCATAGCTCGCCCATAGCTAGAGCTCCTCATAGCTCCCGCCTCTCACGTCTGCCCGAACAAACTGCGGCTCCATTTTTGATTTCCTTTATCGTTATTTTTGGGCCTTTTCTTCCGCCCATTCCCTTTTCATCCTCTTCATCCGTCTATTGCTCAGTCCACATTTCCAATCCCCATCAATTCTCGATTCTCGGTTCTCTGTTCTATCCTCTACCTAATCTCTAGTCCCTAGCCACTATCTACTCTACCAATCCCTCACCAATCCCATCTCGCCCTGCAACTGCCCACTGTGCCATTGCAACCTGACACCACCCCTCGTCTGGCATGGTACTCGAGTTTGCCTTGCCACTTTGGAAATATCCCGGCTGGATTCCTGATCCTAGTTGTTTATTCCTTGTTCCTTTTTTTCATTTCTGGATATTCGTCATTGACACCTGTTGCTCAATATCTACTCAACACTTGTCTTTTTTCATATCCTTATCCTTCTTATTATCTTGATCTTCTTGTTCTTTTTATCAGTTTCCTCCAGCTTTTCTTTCTTCTCTTTCTTCCTCTTCTTCTTCGGCTTTCTTCCACGCACTTCCATCTTGCCTTTTTGTTTTGCTGCAACTGGTATGTGTACAAGCACTCTTGCAATACCAGTACTTTGCAGCTTGTTTCTAAAGGCATCCTTGGAACCTTATATCCAACAGAAACTTTAAACTACCAGACTTCTGGCACCCAAGTACAACGTCTCGCACCACACAGCCCAATTCCACACTACAGACTGACCGGTCGGTCTGCCATCTCAGAATCTTGGAAATCAGTGTGCCATCCTTGGTCTTCCAACCACCTTGCAACACCTTGCATCTACTGCAGTCACAGCAGTCACTGCAGCCACTGCAGCCACTACAGCCGCCACAATCACTGCAACTATCTCTGCAACCCAACACACTCGCATCCTTGCGCACGCTGTTTTGGTTTGCTTTCGCGCTCCTCATTGTCACAGCCTGACGCAAGCTTGACAGGGTGTGCTACGCTAGTACGAACAGCGCATCAAGCGCAGCCTGCGCCAGTATCCTGGGTTGCTCCCAGTACTCCTCGCACTTCCTGTGCGTAGTACATTGTACCTAGTAATACCTAGTACACCAACGAGCCGCTTGAATCGAAGCGCGGCTCGTGGGCAGATGCAACGGTGTGTGAAAGCCGACCAGACAGTAGAATAGGTCAGTATTTGCTCTTGCTTGAGTTGTTGCTTTGCCTTTCTGTCTCCTACTCTCTTTTCTATTTTGGTTCCTGATCTCTCGGCCTCCTTGTGATACTCCTCCCCCTCAGCTCAGTTTTCTTGCTCTTGGCTCCTGGCATCATTGTGTCCATCTTGGTGTCCATTTAGCTTTTAGTTTTCAGCTCTCCTCCCCAGGCCCTTGTCCTATGACCTGCAGTCCCTCTCTCACTAACTCTTTTGTTTGGCTTCCACTTTAACTTCCACTTTGCTTCACTCTTGCTTCCACTCTTGTCTCCTGTCCCCTCTTGATCTGTTCAAGACCCCATTGTTCTCTTGTTGGACCCTGCTCGGCTCGTCAGCTCTGCCTCTCTCTCCGATTTTTTCTTCTTATATCTGGCTTGTTCTTTGTCTTTTGTCTTGTCTTTACATGTTTATCCCTTTCTTAATTCTAGTCTTCATCTCGGCTGACGCAGCAAAGACGATACTCCCTCTCTGACTTTCTGACTCCCTGGTTCTCTGATCCTCTGGTTGTCCGTTGGTGCCTGATGTCCCATCCCACTCTCACTATTTCGTCATCCCGTCATTTCCTTCCTGCCCTGTCTCCATCGCATACATATAGCAGGAGCACAAATGCTAGTTGCAGTACGACCAACCACTTGACTCTTCTGTCTTTTTATCCTCCGTCTTCCACCCTGCATTCAGCTGTTTGAATCGTGATCGCTCGCATTTTCGCTTTCGGAGTGATGCTTCTTGCCACCAGTCATATGTGCGGGCTTGATACCGAGCCACGGTTAGATGCCAATTATTCTTGTTGTTTTGTTTTGTTTTCGTTTTGTTTTCGTCTTTGTTTTCGTCTCCCTCTTTTGTCGCCCCTGTTAGGTTCATCTTTTGGCCATTCCTTCTACAACACTTACTATGCATACACAAAGTAGAAGATGTTACTGACTTGCTTCTAGTGACAACTACCGGGCCCTGGATCGTCCTTTCCCCAACATGGACCGCGTTGTACCTGCCGCAACAAGCCGTGATGTAAGTACTCTCATCATTACTCCTGATATGTCAACAAAATATACCCCTCGGTCGCTCCTGCCCTTTCTACAATTTTTCGTCCGCCTTACTATCGTCATCTTATCCCACTCCGCACACCGCAACCCGCCTCTTCTCTTTGGCTCGGTATTCCTCCACCCCGAGCCCTTGTTGTGACATGCCTGCCTTACCCCCCTCCCCCTAATTTCATAATCCCGCAATCTCATAATCGCGATATGGATGGTCAGCAACACGGGCCATCTTGACGATACACCAAAACTGTCCCCAATCGATGCTACTACACTCATGGACAGCGGCTAACAGCGCCAGTACCACAACCCCGTACAAGGCCCCTCTTCTACCCAAAGTGCACCTTGCCGCCATGATGCCGGCGACTACCAGCGCCAGCCGCGCCAGTCATACAGCTCTCCCCACACCAACCATGCCGCCAGCAGCTACAACAATGGACGCCACCCAGAGTATGTGAGCACAGCCGAGTCTAGACCAGCTAGTTTCGACTCGGAGGGCTACCAGTCCAACAAAAAGCCACGCCTGGGTCATGACCAAATCGGACAGCAACGATCACAATATGATTCGTATGCCTCATCTCACCATCATCGCTACTCTTACCACTCCCGCCCAGCACACGGCCCGTCATCGTCATCAGCTTCGTCATCAGCGGACCATGCCTTGAACACGCATCGATACCGGGATGCCAGCGGCGGCGAATACGTCCCTAAATCTGCTTCAGGTCCTGCTTCAGGTCCTGACGCTCCTTCGGCAAGACCTGTGGCTCAACGCCCATTGGCTCCCCGACCTTTGGATAATGGCACATCACTCCCACGCTTCTCTGTGCCTATCATGCACTCGCCGCCCCAAGCACCACATCAAGCGGCTTCAGACTCCTCTTACCCGTCGCGGTCCGAGACGCAAAAATCGCCATTTCCATCTCCGCCTCTGATTTCGCCCCTCAATGGAAGTCCCTACTCCCGCAGAGAATCAGCGCTGTCGGGTGATGTGCCTGCAGCTCCGTCGCCAAGTAGCAGTCACAGCTCGAATCGTGATGACAGCAGAGCGAGCCAGTATAGCGTACACAGACAGAACCAAGGTGCCCAGTACTTCTTCTCGGCACCATCTGGTCATGGACCGCCTCCTCTCGGACCACCACCACGTGCTGGGCCGCCTTCCGGCTACAATGGAGGACCACCGCCGCCACAGTCACAAAGCAGCCCAGCCCACCAGCAGTATCCTCCTATGCAGGGCTCACATCCTGCTGATGGTCGCCCGCGTGATCCTCATTACCCTTACCGCGATGTGCCTTATAGTAGTGGTCCGATGCAATTCCAGTTTTCGCAGCCATACAACACCCTATCCCAGCAATGGGCTCCAACCCTTCCCTCGGACTTTGAAGAACGAGAGGCTTTCTGCGACAGCACTGGTCTTATTCGTAAAAAGCATACTGCCGACGGGAATCATCACCCTCGCCATCAACAGAGCCAGCAAAGCTGTCCAGAGCATCCCGATCAACAACAGAGCTACCGCGGGCATCCTAGTCAGTACCAGCAGCACCAACAGCATCCGCAGCACCCTAGCCACTATCCACAGGAGTACCCGCAACCGCCTCCAAACTATGAGCAGTACGAGCAACACCATGACCATGACTATAAGCAGCAAATTGATCGGCAAAACGAAAGGCATCAGGAGGAGATGTTTCACTGGCAGCAGCAGCAGGATCAGACTCGAAATCGGCCTCAGGAGCCTCAACGGTACGGCGAACAACGCCACTATGAGCACCATCAACGAGCTCGGGAGCATAGCGATCATATACACCATCAATATCATCAGCATCAGAAACACCAACACCAGCACCACAATCATTACCAGTACCACGAACACACCCAGCACCCTCATCATTATCACGACTACCCCCGTGAGCATGGACCGGCACCTCATGAGGATTATAGCCATCAACAACACTTTCAACACGCCGGACACATGGAGGGCGATGATACGATTCCTGGATGGGAGCCAGAGATCAAGCCCAAGGATGTCGAGGCCGAAGACACCAAATGGGGAAAGGCCGAGCAAGAGGCCAGGGCCGCAGTTGAGAGCCAACTGAAGACTGAGTCAACGATAGCACCGGAGTCGTCTACCAGCAATCCCAAATCGGCCCAGTCTTCTCCTCCTACCACTCGGGCAGCGCCACTGCATGATATCCTGCACCCTGTCAATAAAACTCCCCTATTGAAAGCGGTAGAGATTCCTGTCCGCCCAGCGACGGAAACGCATGCAGTACCGATTCCGATCACAATGCCAGCTCCAGTTCCAGTTGCAATACCAGTTCAAGCTCCAGCCGTGGTCCCCGTGCCTGTCCAGGTTGAAGAAGTCACAGATGATTACTCTGAAGAGAACGGATCCTCCGAAACAAGTTCGCCGCAAGGTGGCAAGACTGAGAGACGCCAACGCGGCGTATTCACACAGGAGCAGAGAGATGAAACGAGCCAGACTCGGACGTATGGTGCTTGCCTGCGCTGCAAGAGCCAGCGTGTTCGGGTAAGTCGAGAATTGGGGGCGTGCTGTTTTTGTGAACAATTGCTAACTGCCTAGTGCGTTCCGTCGCCTCTGGGTCCTTACGACATGTGTATGACTTGCGAGCAGGTCTCAAGGAACTCGAAGAAAGTGCTGCACTCGATTCGCTGTGTCCGTTGGAGACTGACTGCAATGACGACCTACCGTTCGGGTGGCCTTGAGCTGACCAAGCGGTGGGAGGGTACTGAAGTGCACAATGTCGGGGACTGGGTCAATGACGACATCAAAGAGATTGACATGAAGCTTTACTACTCGAGTCACATGCACCGCTACGATCTGTGCGACACTCCTGTGAAGCTGCGCATCCGCGAGTTTGCACCTATGCCCAACGATGTGTTGACGAGAAAATGGAGCAAGCGGGTGGTGGCTGAGGACGGCACGCCCACTATCGAGAAAAAGGTGGCGACTCTGCCAGCCTTTGCATTGGCCGATGTAGATGAAGCCGAAAAGGCTCTTGATTCGTACTTTAAGACGAACACGATCAAGGCAATGTACGATGCGACGCGGCACAGTGTGCCCATTATCCGCGAGCACTACCACGCCGCCATACGGCATTATCAGAGCTTTCCAGTGAGTTATTCTGTTGCAGTTTTGGTAATAGAGACAGTATGACTAACATTTTTAGGATGGCGATTTCGAGAAAACGTTTTTGGAAAAGTTCTTCCGCCTGTGGTTCTACACACGTACGTTGTGATTTCTCGCCTCTCGTCTTTTGCGATGCCATGTTAGATCTATACTAACAACACAGGTTTCACGACTGGATCCTCATACATTAGTGGAGGCGACAAGCTGGGGTGCAAGCCGATCACTGACCCCGACTATCCGTTGGGTAATCGGATTTCCGTCCCGCGGATGATCACGGCGCAGTGCGACTCGATCATGGTGACCAAGTTCCTCAAGCCCCTGTCACACGACCTCATACTGGAGCTAGAGAAGATTTTCCGCACGGGCAACCCTGACAACTGGTTCACGCTGTATATATGCACGTTCATGCTTCTTGGCGAAGTATCGTTCTCATCACAGGACCGCCGTCGCCACGGCACCGACAACTGGATTACTGATGTAAGTCGATACTAATCAACCCTTCAGGAGTGCATCGACTGACTGGACTGAAACACAGACCCCCTACTCGCTGTACGAGTTTGTGTCCGACCTGCAGTTTGGCGGCAACATTCTGCTATGCTACTGGCACTACTACCGCACGATGGACCCGATGGACTCGGGCTGGGATATATTTTGCCAGGTAATCGAGCCGCCGCTGGAACCTCGCGAGAAGATTGAGTCGGCCAAGGGCAAGGGCAAGAAGAAGGTGCATGTCACACAGGACCAGCGGCAACTAGTGATGTCGCACTGGCCCAATATGGTCGAGCTTGCGGATATTTTGAGCACTGTGCACCACAACAAGTCGTATGAGCACCCGCTGTACTTTGTGTCGCAGATGTATATGCGAGAGTGGGAGATCCGCGAGGTGTATACCTACACGCCGCCTGGGTGTAAAGCCAACTCACGGCTTAACACTACAAGGATAAAGAACTAGTCGGTGCTCTGCTTTTGTTTTTGTTTCAATGTACTGCTTCTGCTTTTGCGATTGCTTTTGCTTTTTCCTTCATTTATGTCTCGACGTCCTTTACGACCGCCATGTATTGCATACCTTGATGCTCTCTCTTTTGTGTTTTGCAATTTTTTTTCTTCTTTTTCTTTTCTGTATGGTTGTGCTTGAAGTATATTCTTCGAACTGTCAGTCTTCTGATATCTATTTGCACTTACATTTACACCTTTGGATACTCAATCTTGAACGACCTACACCTTTACTCACTCTCACAATCCCGACCATTTGACCTCACGATCTACAATGGCACAATGTCACGATGCCGATGAATCTCTACAAGTACTACTGATTTTTTTACAGACATGCGCATCTCGTCGCAAAGTCAATACTCTATTCTCCAATACATTGATGCTGCCGTCGTGCCATCATCTTGACTTCTTACTTGATAAGTCCCACTTTGGCAGCCTCGTTTTTGAGTGTCGTACGAAAAGCCTCTTAACAAGAACGGTCTATATCAAAATGTGATATATGACGCCCGTCCTCGCGAGCCAGCGAGCCTTGTCTAGAACTTGAAGGGCAAGCTCCGTTAATGAGGGCAAATTTAGATGGGCGTAGATAAGTAGAAAAAGGGAGCGCATCCTGAGCTGTGGTAGAGAGAGCGAAAGATAGACAACCGCGAGCGATAAGAACGTAATCGATAAGCGATAACAGATATGCGATAAGCTCGATAAGGGACTAGCGCAAAAGTCTACTGTATGATCAGCTTTCACATAGCTGGCTTTTTCGAGTGGCGTGTCTGCTTGGTGTCTGCACTTTGCCCTGCACATGATATCTTTCGTCAAGAGTCTTTTACAAGAATCGCCACCACAACAGCCACCAACATTACCTTTGCAACCATTTCAAGCACAGCGACACGCACATAGTTCTATATTTTTGCACACGCCACATATCCATCCAGGTACAGACATCCACAACACACCGCTGTCAAGTCTCGACGAAGCGCATAGCTCCATCCTCGACGATACCCATTTCGCCTTTTCACATCTACACCTCTACACCTCACACATTGCTGCAATGGCAGACCTAGACTCTTTCACGCAGTACGCGCTGTACATCGACCCTCAGACAAAGGCCATCAGCAGCAGCAGCAAAGCCAAGGCAATCACCGAGCACGCAGAGACCAACGACACACAAGCACAAGCAGCATCACCAGCGGCTCCGAGAAAACCAACCACGCCCTTGGAAGCAGAGCTCAATGCCCTCAACGAACTCCACCGCTCCATCCTCGCCATAGAAAATGGCCTGCCCGTCCCGCCGCCGCCCATGCCTGTGAATCCCAAGCGCACCGCACAGGTCCAGAAACTCCGCGACGCCGGCAACGCCGAGTTCCGCAAGAGCCAGTTTGCCAATGCCATTCGTTTCTACACGCTCGGCCTGGACATGGCATTCAAGCGCCCCGTCTGGGAGCCCGCGCAGATGGTGCTAGAGGACGTCGTGAGCTTGTATGCTAACCGCGCGCAGGCACACATGGCGCTGCAGGCCTGGACCGAGGGCGCGGCAGACGCGGCGCTGAGCGTGGAGGCGCGCAAGACGGGCAATGCCAAGGCGTGGTGGCGGCGCGGCAAGTGTCTGATGGAGCTGGGCCGGCTGGGCGAGGCGCAGGAGTGGGTGAAGCACAGTCTGGAGATGGAGGGCGAGGAGCCGGACCTGCAGGCGCTGCGGGCGGAGATTGAGACAAAGCTGACCAAGGCGACAGAGTCCCTGTAGTCAAGAGGGGGAGAGAAAGCGAGAAAGGGAGAGAGGGAGGGGAGGGGAAAGTATTGATTAGGCCAGTGATTTACCCAATGTTTTACTAGAGGCGTTTAGGAGTGCATATTGTTATTTACAAATACATTGTTAAGGTCTCATCGTCTTCATACCAGTGAGTACGTGGTCTGTTGTCAGTCACGGTTTAGTATTGAACACATGCTTGTCACGGTTGCAGATGTGCGTGGCATGCCAACGGTGATGAAAGACGGTGAAATACTTTGATAGATCATAACTGCAGGAAGAATAACTGCCATGACTAAACCTTGTGTGGCCGTGCAGATAGGCCAGAGATAATGGGAATGCAATAAACCAAAGACACAGGAAGCAAGCAGCCTGGTCGAGACGCCAGATAAATCGAGATAGTAGCAGAGACAGCAAGATAACATGAAGACAGATACATGAGGGGGAAATAGTGTGGGAATAAATAGACGTAAAAGGCAGAGGAAATCAGAGCATCAGAGAGCCGGAGAAAGTCGATGGAAAGCGAGAGCGGTCAGAGAATGAAATCATAACAGGCGGCCTTCATGAGCGCCGCAGGGTCGTAATGTAATGGGCGAGGTTCGAGATCAAAGTCAAGATTGAGAGCGTTAAATCTTCTCCTTCTCGTTGAAGGTCTCCTGGGCGACAGTCTTCTTGGTGCGCGGCGGGCGCATCTCGGCGTCCTGGGCAGTCATGCGACGGTCGAGGGCGCGGTCGAGCTTGGCACCAAGCGCGAGCTTCTGGAAGACGGCCGTCTTCTCCTCGTTGAGCGCGACGCGCTGCTGCGTCAGAGCCTTGTTCTCCATGCGGTCGAGGCCCTTTTCAATGTTGGTGATTTCGGCCGTCGCGGAGTCGGTGGTGCGGACGGTGGCGGCAAAAGAGGGAGCCATGCTGTAGGTGCTGTAGCGAACCGAAGTGTGAGCCTGGCGAGTTAGATGTGCCGATGTGATTTGCGGTGGAGATGTAGATGTGGTCAATGCCAGAGATGTACAGTGTCAACATACCGAGGGTGCCATGATAGGGCGAGAAGACTCTAATGAGGTAGGCATTGTGAAGGAGGAAGAAGGAAGAAGAAGAAGGAGGAGAGAGATAGAAGACGAAAGCGTAAGCGACAGATAGAGACAAAGAGCCAAAGACAGATGAGTCGTATGTGAAGTTGAAACGAAAAAGTCTGGCGAGAGGCTGGGATGTTGACGAGACAGGCCGGAGAGAAACAAAGGGTGCAAGACGACTTCTTTGTTTGCCGTGGATTCGATGTGACGCCAAAGGGAAAAAGTAAGAGGAACGGTGAGCAGGACAGGGCGACTAGTCGGGGACTGAGCAGGAAAGCGAGGCGGCTGATTATTTTGTTTATTTTGTATATTATTTTGTATTTTGTTTCATTTGTTTTATTTTGTATGTGTTTGTTTTGGTATATTTCGTCTTTCGTCTTCGTCTTTGGTAAGATGAACCTTTTAAATTTGAGGGTGAGAAGCGGCGAAATACAAAAAGATGTGATAGGGAAATAAGAAAGTAGCGAGATGGAGATCCACGAGGAGGAGCAGACAGTGGAGAGAAGGGGGGGGAGCACATAAAGTAAGAAGATCTCAAGAGAGTAATTACGGAGTAAAGAGGAAAGTGGAAATGGGAATAGAATAGGAATATGAATGGGAATGGGAATGGGAATGGGAATAGGGGATTGGGGGTGGCGGTGGTGGTGGGTTAGGGGGCCCAGACAGCGCTAAAAGGGCTGGTGAGATGTCAGAAAAGAAGAAAGACAATAACGCCTACCAGCAAGATACGCTAAACAGCTCTAAATATAAGCTAAACTCGCTAAAATAGAACTGAAAGAAGCGTGAAGACGGCACTGCAAACACGTTTTGCTGGACTGGTCGCTCTCTTAGCGGGCTCGGCTTGCAGCAGCAGGGGGGCTGGATGGTTTCATCTGGGAGCCTTTAACTCTTTCCTTTCTCCTCCCTCCTCCTTCCTCTTTTCTCGTTTCTTTTTGTTGGTTCCTTCTTCTTTTGGCTGTGTCTTGCGTCTTGTGTGTCTGTCGTCCCTTCCTCTTGGAGACGAAAGGCGGGGCGTCAATCTCAAACATACTCGATACTCTGTACAGTTTACGGCAGGAGCGATGAAGGGAGAAGGGTGCAAGCTGAAGATTTGGAGTGGCTCCTTCCGCTTTAAGTCGCGTTCGCACCTGCTGTGCCCGGTCATCCATCACCTGTGACCATCACCCTCTTGCTCCAAGCGAACATGTGTGACAGATCAGCAGGACCCCAGCACCCAAAAGGAAGCGGCTACACAGTACGCTCCACCATCACCCACTGCATTGTACACGGTACCCGGTAATTAGTTACCAAGTCGCATTGTAAATCGTAAGATGAAAGCGCTGCTATTGACTCGTATTGACTTGTATTGACTTGCAATCAATATCCAGGCGGGAAAGCACGCGGCAGCCACGAGGTCCAAACGCAGCTATACCAATACCGGCGTCAGTTGTTAGTAAGCATGTGACTAATTCCACATGTATTTTGATAGTTGATAATAATAATTTGATAGCATAGTTGCGAGGAATAAACGAGAAATACAACCGAAATGTCAAGAATAAAAAGTGAAGAAAGACAGCAGCAGTATTGACTGGCCGCATTCTGCTCACCTCTGACCAGTCGTATTTGCCTCGCCCGACAGGCAGCCTCCAGCGTCACATGCGACTCTACTGACCGTCTACATGGTACCATGTGGTGCGTCGACAACAATGTATCCATCCGTCAGTCAGTTTTTAGTCTCCATTCAGTCTATCAGCGATGATCATACTGATAATAGAGGTTACCTCAAGTAACGCTATGCCGCCGATCAGGGAGGCATTAGTGCGGCCAGAACAAGTCAAGATAAAACGACGGAACAGCTAGAGGCAACCAGCAGGCACGCTTTTCAGGCGCTGCAGAATGAAAAGCACTACAAATTACTCCGTACAGGCATACAACGGTGGGTGTGGATGGGGGTCGTAGTGTGCCTCTGTGCATATGTCTCCGGAGCCGTAATATTGATCAGTCAATATTGGCATGACCGGGTTTGGCAACTCGAGTGCCTGTGCTCTTATTCTTATCATCGATTTCCAGAGTCAAGAATGCATACAGAGTAGTACAGCCCAAGACAGACGACATCAAGGTCGGAAACTTTGCCTGCTCTGAGAACGAGACGCAAGGCAGATGCAAAAGTACCGCGCCTGACCTCCGAGCTGCAGCACATGACGGCTGGCTTGTCGGCAGCACGTCAAAGAGGCAAAGACAAAAAGTACAAAAGGACTGAAGATGGCCAGATCCTGCAAGAAACAAGATGCGGACAGGCATTGCATGGACCATCTATGCAGGCGCATACGCATGATGCCCCAGTGAGGGGATGTGAGGGGTGGCTGCCGAGCATGACGACAAGAGGCACAGTCAAGAGGCACAGTAATAAGTATCAATGGCAGCATAATGTTGTTCCGCATTCACAAAAGACGAGAAACCAAACACAAAACGGGGCACTAGGCGGTGCACTATTACTGAGTAGGCGGTGCAGAGAAGCCATGCTTATTGGCATTATAATTGTATTTTATTTGCGTATTAATTTAATTCAGCCACATGCTCGACACGTGGCTGGCACACCACTAGTCTGTGCCACCCATAGCTTCACGACTAGAGCACCAAGCTTTTGATATTGGTCCTTATGCGAGACCAATACTACGACTGAGAATGGCATTGGTCGATATTGATTCCTAGTTTATTTCAATATTTCCCTGTTTTTATTTATTTATTTATTTATTTATTTATTTATTTATTTATTTATTTATTTATTTATTTATTTATTTATATTTATTTATATTTATTTATTTTGGGCATTTCAAAAATGTAATGTAGCCAATTGGCTTGTGGCAAGGGATGGCGTGGTTCCCATTGATCAGACTCTACAAAATGCCTGATAGATTAGAAACAAGACACTTTTTATATTTTTATATCTATACTTTTGAAATTTTGATATTCTTGTTTAAAAATCTTGGCCACCGGATCAAGTATAGACAGTTACATGACAGTACACTGCTCGTCTGGTCGCTTGACGTACCCATGATCTATGTCATCTACGCTTGCAGCGGTAATTTCCAATGATATCGACATTACTTTGTCTCGCGACGCAATAATTGCATCGATTCCGCGTCCGGACCACGCCGTCTGCCAGTGCTGCTTGGTGAATGCACTGGTTACGCCAGACTTGACTGACGTCTCCTGGTAGTGTATACGCTCAGGCCATGGCGTACTGCGCGTCCAGCTGTCAAGAAGAGGAATTCTTGCCCCAACAACATTAGATGGCGGCTGAGCGATGGCGGCTGGCGCATTGGGCGCATTGGGCGCACTGGGCGCATCTGACGCTGGCATGAACGGCAGAAGCCGCACGCCTTTGTGGACATGCACTCTCCTGCAACGGCAATTCCGATCTCGCACCCGGCGGCAGCCGCCATCGGCAGACGGCACGCTGCCGAGCACGTCCGCGGCGAACAAGGACCACAGGAAGCAGCGGAATGGACTGTACGCGGTCCGTACCATTGGCGTTTGCGGGGCCTGCAATAGACTTGGGCTTTGAGGTTCCGTGGTACACCGGAAGGCGCGTCTCGGTGCTTGGCTCCCAGCATGAATCTCGGAGGACTGGGTAGCAGGCGTCGTCCTCCATGCACCTCGTG
This sequence comes from Ophiostoma himal-ulmi, assembly GCA_029299165.1. Taxonomy (NCBI): domain Eukaryota; kingdom Fungi; phylum Ascomycota; class Sordariomycetes; order Ophiostomatales; family Ophiostomataceae; genus Ophiostoma; species Ophiostoma himal-ulmi. Next base: position 6,452,076 of record JANSME010000001.1, read on the forward strand.
GCACAATTGTTCCTCCAGGCGTCAACAATAGTCGGTCCCGACAGTTGAGTGTCAATGACGGTGCACTTGTGCGAAGGGGAGGGCTTCCTTTGGGGAACGGCTCTTGCTGGTGCCTTTGGTCTTGGCCTCGGCATCAGCCTCCGTCTTGGCCAAGGCTTCAAAGTGTGCTATGGCGGCGTTTCTGGCAGCGCCGGCAATGGCCTGCCGCATCACAGTGGCCGCTGCCGCGACGGGCTGCGTCGTGATGATGACGGCGGCTGCCACGCTGGTCGCAAAGCCAGAAACGAGGTCAAAATTCCGGACACGCTCGACAAAATTGTCAAGGTACAGCTTGCTAAACATATCCTGGATCAGGCTGTGAAAGTTGTCCATGGACAATGCGCATACGCCGTAGGGGATGTCGACTATCAAAAACGTCTGCTCGAGTGCCCTCTCGATGGACACCAGCTCTGGTCGCTGGTCGAAAAAAGATCTGCGGAAAGCGGCACTGAGAAGAGGCGCGACCATTTTCCTGGCGCACAGGTACTCTATTTCGCGTTGCGATGCCATTGCGTCTTGCTGGTCTTTACTGAGATTTCAGATAGAGCAGTAAAACGGTGGATATATGGTGATAGAACTGATACTTTCTTTCAAAGAGGGATAGATATTCAATATAAATTTAAAGCTTCAAGACCAACATCAGATTTTGAGTTGCTTTGTAATGACTTAACATGTAGGACTTAGGGTGTTGTGTATTTGGATTTTTGGATTGTTTTTGTTTCTCTTTTTGATTTTTGTCTTGGCAATTTTTGTATTATTATTAGTTTTGTTTTATGTTGTTGTATTATTTAGTGCAAGCGCTATAGTACGGCATTCTGCCGTACTATACCGCTTGCCGCTACCCCTATTTCTTTAGTATTACGAGTCTTGTCTGTCACCTCCGGTGACAGACAGAGACGCGTCTATCAAGGAGAAGACACAACAGAATAGAGACTTTTGATTTCGGACTTCAGATTGACTTCGATCGGTATACTACGAACCTCCTCGACTACTTTCCAGACTTTCCGGACCTATATTCGTACAGATACAAATTGGGGCCTCCTGGCCTCTGGCCAGGAGGGCCCAGCCCGGCCTCCTGCCTACACGCCTAGTCCTAGTATTGGAGTGGTGTGTTGGGTGTTGGTTAGGTAGATAGCAGGACAGTACGCACCCGTCCTCGCTCTCAATGGTGGATACATCCGGATCTTGGAATAAAGCGCGTCGTGGCGATGAGGAGGAAGCAACGGCGCGCCCCGAGATCCCGAATCGGGGACACAGTAGATTGACGCGACGGCGCCAATCCTGATCAGCCCTAAGATATAGGTAAGTCAACTCTATTTCTTTTGTATAATAAGACAAGAACCAAGTACTACTTCGCATAGCGACTATGCGCGAAGGACCTTAGGTATTTGGGTAAATGTCACTTCCCCAGATATGATGACTTGATGACGATTTATGAGAATACCTGATCGCTAGTCACGACACGGGTAGGATGAAGTCTACTGCAGGAAAGGTCCTGGGCTCATAGAATGAGTGAAAAGAATGGCATGACCTGGCGGCAAGCGGTCTCCGGAGAGAGATCTTATAAAGCTGCTATGTGCAAAGGGTCAGTGCAAGGCCTGACGGTAGACTAGGCCCGTCATCGTGGAGCTTACCAATAATAGAGACAAAAAGGAAGCCCTGCTGCAGTCGCCAGCGTTCAGATCCTGTTATTGCGGCCGCGATGGGAGAATTTGGAGATTGATTGCAAGGGCGTCTTTCTCTGGCATTGACTAGAAATGCCCCTAGGATTGTTTAGTAGGGAAGAACAAGGACTGATCAGGTGCCGGCGAGCTAAGACTTTTGACTTGACATTTGAACCTTACCCGCCATGCTTCTTTTCACCTCATCTGCCACTCTTTCTAGCTATTCTTTCTTAGGTAATAAAATGTGCTCTATTCTATGGTAGTAGTCCGATCGATCGGAATATTAAAGAATTGAAGCATAAATCATATTTCCGAAGTCGGTATTTGATTACGAACGCGTGTTGTCTGTCGGCTGTCTCTTGTAACAGGATGTGCACGATTCACCGACAACACACCAAGCATTGAGGGATCCGAATACCCGGTCTCTCTTGCAAGTGGAATCGACATGAAAAGATAAGTCACAAGGGTGGCTAGTTTCTCGAAGATCTCCGCGTAAAGTGTAAAAGATTACGAGTTGCATGGGCAGCGTACTCTAACAGCGTTATTCATCGCGGGGATGGAAAGTGCAAAAGTTTGGTCAGGGTTATCCTGACATGTCCGATCATGGCGGCAGCAATTTTCCATTCTTGTGCAGTAGCAAGAGAGCCTGCAAATATGTAGAAAATCTACCCCTACACCGCAAGTCTGTGACTACCATCATAGGCTACAAACTCGACTACGTGCGACGGCGCACCGAGCTCTGCATCCAGGGACGGGCTTAGGGCCACCTTGCTTGCATGCGAAGGAGATCAGGAGGAACCTGATCTCAAATATGCCTCGTGAAGAAAGGCTGTTCTTTGCGTTTTGTCAATTACCCCCCCCCCCCCCCCCCCCAATTCCTGTCATTCTTTACGTCTTTTGAATTTCCTTCCTTTCCTTTCTACTACACGCTTCAAAGTTTCCAGATTCATACCGATCACATTACTATTGTTCACCATAACACTTACACTTTTGCCCAATACACTTCGCACCATGTCGCATACTCCTCTGTCTACCGCTACGGCGACAACCGCAGCGTCTACGGATCCTACGGTCCCAGACCCGCGCTTTGCCTTGCTACCCTCCACGGGTAATGCTAGGGCTTTACAGCTGCCTCCGGCATCCTCGTCCGGAGCTTTGTGGCTCCGGCGTGCCAACGTCTCCACTTTCTTGGAGCTCTTCACGCAACAGCTGGTCGCCTGCCAGTACACGGCTAGACAGGGTATAAATGTCCTCCACATCTATTGCGATCCCGAGGTGAAGACTGAGGCCACACTGTCCGTCCAGGCAGCTCTGGCCAAACCTGATTCGCAGCAGTGGGACACTCTCGTCACCGAACTGCGCAGACAACTTGCTCCATGGGACGACGACCAAACTGAGCCTCCTGCACAGAAATACCGGTCGTGGTTCTCGAAATCCCGCCAACATCTGACGGCAGCAGAGTGGCTCGCCGATCTCCACGAACTACGTCTCCTCGCTGGTCGTATTAACGAAAGTATGGACTCGGCTTTATATACTGGAGACTTGTTCCGTCTTCTTCCGTTAGATGCCGTACGCAACATCCTTCGCTATACGCGGAAGGACGCTACGGCCGTCCAATCTATGCCACTCATCCAGCTTTATGGACATGCCTACGATCACTTCCAAGTCGAGACACAGCTTTTGACCCACGGGCGCACAGCTACGATTGCCTCGCTAGCCCCGGCAACTCAAACAGCCATTCTGCCGACCACTCAAGCTTTATCCCTACCCTCCGATCCTCCCTCCACTGCTATGGATCAATTCGTTAAGCAATTTGGTGAGCTTACGATCGGCCAGGTAGTCCTACTCTCCACTGGCGTTCAGTCCCGTCTGTCGAATTCGAAGATCCCATCTCCGTACTCTACTATGTCCATTAGACAGTTGTCTACGAGTTACCCAGTCCTCATTCGAGACATGGCTGATGCCCACACCACTACCTGGAACCCTTTCTCGACCCACTCGGCCCAGGCCAAGTCGCCGCAGGTGCAGACGAATTCAAATCATGTCACGCCCTCGTCGCTGGATCCGTTCGCAGCATTGTCGAAATATGAAGCGGATTTCCCGGGCGAGTATGATCAACTGCAAACCATGGCACTCCAGTACCAGCAGATGCGTGGGATCTGTTTCTATTGCGGAGACAGTACCCATCAAGTCAAAGATTGCCCGGCCTCTCGTCAAGACATCGCGGAAGGAATTGTCAACTTTCACCCGGCCACCGTTCAGTATTATTTTGGCACAGAGACAGCAGGAGTTCCGATCGCGACTCAGATTGCACAATACTGGAAGCCGAAAGGCCGACTTCGCAATGTAGTCTGGTCTGCAGTGGCTCGCTATCGCCAACAACTCCCTGAAGCCGCTGCAGCCATAGAGAAGCTCCGCGCAAACGGTGTTCAGGTTACTACTGGCATGGAGTATCTCTCTGTCTCGGACAATGTCCCGCACACCCCGGCCATCCCTCCACGCCAGAGTGATCTCCCCTGGGTGAATATGAATGCCAGCAGGCCCCAAATCCTTCGGCGCCCCTATGCTTCAAACATAGTCCAGATCACGGATCCTAGCGCTGGAATCGCTTTCCTCGAAGCTTGGGAGAATGACTTCTTACAGTGTCTGGCTGCGTCACCTACTCTAGATCAGACGACACATCTTCTCACAGCGACGATCGAAGCTTTCGAAGAAGAACTCTTCACCCAAGCAGAGGTCCTAGCCCAATCGGCAAAGAGACGGCGGGTGGAAGCTGAGAATGCCGATACTGACGAACTTGGCCCGACTAATCACTACACGGCCCCTTTCCAGCCAGTGCCAACCCACGACCACCAGCTCCGATCTTCTCAAGGCCGCGCGCAGGGTCCCGTACCACAAGCAATGACACCGATCCCCGCGTCAACTGGACATCTTCCGTCATTTTCCCCCACGGCCCCGGCTGTACACGACACTGCACCGGCTGCCCCTGTATCATCACAGGGACCAACAGTGAAAGACTCAGCAGAGCTGATCGCGAGCGCTGTTAGCGCAGTCACAGATCAGAAGATCCGTCTTCCTCTTTCTCAGATGGCTCGGATCAGTCCGCAGCTTGCAGGTAGCCTTGCTCGGTACTTCCAAAACATTGCCGAAGGCGTCTCCAAGACTATTTGGGTCGACTCAGCTGGCCAGGAACAACCACCCAATACAGATCCTAGTACCATGGTCAGCGCAGTCAACCTTCTGAGTGATGATGGCAATGATCTGCTTCAATTACTGTCTACAGCCTCGCTAGGTTTTACGTCTCTTGCGAAGCGTCCCCATTTCAGCCTTGATACTCTTACTACGACAGTGGATAAGATGCGTCCTACCCGGATCGCAGAATTGCCTCGCATCCTAGTTAAGTTCTCTGATCCGTTCAATAGCCAAGGCGTCCATGCCATCCTAGACTCTGGCTCTCAAGTCAATGTCATCTCAGCTACAGTTGCAAAGACGTATGGTCTCGTCCTGGAGCCTACAACAGCCACTTCTGGCAGTTTCCATGGCACGTCTGAGAAGTTTTCAGCTGAAACCTCGTGTACGCTATGGATCGGCAACCACAAAGTCCCTGTTCATTTCTTTGTCTTACCTGACGGTATCAACAATACCCCTGTTTTGTTGGGCGTCCCCTTTGCTTGGGACGTCCAGCTTTGTTTCATGTACGAAGACAAAGAAGCATCCCGCAGCGTGTTTGCTAGCATGATCGTCAACAGTACACGCCTCATCATCAACGTGGGCCAAAAGGTCTCATCCCTGGCGTCCAATCTTCTTGGTGGCGTGACGGATTCACTAATGGTGTGTTTAAATGTTCTGGGGGCCTGCCGGCCGACGCCAGTGCTCCCCAACAATTCCCTGTCGGCCGATCAGACGCACGATTAGAGCTTCACCCCATTGATTTGCTGGCGCCACAGCTTGACGATGGAGATCTGTGTCTTGGATCCCTCACACAAGAAGAAGTCCAACCGGTCCTCACCCTTCTGCTTCCTAGCGTCCTTGCCCACAACTCCGCTGAACTTTGGCGCCGAGACTGTGCCGATCAAGCAACAAGAAGTGCAGACAAAGAGTTATACCCCTGCCCGATCGCTGACGAACTGATAACTCACAATCCGGCGTACCAATCATACACTTTGTACAAAAGAAAAGATCAGAAAGTCATGCCAGTGGACTCTGCTACGAATGACGGGACAACACCCAGTGGATCGGTGGACTGGCGAAGAGCCAAGTGGGCTGCGACAAAGGCTGACCTTCAACCTGGGGACCCCACGTTCGATAAAGCATATACCCCCAGGTTTAACAAGAAAACTCCCGGTTACCGGTTGACACCGGAGCGCTTACAGGATATCATACAATCTGTTGGCGTACCCTTGACAAAGCTTGAGGCCGATCAACTGTCTACTATTCTCCTCAACAGAGAAGGAGCTCTAGCTTGGGACTTCACACATGTTGGCCGAGTCGATCCGTCTATTGCACCTCCGCAGGTGATCAAAACAGTTCCACACGACGCATTTCAGGCGCGCAGCATTCCCATCCCGCGCCCCATGTACGATCAGGTGATAGAGCTACTCAAGTCGAGGTTGAAGAAAGGCACCATTGAGGAAGGCCATGGATCATACCGCAACCCTTGGTTTTTGGTTAAGAAGAAAGACGGAGGGCTCCGACTGATCAATAATGCTACCAACTACAACAAGTATACAGTCCGTGACGCCTTTATTCCTCCCAGCACGGAATCATACTCGGAGGAGTTTGCTATGTGCAAAATACTGACCTTGGTCGATCTGTTCTCGGGATACGACCAAGTGTCGCTAGCCCTGGAAAGCAGAGATCTCACGACCTTTGCAACTCCGATCGGCCTGTTCCGTATGTGCACACTACCGCAGGGAGGCACCAACTCGGTGGCTCAGTTCCAACGCATTATTACCCGCATACTTTTCGGCCTGATCCCAGATGCTTGCTCGCCATTCTTAGACGACATCACAATCAAAGGCCCGACCACCACGTATGACGAAGTGGAAGTCGCCCCAGGGATCAGACGTTACGTACAGGAACATTTGCAAAACATTGACAAGGTGCTTGTTAATTGCGAACTTGCTGGAGTCACAGTGTCAGTGGAAAAATCACAATGGTGTCAATCCCGCGCGGTGGTTGTTGGCTATGTTTGTGGCAGTGGAGGCCGTAGCCCGGCTGAGGACAAAGTGCGAGCTATCACGAGCTGGCCTGTCCCTCGCGATCTTCCACAACTTCGGTCTTTTCTTGGCATCCTAGTCTTTTATCGAGCATGGATAGATCACAAAGCCACTATAGCCATCCCCCTCCATGCCCTCTTGAAGAAAGGTGCTGCCTGGACTTGGGGAGATGCTGAACAAGACGCCTTTGACTCACTAAAGAAGAAGCTCACATCTGCCCCTGTCCTGATCACCCTAGACTATTCCCCTGACGCCGGACAGATAATCCTCCAGGTTGATGCTAGCCTTACTGGTTGGGGTGGTGTGCTCCTCCAGATTGTTGACGGAAAGCGTCTCCCTTCACGATTTGCATCAGGCGCTTGGAACAATGCCGAGGCTGCGTACGATCCTACTAAGCGCGAGTGCCGCGGTATGCTTATGGCCCTCAAGAACTTTCGCTACTACTTGTATGGAACGAGATTCGTCATCGAGACAGATGCCCGCGTTTTGTGTGATCAACTCAACGGTGCATTCTCTGAAGTCCCTGGGGCCCTGATCATGCGTTGGGTAACCTGGATCAAAACCTTTGACTTCGAAGTAAAGCACATCCCTGGCACAAAGAATGGCTTGGCTGATGCTCTGTCCCGCCGTCCACATGAGGAATTCAACCCCGACGATCCTACACAGGAACAAGAAATTGAAGATTTTGTCGACGCCCAGATCAATTTAATACCCAGTGTCGGAGCTGAGATTCCGATCGGTACGAAACCGTCCTCCAGCCAGCAGCACTTGGACATTTGCGCCGACGAATTCTTATCTCAAGACCGTTCTCTGCCTCACCGGATAGACACCCTAGCCAACGAGGCTGAACCTATCAATGCACAAGTACACTACCAAGAACAAAGGGACAGCCCTGGCTTGACATCGACTGCTGATCAGCCAGCAGCAAGATTGCCTAGTACTGGTACCAACGACTACAGCGACATTATCAAGTTCCTTACCTCTCTTGAATTCCCAGCCGATTCTACATCTGACTCGCGCCGAGCCTTCAAACAGCGTGCTGCCAACTTCTTCTATACTGGACAGACCCTCTGGCGACACAACAAGAAGAATGACAACCCGGACATTCCCCAACGGGTGATCAGATCAGACACTACAAAGTTACAATTAATCAAGACGGCACATGTTGATAATGGTCACCGCGGTCGGCAAGCTACCTGGCATCAAATGCGTCAGTTTTACTGGTGGAACAAAATGTACCAGGACATCGATTCAGTATTAAGCACATGCCCCCGGTGTATGAAATGGGAAGGCCGCCGTTTTGTCGAACAAGCGATCGCCCAAGAAGCACCGCCATGGCCTTTTGTCAAAATTCACATGGACGTCCAGCATATGCCGAAGTCAGCGAACTACAAATACCTGATTGAAGCCCGCTGTGCCTTGACTGGGTATATAGAAGCTAGAGGACTTGCGGCCGCTAATTCTCGTAATGTGGCCCAGTTTCTCACAGATGTTATCATCCCTACTCATGGCCTCCCCTTGATGGTGATCGTGGACGGCGGCACGGAATTCAAAGGCGAGCTCCAGCGTGCCTGTGAAGAACTTGGAATCCCGCGAGTCCCTACCTCGGCATACAATCCCCAGGCAAATGGCATAGTTGAAGGCGGACATTACAAGCTTTCAAGCGCCCTTGCAAAAATCACTGATGGTGGACAAGGTGACTGGCATATTTGGCTACCACGCATGCTTTTGGCCGATCGGGCCACAGTCCGCAAGTCCCATGGCAAATCACCATTCTTCCTGCTCTTCGGACGAGAACCTGTGCTCCCCTTCGAGCAAGGTATCCCAACATGGCGTGTATTGAACTGGAAACTGGATATGTCTACAGAAGACTACATCACGCTTCGAGCACGCATTCTACAACGGCTTGCGTCTGATCAGACACTTGCTGCAAAGCGCGTCACAGCGTACCGCATAAAACTGGCCGCTGGCCGAGATCAAGCTAATAAGCACCGTCACCGGCCGGATGGACAAGATTTGCGAGAAAATTCTGTGGTACTTTGCTGGGATAACGAGAGAGAGATCAATATGTCTAGAGATAGGAAGCTGTCTTACAAGTGGCGAGGGCCATTCAAGATCGTTACAATTTCAGATAAGAAAGTTTGTACACTGGCACAGCTAGACGGCACACCAATTCACGGAACGTATGCACCTCACAGATTGAAGGTATTCAGACAAGACAAGTTTGGCATTTGGTCCACTGAGGACGAATTACAATTAAAGCATACTTTGAAGGATCAAGAAGCACTTCCTCGAGCCGATCCACCCCGCCGACGCCGCGGCCGCCCACCAAATGTACAGGCGTAAGCCCCATCAACCACCCCGAGCTGCATTCTTCGCCTTTCGAGCTGCGGCCCATTTCCTCCTATATGCCGCCCGGGCAGTCGCCCGTTTCTTATCACGACGGCCGATCATGGTAGCGCGAACCTTGGCCACTTGCATTTCTTGGTCAATATCGATGTTGCGCGTAACATGGGTCTGCATGTCAAGAGGCCGAGCCCCCAAGATGTCTTCGCTGTCAGAGCACGCTTTCGCAGCAACAATGTCGGCAAAGCGAGTCAATGATTGATCAGCAAAGGAACACATGTGCCCCTCATAGAAATACAAACAATTACCGCAGGCACCCTCACGGTATTCGGGGATCGAGACACAATAGAGAAATGGAGTCATCACTAAGCTCTCCTGGCCACTAGGCTGTCTCACTTTAGTGCGCAGGAAGCGATCTTCACAGCACCGGCAAGGAATCAAGTTCCTGAAGCCATAAGCTTGAACAAAAAGGGAACGTGCCCGGCGAGGCTCACTCATGATCCTGGCCATGTGGCAATGAAAGGGGCCACCATGCGTCTTCTCCACGACAACAGTCTGAGTCAAAGCAGCCAGATCGGCAGCGCGCTGGCGCACTATGCCCATAATGACACTGTCTGCGCCCAAAGTCGACCATAGCACAGCTAGATCCTTAGCAGCCAACGGCAGCTCCCACAATAAATATGGAGTCTCATCGTGAGTCTCGCGGATGGTGATCAGAGCAAGGGCACTCGCATACGACTTAGTATACGGAAAGAAGGCTTGTGGCCGGACTTCCTTGAGATTGAACCACACGACGGGATCACCGTCGGCCAGAAAAGCCACATGATCGGACACATCTGCGTGTACCCGCCCTTGTCCAGGCCGGACTTGTCGCGGAACAAGAGCCATGGTTGTGGAATAAAGTTGGTTTGCAAGAGTTGTTGCTGATCGGACCCGTCGATGAAAGTTCTTCGATGTGTGTCGTAGGTGAGGATCAGAAAAATCAAAATTGTTGTGTTGTGGTGATTACGTTGTTTGTTTACCTTTGAAAGTTTTAGCGTGGCTTGTGTTACAAGAGCTAAGTTCACTTCCAATGCGAGTGAGTAGGATAAGATGCTCGAGACTGCTGCCTTATATGGACTCCCCATAGTAAGGCTCTAGTACCACGATCACAGTTTACTCTCACGCATTGTTCATGAGCCTCTCTTTCATGGCTACACAACGCTAGCCTTCAAAGAATTTGTCCTTGTATTACCTTGTTACTGTAGCTATGTTCAAATAGCCTCTTTTGTTTATATTCGTCAATCTCTTTTCATTCGCTCTTTGTTTACTATGTATTGTTCTGTTTGGTCTGATCACCCCTTTCACCAACCTGAACACTCTTTTTGTCACCCATCTCGCCTTTTGTTTGACTTTGTTCACCCCCCCCTTACCCTTCTTTCTTCTCTATATAAGTTACCATAACTTCCTCCCTGTCCCTCTCTTTTCTATTCCCTACCATCATCAAATCTTCTCTTCTTTCTTCTACACCACCGATCACTATCATCACCACCATGAGCTTCACCCCCATCAACACTCCAGAGGCAAAAGCCTCAAAGTCGAGTCCGGCTTCTACCCCAACTACCACCCAATCTCCTAAGACCCCGGCGAGACGCAAGAGCCTCCGCAAATCAGTGGTAAAGACACCCCCGTCTCGGATCACCCAGGTGCAGTCTTCTCCGGCCCTCGCCCCATCCCCTGCCAGCAGCTTTGCTCCTAGTGAAGCGGCAGAACGTGCCCGAGACTACGAGCCAACACAATGGCCGAGCAATATCAACTCCCGCGATCGAGTATTTGGCCGCTGGTGTCTACGCACTACTTTTCCTGCAACCCCTCTAGCACCAGCTAAGCTGAAGGATCGGCCTGCCTACTATAATGCCAACTTCTCAGACGAGCAACAGCAAAAGTACGTCCATGATAGCTTTGCTGGACTCCCTGCACGCGCCACATACCGCAACGGCAAGATCGACAGGATGACGATCGACTCTTACATTGCTGGACTTTATAACCTCGAAGGCTTCGCGCTTAACGGCGAATGGCTTTGCTCTGGCACTCTAGAGGCTGGACTTCGGCTGATCCTACAAGATCTTCACGGCCTAGTCTATATTCACCCAGGAGCCGTCTGGGCCAACGCAAAGGGCATCCCTAATCAAACCGTGGCCGCAGCCTCTCAGCAATGTCGCTTCTACCTAGCTATCTTCCATAGCAACGATCACTTCACCCTGGGCATCGTCGACCACTCGAAGACAACTCTGTACCGCTATGATTCCTTGGCTTCCAGCATGAGTGCGAAGCACCGCGCCAGCAACAAAGCTTTCCTAGAATACCTGACTGCTGTCGGCACCATCACCTCTGCCGCCGCATACAAGGCTGTTTTTGTCCGATCGGCCGGACAAGTGAATGATTGGGCTTGCGGGCTACATTGCTTAGACAATGCCAGGGTTTTCTTCAGGGAACACGAGAGTGCTGTTCCCCACGGGTCGGCTGTTGGCACCATGCCCTCCTGGGAGTTCTCTCGAGCGCATGCAAGGATCGCTAAGCTAGCGAAAGTGGACGCCTCCATCGATAATCTAGCGATTATCATGGTCCTCGGCTGGGTAGCGGCCATCCGACTGGAACTCGGCCACGAGGACGTAACGCCGATCCGTTTTCCGGCTAGTCCCCAAATCAGCCTTCACTTAGACATTGGCAGTTACCTCGTGGACATCACCCAACCCAATGATCGCACCCGGACACCCACGCAACCCCCAGCAACTGCGATCCCCCGCCAAGGATGGCGAGCACCAGCTTCTCGTGTCTCCGCGAAGGTGATTTCCGATCGCCTCGATGCTTGGATTGTGCCGTCCCTCCGAGCAGCAATCCTAGTACGGGACGCCCCGCCAGCAGCCAAACAAAAGCGGAAAGCCGTCACCATTGACCCCCAGCCGACGATCGCCCCTCCCCTGGCCGACGATAATAGCAGCCTGTATAGCAACCCGCACGACGGTGGTGCTGTGTCGGAAGCTAGCGAAGATGACAGCGATCAACTGTTTATACCCGATGATTGTTCCGACGCTAGCACAGTCGTGCCAGGAACTCAGACGCCGACGGGACCAACTACTACAAGGACTATGGACCAACTGACTATTGCTTTGGACAACATCGCCGTGATACAGAGCGCCGATCGGCCAGCGTATCCATTTGGGGAGGGCTTCCCCACCAAATTCGGCCCCAGCTCCGTGGCAGAATGGACGGGCTGGGAAAGCTTCTCTCACGAACTTGCGGTCCGCAACGCGGACGCCGAAGCAGCCAAGAAAGACGTCGATCGTCAAAGCCGCGCTGATCGGGCAGCTAAGAGACAAGCCAAATAGTTGTCAAACCGACAAAAGGTCTAAAAGAGATGGGGAGATGTTTGACTTAACATGTAGGACTTAGGGTGTTGTGTATTTGGATTTTTGGATTGTTTTTGTTTCTCTTTTTGATTTTTGTCTTGGCAATTTTTGTATTATTATTAGTTTTGTTTTATGTTGTTGTATTATTTAGTGCAAGCGCTATAGTACGGCATTCTGCCGTACTATACCGCTTGCCGCTACCCCTATTTCTTTAGTATTACGAGTCTTGTCTGTCACCTCCGGTGACAGACAGAGACGCGTCTATCAAGGAGAAGACACAACAGAATAGAGACTTTTGATTTCGGACTTCAGATTGACTTCGATCGGTATACTACGAACCTCCTCGACTACTTTCCAGACTTTCCGGACCTATATTCGTACAGATACAAATTGGGGCCTCCTGGCCTCTGGCCAGGAGGGCCCAGCCCGGCCTCCTGCCTACACGCCTAGTCCTAGTATTGGAGTGGTGTGTTGGGTGTTGGTTAGGTAGATAGCAGGACAGTACGCACCCGTCCTCGCTCTCAGTAAATATCTTGAAAATAACTGAACAGTCGGTATACAAAAAGCAGCAGAAGTCATCTATGTCTAAGACAATTATTAAATGGGAGTATCTTGAAGATGAGGATGACTAATACTTACTTTCAACTCTGCACGTGGTCATGTGGCAGACATGATCTTTATGATTTGTTTTATATTATAAACAGCTTTCTGGTGGTTAAATCAACATTAAAAACTACTTGGCCTTAACCAAGCATCACTCAAAGGCCCGTCTCACTCTGAAAACAGTACGAGACTGGTCTTGTGCATCATCACGGAGCACGACATCGGGGATTTGTCTGAACACATCAGATGAAGTGAGTACCGAAATCCTAGGGTCAATGGAGCACGACAAGGAGGAACAAGTAGAGGGCCTGGATACTTAAAAACCCCCGACTATAAATAATATTGTTTCTTCTATAACCTACTCTATTTATCGATCCTTCTCGTATCCCGCAGATCTGGTGTTCCGTCGCCTATCTGCAATACCTTTCCACAACATGTACCGAGATGTAGAAGTTGATATGTGTCAATTATTTCTTTTAAAACAATACATTGTTCATTGGTCATTATTCGTTTATTTTCTCTGTTTCGTTGGATCTTGTCTACCTGTTTAAAGTGAACATATAGCTACATTCACTGTATAAAATTACTACACAATAAAATATAAAAACCAAATTATTTATATACACAGCTGTTTGGATAGTCCACTCGGTGATCATATCAACCCTACCGACCACACTCGGATAGCTCCCCAAATCTGACTGTCTCGTCATCATTCATCGTCGTGCAAGGTGTGTAAATACTACGCAAGATCATCTTGATACTAGCATCGTGAGATCCATCACGTGACCCCCTTTGAACATCGCATCTCGGCTGCCATTTCTGATATTCATCCTCAAAACTGCTAAATTCAATAGAATATAAACACTATCGATATAGGTAGACCTACACCGAGATCGGCAATTCATTGTGTGGCTGTGCTGTCTTACCGTACCGGTCTTTTTCGGGACTCGGTAGGGATGTCGCTGCTGTTCACTTACACCTCCTCTGCCTCCTCTGCCTCTTCTCCTTGCTGCCCCTTCTCGACGCCTCTATTCAACTGCCGTTTAGCCGTCACTCGGGCAATTATTTTGTACTAGACTCAGGGGCATAAGACGTTCTGTTTACAGAGCTTGCATATGTTGATATATGTGGTTATGATTAGACTAACAAAACAGATGAAAGAAAAAAACCCGAAAAATACAAGAAATAAGAAATAAGAAATAAGAAATCAAACAATAAAAAAATTAACCAAACAACAGAGACATTGAAGACAAAAGAAACAGCAGTCTATCTCTTGCTCTTGCCTTTGCCCTTGCCATGAGACGACGGCTTTTCATGCTGCCGTCCAGACGATGTGCTCGGCCGCTCGCCCTCGTAGCCCGCATATTCGCCGTACCCATAAGCATACCCGTCGACGCCCTCCACCGGCCCCGACGACGACGACGACGAACCGCCCGCCGCACTCGACTTGCGTGTCTTTTTCTTCTTCTTGGACTCGTCCTCGGGCAACGGGCCCGCGCTCTCTTTTTGTGTTTCGGTTAGCTTTTGATTTTGTGTTTTGTATGTCGTGACTGAATAGTGACTAGACAGCGGCCAACTAACCACTCCGAGTGCAGTTCTTGCAGCAGCCGTGATCGCACGCGTCGATCCATTCAAACTCGTCCGTCTGAAAGTTCTTCCTCCACGACGGACTGGAGAATGTGCACCAGCCCTGCGTATTGGGCCCCTGTTTGCACTCACAGCAGTCCCAGACCCCGCCCAGCTCCTTGAAGTAGCAGTTTTTCAATGGGCACCGGGACTTGCTGGGCTGTGAGATGGCATAGGTGGTCTTGTCGCAGACAGTTGCGTGGCCGGTCGTGACGTCGATTTTGGCCCGCGGGCAGTAGTGCCATTTGACCGACTGGTGGCCGCACGGGTGATGGTGTGGGTGTCCGTAGCACATTTGTAGATTGTAGATGTGTACAGAGGGTGATGAGCCGGACAAGATGTGTAGAGAGTGATGTGTAGAGAGAGATGTCTGGAGTCTGGAGTCTGGAGAGAATAATACTGGATAATGGAATGACAGCATGTGGCAATGAGAGTATGATGTATAAAACAATGCCACTGCTGCTTCCAGACCGGAAAAGCCTGACCTTTATATCAAAAGGTCCATCACAGCCTGGCGGCAAAGAACGAGCACGTTTGAATAGCAGGCCATTGCCTCCTCCGCCCAGTTGACCTCAGCAGCTCTCTGTCTATCTACCACGCCATGGCATTTTCTCTCATGATTTGCCGTCTAGCCTCCTCTCTCCCCTCTACCCTCTACCATCAAAGTCTATGTCTATTTCTACTGTGATATGCTCCGTGCGACTCTACGCCTTTGCTACAGGGGACTGGCCGGCTAGGTCACTTTGTTTACCCACACCTTAGACTCCTGGAGCAGACACTTTCTACAAACAGTCTGTGTATTGGAATTCTGCATCCGGGCTCTGCGCCCGGTCTCTACAAACAAATGCAATCATAGGACTATCCCATCCCATCCCAGGACCTTGGTTCTGGTACCAAACTAGGGCACCTACCATGGCTGCCAGCACGCTCTAGATTGGCGCAATGATAACCGAGCCGCTGCATGACCGGATTACGAGATTTAGCAAGGGTTCCGCCTATACGGATACTGTCTGCAGATGCGGAACGCACATTGGTGGATAAACAGAAAATCAGATCAATGTGCCGATGGTGTGGATTAGGATTAAGCACGCAAGCTGATGCCCTCCCGCCGCGGTGATATGTCATATTCGTCATGTTTACATGTCTCTCCGTGTCTTTGTGAATCTGCAAAACGCACAAACAACCAAAGAACCGACATGGACAACCCCTGCTGTATGCAAGACATCTCCTGGGTTCGGCATTCATTTGTATCAGCGATGCTGTACCATAATCCAATAATGGCTATACGATCTCCTACTTCGACTCGTTATCAATACTGTTTCTTCATGTGCTCAGCTTGCAGATTGGTGGATGTGAATCTTGTGCTTCAATGCATGTGGTATCTCGATATTTGTCTCATCTAAACATCAATCTGCTGCTCTACCGTTGCACTACTTCGTCTCGTCCTCCGCAATATCGGAGACTATCTGTTAGCACTCATCTGGTTCACAAATTGATGCATTGTTTGTTGGCTGCCAGTATTTAATAAATGTACGCTCGCTACGGCTGATCAATCAGAGGGAATCTCCAAACAGGGAGTCACCAGCAGCCGCCGTTTGTCGCGTCCAGTACCCTGGCATTATCTGAGTGTAGAAAACAGATATACCCGTCCGTCTGCCATATCATCGTCGGTCATTCACGTGTACTATCGAAAACATATTCTTGAATCTGGCAATTCGTACGGAAGAGACCGGGATAATGAAAACGTGGCTCTTGCTCAGATATATATTCATCTCTGATTGCTCTGTCGATCACTCTCATTCGCAATTGCACCTTATTGAGACACAGACAGAACCATCAATTTACTACATCCCCTCTTACCTTCATCTTTTTTTTTCCTTCCCCGGTCCCAAATACTTGGTTGACTCTATATGATTGCCACCGGTCTCTGAGTCTGATTTCCTGGTTTCCTGTGTCTCTGGGTTTATTTGTCATCTATCTGCACCATTTGTGACTTGACCATGGCTGATACATGCATAACCGGTGCCTGGATCTGGGTCGCCAATCTCACTTGCCTGCAGCTTGTACGTGTACGCCCATACCGCAGTAGCACAGCAGATCCAGCGGCACCGAAAGCAAGTCAGATGGAGACATTTAGAGACATCTGGAGACATTGAGCAGCCAAATTCGATACGCAAGCCCGATCGTCGGGACTATCTCAAATCTCATCAATCGTCAGACATTGGCGGTGGTCATTTAATCTCGGGCGGCGTGTGTATGGCGTTTGCCTGGCGTTTGCGCGGCTGTACGGGAAGATACCTGCAATCATATTACGAACAAAAGGGGAGATACGAGAGGCGAGAGGCAAGAGGCAAGACTAGTTAAGACAAACAGCAGCGGGCCCCGAATACAGACACAAACACACAAAACGAAGAGCACGATAAAAGTAGTTACTTGCCGCTTTCCCGGGATAGCGTGCCATCAACTCGGACTGTCTAAGTTGGGAAGTGGAAATAAAGGTAACATGAAATTATTTGATGTTGATGAAAGTAAAGTAGTAAACAAGAGTGATAAGAAAATAAACGGATACTAGAAACAATCAGTAAGCAACGAAGAACAATAACAAAAGCAAAAATTATTGAAAAAAGACAAAAAGGGCCGAGATAACACATAGCCAAAACAAACAACCAACGCGGCAAAAACATATCAGAAAGCCAACAAATACCCGGCCCAGCCCTCGCCAACTCTTGCCTCTCAAATCATTGTGTGCCCTGTCCCGTGTCCCCTTTGTCTTGTGTGTCTTTCTTGGCTGGCACCCGCTCTTCCCCATCGGCCAGTCATAGCCTCCGCCCCCACCATACCTCGACCTTATTTATTCTCGAATTCCCTTTTCAAATAAGGACGGGACAACTAGAGCCAGAAAACTATGCCGCCTGGCATCCCGGGCAGCAAATGTGCTCGCACTGTACATAGTTGCCATCTATAATCATCGTGCAGCTGCACCGGCCGTACTCGTTTCTTCCCTTGCCGCACCAGCAGCAGTTCCACCGCCGGTTCTTTTGCTCAAACGGACAGTCGGGCAGCGGACATTTGGGCGACAGCATGGACGCCGCGGCCGACTGCGGATTGCCGGCAAAGCTGGGCGGCGTCGGGTAGGGCTGGGAGATCCGCTGGAGATTGGCACACGGCATCATATCGGAGGCTGAGGAGGACGAGCCGTGGTGGCTGGACGAGTGGCTGGACGAGTGACCCTTCTTCTTCTTGCTGCTGCTGCTGCTGCCGCCGCCGCCGGACCTGTGCCTTGACGAGGACGACGAGCCCGAACCAGAAGCAACGGACACGGCGTCGGCACAAAACATGATTTCCGTCTTGACGTGCTCGCAAGTAAGCGTATATGTAATCTGGAGGCACATGGTGGGCGACTTGGGAGTGATATGGCTTGTAGATATCGGTATATGGTTTCGTGAGCCGGGTAGACGGAGGCTGTATTCACCTAGTGTGTCGTTTACTTGTGCAGTTCAATGTGTATGAAGCGATGTGTTGTGAGTTTGGCGTTGGCTGTGGTTTTTATATCCAGATAGTCTTGATAGTTGTGACGTCTTGCGTGCTGCTGCTGTCATAAGTCTGGACAGTCTTTTTTTGAGACTGCAGTCAATGTCAGCTATTACTTATAAAGTCGATATCATCAGAACATCATATTCAGTCCAAGCCCACGCCCGAGAGACTGCTTACCTTGTAGCATTCGGTCTCGATGGGCTTGTATGAATCACTCTGACATGAGCTTGTATGAATCACTTTCGACAGCTTTGGAAACTATCTGGAATTCATCGTTTATATACTCTTTCTCTGTTGGCTGATGCTTGATTTCTACATGATTTATAAATGATTTCTAAATATATTCCCTGACGTTCTCAACTGGAGCTGTAATATCGAGGTCGTGGTTTATCACCGAGTGGGCAAGGCAAGCTGACCTTGCTTCAGACGGTATTTCGGTAGCTTTGTGTTTTGTGGTTTGTTTTTGGTACATGTTGTATTGTTGTAGTGTTGTAGTGTTGTATCGTTGTATCGTTGTATCGTTGTATTTATTCATTGTTAAACTGCCAGGCTGCAGCTCGCAGGTAAAGTACTTGTAGATGGCCGTAGGGCTTGCGCTGGCTACTCTGCATGATCGTTCTCAGATGCGTGTTTGGCCATCTCGCTTTCGCAACTCTTACCTCAACAGACAAGAACTTGCGCCTCGTCAGCTCATACCACCATGAGACATGAGCCTCAATCATTATGCATCCCCCAGAATCTGTAAGCCCATCAATCGCATCTGTCCAAAAAGGTCGATTCGTAAAAGTGTGGAGAGTTTGTGGGCAATGTCTGCTGAAAGGGTGCCAGTTCGTGCCGAGGAACAAATTAGATGTAACAAGGGGAAGAATACGAGCTACGCCGAAGACTGCCTCCTCTGTTTTGATTTTTGACTGAGTGCTTTTTCATGTTTACTTTTTATAGCAGCCCAGACACCGGCTTTCGCCCCCATAGACAGCTGGACATGACGGTTTGGCGTAGAAGAGGCGCAGACCATCGTGCTCCCCCAGACTTTTATGCTTTAATTTTTCATCCACCACAGACCATAGACACTATTATCATATCTCATCGGCTTTACACACTTGATGTTATCCGACCCAAAAGCGATTGCTAGTAATGGGGACAAAGTAAGTACTACATTGATGCTCATTTGTTTTAATATCGAGTGCGTCTAGATATTGACCAGCACGCTCGGCAGACCAGATTGCATGTGATCTATTAGATGCGAGATGCAAGGACAGATAAAGTAAACACGGAGATACAAAGACGGAAAATAAACAGAGCTAGATCTGATGTCAGGATCCTTGACCGGGTTGCCTCTATGTCGCACGTACCATGGGCCTGGGAGTATGGCCTCCTCTAGGCCCAGCAACAGAGAGGAGGAAAGCATAGCGCCATCCCCCTGTAGTCGCCGACTACAAAAGCCACACAGCCTCATTAGCTTATATTTCCATACCAATGCCGCCGTGGTTCATCTTGATCCATCTTTCATGGTCGTTTGAGCTATTTGTCATTCTTGATCACCGTCATGGAATGAGGCAATGCTTGCGTCCTTGCGAAGAAGGGCATGGCAGTAAAGGCAATGCCTGCCGAGGTGCCGAGTTGTAGTTCGTTTCAGGTGTTTGAATCTGCTCGTGTGCTTGCCTGTACCTGCATTAGTTTGTATGGACATGCATGTCACGTTACGAGACAAGATGGTGTCGCCAGACCAGATCTGCCGGCCGACGGACAGCGGCAAGTGATGTGAGATGATGACTAATTATACCAAATATTACCCGTTTAGGAAACTCGGCTTTAATTATATAAGCCACCATCTTCGTCCACATCTCGGCCTGTGTTCACCGGGTTGATTTGATTTCCCTCTGACTTTCCTTGATTTCTCTTGATGTACTCATAGCTGGGACGATCAATTCAACGCCTCGATCGCTGAGACGTTCATCTATCCCTAGATCGGGCCAATTGAAGATGCAAGCCACCCCCTCCCAGCTGCCCGTGTCAACTCCAGAGCAGCCACTTGGACACGAGCCTTTCCTGCGTTTATTCTCTTGTCCTATCACATCTACTGTATATGTCACTGGCTTTATGAGCTCTGTACTATGGCAGTTATTATCATTTCTCTACACTAAAGAGTTCTCACCAAGTCAACCCGGAATCAATTGACTCACCTCAGCTTTAGAGAGGGTTACACATCACTCTTGGTTTCTTCTCGCCACTAAATGACCTCTTTTCTGTTTTCTGATCTCTGTGTTCTGTCGCCATTTCCTGACACTTTGCGTTCTACTATCGGCCACATCTTGCGCCGTATCACTAGATCATAGTGCCATTATGCAACTGAATCATTGGATTGGCTTACTCTGGACACTGTTCTACCACACCTCGACTACACTTGTACTTTTTAAGGACCTGAGTGAGCCCAGTATTTTGGTGAAGCGTGCTGGTAGGTAGTAGGAGGACAAGGTTAAAAGATGAGGCGTCATTTCAGCTGCTACATCCACCTTGTTCTCGGTTCTCGGGCATCTCGGACGCCATTTAATCAAATTGACCACAACTCCTTTTCTTTTGTATTCTGATATATGATAGGAGCAGACACATGACCGGAATCGTCCTGTCGTACATGTATTGCATAACAGCCGCGTGTGGTATACAGAGGCTGTATATAAGAGAGGCATAGGTCAGCAGCTTTCCAACAACACTCATCCAACATCAAAGCCAACAACCCCATACAACAAATATCGAGTCGGCATGAACAACCAACAACAGGATTCATATGTGACGTGGCAGCGAACAGCATTCTGATAAAGGGTGAGGCACGTGCGTATATGCAGGGAAAAGAAGACGCAAACAGAATAGATAAGATGAAGAGACTTGGTGAAGAAGAGGATGATGGTCAAAATGGAGATGAGTGAAAGAGAACAAAAGGAGAAAAAGGAGAGAGCAATCAAAAAGACAAAATGAAAGCAAAGAAGCGAGAAGATAAAAGAAGACATGGCGAAGAAGAGATACAGACAGACAGCCCAGTTTGACACCTGAACCATCCTCACCATGGCGTCGACTCGTCATCAATACCCAACAGACGTAGTAATAGGCACATTGATGCCCACGCTACCCACACCAATGTCGTCTGGCAGACAGTTCTTGCAGCACACATGGTAGCAGAACGTGTCGGGACTCGACCGCATCCGGTGCCCACACCAGCTGTGCTGGTTGCCGCCGCGCCGGCACTTGCAGCACACCCACACGCCGTTGAGCTCGGCCAGTCGGCACATCCCCGAGACGCAGCCGGGGTTGACTGTGCAGGTGCCCATGGCACAAGGATTGTTGTAGTCGACGCTCTGGTCCGCGTCAAAGTAGACATTGGCACAGGGGACGGGCATGCAGGTGCTGGGATCATGGCCGGCATAGCTGCAATAGCTGTACTGCAAGACATAGTCGATGTCGTCTTTGCAAGGGAGTGTGTGGTGGCGATGGAGGTAGTAGTAGGTGCACATTCTGGTGGAGCTGAAAGTTTCAGTACAGTTCGAGTATGGATATGAAAATTCAATGCTTAGTTGTGCTGTCTGGATGTATGGATGCATTGACGTCAGCTTCACGTTTCATGGGCTTTCTTTCTGCTACTGCTTGCAGAACCTGTAGCATACCTTGACTAGATGGGGCAGTGATGTTTTTGACAATGACGTTCTTGACACGATCTGTCTCTGAGCCGGTGCTAATTTGTTGAATGGCAGTAGAAGATCGATATGACGATGGTGGCCGTATGATATCAGCACTGACGCCCAAGGTTGACTGTGAGAGTGGTGGCTTGGTGGAGAGTGATGCTGTGCTCGTCGAGGTCTCTGCTGCTGCTCATCTCTCCAACTGTCAAAAGCTCGCCAGACACGGCATCTCCTGTGACTTTATACATGTGCCTTGCCGATACACGAGCTTCTCTTGCTACCTCGTTCTTTGTTCTGTGTTATTTGATTTTATTTGTATTCAGACTTCAGTCCCAAAACGGACGCCAGCTCGTCTTTGTGTGCTTCTCCTGTCTCTCTTGTCTCTCCTGGCTCTCTTCTACCATCTTCTTCCATGTCTCTTATCCTCGCTTGTGGTAACGTCAACGCCAACCACAACGGCGTCAGAATTAGTGACTGCACATGTGCTGGGTGTAAGGGGAAGGGAACACCAAGCCATAAGCCGTTTTGTCTTTATAATCCCCTTCTTGAAGCTGATATATTGTATCCATCATGGGAAGCACAGTCATCCTAACGATAATAAGAGAAATTCAATAATCAAGTATACAAGACCAGACGACGGAGTCGGGGGAGCACGAGTACACAGACAGAAACACCAAAGGAAGATACGAGCAGAAGCACAGAATACAATAGAAGCAGACACAGCCAGCACCAAGAAAGACAGCGTACACAAACTATAGGACGCAACAGAACACAAAAAAGTGCCGGGTCTGCATGGAATCCCGCGGCTCTTGGGCGCTTGTGCGCGCGCTGTGTCTCTTTGTTCTGCGTCCGCCTCCCTGGACTTGCCTTGAGCCCCCCCCCCCGCCAAAGCTTTGACGCCTTCACTGTCTTTCATTTGCCGTTCTTATTTTGCATTCTCCTTCCTATTTTACGGCTACAGCCTCTCACTATTCAGCATTGCACGGCATGCTACTCGCCTAACCTGGCTTTTGACTATTTGTTTTATGTGTCTATGTCCTTATATATGTCTGTCTTTATGCTGCGCAACCGAACCGCATACGTTGCACTCTTTTGTACTTGGCCGCTATATTCTGGCAATTCTGCTGGCAGAGTTGGGACCGTTGGTAGTTTCTACACAAACGTTTGATCCTGTAGAACGTGGCGCTCTTAGTATGAAACAATACTCGAAATCAATATACAATGAACAGTAACCATAAACATGGAAAGAACTAAAGCTAGAACTGCCAAACGTTTTACGGAGACACGTGTGGGTAGCCAGTGTAGTCACCACAATCAGATCAAGGTAAGCGGTATCATCAGTTGGTAAGAATGAAGGCGTCGAACGGGATGAAGGATCCGCCAAGCCGATAGAGAACGTTTCATATGTTTGTGCTCCACGGAACATGCCATTTTGTAGTACAGAAGCCTCGGAAGAACACAGTCGGGAATGAGGCTGGCGTCGACGATGACCTTGGTCTCCTACAAACCTCAACGCCAGACCATTGTCCAGCCGTACGCCATCGCCGTTGCCTCCGAGACACGAGACGGCGTGAAGGCATCACTGCAAGCACACTGCAGATGGATCTTACAGGGAACGTGGACGTGCGCCTGGCCCGTTTCCGATAAAAGCACAAATCTCGCCTGCAAGATGGAATCCTCCACGTTGTGTTGCTCAAAGTGCGATATATCTGACTGTATTTGGCAGTAGACTATCGTCTTTTTTTGTCTTTCCTTGGAAACACACGGGCTGGTGGCACGATACTTTTTATATAGTCTGTCCTCCACCTATGATATTGCACTGTTTTGCACCATGAAATTCTCGTCATATATCTGCATGCCGTACATCGTATGACACTTGGCATCAGGGCCGACGGAGGACAAAAGTGTCATGTGCCTAGCCTATGTCTTCCCTTCTTGTGACCTTCTAGAATGCCTGGGATTGATGTTGATACACGACTTGATATAACCAGTGCTGTGATGGATAAGCGACATCATACGCTTGTTCACAAAAGACAATCAGGCACATGGCTACCCGCAGTAAGTCGGCAAGTATAACATAAGCCACAGCGTAGATCACACCGAATGTACTGGACAGCTTACGGCACTATAAACAACAGAACCACACTGGCAATGCCGCAACAGAACAGTATCAACTCTGGTTCCACGAGAAACGAACCATTCAGCTACAGAAACACACGGCTGTCATCGTACATTGGCCTATCATTGTCAGTCAAGTCAAGACATCCACATCCAGGCCGGAGTTATCCATTCTCGGCTTCCCACAGTCGACTGCCTACATCATCTGCTCGTGTTGTAACACATGTTGTGATATGTAAGACATGTGCGGCTGTTGCGAGTTTAATATACTCTCGTGGCATGTAGCCATGCACTACATGGGCATCTTGCTGCATGTTCGGTATTGCACCTAAATGGCATTGCGGGAATAAAATAGAGTACAGAGTGAAGAGTAAAGTTGTTGAGGGAGGCTGTAGCAATGTGTACATTATCAGAGATGAGACATGCCTTCCTTGTCCACATTTATATTTGCTTTGAATGTCTCCGATCCTCCATCTCTCAGTCAGGATACGGATCCATTCAAGCATGAGGCCGGCGTCTCTATTCCGAGGATGCATTGTTCCGTGCCAGCGTGTAAACCGCAGCCACAGTGGCCATGGATGCCCATGCTCGACTCACTCTATCTCGTTCTCCTCGTTTTACCTCTCAGCTTCGCCTTGGCCTGTTCGCATCGTCTGCCGCATCCTTCTGAAGCAGTAGACTGCTCACCATGGTCTATCTCTATATTGTTTATGCCGTCAAGTCGACTCCTCCCCAGGCTGGCTCACCTTATACTCACCCGTGTGTATCATCATACATGTTTAACCACCGACCATGCAAGTCGCCGATGCACGGCTTTTGTATACCTTTTACTCTATTTATGTATTGCCCTTTTGTTCGTG
This sequence comes from Ophiostoma himal-ulmi, assembly GCA_029299165.1. Classification (NCBI taxonomy): domain Eukaryota; kingdom Fungi; phylum Ascomycota; class Sordariomycetes; order Ophiostomatales; family Ophiostomataceae; genus Ophiostoma; species Ophiostoma himal-ulmi. The sequence continues at coordinate 6,477,145 of JANSME010000001.1, forward strand.
GTTAACTGGTTGTCATTTACTACCCAGCTTCGGTGCTTTCTGTTACACGGCATCATCCCTTGGAAGCAACAGCGTGTCCATAGCATCCCGTGAGTACAGAACACAAAATAAAAACTCACCGAACCACCTCTATTGTGTCATTGTCCCTTATCGTTGTACGTATTCGTAGCTGCCGCCCAATAGCCGCCTTTCCCCTTTATTCTCTTTTTGTCTACCATGTGCGCCGTATCTCCCATCATTTATAGCTCGCCCAGCTCGTCGCACTCGCACAAAGTGTCTTGGAGAGCAATAAAGTAAGGGGAAAGAGAGAAGGAAGTCTTGCCAAGGTTACGACAGCTCAGACAATAATCCGGCCACTCAAGTGCAACAGGTCTGCGACAAAAGCCGAAAGTGATGATACCAGAGGTTGTTGCGATTCAAAGTGTTGCGACAGGGATATGGACTTTTACGAGCAATTTAGGCGCACTTTACGTGCAACACAGTTGCAGCCGCGGATAGATGCAATGCCCGAATTCGGGTTGAACACAAGCGGTCGTCTCCCTGTATCGAATATAGTCGGCGTCGGCTCAATATCTCTTCAGTGCGCCCTAAATATGCCAGTGTCGATATGACCGGTGGCAATGCTGATATATCTGATCTGTAGCTGATAGGCAGAATGGACGGCATCACTCAGACACGTCGATACGGCAATGAACGGAATACGTCGCAAATTGGCTGTTGACTTGTCCCTTTATATGCTCTGCCTCGGTGTTCCGGTAATCTAGTATCTGGTATTTGGTGTTTGCTTTTGGGCCCTTGAACAGATAACGCATCAGATATAGCGACAACTAATGCCGAGAAAGCAAATGCAGGCGGCTCCTAGTCCAAAGTAGCCACTGCACCTACACGCCGGCCTAAAGCGCTCGCCTTGCAGGAGTCTGCATGACAGCCGGGCTAGAACAATTGAGGGTTGTGTAGTCGATAGCCGTTTGCTTTATTGTCAGTCTGTAGTGGTAGACGCTAAAGGTCGAATATAGGCATGATAGGGTAAGATGGTAGGTCGAAGGCTCCAGCGGTCTATAGAGGTGTATGAGTCGGTATTGAGGTAGTTTGTCGGCTGTGAAAGGGCGGGAACAGATTCTCGCAGGGAGGAAATGTAGGCCAGCGTGCAGTCGGATCTTTGGAGGTATTTGCCGTGGATCGCGAATAATGTTGAGCTGACTATATGCTGGCGATATTGTGATGCCGCGTTGCAGCACGATACGTGAGTTTGAACAGCGAGTATTAACAATCGAGGTGGTATCGGTGTCTGCCGTATGATACTTTGTTGCTTTTGTGTGTACAAAGTAGATACGACACACAAAACACAAACATAAGATATGCTCTTGAGCCCATAGTCACATGCTTTTGCTCAGCGAAATTGAGAGGGCAGACAGATTAAAGCCCATGCCACGGACTTGTTGACAACTGCCTGGCTATCAATTGCAAGGGGTTACCAATGGAACGGCACTACGAGCACATCGACTTGGAACTACCCCGTGGCAAGTGTATTAACTAGGCGACAGTCTTGTAAATATAAAATACAGCTCCCGAATCCCCGGTGGACCACAGCAAGAACAGCGGCAGTCTTGTCAGTGTTCAAGCAGAAGACCCTGCTGTGAATTAAAAAATCCACAACATGCTCGTAAGTCGAGAATCGAATCTGGGAGAACTGGGACGTCCGCGGTCCTAAAGTAGCTTGGGTACCTCGGCCGGAACCGCTTTTCTTTTCTGTACAGAGTACAAAGTAGACGCTCTGTGGACGCTCTGAATGTATCTTTTGTCACACTAAAAAACACAGACACTGTGCCCATCGACATGGAGATCCACGACTCGGACCCTCTCAGCGACCTGGTGGGAGGTGTGTGGCTTTTACTTTTTTCATAAGAAGAACTAGTCGTAGTGCATCGTGCGTAGTTCATGCTTGCGAGATCGTTTACCAGACTCTACACACGCCGAACAATTTTATTGCCGTTACCGTTACGCTGCCGGGTATACTCAGTACTGGGAAATACCGCCTCACCGGTCACCTTGTAGGATCGAGGTGAAGGATTCCGCATTCTCGCGTATTCTGCATTTTCCATCACTTCGTTGTCATAAGCTCACACTTGCCCTGCGACGTAATTGTCATTATTGCAATACGATTCACATTACAAACAAGTTGCACTTGGGCTGAGAAGATCTATTTCACTGATAGGCCCGACTGACGCCCGATCGGCCCGCTTCCCACGAAATTTACCAATCCTTGTCTGTTTAGTTTGTAGACGATGCAGTGTACGATAAAGAACGGAGGATGGGGCATTGCCGGATTATCGCAACATTGATGCAATAGTCAGAAGACATTGCATGTTTTCCGTCATTGAACAGCACGTTGACGTCGGATATGCTCCGCAGTTGAGGGGGGACGGAATTGGATGGCTGCGGACTTGTGGACCGATAGATAATACGCTTTTAGGAAGAAAATAGACTGGCTGCAGAGATCCAGTCAAATCACTTGGATTCGTGCTCGAAAACAGACCCGTCTGTCGAGAGTGAAAGCGAAAAGTGACCTGTGCGAATGGTTGCAAAAGTGGTTAGAGTGATAGATACTGTCAGCCAGTGTGATGACGCATACGACTTCCCTCATATCACGTTTCCCATTGTTAAAATTGCCTCTTGATTACAATTCACATCCGTCAGCCACATTTTCTAGCTTTCGGGAACATGGGATTTGGGTGTTTCCCATGTATGATCCGATCATATCGTAGCTATCAGACTGAGATCACATCTACAACATGGCGCTCTACCTGTGCATGGCTTCGGAGGATATGCCATTCAGCATACTTGTATCTTGGGAATCAATATTACTGAATATAGTGAGGGCCCGAACGATATTCTGTAGAGATAGCTGCAGAGCCCCAAGACGCATGTAAACCTAAACCAGGCCCAAGTGCCCAAGTGCCCAAGTGCCCAAGTGCCCCCAAATCAACAGACGGAGGAGGGCTTTCACTCTTACTGGAAATGAGATAGGTGGGTAAAATGGTGTGAAGTGGAAAATCTAAAGCAGAGCCATGTCTCCATAGAAAGTGACCGGGGGAGGGGTGAGGGAGTGAATGCAGTGTGCATAATGTAGAAAAAGGATAAACAGTATGGAGTAGAGATGCAGTAGTAGGAAATAGAGGTAGAAGTATAGGCAGATACTCAGTAGGCAGAACAGAGGGCGAATACCTGCATCTTGTATTTTGGCTGTCAACAGATCCCCGGCATTGACGGGATAATATATCAGTTAGCTAGATACTGGGCAAAAATGGCAAGGCTGCCGTGGCGTCAGAATCTGGTTATTGTATCGAGCAGTGTTCCGAATGGTAGTTGTCGTGTGATAGAAATATAGAGGCCGGCCAAGATAGACAGTAGTAGGGAGCGTTGACAGTGAAGGAGAGCACTGACAGAAGCCAGATTTGTCCACGGTTTTAGGGGGGTTCTACGACCTGCCAAAGATGGCATAAAGCCGGGCAGGATCAAGGACAACAGGATCAAAGTGAAGATATCGCTATGGAGTAACAAGTACAAAAGGGGAGAGCTGCATCTCAGACATGACGAGGAGAAAGAAGAGATGCCCACAGGGCACGGGGCCTGTGTGGAATGGCAGAGTTTGCAGTTTGCGAGGGGCATCGAGAGTCTGTAGATTACTCAGTAAGCATGCCGAACAAGAACGGAGAAAATAGAGGCAATACTGAGTAGAGACAAAGACCGACACAGACCCTAGAGACCCGACGATCCACCGGAACTGCAGCCGTTCAACACACACATGAACAGCACAGGCGTCAGTCGGACAGAGGCACTCGGGGCTACTCGACAAAGTCATGGCTGCTGGCTGCTGGCTGCTGGCTCCCAGCAGCTGCGACCCGTCGAACGCCACCCGGTTCGTGAAACAGCTCATACTCCCTGAAAACCCAAAACCCAATAGCAAAGCCATCCAGCACTGCCCTGGGCTCCTACATCCCATCCAAACTGTAGCCAGCAACTGCATTGATGCTCAGCTGCAATGCCGCTACTCGACACTGAACGCACTCAGATCACACGACAACCCGACAACACTCCTACTCCGACATTCCCTTGACACACTCCTCGAACTACCTTTGCCACCGCTACAAACATTATATGCTATCGTAGCTACAGGACAAACGACAAAACTTACCGATAAACATCCAATCTAAAAGGGCTATCCGAATCGCAATATGGAAGGCTCTTGTCTATCCGAATGAACAGATGGCAGTTCTTCCGCGATAACTAAAAGAGCCTAAAGATGCATCGAGGCAATGCAATTCGCTCTGATAATACAAGGTAGAGGTGGTATACGTAGAGGAAACGAAGCTGGCGATCAACTCCTCGTAGTCTTGACGCGAAGCCGAGCACTGTCCTCGCAACAACCTGCTGCGGTGCTTGATCCGCAGTCTGACACTCGCATACACGTTCTGCAGCTGGTTGGTCGGTAGCTACCCAACACCGGCGACAGTATACTCGACCGTGACGCTGTCATCAGTGTCGACAGCAACAACGATCGCAGCATCGACGGTGGCGACAACGATCCCATCGACATGAACAGCGCAGATGGTAACCATCGACCACACGCAAGCAAGCACGGTCAGCTTCACTACAAGCATAGCAACAAGCACAACAGCAAGCATCACAACCACTGTCGCGATTTCTTTGACTACACCCTCCACGATACCACCCTGGTTCTTTCGCGCGGGTACGCCAAAGACATCTCTCGCCTGCCTCGACGACCTACAGTCACCTCCGACAAGAATCGCTTGCACCTGCGCATTGAGTAGGTCGCCACCGAGTTCTGCTACGCGCCAAAGGACTCGTCGTTGCGGTTGCTCACATAGGCTAAATTGCGAGACGTGTGCACCTCGGCAGACTTGCTGTTTGCGGGCGCCGACTAGACGGCGCCGCCGCCCGCCGGGTACGTGGCCTGCCAGCCCGTGACACTGTTAGCCAGCTCATTGACAGAATACAGCATGGTGCCGTCGCTCGACCCGGCCTTGGGCACCCACCAGGCGCCGTGGTGCGGACCGTCAGCAGCACCCGTCTGTGCAGAGGGACACCCGGTCAGCATGCCGCCAGCCTTAACACTTGACGACACTGCGAGCGATGGCTTACCACTTCCGGTTGTTAATGTCAAGGTGTAGATGTTGCCGTCGTAGTGTGGCACATAGAGGTTGGTCGTGGCGGCCGGGGCGACCGAAAGGCACAACAAGAACGATCGGAGGGCAATTATGTCTGTCTCTTGTTTATGATGATCATGTTCCAACTGTCTGATGTCGTTGGAGGCTCGCTTTATATTCGGTATCCTACATCCTCCTAGGAGCGGCCTCGGTAGCAAGCATCACGGACTGCTATGACGGCTCGCGGGTCATGGCTACCCATAGCAAGTGACGACCCCCCAAAGCAACATCAATATCGATGGGTGATGTGAACAAGTAACAGTGATTTGCATCCGTTGCAATATACCACGTACATTAGATGTATAGAATGCCCCTGCATCCATGGCTGAATGCTCAACACAAGCGAGGCGAATTAGCCGGGGGTAGTTGAGGTGCTGGGATGAGAGATGACGACTGAAGACACCAGAGATGGAAATCAATAATGCATCAAATAACAAGATGGCCAGATTCAGTAGGTAAATCTTGATAAATCAAACGAATAGATAATAAATGTACTGAGCGTTTGCAGAGGCTTACTTTTGTTTCTAGATTCGAGTGTTGACGATTCTACTTTGTCATCACTCCTGAGGGCAAGAGACTAGCCTACTTATACCCTCCAATCCACTCGTTCTTTCAAGAAACAATCCCCCGTGGCGCAATTGGATAGCGCGTTAGACTGTTAATCTCTTTACCAGTTCATCTAAAGGTTGGTGGTTCGAGCCCACCCGGGGGAGATTTTTTTTGCCTTTTTCTTCTTTTTTTTTAGTTATCTTACATTCGGGTTGTCGACTTTTTGGGTAGCAATCTTTTTAGAAAAGGCTTCGTTATGTAAATTTGATTATTATATATTTCAGATACAAAAACTAGTGATTCTCAAATCTATTTCTGACAGTTTGATAATTTTATGACATTTGTTGCCCATTTATTGGCAGATTTACAGACTTTGTTTCCTTTTTCTTTTCTTCAAAGTGATGACGGGTTTGTCCGATCGTAATGCGACCCGCCACTTCTGGGGCCAGATGTGATGGCACAAAAGGAAACCTCTAGCTCAGAGACCAGTCCATCGTTGACTAGCATCGCTGGTTGGATTACTGCCTTTTACCACTGGGACGCCGACGGCCGGGCATTGGTATAATGCTCGCTCGCACAGCACTCTGTCACCGTTGACGTCGTGGGTCTTGTACGGGCCGCCGGGCGGGCATACGCTAATACATCTCGGGGAAATGTCACAAAACCAAACAAAAGCAGAAACAAAATAAAAAACCGAATGGCAGCCAGATGGAGCTGGAGACCCTGGCGGCGGCGCTGCTTAGCCACTACAATGACACTTGCAGCAGCAGCAGCATCGATGCCAAGGCGCTCCAACCCCCAACATCACGGAGATCACCGCCACTGTGAAATAATAGTAAATTCTTTATCATTTATGATAGATTTGACAGTAATAGAATCAAAACTAATATCCATCCCTCCGGCTGACCTGGTTCGCCAGAGGCCGGCCGTCGCGCAGCCGCTCCAGGTTGTCCTCCAGAATGGCCAGCACGCGCTCCGTGTACTTGGTCGAGCTTCCGCTGATGTGCGGCGTCACAATCAGGTTCTTGGCCGACCACAGCCGGTGTCCATCCGGCAGCGGCTCCGGGTCCGTGACGTCCAGAGCCGCACCCCGCAGAGTGCCGTCGTCCAGTGCCGCAATCAGGTCGTCGGTGTCCACAATCGGACCGCGCGCAATGTTGCTCAGGAACGCGGCTCTCCGAGTGCCATCTTCGCGGTCGCGGCCGAGCAGCTTGAGCTCTTCAGCGCCCAGCAGGTGCGTAGTATCGTCGGTCAAGGGCGTGGCGACGACGAGCAGATCCAGTCCGGAAGCCAGGAAAGCGTGGCGGTCAGCCTTGGTGCCGCCCGAGAACCACTTGCTGGGGTAGATGCCCTCTGGATCGCCAGTGCCGGGAGGTGCAAAGCCGTTGTCGCGGCGGGACTCGGGGGTGTCGCGCGGGTGCAGGGTGTAGGCGTAGACCTCGAGGCCGAGGGCCGTAGCGACACGGGCGGTCTGCCGGCCAATGCTGCCGTAGCCAAGAATTCCTCTGCACTATGAGTTAGCTTAGCTCAAATATAAGCTTCTTTGTAGCTCGGTTTCAGACTTACACTCTCTGGCCGAGAGAATCCTCAGTGTCCTCCTCGGACCGGCGCCACTTGGCCTGTTTTTGAAGCTCGAGGTACTGGGGGACTAAATAGTTAGCTTGGTACCAATTCAAGAATGCAGTGCAAGTTTCAAGTACACACTCTTGTGGTTGTGCGCGAGGAAGGTGGCGATAATCCACTCCGAGATCTGAGGGCCATGCACGCCGTTGGCAGTGGCAAAGACAATGTCGGTGTCGGTAAACAGCGGCTGCTTGATAATCAGGTTGGCGCCGGCGCTGAACAGCTGCACGTAGCGCAGGCGGGGCACAATGGCATTGCTGGCCGGCAGCGACGACGTTGTCAACAACACAGTGACATTGGCCCACTCATCTTCAGTGAGAGACTCGTGCGGCAGCGTCTGGCCCCATTGCAGGTCACGGTAGATGACGCGCAAGCGGGGAAACTTGGTCTGAATGTGCTCGACCCATGACTGCGTGGGCTTGCGCGGGGCCGTAATGAGGAGGATATCCTCAGACGGCGACTGGGCGGCAATATCAACAGCCGTCATGTTGGTGACTGGCAGTGGTAGATCCGACTTTAACTTGGGTAAACCTGACTCTGACTCTGACTCAAACGAAGGTAGCGTGGACGGGAGCGTGGGCAGTGTTGAGGGGGACGACTCGATGGTGATGCTGACGGAGAGGGATGAAGAGTGAGCAATGTCAAACGCCATCGAGGGGAGGGAAAAGAAAGGAGAGAGAGAAATAAAATAAAAAAATTAGAAAGATAGGAAGAGGGAGATAGCAAGGTAGAAGAATAAAGAGCAAGGCCGACGCCGGCTATATAATCCTATTCCGTACTTTAAGCTGTAGCTTAATTGACGATTAATTGGATAAGCGGCAGCTAGTTGCTAGACTATGATGTTATCAACGGGCAAGCTTAACAGCGGTTCACAACGTAACGAGTATAGAACTCGTTTCCGCCTCAAAGGGAAGGAACGATGGAGAAAGATGGAGAACAGGCTCGATAATGCACGGCTAGCTTGGGTTTGGCCGGATCCTTGGTGTTGGCTGCGTCACCTAATCGACTGGTGCGATTGTATCTTTAAAGTCGAAGAGAACAGAAGAAGAGAGAGTGTGTGAAAAGAAAGAAGAGAATTCAGAAAACACAAAGAGGTGTAGATAGAGGGATAAGCGGCGACAGGGCGGGATGACAGACCGAGGTGGGGGAGGGTCTACGATGGCACTGAAAAGGAAGGAGCTGGATGAGGAAAGAGCTTTGACTATTTGGCAATTGTAAACGACTTGACAACTTGACAACGCCGATGGCAAACTGTTTAGAAAGGAAGGAACCACCCGGTCATACTCTACCCAGACAGGCATGACGTGATGCAGCCTGGCGATGAAGCGATGCACGGCGAATGGCAGCTGTTCAATTGGCACAGCTGCTGTTTGAATGTACCATTGAATCTACAAATAAAGATGCAAGGATAATAATACAAGAATCAAACTGTATCACACCATTCTCTCTTAGCTGCTGCTAGACACCAAATGGGCCTAGCTGCAGCGCTTACTTGGCCGCGCACCAGAATCACCAGAAGCAAGCTGTCATGTCGGTACAAAAGATATGGTGTATCTCTACTTGGTAGAGTACTTGCATTTCATTTTACTTGTACAGATGACCAACGCCGTGTTTGGAAGAACGTCGACCCCTGGCGGCGCCGAGTCGGGCGGAACAGTCCGTGCCTTGCCTACGCCTAGGCCGTATGTACAAGTCTCCGATATCGTCTGTATAGAGTAGTATCATAATTCGAATGCAAGTGGCATTCAGTATTTGCAATTCAACTTCTACAAAGTCGATAAGAGAGAACATGTAGCGTACCAATGCGTAATCATCTCAGTATCTCAGTTACTATCGAGATTATGTAATCGGCCTCGGTGAGCAGTCAGCACGATAGCTGAAACATTGTTTTAAAAAGCTTATATTGGATATATACGTGTTTGATATGCAATAATAGAGACAGAATCGCCTAGTCCCCTTTGCCAATCAGGACTGCAGAGACGAGAAACCACTGACGGCCTAGGACAGAGGGGACCAGAAGATCAATGGCCAGAAAGACAGGTGAAAAGATGGACGAAATAAAGTCCATGCTGATGAAAAGACGGAAAAAAGAGATCATGCTAGCAAACATGGAAAGTTAACCAAACTCCAGAGATGATATGCCATGCTGGCAGGGACAAAAGGAAGATAAAAGGAAGAGAGAAGAAAGATGGAAGACGAGAGGCAATGGAACATGCACACCGACGACGACTGCAACACGCCACTACGTCTCGCCAAACAAAAAGGCAGTTACGTCGCCAATGGCGCCCTGCTCCATTTCATAGTCAGCACCATGCCGCCGCTCAATGCCCGAGTGGATAAACGCGTCCACCACGGCGTCGACATTGAAGCCCATGTCCACAAACCGCTCGACCAAATTCTTGTTATACCCTTGGTACCGCCGCGGGTCGATCTCCTGCCTCTGCCCGTTCCCTGACGCTCCACCGCTCGCTGCTGCTGGTCTGTCGCCGCCCGGTAGTGCCATCCGCCGCGGCGCGCCTGCATGCCGCACTGCCCAGTCGTGTGCCGTCAGCTTGAACAGCTCCGGATCGTTCAGCATCATCCGCGCCACCTCGGCGTCCTGTGGGTCGCTGGGGTTCGGCACCTCGAGCAGCATGCGCAGAGATAGCAGTGCTGTCTTGATGGTGTTGACAGGCGACCAGCTGCTGCCCAGGGTGTCGAGGCAGATGGCGCCGGTCTGCGAGCTGACGTTGGGGTGCCACATTTTGGTTTCGAAGCGCATCACGGGCGACTTGAAGGGATACTGGTCGGGAATGGTAATGTCCACAACAAATGTGCCACCGGCATAGGGCGAGTCAGGCGGGCCGATAAAGGTGCCCTTGAGGTGATCAAGACGAATGCCATCGGCTGAATATGCGTAGACGCCCGAGCTGGCGCGGTCCTTTTCAATATCCTTGAGCTCGTGGGTGATACGGCGTTCGCGGCTGGTGACCATTTTGGCGGATACAATGTCGACAAGAGTGGAGTGGGTGGCAGATGTAGTCGTCGACTATCTTGATAGCAAGCCAGAAGGAAGTGGTGCGATGCTGGTCTGTAGATATTATATAGCCACGGCAGGCTGGGGCAGAGGTCGGCTTTGAACGAATCGTCGGCGTGGCTTCAGACGCCCAAAGCTGTTTATTTCTATTCTCGTGTGCCTTTGACTTTGACTAAAAGCTGCACTTTGCAATGTGAAGAATGTGAAATAGGGTGAGACGAGGCGGAGTCATCCAAGAGCTCGAGCTTGCAAACGGCAAAATGTGATGACGCCCAGTCTCGAGGCGGTGGATGAGGTCGTATCAGCCAGAGTTGGGCTGTAAGCTGGCGAGAGTCGGCAAGTCGGCAAACGAGGCGGTGTTGTTGATGTAGCTGTAGTTTGAATTCAAGGCGACGGAGTGATGGTGAATAGAGAGAACAACTTCAGAAATGGTTCCGAGTACTCGTACAGCTTGTGGCTCGATGCTCGATAGTCGGCCAGCCACTAGAGCTAGGGTAGCACAGTCTTGGGTGGAGGGGCCAAAGCATGCACAAAGAAGGAAAGAGAGGTCTAAATATACACAAATCAGGAAGGCGTGGGTGGCCAGATTGTCACTCTGAACTCTAAAGACTCAGATAGTCAAGCAGGTAATAAGAAAAAAGTTCGAGTAAATTCGTGATCACTCACTAATAAATTATTCAACTCTTCAAAGCACAACTTATCAAAAGTTCAGGCTTCGCAGCTGGTCGTAGTTGAGCCCCGCCCAATGACCCTTTGGTAGTCTTGCGTAGAACGTTCGACGTGGTGGAGCTTGATTAGATACGTATCTGCTGGACACGTGATACATCACGCTAGCGTCAGTCAGCCAGAAGGCAGGCGTTGTGCTGTCGCGTTTCCCCTGGCGCCTGGCCGGGCTGCTTTGTGGGCTAGCTGGCGGGAGCCGCTGAGGCCAGGCGAAACAAGGCAAAGCTGGGAGCTCCTGCCTCCTCTGTGTGTCTACCTCCGTCGTGCGTCTGCGTTCTGTGCCAATGTCCCTTCTCCCTTGACCCATCAAAACAGCACTGCCTGACTACATCATCACCTCATATTGACAGATTCAATAGACTGTCAATTGAGCACCGACGACAAATACAGCTGACAACGTTTACAACGTTTTACGAAATATTCACAACGACCTGAGCACAACCACTCCGGACCATACACAAACACCACTTCCGATCAGAGGCGGACAGTCATGGTACGTTGAAGCCAAAGATGCCGACGGCAACGAGGACGGTGGCAATAAGCTTCGTTTTCTTGTTGTCTACCTTGCTGTGCCTGCCTCATCATTTACGTTACTAACAGCCCAGGGTCAACAACAGTCCGGAATGGGCGGTGGCGCCCCCGGCGAAGGCGGCCGCGGTGACGACAAGGATAAGAAGAAGGACAAGCCCAAGTACGAGCCCCCGCCGCGCCCAACGACCCGCGTCGGGCGTAAGAAGAGAAAGGCTGGCGGCACTGGTGCTGCTGCAAAGCTGCCTGCCGTCTTCCCTACCAGCCGATGCAAGCTTCGCCTGCTCCGCATGCAGCGCATCCACGATCACCTGCTGCTTGAAGAAGAGTACGTCGAGAACCAGGAGCGCCTGCGCAAAGCAAAGGCTGCCAAGGACGGCAGTGGGCCAGTGGATGCCGAGGGCCAGCCTGTTGCTGCAGCCGAAGGCGAGGGCGGTGCTGACCGCGGTGCCGACGAGCGGATCCTTGTTGACCAGTTGCGCGGCAGCCCCATGGGCGTCGGCACGCTCGAGGAGATGATTGATGACGACCATGCTATCGTGTCCAGCACGACAGGACCCGAATACTATGTCAGCATCATGAGTTTTGTCGACAAGGACCTGCTGGAGCCCGGTGCGTCGGTGCTGCTGCACCACAAGAACGTCAGTATTGTTGGCGTCTTGGCCGACGACACGGACCCGTCTGTCAGTGTGATGAAGCTCGACAAGGCGCCGACAGAGTCGTATGCCGATATTGGTGGCTTAGAACAGCAGATCCAAGAAGTGCGCGAGTCGGTCGAGCTGCCGCTGCTGCACCCCGAGCTCTATGAGGAGATGGGCATCAAGCCGCCCAAGGGTGTGATTCTCTACGGTGCACCCGGTACCGGCAAGACGCTGCTGGCCAAGGCTGTGGCTAACCAGACATCGGCAACGTTCCTGCGCATTGTTGGCAGTGAGCTGATTCAAAAGTACCTGGGTGACGGTCCCCGGCTGGTGCGGCAGCTGTTCCAGGTGGCGGCCGAGAACGCGCCGTCGATTGTGTTTATTGATGAGATTGATGCCATTGGCACCAAGCGGTACGACTCGACGTCGGGTGGTGAGCGTGAGGTCCAGCGCACAATGCTGGAGCTGCTCAACCAGCTGGACGGTTTCGACGACCGCGGCGACGTCAAGGTCATTATGGCCACCAACAAGATCGAGTCGCTCGACCCGGCGCTGATCCGTCCTGGTCGTATCGACCGCAAGATTCTGTTTGAGAACCCCGACCAGAACACCAAGCGCAAGATCTTTACGCTGCACACGTCCAAGATGTCGCTGAACGAGGATGTCGACCTGGAGGAGTTTATTTCGCAAAAGGACGACCTGTCTGGTGCGGACATCAAGGCAATCTGTTCCGAGGCTGGTCTGATGGCGCTGCGCGAGCGGCGGATGCGGGTGCAGATGGCAGATTTCAGATCGGCGCGCGAGCGGGTGCTGCGGACGAAGCAGGAGGGCGAGCCGGAGGGTCTGTACTTGTAGACGTCTTCTGCAGACTCTGCGTGTAGTCCTGTGTATTCGGGCCGGCTGAGATGTTGTTTTTTCTCGATATTATCTCGTTTAGCATCATTCATAAATACACTGTTTCATGCGAGACAAAACCAAAGCAATTCCTGTTTGTAGTATATGTTGGCAAAAGCATTGACAATAAAGCGTTATGCATTCAACTCGTAGGCATTCAAGATACAAAGCAGTCAATACAGACACGATGAAAAAAGCATTATGAAGATAATAATGAACAAGATACAGATAAAGCAAAGCCCGCCAAACGCCAGCCATTACATCACACGCTATACAGTCCCGCTGATGCTCAGCTCCCGGATCTCCTGCAGCACCGTCTCGACGCGCGTGTCCAGCTCGCCGTTGGCATACTGGTCGCGCGTGTCGGCGTCGAGGTACTGCTGCACCTGGGCCATGCGGCTGTACGCCTCGGCACAGAACCGCAGCTGGATCTTCACGAGCGCCTCGAAGCTGGGGTCCAGGTAGGGCACGCGCAGGTCGATCAGCTGCGGCAGCTCCGACGACAGCTGCTCGTTGAGCTGCTCGTAGGCCGACTTGGCCATCTCCAGCTCCTTTTCGGCGCGCGGCAGCTTGGTCACGTCCTTGTCCGGCTTGTCCACGAGCTTCTTGACCTTGGCGCGCAGCGCGTCGTAGTCGAGCAGCTTGTGGCCGCGCTTCTTGATGCACTCGTTGACGTCGGGAAAGTAGTTGCAGAAGCGCGAGATGGGGTCGAACACGGTGGTGCGGTAGGGTCCGTCGAGCGACTTGATGGTCTCGGTGTCCAGGTCCTCGACGGCCTGCTTGTAGCTGCGGCTGACGCCGTCCTTGGCGCCGGCGTCTCCGTAGAACGCGTCAATGGTTTCGGCGATGCGCATCTGCGAGGCGGTCATGGCTCGTAATGAGTCAAGGTAGCCCTTGGCCTCTTTTTGTAACCGGTTGGCGGCGGCCTCCATTGTGCGGAAGCGTCTGCAGGTCAGTCAGTTGTATTCTGTAACCTGTAACCTGTGTTTCGTTCCTCTAAATCTTCGGAACGCTGGGACTTTGTCTCGTCAAGACTAACCTCTCCTCTATTTCATAGTCGCGGTCGCTTGTCTTTTCGACATGGCCCGTCTTCATCATGACCTGCGTCGTAGCGCGGCCGACATTCTTCTTGAAGCCTGGTGTTTGTTAGACGACAGTCGCTGGAGCGTGCGACGATGCGATCACCGACGCAGAGCGTGCGACGTACCTGCCCAGGACATGATGGGCGATTGTGTCCTTGACCAAGTCGGTTGCTATGAATTGCGTCTGTACAGTCCAGGCAGGGATCGAGAGGAGACCGTGGTTCGTAATGTCGAGTTGTCGTCGAGGAAGATGCAGACGTTGTTGTGAAAAGGTATGCTCAGGTGCGGTCGTTATGCAGAGGTTGTGGATAATAGTATGGATATCGTCGTATTCGTAATGTAGAGGATGATGTCGTGCGTTCAGAGAGGGCTGTCTGCTGTCTGCTGTCTGCTGTCTGCTGTCGACTTTTAACGAGAATGACGAAACGCCTCAATGGAAGTGAGACCACAGCAGCCCGAGCAGAGCGGGGCCGGTGCGCTGTAGTCAGCCCGTCTGCCAGTAGCTGCCCCATAGTTAGTGGCTGTGCGTGCTAGAAGCGAGAGGGGCGCAGGCTGGCTGCACGCAAACAGCGGGAGCGAGACCTACGTCAGCGATCCCAGCTGCCGCCAGAAAATCAAGCAGCCTAAATCAATCACGTGTGTACATGTGGAGGATTAGTCATCTCTAAAAAAAATTTGGTTTGTAGAAAAGAAGAAAACAAAAACAAAAAGAAGAAAAAAAGTAAGTGAGGCCGTACGGCAAACAGTCATATAAGCGGGATTAGTCATCTAATATGATTGGTGGCCCCACTGTAATAAATATGATTTTCAACAACGAGGCTGTTCAGATGAACATGATAATAGTAGACACGATAATAGTAGACTGAACAAGACTGCCCATTTTGATAGAATATATATTTGCATACTTTTCGCCTTCTTTTTTAATGTTTTGTCTGTTTCCTATTCTCATTCTTCTTTACTCTTGCTTCCATCCAATATTGCCAAAATTAAAAATACAAATTCAGAAATCAAAAATCAGTCTGATCAACATCACCAATCTCACCACCGAGAACCTCAATTACAACTTCAACAGTATACGCAAAATTTTCAGAACCAGCAAGATGGCTATCCGACACGTCATTGTAGTGAGCATCGGCAATCCTGCTCCTTATCTCAACACCCGCCATTCAGTCGGCCACTTGGCCATCGAGGTGCTCCGGCGCGAACTCGGCCTGCCCGATTTTGCTAGAAGCAAACAATATGGCAAGGCATCGCTCGTGTCGTCGGGCATCTCACCACGCACACAGATGCGCTACACCCTGGCACAGAGCCCAACACTGATGAACGTCTCCGGGCCCTGGGTCAAGAAGGTCTACGAGACCGTCCTCGCCAACAACATCAAGGAGCTGTCAGAGGACCATGTCTCCGACGCAAAGCCAGAAACACAAATTACACTGGCCGGCAAGGATATCCCCAAGAGCCGCATCGGTCTGGTCGTCTTGCACGACGAGCTGGAGCTAGACATGGGCAGCCTCCACTCGCGGCCCCTGACGCGCAGCGCCCGCGGCCACAACGGTCTGCGCAGCATCAAGGCCAGCATGGCACACGTGGAGTTTGCCGGTGCGCCGTGGGCGACACTCTCGATCGGTATCGGCCGGCCTTCTATAGACGATGCCGCCAAGAGCTCACGCAAGAGCAACAAGACCAAGACGGGCGCAAGCGGCGCGACGATGGACATTGCGCAGTACGTGCTGCAGCAGATGACCATGGAGCAGCGCGAGCAGCTGCAGGGCTCAGTACAGGGCTCGGCTATCAAGATGCTCAGCGACGTCGAGGATGCCTGGGTGCAAGGACCAGCACCGGCCAAGCCGACAAAGCCGCCAAAGCAGAAGCGGCAGCGGGTGGCCAAGCAGGCCCCGGCGGCGGCGGCGGCCACTACCGAAGCGGCTGCAGAGGACGGTAACTCCAAGGCAGAGTAAGCTATTTCTGTTGTTTTCTTTACTGTATTGTATAATAATATAGCCAGCGGCGTTTCTTTGCTTGGGCGGTCTGTATGATATGATTGATGATACCCGAAAACAAATTCAAACTCGATATTCAAAATTCATACAAAATGCTATAACGGTACTAGATCGTGAAAGACTGTGAAATACAAACAAAAAGAAATACAAAAGATCAAACCATGGTATCGTGACATCATATTATAGACGGGCGACCTCGGCTTTGGCACCGACAATCTCGTCGGCCATGGCCCGGCCGGCAGCACGCCCGGAAAAGATGCAGCCGCCCAGGAACGTGCCCTCGAGCGCCGCATAGCCATGCACACCACCGCCACCAAAGCCGGCCGCCTCGCCCGCAGCATAGAGCCCCTCAAACGTGCTGCCGTCGGCCTTTTGCACGCGCGAGCCCAGGTCCGTCTCGATGCCGCCCAGCGTCTTGCGCGTCAGCAAGTGCATGCGCACAGCAATCAGCGGGCCGTACTTGGGGTCCTGGATGCGGTGCGGCGGCGCCACGCGGCTGACCTTGTCGTTCCAGTAGTTGCGCGCATTATGGATGAGCATGGCCTGGGCGTCCTTGCTGTAGGGGTTGTCCATCTGGCCGTCGCGCGTCTCGACCGTCTCCAGGATCTGATTGTAGTCCAGCAAAGGACCGCCGACGTCCTTGGCCAGCTTGTTCATGCCCTCGACCAGGTCCGCGAGGTTGTCGCGCACGACAAAGTCAACGCCGTGCTCGCAAAAGTTTTGCACACAGCTGGTGCCCTTTTTCGTGAGGATGCGCTGGAACAGGGCCTGCAGGTAGCTCTTGCTGGTAATGTCTGGGTTCTGCTCGGAGCCGGACAGGGCAAACTCGCGCGCCACAATGGCCTGGTCGAGGATGAACCAGCTGTAGTCGTAGCCCGTGGCGCAGATGTGCTTGAGGGTGGCCAGGGTATCGGATCCAGGGTATAAAAAGGGCGGCAGCCGTTTGCCGGTGGCATCGAGCCATAGCGACGAGGGTGCCGGCAGCACGCGAATGCCGTGGTCAGGCCAGATGGGGTCCCAGTTCTGCAGGCCCTCGGTGTAGTGCCACATGCGGTCCTGGTTGACCATGTGGGCGCCGGCATCCTCGGCAATGCCCATCATGCGGCCGTCGACATGCGCAGGCACACCAACCACAAACGTCTCGGGCACTTTGGGGCCCAGCCGGTCGAGCGGCCATGCCTTTTTCACGAGCTCGACATTGCCGCCGATGCCGCCCGAAGCCACCAGCACACACGCCGCGTCGTCAATACTAAACGTGTCAACCACCTCGCGCGATGTCGGCTGGCCGCGTGGTGTGCCGTCGTCTTGCTTGAGGATGCGGCCGCTCAGTCCGACGGCGCGGCCGCTGTCGTCCACCACGAGCCTGTCCACCATGTGCCGATGCTTGAACGTAACCAGTCCCTTGCGCTCGGCGGCCAGCAACGGCTCGAGGAAGACGCGCACGACTTCGGGGCCCGTGCCCCAGGTCAGGTGGAAGCGCGGCACCGAGTTGCCGTGGCCCTCAGCCGTGCCGTCGCCGCGCTCGGCCCAGCCCACGACAATAAAGCTCAGGCCGAGCTTGGCGACATAGTCTTCGAGCTCGTCGGTGGCGAAATTGACAAACGCTTCGGCCCACTGGCGCGGCCAGCGGTCGTCTGTGTCGAGGCGGTCAAAGCGGGCGGTGCCGAGCCAGTCGCGCATGGCCAGGGCGCGCGAGTCTTTGATGCCGCGGCGGCGCTGTGCTCTGGAGTTGACGCAAAACAGGCCGCCGAGCGAGAAAAAGGCCTGGCCGCCGAGGTTGGCACGGGACTCCTGGTCGATGATGGTGACATGGACGCCGCGCTGGGTGAGTTCGTAGGCGGCAACGAGGCCGGCGAGGCCGTGGCCGATGATGACGGCCGACGGAGGAGAAGCCGATTCAGTCATGACGGGGTGTTTGTGTGTTTCTGTATTTGTATTTTGCTTATATATTTTTGAATCTATATCCCATGTCTTCCTCTTATCCTCCTTGTCGATTCTTGAATCTTTTGGCCGTTGCCTATCTGCTGATGTAGCTGATGAGTGACGATCTGTCGATCCGTCGAAGCCGAGTAGCTAGGACAAGTTCGTCAAATAGCGATCAACAGGATAAAAAGAAAGACTCGAGATTGAATTTAAGAAGAAGAAAAAAGGAAGAAAAAAGAGAAGAAGAAAAGAGGTGGGCTGATGCAATGGAAATAACCCGGTGAAGACGTCAATGCGAGCCAGCCTCGGCGTAGAGGTCCATTCTCCATTCTCCGTTAGGAAGAGAGAGGAGAGGAGAGGAAAGGAAAGGAAGACGTTGGGGTGTCTTGGCAGCAGGCGTCTGGGGTAGCTTCCGGGTGTTCACAGCGGCAACAGTTAGTAATACCCCAAATTGAGGGGAAGCCCATGCTTTGTCATCCATCGTTTTGCCCTTTGACTCGCTCGACCGCGGCGATTTCTTACAACACGTGAAGTGAGGAGAACTGTCCGTGGATGCAACAGCGGAGGAAACACATGATGGATGAGGATGAATAGAGCCATAAAGTATAAGTGGAAAGAGAGTTGCTACAAAAAGGATGATCGTTGGTGGTTTCGGGCGCTCTTTTGGGTCTGTGATCTTTGGATGAGAGCAGATGCCCAGCTTCTGTCAACACGGCCATGGAATGAGCCAAGTAAGCTGGAGCTGGTTGGTAGTCTGATATTGATTGATTTCTAGTTTTTAAACAAGGTGTAACTATGTCAAAGTCGGGATACTATTTTACTACATCAATCTTTATTTAGGAAGCGATGAGTAATCAAATACAAGACAGGATGACACCGAAAGTAAATAATATATAAAAATCATACACAATCAGAACATTAACCAGAATATTATTTAATTTAATCACGCTCTTCAGTGGTTTAATTGATGTCTTTGGAGACGCTTGTTCAATTCCCAATGAACCGTTAAGTTTCAATGCTAGGGCTGACATCGTGAGGCTGAATATGCAGTAATGGATTAAGAAGTTAACATGGGAAGATAAAAATGAGAACAGTAATGCGGCTTTTGAAGTCGTATAAACAAGCTCGGTTGTCACCATTGAATCCATCACACGGTAAAGGCTCGTTGAACAAGATGGCTTGTTTGCTATGGTTGCTGACATAATCACAATGGACCGTTGTCTAAAATGACGACAAGATCAAAGAAACTCGTGATGAAAGGCAGAAATAATTTCACCAACTGCGCTCAGACCTCGCTATGGAGCAGAGGATTCAGCATGGTACTTTGTATGCTTCGACAGGTGGACTAATGACGACGCAGACACAAACCGTTACATGTACCCCTGACTTGACGTGTTTCAGGTAGTCGTGAGGATGCGATTAGCAGAGAATGTGACTATAAAGGTGGAAGAAGAAGAAGAAGAGCCAGAATGATATACAGAGTGATGGATGTTGATGGTTGATGGTTTTTGAATATAAAAATCAGACAAAGACAAGGCCACAGAAAGATCACAGCTTGCGCATCTACCATCTACATCGGCCCGGCAAGGACCATGACGACGGCCACAGTGCCGTGTTTCAAGTCCACTTTTTGTTCATCTCTCTCCGTCTGTGTGCTGTGTTGACTCTGCGTACGATTTGGTTCATGACGAGCCCCTTTCTGCAGTATGGTGTTTGATCGTCGTCCATATTGGCTGTCGTAAGTCGCCGGCCAGGATAAGAGGCGTGGCAAAGGCAAAGACAAGAATGAGATGTGACAGTTCATTAATAAAAGATCCTCTTATGATTGCTAAAGTTGATTATTGCAGACCACAGTAGAAACGTTGCCGTAAGGAGTAGTTTGGGAAAAGAGGAGCGATCTCAAAACTGCATCAGATCCACGCCCCCGATCCATGGTAGTCTGTTGTGTGTCTGTTTTGTTCTGTGTTTGCATCTCTTGACTCTCTTGTTCTCTTTCCTTTCTTTGTTTTCTCCTTCTTCCCTTTTCCTTCTTTTGTTTGTCACTGCCATTGCATGTTGTTTGTCGCCGTTCCAAGCAGTGGTTGATCCACGGGCTTCTTCGTTTCTCTTCGTTTCTTTCACACTCGTTTTTATATTTTTATTCACTCCTTTATTTCCTTTGTCTTGTTCTTTTCTGTATGTGTTTTCTCTTTTTTTCAACATGAGCTGGCCTCTTTTAAGCCCGGCCATGCCGCCGGCACCGGCATCACCAGCATTATCAAGACCACCAGCAATCGTGTCTCCGCCTGCAAAGAACAGCAAATCCGTCATAATCGTCATGCCGACAAAAGGCATCCCCAGCTACCGCGCCCGTCTCTCCGGCCCGACCAAGGATGCCAGCGAAGACTACCACAACTTTATCGAGGCCGTCGGCAAGTCGTCACGCACGCCCGTGTTTGACGAGCCGGCCGACGACAAGCCCATGTCACCAACTACCAAGACCTGTAGAAATGCCTCGAGAAATGCCTCTAAACATAAAAAGCCACATCGCATCCCCATCGGCACGACTCGCTTGTTTGACCACGGCCGCATGCGCACCATCCCGCTGCCATCACCCAACCCGCGCGACCCGCTCAACCTCCCGGCTTGGCGGAAGTGGGCAGCCGTGGCCGCCATGAGTCTGATTGGAGGCATTGCTGTCGGCACAAATACGGCCTTTAACAATCTGCTGCCCGTGTTCTCGCTCGCGTATGCCGGCGTCAACCCGCAGGCCATTGCAGACGCCACCTTCACCACCCTCCTTGCCAATGCACGCTCGTCTGCACCATCGGCCAGCATCAACATTACCGCTGCTCTCACTCCTCTTTTGCCATCAACTACAGACCCACTACCGTCAGGAGACCGCATCCAGCTTCTGACGACAGTACCGCTACTAACGGCTGCGGCTGCCAGCTACTTTCAGATCCCTCTGTCGGAAGCAGTCGGCCGCCGTCCTGTGCTGTTATTGTCAACAGCCTGTGCCTGGGCCGGTGCACTGTGGGCCGGCCTGAGCAGCTCGTCTGCCATCCAGTCTCTTGCCTCGGAAGGAACCGCATCATCAGCTCTCACTCAGCACATAGCTGCCCGCGCCGTGATCGGCGTCGGTGCCGGGTCTGTTAACGCCCTGGTCCCTCTTGTCGCCGCCCACGACTTGTTCTTCATGCACCAGCGGCACCTCGTGCTGGCTGTCAGCGTGGCCATCCAGGCCCTCGTAACGGCCGGGTTTGTGGCGGCAGCGCCGCATTTCGTCGTTGCCTTTGACTGGCGCTGGCTCTACTTTGTGGGCGGCATTGCCGGCTTTGTTGCCTGGCTAGGCGTTGTGGCCCTCGTGCCGGAGACGCGCTGGACTATGCGCACGCAGCCACAGCTGTGCGGCACGGACAGCACGACCGTGTTTGCCGACGAGCTAGCCGAGCACCAGCGCATGGCGCGGCTCGACTACTATGGTTATGGCATGCGCACGCTGTGGACAGACGTGGGCGTGTTTGTTGTGCAGCCCTTTGGCGCGTGGCAGTGGTCGCGCACCGGCCGGTCGCTGCTCGATATTCTGAGAACGGCCCTGCTGCCGGCCGTGCTGTGGGTGGCGGCCGTGCAGGCGGTCCTGGCCGTCGCCAGCCGCGCCATGGCCGAGCTGACTGTCGACACGATCCTGCTGAGCGGCAGCTCGTTTTCGCATGCCGGCCTCGCCGGCATCGCATGGGGTGCCGCCTCGGTCATGGTCATCCTCTTTGCCGGGGTATTCGTGGGCGACAGATTCTCCCTCGGCGTGACCCAGCACCTGCGCGCGCAGCAGAAACAAAAGTACCAGCGGCTGTCCATGTCCATCATGGCCGCCGCCGAGATCACCAAGACGTCGCGCGCTGAGCTCAACACCAAGCTCCGCAGCATCCTCAAACAGCAGACGACCGTGCGGCGCGAGGCCGAGCATGTGCTGCCGGGCCTCGTGCTGCCGCTGGCGATGGGCATTGCCGGGTGCTTCTTTTACGGTGTGATCCTGCACCGGCAGTTCTCGTCCATGGACTGGATGCTGGTGTCGCTGATCACCGCCAGCAGCTTCCTGGTGACGGCCATGTTCCTCTTTCTTGTCGGCAGCAGCGTGTTTCTGGTGGAGAGCTACCCCATCTGGGCCGGGCCGTGCCTCGTGCACGCCAACAGCCTGCGGCATGTCGCTGCGTACTGCATGAGCTCTTCATCGTTGTCTCGCGACACGCTTCGAAGCCTGCCCGTCCAGATGATTGCCAGGATCGGCGCACTGGAAGGCTGGGCCGTGTTTGCAGAAGTGCTGCTGGTCTTGTCGCTGGGGCTGCCAGCACTCTTCTTTTGCGGCCGCTGGGTGCGAGCATGGGCGGCTGGGTCCATACAGGCCAAGGAGGAGGAGGAGGATGACGGCGATGATTCTGGCAGTGGTTCCGGTTCTGGTTCCGATTCCGAAGAGCCGAAAAAGCCAAACTCAAAGGAGAAGGAATCGTACTCGCCCACGCCGTCAGAGATATCAGAGGCACTGTACAGACCAGACTACTCCCCGTCGTCGTCTCCATCACCGCCTCCTCCGTCCGAGTCTCAGCCTCAATCTCTACTGCAAAATCAGCCCCAGCTCCAGCCCCAGCGGTATACTGCACCGCATCCAGGAACGCGTGCCAACATTGTCTTTCCCTGTGAGAGCATCCAGTCACAGAGCGAGATGGGTCGGGCCTTGTAGTGCACTTGTTTGTTGTTGTACGATAGCTGTATCATATTAATGTATTGAATTATTGCATATAGTATTCATGTGCAGAGCGCTAGTGCCTATATATACTCTCCAAGTGGACCGCCTTTCAACAACAAGGTGAGATGCCAGAGTGGTCTAATGGGTATGATTAGAAATCATATGGCTTCGGTCGCGTGAGTTCAAATCTCACTCTCATCGTATTTTTGTCTTTTTTTATTATTCCTATTATTCCTATTTTTTGCTCAATTCCACACAGCGATATATTCTCTGTCCGAGTATTCATTCATTTGCTTTGTTTTTAGACTCTTATAATAAGTAGTTCCGTTGATGGTAGTCCGATCACAATCCCAATAAAGCCAATATACACGACGAAAAAAGAAACATTACTGTTGTATTGTCGTCGTTTTGAGTAATCAATACTACGAGGCATCCTAATGGTCCTACATAACACTATTCCATCCAACAACTGCACTTCAACACTCAATAATTGTTGGCGGCCATCGCGGCTGATTTTCTCGTCACTTTCCTTGCGGAGAAAACAAGTGACAGCCATCAAAGGCAGCCTTTAATCAACGAGTACCAAGATGGGGTCGCGGCAGAGATTGCTCCGATTTGTTGATTCTCAGTTTGTTGGATGCCGTGCCGGACTCAAGTGCAGCTTTGGTGCAGCTCTTGGCCTTGCTTGAGGGTCACATTTCCCCCGGTTTTGAAAGTGAAATCAAACGAAAATGATAGACCATCAACAGGATGCAACAACGACATGCTTTGTGAATGCCGGTTCTGTAATAGAGACAGACTTAACGTCTTGACATTATAGTAGAGACGTCTAGAACGTGGAAGCCGATGGTCAATCGCCAATCCTTCAGCTACTCAATAGCTCCATCACAGAAGGGAGCCGAATGCAGTTTGTCTTTCCTATCCCATCCGACTTCCATACTATTTTCTGCGAGAACAAATACGAGGCTGTTCTGGACGATGGATGCCGGAGAAAAAATGTACAGCTGGCAAAAGTATGGACATGAGAACATTGACACTGCTCGCGACGTCTACGCCCGAGCCCCCACTGTTGGAGGAGTTGAGAAGAAGAACGTTTTGAATGTCGTGGCCGAGAGAATAGCTCTACTCGTGCATGGACAGCATCAAAGATACATCATAAATCAGGCAGACGTGTTGACTAGGTCTTTGTCCATACTAAGCTTTACTCGAGACCATCCTAGACTGGCTCCGTTTGTCTCTGTACTTTTTAAGATAGGATCTCATACAGAGTATTTCAGGGCACTTGGGCTCGAGTGTTAAGCGATTAAGCTATCTTACTGTAAAATGGAAAAACGAAGAAATAAGGTATTGGCCCGCTGCCAAGGGTTCGTGTATGCGTGGGTATTTGCTTGTACAAGAGAAAAAGACAAGGCAACTGAGGAACACCCCAACACATATACATCTAGGTCATGTTGGTAGACGAAATAGAACAGAAAACTGCAGTCTGTGGTCGTGCAGTTCCAACAGTTATCAGCACCGAACACTTTCAATCAGAGAATTATGTTGAGCAATACCAAAGTGCTTGGACGGCTCTCATATTCTTCACTTCGTCCCAACGGTACCAAAGCCGAGCTCTGTTGCTAGCTCTCCTATGCCGCCTACACCATCACCTCTTGGCTCTGACTGCATACCACACCCAATGCATGCAGCCCTTCACGCCAGACGCGGGAGGTCTAGTCCGTGCTTGTCTCGACTGTCTCGACTGTCTTGACTCTCTCGTCGTGTCGTCTTGTCAGTCTCTAGTCTGTCTAGCCCATCTACCCTTAGTCAACGTCTTTGTTGTCACTCCATCGTATGCGACTTTTGCAATTATTACCAATAAACTCAATTTATTGCTTGTACATATCCAAGTTTCTAGATATCCAGCGAGCCAGCCAACCGGCCATTCTTTTGTTCTTCTCGCTGGCCATCCCACTTTATCCAGAGCTATCCAGAGCTATCCAGAGCTGCGATCGGAGCTGAACACTAGCCTCGCGGGGCCGGTCCGTATTGCATTTTGTGCTTGATTTTACCTGCTGCTCTACTCATTGTATTCACTTATTAGCCGGCAGTCTGCCTCTTTTCGTAGAGACGACCCTTGTTGGTCTGCGATCATCGTTGACCTCTTCAACAACCTCTGCCTCGGGGAGCATACTCCCCGACCCAGGCTTCAAGATGGTCCTCTTCCTCTCAAAGGCGTCCCAACGTCTGCACGCATGCTGCGTCTTCTTTGCTCTCGGCTCTTTTGTATGGGGGTAAGTCCTTGTCTATTTTCGCTAATTTTCGTTATTTACGTTGATATATGTCTGTTTCATCGCTTCGCACGTTTTGTCTTCTTGGCTGCCTCGCTCGCTCTCTGCTTACAATCTAGCTACAACATCGGCATCCTCTCGTCCGTCCTCGTTCACCCTGGCTTCGTCAAGCAGCTCAACCACCCCAATGCCGCCAAAAAGGGCGTCATCACCGCCACCTATTACCTCGGAACCTGGACTTCCTACGTTTTCTTCTCGCGCGCCGCCAGTGACTACCTCGGCCGCAGATATGCTACACTGCTGGGAACGTTCATCACCTGCTTCGGCACCGCTCTGCAGGCCGGTGCTACGGGCCCCGGCGCCTATGCCATGGTCATTGCCGGCCGCGTTATTGCCGGCATCGGCATCGCCATGATCAGCACCGGCGTGCCCCTCTACCAGTCCGAGATTGCGCCTGCCCGCCAGCGCGGCCGCTTTGTCGTCATGAACCACATCGGCATGGTCGTCGGTCTTGCCGTCGGTTTCTGGGTCGGCTATGCCATGACCTTTTGGGACTCGGACTGGGGCCACTATGTCGGCTGGCGTGTCGCCATTGCCATCCAGTTTGTGCCCGCCACCATATTCATGGCCGGCCTGCCCTTTCTGCCCGAGACGCCGCGCTGGCTCGTCGAGCACAGCAAGCTTGAGCGTGCCCGCGCTTCGCTGTTCTATCTGCGCGAGGGCATGGCCAGCGAAGACGATGCGCAGCACGAGTTTGACGAGATCTGTGCCGACGTGGCCGAGTTCCGTGCCTCGGGGCTCGGCTGGACGTCGCTGTTCCGCGAGCCGGCGCTGCGCAGCCGCCTGTGGCGCGCCGCGCTGCTGCAGTTCATGGCGCAAATGTGCGGCGCCACGGCCATGAAGTACTACCTTCCCACGCTCTTCAGGGCGCTGGGCCTGGGCACGCGCCTGGCGCTCATGGCCGGCGGCATCGAGAGCACCCTGAAGATTGGGTGCACTGTGCTGGAGATGCTCGTCATCGACAGGGTCGGTCGGCGCGTCACCATGACGGCCGGCGCCGTCGTCATGTCGTTTGCCATGCTCGTCAACGGAGCGCTGCCCCAGGCCTACCCCGGCAATGTCAACCGCGCGTCCGACTACGCTTGCATTGTCTTTATCTTTATCTACTCGCTCGGCTACAGCATGGGCTTTGGCCCGGCCGCCTGGGTCTACGGCTCCGAGATCTTCCCGACGTCGCTGCGGGCGCGCGGCCTCAACTTTGCCGCGTCCGGCGGTGCTATTGGCTCGATTGTCGTCGCGCAGGTCTGGCCCACGGGCATCGCCAACCTTGGCAGCAAGATTTACTTTTTCTTCATGGCCATCAACATTGTGTGTGTGCCCATTATCTGGCTCTTCTACCCCGAGACCAAGAACATGCCCCTCGAGGAGATGGACGCGCTCTTTGGCAAGGCGGCGGCCGTGTCGGCGGCTGCGCGGTCTGGCTCGCCGCACGAATCGGCGTCTACCTCGGGTGGCCTCCGTGGCGAAACGCACCGCGAAGGCGCCAAGCTCATCAACAACCCCGATGTTTGAATCTGCAGGCTTGCGGGAAAGGTCTTGCGAGTTGGTATCCTGCACTTAAATGGAAACTGCGCAGCAAGAATATTACTACATATATCAATTAAAGTTATTTTTATTTGATATCGTTTAAATGTTTATTCATTTACAAACTTAAAGTCGCAATATATTCATGCAATTTGTTTTCTAATATAAATTTATTCTTTTTTTTTCTTTTTTCCCTTTGATAAAAATACAAAAGGTCCAGCTTTGAATATTCTTGATAAAGGGGCTTTATTCTCTTCTGTTTAATCTACACTTTTGAGAAGAATCACCACATG
Source organism: Ophiostoma himal-ulmi (assembly GCA_029299165.1). Classification (NCBI taxonomy): domain Eukaryota; kingdom Fungi; phylum Ascomycota; class Sordariomycetes; order Ophiostomatales; family Ophiostomataceae; genus Ophiostoma; species Ophiostoma himal-ulmi. Next base: position 6,504,222 of record JANSME010000001.1, read on the forward strand.
ACAGCCTCGAGATAAGGCAAGGCTGCATCGTCGCTTCTTTGCACATGGCCAAGGTGATCAGTTGATGCAAATTTGCTATTTGATCAGATAATGGCGACTTCTTCTCCGTGACAAGATTGATGTAGAGTGTGCCAGCGTGTCTCACATGCTTGATCACGTCAGCAGTCCTCTGTTCGTGATTGTTCCTGCGTTTTGTGTCGGTATTATTCATTTTTTATTTACTCAATTAAATTGAAAATTTCTGTCACATTTACGCCCGAGACAAGCGACGCTTTAAAGCGAGAGATTCAACGACGCAGTATGGGAAACAGAAGGAGCGATCATAGAGCTGTCCGAATCCGGTAGCGTCGATTGCATCCAGATCAGACAGATATAGACTAGACAATGCATAGGAAGGAGTAGATGGCAGTTCTTTCTTCTTTCGTACGTGCAGTCGTCGTGCTTTTCTTCCAGGTGCATCCGAGTTTTGACCTCTTGCGTCGCCATCTCCATCTTCACATTGCCAGCTTCACAACAGCTTAGTCTACATCCTTGATTCGCACGCAAGTCTCCTGTCATCACGGTAGTATCACTAGACTTGAGCTGCTATCCTTACCTTTTCAAATAAAAGCCGTCTTGCAACAAGCCACAATCATCGCCAACTCACGCGCACACTCGCCAGCATCTATACTACAAACGGCTTTCGGTATCACTTCTACAGCTCGTCGCCGGACCCGTTGACAGGTCAGTCATCTCTCTATCAACACTTCCTTTTCACTCTTCCTCTACCATTTGCACCAAGCCAACTTTGGACTGCCCGTCTTCAACAATGCATGTGCTACCCTGTACGCAGTCAAGACTATCTTTGATACCCTGGTATCCTAATACCCTGTGCTGCTGTGTCTTGATCCGCTTGTCTACTGTCGCAGTATCTTGCTTTTCCTTTCTCGGTATCGCCAGTATTGTCAATCTATCCCCCTCTCCCTAGTCCTGGCTTTATTCTGATCGTGCACGTTATTACAGATCAATATCGATAATATCGATATCGATAATATCGATATCGATACCCATAGAACACAGATCGACACCGATAGTGGGCATCTACCCCAGTGGTCGTCGACTTATCTACTGACGACGTCAGTAGCATTGACTGCGATAACGGACGAAAGACTGGACAAGCAGCAAGATTCAGCCGGGGCAAAAAGAGCAGGGAGCCAGAAGCAATCAAAAACCAAGAAACACAACCACAAGCGCAATCAAGGAACAAGACATCCAGCCGGAGCATTGCAGCAGCTGTGCGTGTGTGCGTGTGTGCGTGTGTGCTCGCCAAGCGCGTCTCTGTCTCAACCATCTTCAAAGCACAACTGTTTGTGCATCTTGTCGATTGTCAACAAAGACAGATCAGTCAGCACAAACAGAACCTTCAGTCTCGAAACAAAGGACTCGAACCAGAGAAAGGCGCTGCCCAATTGCAAGACACACAAAGAAACAGTCCGACGCCTTATCGCATGATTTTATGCCCATCAGATATCTAGCTGGATCGGAGATTGGCGCGTCGACTAGTCCCCTGCTGGTACGCTGTAACTGGAGTCCATCGAGCGCCTATGCTCGCTCTGTTTTAGGCTTCAATCTCGGCCACTCGGGCCATTTCAGCCATACAAAAACACCCAGGATCTTACCAGCCTTCCAGCCCAACCCAACCAGTGCCAGTCAACTGTCAGCACAGAAAGCACAGCAAACACAGCGGCTACCACCACGCTGCACTCGCCATTCGCCTCTTCTTCCTGCGCGTCGTCGTCATTCCTCCTTCTTATCCGGCGATACCGTTCGCCAAACCTGCGCCTCGACTTTTCGTCTACCCGGCTGCATCTCTCTTGTCTCCATCTAATTCTTCTGTCTAGCATTTTACCTGTCTTTTGCCTTTCTCCATCGTTACTTTCTTCTCTTTTATTCACCATCGACTGCTTAGCAGCGACTACTCCCCCGCCCTCTTTGTCACCTCAGCTATCCCGTAGCTACCGAACTCCGACCCTAAAAGAGGGGAAAGCAGGGATCCTAGAGGCGACACCACTCGACTGCTTTGACGCTGTTTGCTATTTGCTTTGCTATTTGCTGGATGCTGCTTGCTGTTCTCGACACCTCGTTGCCATACTTGAACTAATTGCACTGTCGCTGTCAGCATCTGCCCATCTCTGTTCTCCTCACCCGCCCTTCAATCGGCACCTGTCAATCGGTCCTTGGCTTCCTAGTCGACCACCTAGCCGACCACCTAGCCGCCGACCACGGTTCGCGACTTGCCGTCGACCTCTTGGCTGCTCCAGCCGACGATTGTTGACGACCTTTAATCTTAGCCATCGCGATCATCGCACTTATTACGCCTAGTACCATCACAAATACCGCCCACTGCCATGGGCAACAGTAGCACAAAAGAGTCCCGCCAGGGCTCGGCATCCATTGAATATGGACAGTCATCACAGTCTCATGGACAATCTTCGCGCGAACACGGCTCATCTAGGGCCAGAAGCCGCAGTAACAGAGCCGAACTCGGAACCTTCCTCGGCATATCAGGACCTACTGGCTCCGGTAGTCATGGCGCCGGCGAGCGTCGTGAGACAAGACAAGAGCGCGAGGCACGACGTCTTGAGCGGGAACGACAGGCCCGTCTTGTCGAGCGAGAACGGAGCATGCGCGAAGAGCATGTGGACGGCGGCTATCTCGTTACGCTAGGCACTTATGTCGGTTCAGAGGACTTTAATAAGCAGATCGTCCGCCAACTCCAGGTGTGTTTTACTAGTGATTGTTGAGGTCATTATCGTTCTCGATAGCGATACTGCAAGCGCGCATTTCCATCATCTGCCCTGATTGCGTCATCGCATCATCGCGACCACCCACTAACTTCTGCCTAGATCGACAGACGACTGGCGCCCTTCTGGCGTGGCCTAAACGATTTCTCCAATACATGGACCGAATATCAAATTGCCGCTGCTGCCCGCGGCCTCGATGTGCCCGCTGCCGACGAACCACCCCCGGACGACTTCTTCTCACGACCGGGAACAGCCCTGTCTAGCTCACCGTCACGATCAAACTTTGGCAACACCCTTGCCGTTCCCCAGGGTGCGGGGAACCCCACAGGCAGCTCTACTAACTTCGCTTCAAGTCCCCCAATCGACGTTGCATCCGGCGCCATCCCTGTTGGTTCGCTCGCTGGCACATCGTCGCCCGCTGCCGCCCCCACATCGCCGACATCTGTTTCGACACCGGGCGCCAACACCCCGCGTGGAAGCAGCTCTCAGTTCAAGCCACGTGCAAAAGCTCTTGCCGCTGCTCTTAGTGGAGGCTCGCGTAACAGCTCTTCCACCGACATTGCACCCCGCGAAGTCCAGCTTCCACACGAGCCGTTTGTCAACGGTCAGCCGATTGAGGTGTTCCTGTACAAGAACGCCGACGAGTGCCCCATCTGCTTCCTCACCTACCCTCCGTACCTGAACCATACTCGCTGCTGTCACCAAGAGATTTGCAGCGAGTGCTTTGTCCAGATTAAACGGGCCGACCCCCACTACCCGGAAGGCCACGGCGACAATGGCGAGACTCCCAACCCTGACTTGCATCCTGAGGAGCAGGCCGGCCAATTGATTTCCGAGCCAGCTTGCTGTCCCTACTGCCAGCAGCCCGAGTTTGGCGTCACCTACGACCCGCCACCGTTCCGCCGTGGCCTTGTCCACTCGTCCAGCTCGCTCAGCCACGGCATTGGAGCCATGGGTGCGGCCATGTCGTCCAACAGCTCCATAAACTCGGCAGCCCAGCCGGGCCTGTCCGCCTCACCACCCACTGGCAGCATTACGACCGGTGCTAGACGACGTGCGCAGTCGCTCTCTGCCAACGCCCCCAACGTTATTACTACCGATCGTGTCCGCCCTGACTGGGCCACTAAGTTGGCCTCCCAGCGCGCACATATTGCCCGCCGCGCTGCAGCCGCCACGGCCCTGCATACAGCAGCGTTCCTTATGGGTTCGCAAGAGGGTAGAACCCTGCGCATTGGGCGCTTCAGACGCGGTGCTTCTAGTCATGACGGTACAGCTTCACGCGGCGAACGGACCCCACCCGCAGCACGACCGGTGCTGGACGATGTGGATGAGACCTTAGCTCCGGGCCAGCGTACAACGAGCGTCGGTCAAGGCTCGACGCAAGATGGCCCCCCTGCGGCTGCAGGTGCTCCCCGGCGCACTAATATGCAAGATCTGGAGGAGCTGATGTTCCGCGAAGCGCTTAGGCAGTCCCTTGCGACAGAAGAAGAGCGGCGTCGGCAAGAGGAAAAGAAGGAGCGGAAAGAGGCTCAGCGGCGCGAGAAGAGAGAGAACAAGGGCGACCGCAAGTCACTCGGCGGCCTCATGAAGCGGCTGGGTAGTGCCAGCAGCGGCGCTTCCAGCTCCAACCTGTACAGCAACGGTCCCGACAGTAGCCATAGCTCAGCCAGTGCCAGCTCCCTAAGTGTCAATGCAGGCAACAGACGGCGCGGTAATAGCAATGCGTCCAACTTGCGCGTCGAAGCGAGTGTCGCCAACGCCATGGCCGTCAGTGGTAGTGCTGCCGGATCCGTCGGCGGTGCAACCGCCGTCAACCCGACTTCCCCTGCTACAGGCAACGCCGCCGCAGCCTCGACTACCTCGACAGCATTGGGATCTTCATCTGCATCAATTTCACCCTCAGCAACACCGGCAGCGACAGCAGTTCCAGCTCCTACAACTTTTGAGCAGCCCGACAGCGGAAAGGGCAAGGGTGTCGATCGTGGCCCCGAGGCCGAGTCTTCGACTGCGGCTGCTCGTCCCATCCCGATGCCTACACAGCCCTCGGCCGGACCGTCCCATCTGCGCCAGATGAGCAGTGCTTCGTCTGTTTCATCATCGATTCCCGAGTCCGCTCCGAGCGGCAGCTTTCCCAGCGGCAGTCACCACTACGTCAACATGCGGGAGCATCTGCAAGACCCACGCGAAAGCGGACTGAGCCTTGGTAGCCGTAGTGCTACTAGCGACGATGTCGACAATGACCATCACGACAGCCACGACCACAATGACCACGCAGACGACCCGAGCACTAGCGCCGACCCTCTGTTCAACTTTGGCAGCCTTGCAGCAGCTGTGGGCGTGCAGATTGAGGGACCGCACGCTGGCCGTCGGCTGTCAGCGATCCAGCGCGATCAGCACAGCCCGCAAGCTGGAACTGGCCAGTCCCAGGACACTGAGAAGGAGGATGTCGAGCACGCCGAGCACGCCGAGCACGCCGAGCATGCCGAGTACGCCGCACCAGCTCCAGTGCCTGCCCTTGTCTCTGCTCCGACGGATACAGCGGCATTTACACCTTCGGTCGAGATAAAGCAGGCGCCCGAAGTGTTGATCACGCCCGGCACACCTGCTCATACGGACAGGTTCGAGTAGATGTACCCTTGAACTTTATGTTCTCTTCCATCCATTACTTTTTACACTTTTATGCTCTATGATTTATTGGAAAGCGGTTCAGATCAGTTTGTTTAGTTAGGGGGAGGTCATGATTGGGAGCCGGCTTTGGTAGACTCAGTTTGTTGTCGTAGTTTCCGTTGATTTCTTCATTCTCTCTTTTCATATTTTGTTTGCACTCCATTTTGGTGCTTACGTTGTACTTTCATTGTTCCTGGCGGCAGGCTTACTTACAGGCGGCGTTGCTAGGCGTTGAGACTGCTCTTTTCATCGTTTCTTTTGTTTTCCTCTCTGCTCTTAGCTATTACCTCATTGTCTCTCATTCATTACTCCTACACAAGCCATAAACCATTATCGAGATTCTATTCTATTTTATTTCTACATCTAGTTGCCGGTGTGTCATTGCTTCTGCAACTGGTTGACCCAACCTTCATCCGGACTGGCCCATGCAAAGTCCTTGAGCTCGCCAAATACAGGCCACAGCTCACCCTCGACAAGCCGACGCACCTCGTCGGTCCGCTGCAGGCTCTCGTCGGGCGTCGTAGCTGTAGCCTTGCCCTGCAATAAGGAGGGGCTTGGGTGCGGCACACCGAGTGCGTCCAGCACGCTCCACCACTCGACGACTGTCTCGTCCAGTTCCTGCTCTGACGTGACACCGAGCACAGACGAGCCGACACTCACGCTACCACCGGCCGCCACTGTGCCCAGCTTTAGCTCGGGGGCCTTGCGTGCCCATACGTCGAGCGCGTATCGCAGCGCCACCTGCTCGATACCCTTCATGCCAAACAGCTTGCCGGCCGCTGCGCGTTCTGTGCAAATGCCCGCAGCGACGGCAGATGCTTGCCGCAGCGGTGCTGGCGACGGGTGCCACTTGGCCTGCGGGCCGTTGTCGACACCGCGGGTGGTCAGCAAGCCCATGTTGAGCAGGCTGGCGTTCAGCACGACGGAGACGCCTGCGGCCGCAAACCGTGGTGCTGCTTTCAGTAACAGGGCATTCTGGACGGTGCAGTGGCCATAGCTCAGCACGGCGTCGACCGGCTCGCCTGTCTTGGCCAATATGGTCTCAGCTAGCGATGCCAGCACGTCGACGGGGAAGCCCGAGATGCCGACGTACTTGAGGACGCCCTGGTCTCGCAAAGCGCGCAACGCGACGACGGCCTCGACAACCTCGTCGGCGGATACAAACTCGGTGTCGTGACAAAACACCAAGTCGAGGTAGGTCGTGCGCAGGCGCTGCAGCGAGCGGTGCACCGACTTGGTAATGGCGGCGGCGCTGTAGTCAAACTCGTTGCTGACAATGCGCCCGGCCTTTGTCTCGAGAAAGTAGCTGGCACGATCGGCACCAGACGCCTCGAGGGCCTTGCCCAGCAGCTCCTCGGATGGGCCGTAGTAGGGCGACGTATCGAAGCCGGCGACGCCGAGGTCGAGGGCGCGACGGACGATGCGGCGGTAGGGCATGGCGGCGGGGTCGGCGACATACTGGGTGTTGAAGGTGGCGGTTCCCAACAGGAGGGGCGGCAGGACCGCCGAGAGGGGAGGAGACGGCATTGTGACGGCGATAGAGGATAGAGGTGAGTTTGATTGTGACGAGGGAACTATGAGGAACGGCAAGGCAGCTCAGGTAGAGGTAGATGTTGATGTCGGGGCTGAGCTGCTATGCGCCGGCGATTCCCGCGCCCGCAATTAGCTCCGAGTCTAGGCTCTGGAAGGCCTGTAGGCTGACCATTTTTGGCGTTACAGCGACTACGATAAGCGAGAGCGCCCGCCAATGGCGCAATCGGATATGCAAGCACTAACACGCCGCAAACGTCACAGACACCGCAATAGCGCAAGCTAACGCCGCTAAAGCCGCTAGCCGGTCTAGGCCCATGCGACTTGCAGCTCACACGCAAGAAATGTCAATGGTCATCGCCAATGGAGGTCTCACTACAATAACATTGCTAAAGAAATATCTAGTATTATTCAAGTTCAACTACAGAAGCTTTGCGACAGTTGCATTGAATCCAGGGTTCAGGGCGTCGGAAAAATCGTGGGTCCAGTGGCCGGTAAGATCGTGAATGCCAAACGACGACGCGGTGTTGGCCGGCGCCGTCACTGGTGCGGCCGCATACGCAAACGCCAGCGTGCTCTGTGCTGTCGGGTCGATGCTTGTGATGCCCGTGTCTGTATCGCCCCAGAGCGTGCAGCCCACGCACTGCGCCGTGACCTGGTAGTGTGTCTCGTTCACATGCGTCGCCTTCTTGAGGATGGTGTATGTAGCTTCGTCGTAGGCCGGCGGCACGTAGTAGCCATAGGCTATGCGCGACGACAGCACGACGTCTTGGCCGTTGACCCACACAATCGTCAGCGGGTTGTATGTCATGCTGCCGCCCCATGCAAGCCCGGCCCAGCCCACCGACACGGGCACGACGAGCTGGACGACGGCGTCATAGTTGGCATTGGCCTTGGCGTCAGCGGGCAGAGCCACGCGGAAGACGATGCCCTTGCTGTTGACAAACTGCGAAAAGGTAAAGCCGGTCACGCTGTCGACAAACTTGGTAGAGTCGGCCTGGGCGGAGGCGGTGCCGGCGAGGGAGAAGAGGGAGACGGACGCCGTGACGGCGGCCGCGAGTGATGAGAAGTGCATCCTTGCCGAGTCTGCAGAGTAGGTCTAGATGGGTAGACTGATGTGGGAGGTATTGGCTGTATAGTCTACAGCCTACAGCCTACATTTTATATCCTACATTTTATACGGCCGTCACAGAGATATAGTCTTTACTGAAAATGGACGACGGCGATGAGGCAATCAACGAGAGACAATTCATGACTATCGGGAGGCAGAGATTGGCCGTTCCCTTGTTAGGGTAGCATCAGACAAAGAGACTATGCAATCTATCAGCTACTGTCAGGACGGTGCAATATAAATATAGTACGGAGAGGCCGTGCCGCGGCAGACACTGCAATCTGCGAATCTGAATGAGGAAAAAGGCTTCATCTCGGGACGATACCCAGCATGCCGAGCAGACGAGGCGGTCTATAATCAGGCTATATTCAGATATCCAGACGGTACGATTGTGCAAGGATCGTCGTTGAGGTGACATTGAAGTGTCATTGATACGCGGATGATATTATTGGGCAGCCGTTTTATGAAATACGGCAACGAAATGATGACTCTGCGAGCGAGATTGAATCGGACAATATAGTCGAAACGACGGCTTGGTACACAAATGGACAGCAAATACAGAATACGGAAGAGCGTTTCCTACTCTAGCCGCTGGAAACGTGCCTCCTCGGCTGCGTCCTGGGCCACATACTTGACCGTCCAGTCCCACAGATCATCCTGCTTGGCCGTGTCGTAGCTGTCCACGCTCGACGGGATCGGCTTGCGCATCTCAAAGTACTTGCCCTCCACGCCCGCCTGCTCGCTGCCCACAGCCACGCGGGCCAGGTTCTCGCCCGACTCTTGCGCCGAGTGGACGTTGGGCGAGATCAAGAGCCGCAGCAGGGGCAGAATGTTGGGCAGCACGCGCGCCCATAAAAACTGCAGCAGCCCAGACGCCTCGCGCGCAAGACCCGTGCCGGGCATCAGGCCGGGATCAAACGCGTTTACTGCCACGTTCCTCTTGCTGGCGTGCAGCCGTCTGTCCAGTGCATAGGTCCACAGCACGTTAGCCAGCTTGCTGCTGGCATACCGCTGCCGGCCGTTGATGTGCACCATGTCTGCAGGCGGGTGCGCGAGGTCGCGGGCTGACGTGTAGACGGCGTCTGGCAGGCCCGTCTTTTGGGCCGGGTCGTGCGTGCCCGACGAAGTGACAACCACTCGTGCTTTTGTGTGCGGCGAGGCAGTGTCAAGGTGCGGCAGTAGCAAGTGAAACAGCAGACTGTGGCCGACGTGGTTGATGCTGAACGTGCTCTCAATGCCGGCGGCCGTCGTCTGCAGCGGGCCGGGGAACTGCAGGCCGGCATTCAGCAGCAGGGAGGCAATGAGCGGGTACGAGTCGTTCGTGCCTGACCACAGCGAGGCAAACTGGCGCACGCTGTCGAGGTCGGCGAGGTCGAGGGGGTGGAAGACGGCACGCGCGGAGCGGCCGGCGGCCGCAATCTGCGTGTTCAGAACATCCGCGGCCTTGTCCTTGTCTGTGCGTGACGCGAGCACCAAAAGATACTCGTTTGTGTCCTGGTCGGCGCCGGAGTAGTGGCCGAGGGCAATGGCGCGGGCGGCCTCGAAGCCGAGACCGGCGGTGCCGCCTGTGATGACAATGGAGCGGTGCATTTTGTGATATTGTATCAGTTTCGGGTTGGAGATTTGACTGCAGAATCTGGATGTCTCAATGCTTGGTGGCTTAACAAATCTATTTATCGAAGCTGCTGAGGATGACCATAATCTCATCCGAGTAGAATCGCGAGCAATGCAATTGCATGGCAAATTCAATAGTGTGACCGAATGCTGACAAATTGCTCATGGTTGAGGTTCCTAAGTTGTCTATCATTGGGGTCGCTGCTGACGCCAGCACCGTTATCAGTCTACCTCCGCATGCCAACACTTGTCTATCGATACGCAGAGCTGGAGATACAATATAGATCTGGGTCTACAGCCAAAGGCGGCGAATCTATTATTATCAACTTCATCGCATCATAGTCGTTGTCGTCAACTGCTGTCGAGACCACCGCTTGACTTTGGTGATGCCGTGCTGACATAATCAGCAGCTCCGAGCCCCAAGTGCGGCACAGTCTAGGACACATATTGGAAGGAACCGCAAGATCCCGTATTTTCGTATTAGATCTTACATAACTGTAGCTAAGCTTGTCTTACTGAGCCGTCCCGACCTGCCCCTCCCCTCACCGACTCGTATTCAGCTTCACATCCTCTCATCTTTTGTTTCCCCTCACTCGACCAACATACACAATACACAATATACACACAACACCACGCCCATCCATCCTGAACAAAATGTCATCTCCAGCTACTAATCGTGTCCAGACTGACACCTACAAGCTGATCTACTGGCCCGGTCTGCCCGGCCGCGGCGAGCCCATCCGGCTGCTCTTTGAAGAGGCCGGCGTCGCCTTTGAGGACGGCGCCCATGCCGCAGATGCCGTGCCCCAGGTGCTGGCTCAGATTAGCCACGACAACCTCGGCGACGAGCACAATGCACCGCCGCTTGCTCCGCCCGTCCTCGAGCACGGCGACGTCCGCATCTCGCAGCTGCCCAACATCCTCATGTACCTGGCGCCCAAGCTCGGACTCGGCCCGCCCGCCGGCAGCGACGACCTGTACCGGCTCAACGCCATCGTGCTCACGGCCCTGGACGGTCTGTCCAACGAGGTCCACGACAGCCACCACCCCATCTGCACGTCGCTCTACTACGAGGACCAGAAGCCCGAGGCCTTGCGCCGCAGCATCGCCTTTGTGACGAACCGCCTGCCAAAGTACCTCGAGTACTTTGACCGCGTGATCCGGGCCAACAAGCAGCGCGACACGGCCAACAAGGACGAGCCGTGGCTGTTTGGGCCCGCTCTGACGTACGCCGACCTCACGCTGTTCCAGTGCATCGACGGCACACAGCACCAGTTCACCAAGGCTGTGACGGCTCTGAGAGACGCAGGCGCGTACAAGGACGTGTTTGCGCTGTACGATGCCGTCAAGGCGCGGCCCAAGATTGCCGCCTACCTCAAGAGCGAGCGGCGCCTTCCCTACGGCCAAGGCGTGTGGCGGCACTATGACGAGCTGGATGTGCTCGCGGAGAAGAAAGAATAGATGAGCATGTAGATTATCAGTAAAAAAGCAACAAGGCTTGGCATTCCTCTGCGATTATCGCGCGAGACAATAAGCAGCAAAAGTGCATGAGAGTTAGACAGCCAAGACCCAGAACCAAGGATGATCAACGTGCGACGTGGCGGCATGTCAGCTTCTAGTGTTTGTCTTTGACGAGGTCGCTGGTTATGTGGGTGAATGGTTGAAACGTAACTGTTGCATTACGTTAATTGAATTGAATAAATATAGAAAGATCGCCGTACTCCAGTCGTAATCATACACGCAAATAGCCAAGACATCAAAAGACACCAGTAGAAAGAAGATCACCCAAGTGGCGGCCCAAACGGATCTTCCAGCACCTTTCGCCGCTTGGGCTCGTGACTGCTGTCGCCCGGTGTGCCCTCGCCCTGTACCATGCTCAGGTTCTTGCCAAACACCGCCCCGTCGCCCTCCGCAGTGCCTCCTCCTTTGGACGCGCCCACCGTCTTGCTGTACGTCTTGACCGCCCCCTCCTTCTTGGCCTGCTGCAGCGCCACCAGGTTCATCCGGTCCGGGTCCCGGCAGTTCTTGAGCTTGCGCGACAGCGGCTTAATCACCGCCACGGCCTCGGGCGTGCCCCAGTACTCTTCCAGGCGCTCCGGCAGCTCCGTGGCCAGCAGCCGGCTGCAGTCCTCGATCGCGTGCATCACGCGCTCGCGCACCTCGCCGCCGCTCACGCGCTCCCACTCGGCCTCGTTCTTCTTTTTCTTGGACGCATTGGCGCCACCGGGCAGCAAGGGAGTTGCATCCAGCGATGCCGGGCGCGAGAATGTCTCCTGCATCAGGCGCTCTACCAGTGACTGGTCGGCCAGCCACAGTGCCGCCAGCATAATCTGCGAGGGCGTGTAGTGGAAGTAGGCGTCCGTCACGAGCGGGCTAAACTTTAGAATCTCCCGTGCGCGTCGGTGCGCGGCCGACACCTGTGTATCTGTGATCGACCGTGCCTGGCCCTGGCCTTGGCCTTGCACGGGCGGACCCCGTGCCGCATCGACGTCGGCCAGCCTCCGCAGCTCCATGACGGCACCCTCCAGTGCGCGGTACGGATGCTTGACGTCAAACGCGAAGCGGATGCCCTGGCACAGCAAAAACTCGCCCGCTAAAATGTCGGCCGCCTTGGTGTTGGGAAACTTTTCGGCGAACCCGTCGAGCTTGTGGTAGTAGCCCTCGGACTTGGCGCCAAAGAACAGCGCCGTCTTGAATAGTGCTGCTGGCGGGTAGGTCATGATACTGTGCGTGACATAGAAGCGCTTGAAGAAGACAGCGGCCGTGGCCTGCACGTCGGTCGGCTGTTCGGTAAACTTGGCGGCGCGGAGGAGTTCGACAGTGTAGAAATCAAGCAGCAGTCGTTCTTCGGTTGGTGTAAGGTAGTCGGGGGCGGCGGCAGCAGCAGCAGCATCACCACCTTGTGCTTGAGCCTTGTCCAGACGGCGCTGCTCGATGCTGGTGCGGGCGAGCTCGTTGGTCTGGGAGCGCAGAGTAGCCAGCTGCGGCGGCGAGAAGGACCACAGCCGGTACTGCGATGACTCGCGGTAGATTGCGTCTTCCGAGGCCATGGCGTCCAGTATCAGGGATCAAGTAGCAAGTCGCAATTAGCGAGCCGGGTGGTGTCGTCAACGATGCTGGTAGATCGGCTGGCAGAGGTCAAAAGGGCTGCTAGCATGCAGAAGGCAGGCATGCTGCTGTCCTATTGGCTGAAGCTCTCCCTTCTAATGCTTCTAGTAATGCCCCACCATCGACGTTGCTTCGATACCGTACTCGTAGAGCCTACAGTACCCCCACACCGGCGCTAATCACGGCTACAGCCAGTGTCGGTGTTAATACTGTGTTACTGTGTTGGTGTGTTTGTCTATTTCCCTGCTGCGTTCTTTCTCTGCCAGTGTAGTCTAGCCTAGCCGTTCCTTCCTTTGATTCTAATACTAACTATTGCTGAGTAGTAGAAATCTGTTACGATTTCCCGCCTGTCATGTAAAAAAGACAAGAACAACAAAGGAGGAAAAAGGAAGAGAGAGAAAGGTGCAATCCCGCCCCTGCATGCCCGCTCCTTCCATACACGGACGTTCCTAGAGCACGTTCTCACTCCAGCGAATCTATTGATCCTCTGTCGCATGACCCTTTTGACTCTTTCCAGACAGAGATACCCTTTGCACCTTCCATCTTAAAACACACTCACCTACTTCTCTCGGCAGCGTCGGGCTGGACTGTGTGCGCGTACTTGCCCTTTTTGGTGTTCTGTGTTTTGGTGTGTGCTCAGCCGAGCAAGCGCCAAGAGAATGGAAAGAGGCAATCTAGAAACACATCTCTGGCGCAATTTGATTTGCACAGGCTCTAAGAGGAGTATTGTATTTGGTGCAAGAGTCACAAAATTAAGACACAAAACGTCGCAATAGCTCGCGATCTCGGCGCCGTTGTCCGCTGCTCGCCTCCCTCGCGCGGTCTGCAGTAATTAGCACTAATTGTTAGACCCTGTTAGATTTTGTTAGTCGCTAAATTGTCGCTGAATCTGCAGTCGTTCCTTCTTCTTTTTGTCTTTTGTTTCCTTTTATTTTCTGTCGTCTGTGCCGGCTGCCCCTGCCCCCCTGCCATTTACAGAGTCGGACTGCATCACTCCTGCATTTGTTGAGCATCTGCCCCCGACAAGTACGGTCGCGCCTTCTTCAAAGATCGGGCCTATTCATTTATATCTTTTATACCTTTTATACCTTTTTTTTATTTATTTTTATTTTTATATCTTTTGATGTTTTTATTCTACAAATTGCCAAATACTTAGCAAATAGCTCCCATCTTCCACTCCTGCCGCCTACCGTGCAGTCATCCTCCCTATTCGCCTGATGATCCGTCTTGGCTCAGACGCTGCTCTTGCCCTCACCTCTCACTGATCATCGTCTGTCTCGCCTCTCCTTATTCCCTCCCACTCTCACTCTCACTCTCACTTTCATTGTCTTGCATTGTCTTGCAGTCTTGTCCCCGTCTTGATCCTCTATACCGCCGCCCCCACACCACCCATCTTCATCTTACTCGCCAGCTCATGCCACTCCCCCATACCATTCCACTCGAGCCATACCGCTTATTGCGCCAGGGCGGCCCCGTCTGCTGGTTCCCCGGACTCTGGTCTCTGAACTGATACCAACCCCAGACGGCTATCTTAGATGTAGATGCCAGTGTGTATTTATATGACTGCTGCATCGACGACTTTGTCTTTCTCTTCATCTCTTCTCGTCAAGACCCCAAAGACTTAGCATCTACACGATCACGCCATCTTTCCTACGCACGTCTACAATCTACTCCATCTACTCATACGATGCTCACATTCCTTCCACTCGTGCCTGAACCGAGCCCGCCATGGTCTATCGAACTCGTCCAGCCCAATCTGAAAGAACAAGCTGATGTCAAGTATGGCTACTTTACCAACTATGACATTGGCAAGTTCCTCTGCAACTATGAGACCAGCTCCGTCGACTCCATGAGCATTGATAGCGACTGCGAGTCTGACCTCGACGCCGATCTGGTCGACGCCGACTATCCCAGGCCTGGAGCTCTGCTTCACTTGTTGACAAACTCACTCATCCTCTCACACGTTGCCCCGTTTGTCTCGGCTGCCGACAAGCTGAACCTTGCAGCAACAAGCAAGGCGTTCTACGCTTTGGTCCATGGCACACCATATGCCTTCAAGTACCTCGACCTGACGCGCATGCAACGATTGGCAGCTGCACAGGCCACAGCACCAGCAGCCGTGTCGGCCAACTTGCTGCGGCAGACGCATGCACAGTGGTGCGAGCTGCCAGAGTACCGTCTCGGGCCCTACCATGACGTGTTCAACAGCCTGCACAACAGTCGTTGGCTTTCGAGTGTCAACACTGTAATTCTCGACAACACCAACGTCGACGTCGAGCTTGTTTGCCATCTTCTGACCAGTCCAAGCTGCAACGTGCGCATCCTGTCTCTGCGCAACACCCCGTCGCTCGACAAAGAGACCCTCTGTAGCTTTCTCAAAACACTCTGCAGTCAGGCAGACCGTGCTTCCCTGAAGCTCAAGGGCCTCTATCTCTTTAGCAAGGATGAGACTGAGAGTACCAGCGACTTGTGGTACCGCCAACATGGCCGGGTCATGACTCCAAGCAGAGAATCTGCAGAAAGCGAGATGTGGGCAAACACACTCATGGCTTGCCAGGGCAAGCTTGCCTTTGATGGTGTGCTATGCAATGGCCCGCGCCATGCCAGTTCATCGGCCTTTGGAAAGGTGACGGGCATCGACATTGACTCGAATGACCTGGACTTGCGGCGTATTCCCCTGAGTCGCTTGCCACCTGGACAGCCCGATGCACAAGCTTCCATGGCCACTTTCTCTCTCAATGGGTGTGCGGGTTGTGGCAGTGCTCCTGAAGGCTGGACGACATGGGGTGACGACCATGTAGCTGGCAGTAGTGCTGGTGTCGGCTCGTCGTTTCCCTTGCTGTGGCCACCGCCGCGTCTTTCAACGAACGTTCGTGTTGCCATGTGCCCAGACGGCGAGTCACTGCGCCCTCACCGGGCACACCGTCACCAAGAGGCATCTCCCTCTCAGTTTATTGCTCGCTGCGAATGGTGTGTGTATGGCCGGCTGTGTGCATGTTGCATGCGCTGGTGGTGCGAGTCGTGTCTGCCGGATACTGCTGCCCATGGACTCGCGTCTGCTGTCGATGGTGTCGGCTCTTATGAGGTAAGGACGCTGATGAGTTTAGATCGTTTGTTGGCTGTGTTGACACTTTGACTGACCGAACAGCCTCTCATGAAGTACAGCTGCCGTGAATGCGGATCAACTGTAAGTGCTCCCTCTTTGTCCCTTCCGTGATACATAGCCTGTCGTCGTGCTGACCGCCCTGCAGTGCCCCGACTGTCTGGCCAAAACCGAAAACAACTGTAACAAGTGCCGCCAGTCGTATTGTCTCGTCCACAACGTTGGATGCACTTCGACTCATGTAAGTGCTCTCGGTATGCATTGTATCGTTGTCGTCAGTATTCCTTGCTAACTGTTGTATAGTGCGATTGTTCGTCAAGCCGTTCTTTTTTTTTTTTTTTTGCCGTGTTGTATTGCCATCAAACTAACCGCTTTTCTGAGTATAGGGTGCAGTGTGCCAGTCTATGCTCCTCAGCAGGTATGTTTACGTGATTGATAGATGGGGGTTGTCCTCATCTATATATGTTCCTATGTTTTCGTCTTGCCCGGGTTCTCCCCGGTTTTCCCCATCCCTGCAGCTTGGTGTGCCTCGGGAGGACCTAAAAACACTAAAAACAGCAAGACTGGCGCTACAGCGACCCATCTACCCGTCCCCTGTTGCAATGCCATGTACGCTATAACCGAACTTGCCGAACACTAACACATTGTCTCATAGCCGCTCCGCAGGGCCGCTCTCACCAGCCAGCACTGATGGTCGGTATCAGTACTGAGCTTGGCTAATCATCATCCCCTCTCATATATCTCCTCTCCCATTCATGACTTATGACTTTCAAAAGCGTTGCTTTTAATGGCAGCGTTCTATCGTTCTATTCACAATTTTGGACCATCTCATCTCTTTTTTGGTTTGCTTTTTGTACTTCACATCTAGCGTTCTCGGTATTCCAGCGATCCTGATAGCGAGCGTTATCACGGCCTGCATTACGTTTAGCGAGGAGCGTCGGGTATTGAATTTTAGCCATTGTTTTCCTATTTGTTGTTTTCCTCTTTAGTTTTTTTATCAATGTTCGACATGTTTCTAGGCTAGGGGCGTCCAAGATACGCCGTGCTATGGATATATTTCCACTCAATGATGATTCTCTTTATTTGACAGTGCTCTGTTCTTCACTGCTTCTAGATCTTATATGTCGTTCCTCCATCAAAATGACGGGATGTGTATTTAAGTGACAGCTTCAGCCGATATTGAGTAGACTTCCGCGAGCTGCTCGCAGGGATGAGTGATACCTGCACCTGTGTACTTCAGACTATACTGGGTGAAATGGAGCAAACACTGGCAGAGAGAGGCTTAACTCTGCACCGGGGCATACCATGTAGTGCCTGTCCATTGTCTCGCACCAGTGTGGTAACGGCACGGCCCTTGTCTTGACAGCCTGAGCTGATAGCAGAATACTGCTGGAACTCTTATGCAATGGTTTTTCTGATTGGCTTTTGTCCTCAGTCAAACTCGCCCAGACCAGCGCCAGCAGCAAACTTGCGAGCCACCCATGCAGCACCGTTCTCCTCGTACTCTTGCTTTGTGACGCACACGCGCTTGAGGAGAGCCTCGTTCTCGGGCAACGACGCAAACTGGGAAGCGCCACGCCATGTGCACGTAATAGGGTCTGCTGGCTGGGCCACACGCACCGCCAGCTCGTTCGGCATCAGCGCCTGCAACTCCTTTTGGAGCCGCTCGACCAGGCCTGGCAGCTTGGCACATCCGCCTACCACAACAATATTGGCCAGTGCCGCCGGCCACAGTCCCACCGGTAAACAGCGAACAGACTGGCTGATGAGTTCGGGCAGGCCAGGCTGCTCCAAGCCAATATCGCTTGGGTTGAACAGCAGCTCGGGCACTGAAAACCGCTCGTTGCGCAGCACAATCACGTCCTCGCCCGATGGGTTGCCGCCCGGCTGTTTCCGTGCACGCTCGGCGACCGCATCGTAGTCCCGCACAATACCCTTGGCGCGCGCCGGGTTCTGCGTATCGTAGTAGTCGGGAAGCACGTACTCCTTTGCAATGCCATCACTGCCCGCACGCCAGGACTCGAGCCGGCGGCGTTTGCTGGACGACATCTCGCCGAGTGCTTCGCGCGGGCCACGCCATGTCTTGTCGAGGTCGGCCAGGAAATCCAGCGACACAAAGCACGCCTTTTCCTTCATCTCGTTGACGATATAGGCGTCATGGCGCATGTCATAATGGCGGACGGACAGCAGCTTTGTCAGGTAGTTTGTGAGCAGTTTGCCGCCGACGTCAAGGCGGCGCACGGCGCGGTGGACGGGGCGGCCGCGCAGGACGGGCGTGACTGTGGAGAAGGAGTAGCCGACGTCCACCACCAGACGCATCTCTGGGGTTGGAGATGCAGTTGTACAACTCTTTTCTGTCGAGGCCTCTGCAGATGTCTTTTCTGCGGACATCTCTTCCGTCAGATCCAAGTAGGCATTGAACTGCGCCGCCGGCCCGCGGTAGTAGCTGGCAAACTGAAACTCTTCAAACACCATCTGGTCGCAGTTGGTCTGCAGTGCCGGCAGGCCGTTGGGCTGCTCTGTCAGGATGAGCCGGGTCTCGGCCGGGTCGTGCGCCAGCTGTTTCTTGAGCGCATCGCTGGCCGTCTCGCCCCAGGTGTTGTCCCAGATGGCGCGCTGCGTGTCCCAGTTGACAATGTAGCCGTGGTCGACGGGCCGCCGAAAGACAATCTCGCCAAAGTCGCGGCACTGTTCGAGCTCCGCGCCGATATAGGTCCGCCTCTGGCGGTCGCGCGCGATGCAGTTGGGCACCACCACCGGCTTGTCTGCATCGGCATCAGCATCGGCATCGGTGCCAGCAAACCCAGCCTTGAGCGTGTAGCCGCCATTGTCGACGACGAGGGTGCGCAGCGGCGGTGGCGGGGCGGCGGGTTTCCCCTTGCGGCCGGCGGCCATGAGGACAGTATGGGGGTTGGGGTCGGAGTGTGTCGTCGGGTGGTCGAGCCGCTGCTTGTCGTTCTTGCGTGTTCGTTGAGCAGCTTGTTCTTTCGTCTGGTGATGTCGTCGCGTGTTGAGCATGAGCTTAAGTAGGCGGCAGAATTGGTAGACTGGTATAAATAAAGGCGGTGAGCTACTTTCAGTACCACAGTGCATTTAGTCATACTGGGCGATATTCGTGCGAGTTTTAGTGCCATGTGCGATTATGATGTAAGCACACAAATAACCTTGAATATACTATATACACTACATACCACAACGACTCGACTATCAATCAGCAATATCATCGTCGTCAACTACCGTATGTCTGCTCACGCCCAATACCTTGTCCACAATCGCATAGCACTCCTCCGGCTCCTCAAAGACGTACCACTTGTAGTGCGGCACCCCCTCAAAGGCCTTTTCGAACCGCTCCGGATCATTCTTCTCAGACATGCCCAGGGCCGCAATGTCCGTCACCTTGCGGATCAGGATCAGGCCAACCCAGCCGGGAAAGCTGCGGTAGATCTCGCCGTACGACTCGGGGTCGCTCTGCGTCGAGTCGCCAATGAATATAAACGTCTTTGACGGAAGCCACGCGTGGATCTTCTTCATGCGGTCCACCTTGTACGCCTGCGTGCCGAGCGTCAGCGTGGCCAGCAGACCGGAGACGCTCATGAGCGTCGCATCGCGCAAGATGAGGGCGCCGTGCGGGTAGTGCTGCTTGCGAAAGTCGCGCAAGAAGGGGTATAGGTTGTACGGCGAGGCCGACAGGTAGAAAAAAGGTGCGCCGTCGCCGGCCTGTGCGTGGAGATGCTCGTAGAGCTCGGGCATGCCCTTGATGGGCGTCGGCTCCTCGACAAACGTCGTCTGCAGAATGCCAATGGGGTCGCTCGTCATGGTGCGCTTGATGGTGTCGTCGACGTCGGAAATAATGCCCCATCCGGCTCCAGGAGCACTGAAAAACGTGTGGCTCTTCAGCAAGCCATTGGCGCCCCGCGGCACTTGGGCGCGCGTCGGCACAATCGCGCCCGGCCGGCTGCGCGGCAGATCCCGAATGTCGCTGCTGAGACCGTTGCGGCCACCCGGGCTGAACAGCAGCCGATAGTCGTGGCCGTGCAGAGCATGCACCTGCCGGCCGGGCTGGATCTCCTGCAGGAACGGCATGATGCGCTCTTCAATGGTCTGCAGAGCCGCCACGTTGTCGTCGCTGTCGTCGTCGCCGCTGCGGCCGAGCTTCTCGGCGACGGCAGTGACTGCATCGACTACGCGGCAGTTGGGCTGCTGCGACAAGACGGCGACGACATACTCAGCAGCGTATGACTCTCTGCTGCCATTTTTACCATTGTTATTCTGCAAATCATACGCCACATTGTCCAGCAGCCAGACGCAGTCCTTGTCCGACACGGGCTGCGGCTTTGGCTTGCCTCCACCGAGGTAGTCAAAGATGCCCGTGAGGCGAGGAGCTGCCTTGCCCAAGAGGCGGCCGGCCGTGGAAAGAACAGACGACGGCGAGACGCTGATGGCAGTCGGCTGCACCTTGAGTGTCTCTATGCTTCCAGGAAGCCATCCAGGAAGCGACGCTTCCAGCTCGGAGAAGCGGCGCTGCTGGCGGGTCTCGGTCTGGAGGCGCTGGGCGTTGGCGGCACCGGGGTGGGCAGCGTCGTGGCTGTGGATGTAAAGCTGGCCCTTTTGGTAGAGGTCAGCAGCTGTAGCGACGACTGTTTCGGCCGTCGACGCCACTGCAGATTTAGCAGACATTGTAGTCGGTGCTCTTGTAGATATCAAGCGTCGTAGGAAAGACAAATCAGAGCTGAAATGAGAGAGATGTTGTCTTGCTGGTGGGTAGTGTTGTACAAGGTGAGGAAGTCCGACTTATTCACAGTTTGATTGTCCGGAGAACAGTTCTAAAGGTATAAATGAGAAGCGTCTTTTTTTCTGCTGAAAATAGAGGGCAGCAGCTGGTATAACACGGTTCTGCACTGCAGTGACGTCGAGGGCCACCCCTGCTGTCCTGGAACGCCTCCGTCTCATGCCTTGGCTGCGAACATCATTACTGTCTTCTTCGGTATGCCGTCAGCTGGCAAAAGGCCCATCTGCGGCTGCCTCTCTGAGCAGCGAGAGTACTATCAGTATGCATTCCAGGCGAAGGATCATCCGCACTATTTTAGGTCTCTATCTAGTCATTCTGCTCCAGTGCGAGAAATGAAATCAACAGAAGAGGCTGAGCCACGAGACCAGGTTGAGTCGAGGTCACCAGGCACACGGGATGGATTCCCCGCATCACCACAAGGCTGCCACACTTTTAGATACGCAGGTAAATGTTGTATATAGCGCCAGTTGCATTTCTCCATGTAATTTATGCAACTCATGTACTCTGTTGTCTTTTGCTTTTACTTTGAATTCATAGATGTAAATGAGACGGCACTAGACCCCTCAATTCAGCGCCCAAGCCACTGGCCTTGGCAACCTTGGCTGCATCGCACATGGCAGGATCACAGTACTCCCGTCGTCTGATGTATTCTGGCAGTTTTCTCAAGATGACTTGCGCATCAACCTAGCCTCGCTTTTGTGTGACATACTCTACCCTATCAAGTCGAGCACGACTGTCGTTCAATATGACGTAAGCAGGATGTAGTGAGGAATAAAATAATATGAGATGAAAATACGCAAACGGAAGGTGCAATCATTAGGAAGGAACAGCCCGGCAGCTTGTATCCCAAATACAGCCTTGCCAGATCTTACGTGAGACGGCCGCCCCTTTTATGATGTATGATGCTGCAAAAATGGTACCCGTTCTATTTGACGTTTATCGCTTTTTTATATGCCACTGGTTGGGCCAATCTACACATCTATTGGCGTTTCTGTCCTCGCTGCTGAAACCACGACCAAAACTATGACCGCACAATCATGTCCTGGCGGTCCTGGCCGGTGCCAATCCACTTGACCTTGACGCCGACAAACTCCTCGATAAAGAGAATGTACTTTTGCGCAGCAGCCGGGAGATCGTTCCACTCGCGCACGCCGGCGGTCGACGTCTGCCAGCCCTCAAAGTCGGTGTACTCGACGTCGTACTTTTCCAGCTCGCCCAGGTCGGCAGGGAAGGTAGTGACCTTGGTGCCGTCGGGGGTGATGTAGGCCGTGGCGACGCGGATCTTGGGAAAGGTGTCCAGGACGTCGAGCTTGGTCAAGTTGATGGCGGTGTAGTGGTTGACGGCCGTGGAGTACTTGAGCACGACCAGGTCGAGCCAGCCGCAGCGTCTCCGGCGGCCGGTCGACACGCCGATCTCGCCGCCAATATCCTGCAGCTTGGTGCCGTCGTCGTTGAGCTGCTCCGTCGGGAACGGGCCGCCGCCAACGCGGGTTGTCTATTCGAGTTAGTATCTATCGAGCGAGGAGGGAGACAGGAAACATGGAAACATGGAAACTAAAAAAACGATCGAAGCGAGGTGAAAAAACGTACGTAAGCCTTGACAACGGCAATGACCTCTTTGAGGTTGTAGGGGCTCAGGGTCAGACCCTGGATACAGCCGCCGAGACCGGTGTTGGACGAGGTCACGTAGGGGTAGGTGCCGTAGTCCAGATCCAGCATCAGCGCCTGCGAGCCCTCGACGAGGATGGACTTCTTGGCGGCCTGGGCCTTGGCCATGTACTCGACAGCGTCGACAACATAAGGGCGGACCTTTTCGCGCAAGTCGTTGAACTTTGTGATCTCGGCCTCGACGTCGTAGCCCGACTGGTCAAACAGCTCGCCGTAGCGCTGGCGGTAGCCGTCGGCCAAGCTGCGCAGCTTGCGCTCAAACGTGGCGGTGTCGGGGCTCAGCAGGTCGGCGATGCGCAGACCGTCGCGGGCGGCCTTGGTGCTGTAAGACGGGCCGATACCGCGCTTGGTGGTGCCGATGGACTCGCCACCCAGCTTCGCCTCGGCCAGGCCGTCAACGGCGGCGTGCAGGGTCAGGTTGAGGTGGCAGCGGGAGCTGACGTGGATGCGCTCGTGGACGTTGGGCACGCCCTTGGCATCGAGAGAGCCGAGCTCCTTGAAGAACTGCTCGGTATTGAAGACGACGCTGGAGCCGATAAGGTTGTCTGTGGACGGAGAGATCAGGCCGGAGGCTATGCGAATAGTTAGCAAGGGCAGGCGTCTGTGGTGGGAAACGAAAAGACTTACGCAGGAGGTGGAAGCTGTAGGCCAAGCGGCATGTTAGCAAATGATTGTCTTTGTCAACTTCTCTGAGGCAGCGTGTTCCTCTCTTCTTTCTCGTCTTCCCGTCTTTCCCGTCTCTCTTTCTCTCTTTCTTCCATCTTTCATCTTTTCGTCATTTTTCTTCACTTTTCATTCTTTTCTTTCTTCTCATTCATTCTTTCTTCTTCCTGACGTACAACCGCTGCCTCGAGATTCTGCTTCAGTCAAAGCAAAGTGAAAGCTACCTGTAGCTCTTGCCGGCGGTCCTACACAGTTAGTATTTGTAGTCTTTTTTACACTCCGCGTCTGCATCACTCACTTGATCGAGTGGCCGGCATTGTGACCACCGGCAGCGCGCGCGCAAATCTCAAACTGGCCAGTGGACAGCAGGTTGTCCGTAAGTTTGCCTTTCTATTGGTGTTAGAAGATGTTACAGTCAATTGGAGAGGCTCCGTAAGTCGTGGTACATACACCTTCGTCGCCTGTAGATTGTCAGTATTTTCAGTAATTCAGTATTTCAGTATTTCAGTATGTCAGTAATTCAGTTATAGAAGTATAGACAGCCTCGAACACGTAAGCAATGCTCGCTTGCGCAAGGCTGTGAGTGTAAACGGAAGGTGCAGTCGCTGCAGTCACCACCGCAGCCACCGTCACCAAAACCGCCACCACTGTTGCTTCACCACCACAGCCACACTCACCCCATTGCGACCCGAGAATGATTGTCGCCATGTTGTCTGTCACAGTGATTCTCCTTTACAAAAAGCAAAGGAATGGGGGGTCGGAAAAAGATCGAAATCGCCAAACCAAACAAACGAAGGAAAAAAGAGGAAGTTGGGAGGGAGTTGTGCGGTAGCCGGCGGCGCTGATATACTGTGCTAGACGAATTAAATTAATTCACACTTTAATTGCATTAAAATATTTTCACCCAGACTCCGTATCTTGAAAGTCTCGCTCACTCTGCATTCATACTCTGTACGTCAAGTGCTCTTTGTTATGCGCTGTGCGCGCTGTTGCGTAGGGGCGATTGACTCACAGTGGGGGAGGGGTAATGTATTGTTTTTTTAGTGGGATTTTCGGCTCGAGCCCGGGCAGGAAGCGGCTCTTTTTAGGTAATAAAACTCATTCACACAATTTGGACCAATCAGCGATCACGTGTCTTGATGACGCGCATCCGTAGATGACTCGATGTAGGCGGCGGACTCATGAAATACCTCACTCGTGTGAGGCAAATGTTGTGAATTGGATGGAAATTATGACTGGGAATATTTTCTGTATTTTGTGTCTCATCTATTTTGTTTCCAATCACAGATATTTATTACTATTATACTGAACCATGTATAAATATGTGTCACGTTGTTTTTAGTTATTTTGGTTCTATATTCAAGGGAACTTTTTGCAAATTGAATCCATTAGAACCAGCGACAGATGACGCATTAATATCTATGTTTGGATGAATATTAAAACATCTGCTCCCATCTCAAATATCTAGTCGGCCTTATCGGGCCGAACAACCTGAGCCTCGACGCTGCTGCTCTCATCCGTGGTGTACTCCTTGTCCTCGGCAACAGGCTTCTTGAACTCGCCAAAGATGGCCCAGAGCGTCGGCGGAATGGTGACGCCCCAGAGCACGAATCCGAGAATCAGCTGGTTAAGGTTGCCCCAATCCGTGGTGCCGACTGCATAGGCAATTGTGCTGCCAATCGACTCCCATGACCGCAAGATGCCTGTTGTGCGCGCAATGTCGCCGTCGTGCTGCGCGCCCTTGATCTCGGCCATGAGCCAGTAGACATAGGTCTGCAGCACCTCATAGAAGAAGCGGAAGAAGATGTACACGGTGAACGCCGAGTTGAAGAAGTTGCCGTCGCCAATATCGAGCACAGGCGTCGTGCCCGACTCGTTCGCCATGTTGGTCAGCTTCACTTGCACCTGTGCGTTCCAGGACCACGAGGCAGTGATAAAGACGGCCGCCAGAATGTAGACGAGGCGCGACCGGGCTTTGCGCGACAGAACCTTTGTATCCAGAATAATGCCCGTTGTTATGTTGGCCGCAAGGCCGACAATGGCCGTCAAAAAGGAAGCGAGAGCGCGCGCGCGCACGGTAAAGTAGGCTGTCTTGTCAGTATTGCCTCAGACCGTAAACAAACTAGAGTGGATAGACATACTCGCTAGGTAGGTGTACTGGTAGGTGGTGCCAAACTGGCCGGCCAAGAACACGGGCATCAGCAGCACCATGTACTTGTTCAGCAGCTGCTTCCAGATCGCGCGGGCCTCAATGGCAAATGTCGTGTTCTTCATATAGGGTATCTTGGTGCCGTCGCTGCGGATGACGTCCTGCGGCTGGGATAGAAGAAGGGCAAACGGCGCACCAAGAGCCGAAATCGCAACGAGACCAAGGTAGGTCGTGTATGTGACCTTGCCGGCCTCGGCTGTCTTGTAGTTGAGGGCCAGCGAGATGGAGCCGCCGACAAGCGGGCCAAGCTGCCGGATGCCCATCCAGATGGCGACATAGCGGCCGCGCTTGGCGTCTTCGGGGTAGCCGACAGCAATGGCAGCCTCACTGGCCCACAGCAGAGATGCGCCGATGCCACAGAACGCGGCAGCCAGCAGCATGAACCACTCGTTTCCGTAGCGGTTGTTGCAGTACAGGCCGGCGGCGTAGGGAGTGTAGAAGGCGGCACCAATGACGAGAGCCCATTTGGAGGTGATCTTGTTGGCAACACCACCAGCAAGACAGCAGCCGATGGACATGAGACCATACGTCAGAGCATTGGCTGCATTATTCAAAGTTGCCTGTCGGACTGTTAGTAACAAAGGGTGTGAAGTAGAATAGAAAGGAGATTATGCATACACTGGCGTTGCCTCCGGCACCGAGGTTGTTGAGGGCGGTCCAGATGCCAGGCTCGCAAAAGGCAACCATGCCAACGAGGAAGATCTGGAACAGACATGACCGATAGGCCCGGACGAGACGGTCGAAAGCCATGGTGAGGGTAATGTTGGTGGTTGTCTTACGCTGAAGGCTGCATACTTTTCGTCTCCCTGCACGGGGACATCCATCTGGTCTTAAATACTGTTCGCTCGCTCGCTCTCAATTTTTATTTTTTTTTAAAAAAAGAACCGTCCACGACAAGCACGACAAGCACGTCAGAATAGATGATGAATGCGAGATGTGTTAATCCTTCATCCGTCGTCCAAAAGATCCACGACGGTGCAACATAACCCACTATAGCGAAGATCACCGGCGACCCTTTCAATCCTTTGCTCAATAGTCTTTGCCCTTATCATAAAGTACTTATTGAAGCCGTATCCGACCAGCCAGTCTCTTTAATTTTGGCATACCGAAGAGAGTGGTGCCAGATAAAGCTGCATGCTACATCAGACTTTATGGCTATATTCTAAAGAGCTGTTGGTGTGACAGACAAAGTCAATGCCATTGACTATCGCATATTCATCGGTACCGGAAGATTTCTCACAGCTTTCGGCATTACGACGGGTCATGTCTGCATACCCGATCTTATCTTTACGTTGTCACCACTACCGGGTTGCATGTCGCCATGTTTTTACGGGTTCAATGCCGATCTCTCTTCATGTAGAATAGTATCCACGTTCTTTGTGTACTTTCCACACTGTCAAACTGTCTGATTTTGTTTTGTTTTTCCTCCGGGTTGAAATAAAACGTGCTTGTTCCCACAAAACTCCGATTTGCATTTCTTCATGTGTTTGTTGCAATGATGATTGGTTAGAATAGGTTTATCAGAATGTACAGAATATGACTCAAGAACGGTGGTATGATCCAGGGCAATCTTTACTCAACGTAGCAAACACAGCTGCCGACAGATCATCTTGCCACGAGATGGCTAGTCACGACAATGTATCCTTCATCGACAACCGGTTCCGTGGTCTAGTTGGTTACGACGTCTGCTTCACACCTGCATCTGATGCACTCTGATCGCAGAAGGTCCTGGGTTCGAGCCCCAGCGGAATCAAAAAGTATTTTTTGGGGATTTTTTTTTTCTCTTCAAAAATAAGAAGCACATTGGTTGGTACAACAATGTAAGGTGTGAGTGATGCTATGCAGACAAAGATTTTGGCAGTGATAATATTAAACCCAGTTTTATATAAATTTATAAATAGTTCTTTAATGAATGCAGCTTTAGATGCGTGTTATTTGTAGATTTCACTCAGAAACTTGCTTGAATAGATCACAGCTAGAGTCTCGTAGTTTCAAGCTCTACTGGCAGGATTCGTCGAATGTGACATCACGGTGTATGGTGATTTTCCCTGGTGAGTTTTCCAATACAGGTTCCCAGATGCGATGGACGTTGGAGTTGTAGCCAACGAGATAAACCCTGCCGGCACGGGCTTGCAACTTGTAGATTTTGTTCGATTTCGCATCGCATCGCGTGTGAGAGGGTAGGCCGTGCAGCCTAGCACGCATCAGCCCGACACGTCGGGTTCTCAGCCGTCCTGATACGGACAACGTCTGTGTCGTAGCCAGTGACCCTCAATGCTGACATATTTGAGCTTCGACTTGCGAGGTTTGGCGAGCGTGTCGTTGTCACCGTATAGCTGCAGTATTTCCAAAACGGCGACACCAAGTTCAACGAGTTATCGCAGAATATTGAAGCCATCCTTTGTAACTTGTGCAGTTTACTGGATCGCCGCATGGCGTCCCGTGTAAGAGGATATGCTTTATACCCAAGGATGCGTGACCCTGACATGTCTGGTTGGTGCTTGAAGATGGTCTGAGTGGAGGATGCCAGTTGAAGACCTTTGAAGGAGCACGGCTGTGTAAGAACACCGCCGTGTGGACAAGTTCACTCCAGGCAGTCTGGCCATAGCGTTCGGCGGCAGCATTGTTTTGTGATCACATTTTCCATCACGACGCATGTGAGATATTCTCTCAGACGATTGTGCATCCTCAGGCAAAAGGGGTTCAACGCCGGCTCGCTTGTCTTGATGCGAGGGTCATCTCGCACAAGTAAGTATACGGTGCACTCCTAATCGGGATCACCTGAGATATAGTCATCGATCTCTGATTCAACCATTCCAAGAGGGGATTGAATACATCGTGTCCGCTATCATCTTGCGCGCGTAATTTCGGTTCGTCGTGGTAAGTGTCCGCGACCTGAGTAAATATCCAGCACAGTGCTTTGCAATCAAAACAGTCCCTGGCACTCTTGCTGAACTTTTCGATAAGCACTACTTGCAATGCGACTGCTGCACGTAGCTGGGTGGGA
This sequence comes from Ophiostoma himal-ulmi, assembly GCA_029299165.1. NCBI lineage: Eukaryota > Fungi > Ascomycota > Sordariomycetes > Ophiostomatales > Ophiostomataceae > Ophiostoma > Ophiostoma himal-ulmi. The sequence continues at coordinate 6,532,474 of JANSME010000001.1, forward strand.
TTTCCCGGCCATCACTGTGAGTAACATATACATCGATTTGAGTTTAGTATAACTGCTGGCTATCTAAGCAGCAATAGTCGCTCACATCTTTTCGTCCCCAGTTGGCAGTATTCAGCCACTAGGTTGTTGCTTTGAACTGACGTAGTTCTCTGAATATTGTAGTGTCGTCATTCATAAAGTTGCCTCCAAAAATGTCGAGTGATGTGACTTGATTAGTCCAAACCAAGCAAAACAGACCACGACTGTAGTCTCAGATAGTTCGAGGTGATCATTGTTGTTATTGTTGAATATATGGTAACCAGTGAGGTGTGTAGATTTTGAGTAGGTTTAGTTTTGGTATATAGGATTCATGAACAAATATTTTCGGGTCCCCGACTGAGCCCAGATGATACGATGACCGTCTGACTGACAGCAAAAACGAGAGAAAAGACGTAGTGGAATAATAGTTGATTCTTCTACTTCCATCCTTTAAAGGGATGCGGTGGATAATATGATGAATAGTGCAAGGTACGGTTCCGTCCGTGCGTTGTGCCGTGCACCATTGTGTCAGGGACTATGCCACCTGACAGGAGATGTTGTTTTTGACATCTACACTAGCTTACTAGCCCGAATCGGTATTTTGCCACCTTGTATATAGGCAAGTGTTTTGATGTCGGAGCCTGGGTGCAGAGCGTGTCCATGTTGTACCCGATCATTCGTGTCGCTTTGAAGACGACAATCCAATAGTTCTCAGTGGTGATCACCAATTCGACGACTTTAAATAAGAGCGTGATAGCACCAAGAAGATAAGAGATAAAAACTACCGTTGATCATGATATATGGAGATGTTTGGCGGTGTATTGTGGTAATTTAAAGGTGTTAGCACGGCTCGGCTCATATCGATCTTGTGCTTGTGACCCAGACATGATATAATTTGGCCTGTAGTGCGTCGAGAAAGGATTTTGAGTTGTGCAAACAGCTTATGAACTGCCGTTGCATGTCATCGTCCCAAAAGATGGCAGATGGCTATAGAGCTCGCTTGCTGGCTCTGGCCAGCATATTCTTCTCGTCCGGCGGACATTATACGATGCATTCGTTGTGACATCCCAACCGTAGTAAACTGCAGATATGCTATCCGGCCATGTTTTCTGCTGATGTGTGTTATTCATTAGTTACGACGCACAATTAATTCTCCGGATGGGGTGTTTTCGTATGCCGTACTTTGGAGCCAGACCAAGTATGCCGTCTAGATGTAGTTTGCGTAAGCTATACAAGAGGCTACCTTGACAGTCTTATAGCGACTCCCAACTAGCCGGGCATACTTCTTGGAGCAACGCAATCACGAGGTTGTATATGTCTGCATAGCCGATTTGGGTGGGTTCGGCTTTGGGAGAACGGCTTCAAATGGTAGAACCCTTCCTCAGCTACACGTGATAGAGAGTGTAATGTTTCGTGTTGCTGAGTGATTTCTCGGTTGTGTTTGGATATTTTCCCCTAAAACTACAACCTGTTGCAACTAAAGACGAGTGCCTACAGGTATAGTTTCTGTAGAGTTGAAGAGGCGCAGTTTGCCTTTCCGGCGGAGTTCGTTGGGCCGGTGAGGCACCACGGATGTGAAGGTGGCGGATAAATCGCATAGCCATTTGTCGAGGCCGAGAGCGTTGGCAATAGCTTTGGTCCAACAGGCTCGGGTCGTTTGATGTTTGTACGTCTGATCGCCGAGGCGGTCAGAAGAGATGACTTTCATGGCAAATGTGCCCCGGATCGCGGCCAAGGCGGTCGAGAGTCACTTGCAGCGTCATCTTGATTTTATTAACTCCTTATGGGATTGCCGATCATCGTTGGAGAGTGATCTGCACGACGTCTGTATTCTTTCTGTAAGTTGATGAAGCATGTCGTCTTCCTCGCGTGCTGTTTTTGTTTTTATTATTCTGGCGAATACTCAAAGTGTGAGGCATCGCTGCAGCGTCTCAACTCGGCCGGACAGACACGATGCGCAGGCGATCCTCTGGTGATGGAGAAGACTGACACGACGTCTATCGCAGACTCATCCGGCATAGGAAGAGGCGATAGTTGTAATCGTCGACATTTTCGGTCATCATCACACAGCCGCGCAAAGAGTTGTTATGAGTCGCAGTCAGGCGGGACCGGCACAAACTCCTGCTCAAACACAGCAGAGTATACACCCTCAACCTCAAAGCATATGGTCTCAGACTCTATGGCCAAGATTTAGCCCGTGATGTTGCTGCTGTATGATTGCATTGCAGGTCAGCGATGGAATTTTTCGGTCTCCTTTCGATGTCTTCGAACATCCCTGGTATTTCTCGAGCCATGGCAATGGCCAGGTGTCGGTATCGGCGGGTTGTAATAGATACCCCGGCGCCAGCCTCGAAGATGGAACGCAATGCGGCAGATAGATCCGAGGTATGCTGACACCCGGTTTTCAGATAATGTTTAAGCACAATGATGACGTCCAGGATCCTCCTCCTTGCAGTGTCTCCGTCAACAAGGGGAGCAACCTCACCCTCGAGCCCTATATCATTACCTGACTCCCAATAATTATGTCCTCGTCCATATTTTCGGGCCCACCCTCTTCGCTGGCCTGTGCGCCTCAGCCTCGGCCTCGGCCTTTTCCTTTGCCTCTACTCTTGTTTGTTGTACTGCGCTTGCCCCGTCCTGCTGAAGATCTGGTAGTCTTGCGACTCCTCGGCTGATGTTCGACTGGGGTACTGTCGGCACCAGTATTGGTGCTATCTTTGGGCGAGGCAGGTTGGGACATAGGGACGTCCGATAGAGGCGATGATAAAGATAAATGAAGCTTTCTTGATGGTCTGGCTGTCGGTAACGGAGTACGCGCTGGCAGCCGAGGCATAGCAGGAAGATCGTCATCAGCGCCTTCACTGTGGAGAGACGGAGCATCTGCCCCTGGCTTTGCATAAGGCTTGTCGGTAGTCGTGTCTTGAATGGTAGAGACATTGTCAGTGTCTGGCATGCGATGGCTGTCGTTCCTTTACAGATGCATGCGACGCTGTCAGCGTCAAAGTCGGCATTGCCGGCGTCTTCGTCCTCCAAATCAGCACATCATCCGGGAAAAGAGTGCTCAAACGTAGTAGAACCGAGCGACGGACAGATCAGATTTATGTTACTGTTAGACCAAGACCGTTGTTTAGATGGAACAGATGTGTCCGTTGTGGCATTTTACTATGCCGTTTGCTATACCCTCAACCATTAGATTCTCCATTCCCGAGGCTGGAAAAGCATGTTGTCGGTGCCACACCCATTAAGTAATCTGGGCGTGTTGCTACCACTTTTTCTGACCACATTGAATTTTATCCATGACGGGCCGATACACTTTCGGTGATAGTATCCAAGTCAGCTCCGGCTCGACAAGCTGACGTAGAAAGGCATATTCTCTGTTCTTATCTCGCCTTGGATAACAGTTGAGGCTGGTATGCGTCAGTGCATTCCATCATTCCAAAGCCGGAGCTTGGAAGCTCGCATGCGTGGTGATGATACAGCTTCGTTTGTCCCTGCATTAAGTGGTAGCCACCTGATCATCCCGGCAATGTACCCCTTTTGGGCCTGATCACGTATGCAGTTACAATCTCGCAGACTGTGACAATTTCGACTATACTCTGTAACTCCAAGATGGGAAGATTGGCTGTTCGATTCCGAAGCGCAATGTTCACTTTTGATGCAAGCAAGCACACATAGTAGCTCCAGATCAACTCTGATGCCGTGAAAAATGTGTGAGTCTATAACATGTCCGACACCTTGGCTATTTCGTGTACTGGATCCTCTGATGCAGGTGGAAGTTCATACACGGTTGCCGCTATTAGCATAGTCGCGATACAACAGCAGCCATGTCGCGCACTTGCTGCGGCTGCTGCCCACGGTCGGCTTTGACTCCTCCGTGATATGGGCCCCTCACCACCTCTAGGAGTCGTGTATCAGTATGCCAGATAGCGGACTTGGTCGTATATCGTGGGGTAAGATGAGCCCACAGCGTGGATGTGATGATCGGTTGGAGGTTGTCTATCAATGATGTCTGCCAAGATGCATATCAAAGTCATGTGGCAGGATATTCGGATCTGCTTGCGCGTGGTAGGCGGCGTGGATAGGGCTGAGAGTGTGGGAGGTGTGGCGTTCATACTTGCTTCTTGGGTGCCCGTGTTTGTGCTCGCTTGGATCACGGTCATTCTTTGATACATGCTAGCCACTTTCCCTTTTGCGGCGTGTGATTTCCCTCACCCGCTGTGTCTGGATGGATTTGTAGTTTGCGCAATTTTGATTTCAGAATGCCAACGCCTCCTGCGTATTATGGACCACGGCAGCCGGCTTTGTTGTCATTCGGTTGAACAAGGGATATACGCGGATATGGGAAGTGGAATTTGATTTTGAAGAATCTCTTTTGTTTCTCAAGAGAGCGCGTTTGGCTTGAGGCATTTGTCTTTTATTTTCCAGAAACCAGGCGAAACAAAGTCTCTGGACCAGGTTCCTAGTCCCTACTTGAGATACATGTAGCCATGAAGGTTTGATCAAGCAATAAGACAACGGCATCCAGATACTTTCCAAAGCATCATGTCGTCGTACTGTAAACATTGCTTCCCGGCGTGTGTTGATACGGATTGTCGAATGTCATGCCCTATTTGATGGATAGTTTTCTTTGTTTGCTGTTATGTACTTGTCAAAAACAATAGAGACAACTGGTGTCAATCTATGCAGAGTTGTCGATGCCGTGTGCTTTCATCACGAAAACACAGAGCTGTTCATGGCTGTGCTGAAAGCATGTCAAAAACCGCTCCTGGTTGTAGCGGTTCTGGCAGCATCCATATGTAGCACAATAGTGCATCAATAGCTGGTTGTGTAAAACAATCTTGTATGATGATCTTTCGTAGAGCAGACAATACTGGGGCTCTTGGCTTGATAGCACTCTTTGTGCAGATGACTCGGCTGTCCCTAAGCTGGCATGAACTTGTCATCCTCGCGGTAGTATGCGTGAAGCAAAGACTCATCCAGGTGACGGACGATCATTGGATGTGAAGGTCAGTAGCCGCGTAGCAATGTCTAGATCTTGTGCTCAATCGTTCCAGGCATACTGAAGTAATAGCGCATTGTAGTCTTCAGTGACCTGGAAATATACCGTGGGCCCACGACCAAACACCAATGCGAAGAACGCAGTGATACGGTAGCTGAGGAGGTATTGCAAATGATTGTGATCTTCGTATATCATAAAACTGGCCGGTCTCTGGGCGTGGCAATGGATCTTCCTCATCGAGGGGTTCATGACACTCTTATCTCGCTTCGGTGGCTTCCTGATGCTTCGCAGTAGAGATCCCCATTCGCGGCTTTCTTGTTTCATGGTTCGACAAACCATAGGCGCGGGTCAACTCTGTATGGCAGTTTTACGATCATAGCAGCTCCTGCCTCGCTTCCCAGTACGATGACGTGCGTATATACTGGTGTTTTTGATCGCGAGAAGTATTGTTCGACGCTTTGTTGCGTCTCGGCTGCTTCGGCAGATTCGTTTCACGGCCTCTAGTGTAGCTTTATATAGATCTCGTGGGTTGTGCATAGCAATATTGCCTTTGGAAAGGCGAGGTGAATTCGCCAAACTGTCCCCTCGTCCGGCGAAGCCAATCATCATAACAACCTGCATTCCTCGTAGGTTGCGGCAATAGGATTTGGTCTGTGTTCGTTTTTTTTTTCATTGGGCTAGAATGTCACTCCGAACGAACCAATGGCGAATGGTCCTTTGATGATCCTTTTGTACACGGATCTTATGAGCCGCAAAGTATCTGTGAGAGGCGGACGATATATCAAAATGTGGTAACGATCTTTGATGCGAGTAGTTTAGTTTCCCAGTCGCCACCCCAAGGTGAAAGATTGGGTAATTGTGAGGCGTCCCGCAATCGGCTCCGGCAAAACGACAACAACCGAGGGATAGAAAGGCCCATACCAGGTACGCGCCGTGGAGGACGAGAACACCACTGTAAACTTTGGCAACGGCATCCAGAGCACATTTCGATCGACATCTGTCTGGATCTATAAATCTGAGCTCTCCGACACCGACCTTGCCACCATGGCAGGTGCACAGGTAGAACGCCGGCGTGGACGACCGGCCCGGCAAGGCCCACCCTCCAGACACCTCTACCCCGGCACCACCTCAAGCGTTCTTGTCCGATGATGTCGTGGTGGCACGTGAATCTCTGCCTGGCACGGCCGAGTCTATAGTAGACTCGACACCTAGCCGATATTGTTGCAGGAGAGAAAAAACAAAAGTGGGAGAGGAGGGGGAGGACAGATATTTATAGTCGAGTGGTGGCGACTGGATCAGCTACTGATTGTGTTGCTGACTGTGTTGGTGACTGTTTCTACTGATTTGTTTGCTGATTCGTTGCTGATTACGCTTTGCCATCAAGGTGTGAGTAGGCCTGCGTTTGCATCGACACCTTACTCAGGTGAATATCACGAATCTGTCAGATCAATCTTATCATAAACTCATGACTGCACCACTATTGACGTCTCACATGTGTTCATCATACATGGGCTGTCAAGATGATATTTAATCATTCGCATGATGGTGACTACGTCAAGATTACGATCGGCCACTTTAGTATCTTCACTCTGCTTCAACTTTACTTTGAGCTCTTTATTCATCTATTCCAAGGTTTTCTATACTGATAGTATATTCATGTAAATTCATTCAAATGGCAGCCAGCGCCTTCTCGACCTTGGCCTTGCTGCTGTTCTCGGCATCAATAAACAGGTTCAGAGCAGTAACAAGACGGTCTGCTGCCGGTGCGTCGGCCTTGATGGCAGCATCCAGCGCCTTGCCGTTGTCGGCAAGGTAGTCCACCTTGCTCAGGGCCTCGTAGTCGGGGGCGCCCGCGCCCTCGACCAGGTTGTCAACCTCGAGCAGGGGCTTGAGACGGTCGTTGACATCAGGACGGTCGCGGTAGTGGTGCGCGGGCTTGGGCCGGCCCTCGGCAGCCTTGCCGCCAGGCCGGCTGGGCGAAGCGGGGTCGTACGGCCGCGACGCCAGGTCCTCAATGATGGTGTGGAACAGGGTGACGGACTGGCAGCCCATCTCGCCGGCAGCCATGGACTCTTCGGCGTTGACAAAGCTGGCGTTCTTCATCAGGGGCTGGTCCTGGCCGGTCTCCTTGTAGAGGCGGCGGTAGGCCTCGAGGATCTGCAGGATACGCGGCGAGTTGGGGTGTTCGACAGCAGGGTCCTTCTTCTCGGGCCACACCGAGCGGTCGGCATGCACTCTGACGTCTGTTCTTTTAGCATGGCTACTTTTATTCAGATACCAGGAGCAACATACCATTGTAGTAGGGAGAAATGGAGAGACAGCGGGCTTGGCTGCAGGCAATGGCCTGGGGCAGGCCGAAGAGCGCAGTGCCGAGGGTCTGGATGCCCTCTGTCTGCAGCTTCTTGGCAGCATTGAGGGCAGGGCCGGTGCTGGGAATCTTGATGCAGAACCGGTCGGTGCTGACACCGACACGAGCAAACTCGGCGGCGTAGAGGTGGGCGTGGGCTAGAGTGGCCTCGTAGTCGTATGCCAGCGAGGGCAAGGTCTGCAGCAGTGTGCGGCCGGAGATGAGGTCGACGTTCTTGGCGGCCATCAGCACAGACATGCGGGTGTAGATGCCGACCCAGAGGGGGTGCTGCTTGAGCAGGGTGTTGGTGGAAGCGGCATCGTCGTGCTCGGCCTTGACCTCGCGCGCAGTGTCAATGATGAGCTGGGCATTGGACGGGTGGTCGAGCTGAACGTCGACGAATCCCTGGTTGCTCGTCTGGTCATGGAAGCGAATTTTGGGCAGGTACGAGCGGAGAAAGTCCGGGTCCATCCAGTCAATATCAACGTCGACTGTCTGTTAGTTGGATCTCTTGAGGTAATGAGAAGTGATAAAGGTGGCCGACTTACGCTCCTGCTCGAGCTTGTCGAGCCATGTGATCGGGGCGGCCATTGTGATTATAGTCGGGTATAGAGGTGGCGGATGAGATGGTGTGCGTGTCGAGCAGAAAGAAGTCAATGTACGTTTTGAAACTCCAAAGTTGCCGTGCCACTTGACGGTGCAGACGGGCCTGTCTCCCTTTTAAAGTACGGTGCTGGGGTCCTCGGGGTCCTCCTGGTCTATGGTGCTTCCGCCAATGGGCCTGTTCTGTTTGGCAACACTGTCTGTCGGAGTCGGAAAGAGACAGCCCGTCACCCCTATCAAACGGGCTACTTCTATATTGGGAGCTTTAGTCAGCTCCGACGGCTACCACTCGCTACCTGGGAGCTATCCGAGCTATTCAAACCTACAGACAGCCATCTTCTCTCTGCAGACAATTGGACAGCCGCCTTCCAACACAGCTATCCCAAAGCGCGACCTTGCCCCAAGCACACATCCCAAGAAATCTGGTATGGAGACATGCTGGGTCTGGACCGCTGGTACTGCCCCGAAGGCGAGCACCTGATGCTCTGTGCTGGCACTTGTCACGAGTTAGCAGTCGACATTGTGGTGTCGAGTTTGTCTAGTCTACCCCATTTACTCCGTAGTATACCCCATCTTTCTTTTTTTATGAATGATCAATGGCTAGAGGCGCAAGCTGGGGTCGTAGCGCATCTGCAGAGTGCGGAGTAGCCCAATCCGGCAATGCGGGCACCTCACGATATCGGACTCTCGCAGGCAGCTCGTCACTTTTGAATTTCATTTACCAAGTGGCATGTCTCGTATGGAACATGTTTGATTGTCTTCCACTTTGGTCTAGCGACTACGCATGTTCAGGAAATAAACGGTGTTAACGCGGTCGGTGTGTCTGTGCTTGTGTCTTTATCTGAGTCGTATCTTGACTCTGTGTTCACTAGAATTTACAGCTTTAGTGCAGTCAGATCAAAATGCAAAGGAGATAGTTTTCTGGGGCGGTCCTGTTGCACAGCCCCTTTGGCTTGATAACTATAAGCTTCATCTAGTCAGCTCGTTTGAGCAGAGTTGGCATTGCATTCAAGCACGCCAATCTTGACCCCGGTCCCTCTATGTATAGTCCGGGGGCCGGTCCGTTTCGGATCCGCAGCAGTCAGGGCAGAAGGGCGGAAGGGCGGAACCGAGGGCGGTCATAGAGAGTGCAGTTCATGGGCAGTATCGTACTGCAATTATGGCATTGTATTATGTCGGTGTTGAACCATTTTTTGATTCAAGTGTTGGTAGTATCGAATAACTGTGTATGGTATAATTCACGTTGTGCGAACACGATATAAGAACAAAAGTACGGAGATTCCCGATTTGGCTACCCATTGTGGTTTATTGAAACGAGGCCCCTTCTTCTCGTCTCTGCGGTTTTTAGTGCAGTGTTTGGCATGTTCACGAGCGTTATATTTACATAGGCACCTCGCTTTCTGTCATTCTCATAGGTCGGTAGTCAACACACTCTCTGTTCACAGTTTGCCCGGCACTGACAAGTTTTGGAAATGTTATAGTCTACGATTATCTAACAGTTGCAAGCTGATTACGCCGCAGAAAGAGTAGGATAAAATATATAGGAAATAAAGGAAATGATGTGATGGTGATGAACTAACAGAGGACAAAAATAAAATAGCAGATAAAGCAGCAGACTTTTTACTATGACCCCCGTGAGAGGCAAAAATGATCGATCACGGGATCGAACCGTGGACCTGCGCCGTGTTAAGGCGCCGTCATAACCAACTAGACCAATCGACCGTCGTATTTGATGTTTGTTGAAGGTCAGGCACCCACTGTAGAAACTAAGAGTTTGAGACTTGACGGATATCAAGCGTAGACGTCAATATGAAGAATCAAGAAACAAGAAATACAAGACGAAACCCGAAAATCGAAAAGCAAGCAACGGCCACTCAAGCGCATTGCATATCGGACCAGTCTAAAGTAGACACAACCAAATACAAGCATTTCACGATGCAGCATGCTCCTGGTTATGCCTGGACTCGACTGCTACTGTGGCACTATATGCAGTTGTTCTCGGAGACTCCTGATTCGGAGTTTTCGCCCTGGTTTCAGCCCAACTCGGGGTTTAGAGGCTGCACCCATGTAATGACGCCTTGCAATAGAACGTCGCGTACTCTGTAGTAGTATCAGATACGCGTCGGTCATTGATAAATATGCAGTAGAGCTACCAGCTCAGATGGAGAGATGAGTTCTGTCTGTTGAAGCCGACGAGGTTCTCCCGAGCAAGCTGTCTTTATCCTTGTAGCACACGTGTCTTGTGCACGGAGGTTTTGGCGGCCTACTTGCAGTCTATATCGAGACTATTACTTTGAATACATTTTAAATCCCCAAAAGAAGACACTGTCGCTGTGGAATATCTCAAAACGGCCAGTGCGCGTCTCAAATGTTTGTGCTCACGTAATCTATATACGCGACAAAATGCGAAATCGCGACGCACCTTCCACCTCGGTCTCGACAAGCAGCTATGACTAAGCATTCATCGTGAAACAGCTTGTATGACGTGACACAGCACACTACTGTCTCTCTTGTACACTGTTGTGAGGCTATGTGCGTGCATGGTAGCAAAGTGTAGATAATAGGGACAAAGGTGCACGAGTGGCCAGAGATAATGCACGATAGATTGGGCAAACCCTTCAGTTCACATACAAAAAAAGCACGTTGCAAATGACGATAAGCGCGCAGGCATAGTGCAAATAGTAAACTGCATCCGCATTGATCTAGTTGCACTATGATCGGCAAACTAGTGGGCAATTGGCGGGCAGGGCAGGCGCGGCCTCAAGGTCTTCCTCTCTCCCTCTAGACCTCTGTCAAAAGACCTAACTGATAGGAAAGAGCGACCCATGCCAGCGCGTGAAACAGAGCAGGCACGACTGGGGTAGCGCTGTAAAACAGCCCAAAACAGCCCGAAGAATAAACAAAATAGCGCAAAATTAGTACGAAAATAGAAATAATAACTCGGAAAATAGAAAAAATAGAAGGCGCAAAAAAACAACAGACAGAAGCCACGACCAGAGAGATATCATAAAGAAAATCTCGACATGCCTGTGCCGTCATCTCTTCCCATCATCTAGCCTCACGTCCCCTTTCCCTCCCTCCAACAATCAACCACTCTGACCGACCAGACTAGCGACCTAGCAGCCGGGGCGTTGACTGTGAACAGGAGACGAAAAAAAGAGAAACCAGCGAACAAAGAGCAACAAAGAAAATAAAGCGTCTCGAATTTCTTTTTTTCCTTTTTTCCATTCTTTTTTTTTTTTTTTTTTTTCGTTTCTCGAATTTCGATTTTGGTCTTCTTTTATATTATTAATTTCTAATCCGCCGTCGTCTCAATCGACAATGTCATCGACTATCGCGACCCTCGACTAAGCACACCTATCATTCATTCCTTTCGACTGTTCGTCCTTTCGTCTCTTCGTCTTTTGACTTGCCATCTCCAGCCGACGCGTACTTGCAACGTGCATCTGCCATCGTCGCGGCCCGTTATCATCTCTCTCTTCTACCTTGCGCAGCATCAACGCTCACATTCAACGGCTCGCCACATCGCGCGCATCCATCACCGACACGCCGACTCGTCATCCCATTGATTTCAACCCTCTGCGACTACATCTGCAATACCCGACTTTCGCGCGACGCCATTTCCCCCTCCTGTTCGCCCCTCCCTCAACTCTCCCTGTCGCGACTCCAGATCCATCATCCCATCCCACGCTCACGTCATATCTATGTACATTCTCTCTCCTTTTTTATATATACAACTCCTCATTGCATCGTATCGCGTAACACATTGACAGAGGCGCGTGTTGCTCCTCTCGTCACGCCGTCCACCCACCGCCCAAGATGATGAATCTCAACTCCCTCCTCAACTCCAACGACGACGACAGCAATGCCAAGCAGCAGCAGCAGCAGCAGCAGCAGCAACAGCGCCCGTCGCAGCCACCTTCGACACCAGTCCAGCAGCCAGGCGGCGCACCTCAGGGCTTTCGCGACTACAGCGGCTCTGTTCATGCGTCGCCGCGCAATTCTTCTCTCGACTATCCTCCCCCCGGCCCGCATGCATCTACGCCTGGTGGTGGACCCGGTGCGCCTCCCTACGCGTCGCCCGGGCCATATGGATCGCGCCCCGTGCCGCCACCGTTGCAGCCATTAAACAGCAATGACTTGCGCTCCCCTGGCAGCGTGTCGACTCCTCATAGTGGGCCATCGCCGTATCGCCACACACCGACCAGCTCTGCCAGTGCCGCTACCAGCGGAGGCTACCCCTTCCCCCCTACTCAAGCGCCGTCAGCATCAAGCCCTGTACAGCATCATCAGCAATATCCTCCTCAGGGCCAGCCTCCCCGTTCCCAGCAGCCTCCGCAACAACCACCTCAGCAGCAGCAGCGCGATGGCTACCCCCAAAAACGCTCTTCAGGCCCCCCTGTGGGTATGACAGGCCCGCCTGGCGCCCCCTATATGCAAGGGCCGCCACAGCAGCAACCACAACAACCACCGCATCCACAACAACAGCACGGACAGCACCCACAGCAACAGCAGCAGCATCCACAGCACTCTCAGCACCCTCAACACCTCCAGCAGCACCCTCAACATGCACAGCATCCCCAGGGTCAACAACACCCACTCCATCCTCAACATCCTCATCATCCTTCACAACAACAACAACAACAACAACAACAACAACAACAACAACAACAACAGCAACAGCAACAGCAACAACAGCAACAACAACAACAACACCCTCATCACCAGCCACAGCATTCTCAGAATCCCCAGCATCAGCAACATTCTCAGGTTCATCCCCAAGGCTACTCTCAGCACCCCCAGGGCCATCCACTACAATCGCCCATTGGCCCCCCTGGCAGTGCACCTCCCTCTACATACCCTCCCCATCAGCGCACTACCTCTGCACACTCTGTTTCAACGCCGACGTCAGTTCAACCACCTCAAGGCGCGCAATATGGTTCCCCGTACAGTCAAAATAGCCCTTTAGTGACACACCGACAAGGACCGTTGGGTGCTCCGCAGCAACAGCAGCAGCAGCAAGGACCACCGCTACCTCAACAACCTCCGTCTCACTCTTCCACGCCGCACCGAAGCCCCTACCAGCAACACCAGCCGACACCATTCGATCCAGCACGGCATCCATCGCAGCCACCAACGCCCCTAGGTCCTCCTTTGTCTACCAACCCACAACAACAAAGAACAGCCTCTTCCGGACAGTCGCAACAGCAACAACAGCAGCAGCAGCAACAACGTTCGCAACCAGCTAGTCCTCTGCTACAACGCCTGTCGACTGGCCAGCTGCCCTCATCGTCAGCTCACCCCTATCCCAACCAAAAGGCTCAACCTTCCCCCCGGTCAGCGACATCCTCTATACCTCCACCGCCAGCAAACGCACGCGACAGTGCCAGTCAGAATTCAGTACCTCGTCAAGGAAGTGGCAGCTACGGCCAACCTCCACCTCCGTCAGCCGGTCCACCCCTGCCTCAGGAAGCGGCATCTACACAAGGGCCTCCATCAGGTCCGCCTTCAGCATCCGCATCACACCGGCGATCGTTGTCACGGAGTGATAGAGCACCTAGTGTTAGTGTTAGCCCCAAGACACGCGTGTCTAGCTTAGCTGGAGGAGCACCCAGCATGGCGCGACCGTCACCGATGGACATTGATTCATCAGCACACAGCAGCGGCCCACCAACAAAGCGAAAGCTTGACGAACGCGATCTACACCCCGACGAGCTGGATAGGAAAGATGCACGTCGGCCTGCTCCCTTTGAGTCTCCTAGCAGCACACCACAGAAGCAGCAGCAGCCGACACAACAGCATACACCGGATAAAGCACCGACGTCACGGCCTTCATCAAAGGCTGCCCATTCTGCACAATCTACGCCATCGGCACCAAAGAGTGCTACCGGTGTAGCATTGGGGCCGAAGAAGAAGCGAGTATACAAGGAGTCGCCACTCTGGGCACGCGAGTTTGGCCGCCAGGAACTGCACCAGCCCAATTTTGTTGTGCGGAAACACGGCGGTCATGGGCACGGCAGTGGAGCCAAGCCGGCAGCAAGGGAACAGCCTACGTCTAGGCAGGCGTCACCGGAAGCGGCACGGCAGCCTTCGCGAACAAGTGGTGCGGGCGCAATGTCTGCCGATGCAGCTGCTGCGACCGCGACTGCCAATTCCAGCTCAGCAGCCGGGGAGAAAATGGGGACAGTTATTGCCAGCAGCGCAGCGGCTATTGCGGCAGCTAACGACGCGCGTCTTGCATCACTGGGTCCTTGGGAGGAGTCTGTGACGGGCGCCAAGCCCTACGAAGAGCTGACTCGCAAGGTTGCTGATTTCCTGTACGTGAATGTCGTGAGCAGTCCGAACATGATGGAGATCCAGCAGCTGGATGTGCAGTTTGAGATTGAGGCAAAGCTGGGCCAGCTGATCAGCAAGGATACGAACCACCGTATAGAGCTTCCAGTTGCATCGGAGTGTCTGCTGCAGGACACGGGCCGTGTGACGTTCAAGAGTAGCATGACCGCGGAACAGCACCAGGCATACAATGCGTTTTTGAACCGGCTAGTGGTGGATACAGACGCGCGCAACCCGGCCAATGGCGGCAAGCCGCGGGTGCCTATCCAGTACACGCACCGTCGCGAGATTGACCGTTTCTTTGAGCTGCCTCTGGGCATGCAGGAGCAGCGGCTGCCGGCGTGTGTGCGCAACCTGCTGCCGCATAGACACCCGGTCAAGGTGCGCGTGACGTACGACAAGAAGACGAACGAGGTGCTGGCCAAGATTGTCAAGGCGCGCGTTGCAGATCTCAACATTTACTTTCCCGACTCGTTGCTGGACTGCCGGCTCAGTGTGAACCTGGAGATGCCGTGGCCAGGCAGTGTGGAAGAGCTCGAAAAGCTGGCGGCGGCGTCGACGCGCGAGCGGCCGGCTGACCGCGAGAAGGACCGTCTGAGCTACCGGCAAAGCCACTACCAGATCGACTTGACGCAAGTCACGTACAAGATCCAGGGCCCGCAAAAGATGGAGCGCGAGGAAAAGGAGCACGAGCTGGAGATTGAAATGGCGGCCAACATGCTGATTCAGCAGGGCCGGCTGGCGGCGAGTGGTGCGCCGCACGCGTACCAGGAGCTGGTGGACGGCATGGTGGACAATGTGCGCACTCTAGCGCGGCGGTCCAGTATCCAGTGAAGGGGTCTGTTTTGTTTCAGTCATTTGTATCTGATTTCCGCTCATTGTTATCATATTTGGTGCCGTGACGCTGTGTTTGCTTTGATCTTATTTTTCTTTATTCGCGGCGCAGAGAAAAGGAACTACGGGGCATGGTTAGGTCGGTACACGGTCTATCAAATTAGTATTATCTTTTAATTGTATTTTTCATTGGTATGCTTTCTTTTTTGTGTTACGGTTTCTAGTTATTGGAGTTGTTATTTTTTGTTTGCAATAGTATTGATTTTCTAAATATTGAATCTATGATTTTGTTAGTTTGTAGAAGATTATTTATGTGTTATGATAGCAAACGCGGTTAAATGAATATATTCATTTCCTACATTTTTTGCTGCCTATATGTTTTTATTGCATATTCTATAAAGCAGGCGCTAAGCCGCACTAAAGCGAAAAGCGTGAAAATAGTGGATTAGTCGACCTCATCTGCGAAGTGCAGTCTCTCTCTCAAATGCATCGTCTTTTGCAGTAAATGTTTTCAAATTGTCGAGACTGTCAGAATGGTTGTTTCTGGAATCACTCAAATCACTTGTTTATTTCCACAGAACAACGTAGCACAATGATCCAGACACCACATGCACGTAGAAGCGTATGTTCTGTCCTTTGATCTATGTACTGGTGTTGTTCTGAATGTCTGTCTAAAAAAGTGTCAAAAAGGAGTAAAAGTCGAAGCCTTAAAAGTAGCGACACGCGAGATTAAAAACCTAGACGTGGTCCGTGCGTAGAGGTTTTGTGGCCCGTGCGTTGTGGCTTAGTAATGTAAACGTGGCTTAACAGCTTACCGCTTTGCTGAGTCATTCTATTAACCGATACTAGACTTTCTCTTTTTAAAGTCGCGATGCCGTAGTCTACTTTAAAATATTAAAAAGTACGTACTAAAATAAATAAAAAGCTTAAGCATTTGTTTATATATAACGGAAACTTTACGATATCCCTCTTACTTTTTACCTTTCCTTTTCGACTTATCTTAACGCCTTAATATTTATTAAATTCGAGTTAATTAGCCTACTTAATATATCGTTAGCTTTTTGTTTTATTAACGCGTTAGCCGGATTATTTTTTTTAAAGATTTAATAAACTTCTATAATTTTTCTTTATTTATATAATTAATAAAGTATCGCAACGTCGATTATAAAACGTTTCTTAACGGTAGTACTTAGCTTTATAATAACGTCGTATACGTTTTTAAAGTTTGTATAAATTATTAACGGGATAAGACGATCGTAAATACCGTTAACGGTAGCTTTAAAATAGCTAGCTATATTAAAACTATATATAAAAACGTATAGCTTTATCGTAAAGACGGACTTTATAACTTTTCTTAACTTAATAAACGACTAATATATAATGTTATAATTATTTATTATATCGTATATCGTAATAATATAGCTTAACTAAGACGTAAAGTCTTTATTAAAAGCAAAGCTTATATCGACGAAAGCAACTACCTTAAACGTAAACTTATCAAGCTTTACGAACTTTAATCTTTTATCAAGGTACTCGATTTATTACTATAGTCGAAAGTTTAATACGGCAACCTTCTCTTTACTCGGGTCGGTATATTATATTGCCGCCGAAAAGTCGTACGCCGCTTCCGGCTAGTATACCGAAGCAACGTAGACGCCTTATATTCGTTACGTTATATATTATTACCGAAGCCTAAAAAGCTTACTTACTTTACCGCGTATCTTTATATTTATTATAAAAGTCTCCGATACGAAGGTAATATTAATTACTTAGCTACTTTATAAAAAAATTAATTAACCGTCTTTATTAAGTATAAGTATACCGTCGTTAAACTTTAAGTCTTTATTAATAGTAAAGGTATTACGAGGCTTCGTAAAAAAACTAGCTTTATTAAAGGCGCGTTGTTTTAAAATAATAAAAGCTTTATTAATTAAAATAAAAGTATCGTCCGTTTATAATTTTATTAGCTTAAATATATCTTTCTTACGTATTATAAAATATATATCGTACGTCGACGATATTATATTAAGATTATAAATATAATATTTAATATAAGTAACGAATTAATAGTTACTTACCTCGAGGACGTTATATAAAAGCTTAAAAATATATAAAATTTCGTTATTAAAGAAAGCGAAGATGTCGCGTACCGCGCGGTTTAAATTAATATAAATATCGCGTTAAAGAGAGGTAAAAGCTTAAACATAGGCTTACAAGATATCGCGTAATAGTAGCTTTAAACCTTTATTACTTATTTTATACGCGGCGATAAAAAGTAATAAACGTTGATTTATCTTTTAAATAATCGGCGATTAGGTAAGGATTACCGCCTTACTAGTATTATTATATACTTAAACGATAAATTTATTCTTCTTTATAGCTTAAATAATGCTTATATATTTAATTTTATCGATAAATCGTTTGTTAAAAAGTCGTATATCGTTAAGAAGATTAATACGTAGTATAAGTATAAAAATATTTTTTTTTAATAATTTAAAGATCTTTATACGTCGTAAAACGTTATAGTTAAGTAATAGTATAAGTAATGTTAGTTAAATTATTACCGTATTGTTATAGATAGTTATAAAAGCCGACTTTAATAATAGCTTACGGCTTATAATACCGTCTAATATAAAGCCTTAACTAATAGCTTACTTTATTAATCGACCGCGACGGCGTTTAATTTATTTTTATATTATAACGGTAATCTCTTCCTCCAAAAGCTTAAACTTAAAAACACGTATAAATATTAACCGAAACGTACTTACTATACTATTACCGAAGTTTACTATAATATCTTTATCTTTTACAACGCGTACTTTATAAAGTCCCTTCTACTTTTCCGTCGTCGCCGTCTTATCGGAACCGATCGACGAGCGCTATACTTTTACCTACTTATTATAATGTTATAGTAGAGGGGAGCTTGGTCGAGCAGTTACAGATAGGTTAAATAAGAATCCGGTAATAATCTTTTAAAGGTAAGTATAGCATTAGTAAAGGTCTAAAACGTGTCCCTCTCTCTATCGATCGAGGCGATACCCTTCCTTTTCTATCTCTCGTCTCGCCGTCGACTAGGTTTAGGCCCTTCCGTCCCTTCTCTCAGTAGCGATATAGAAGTCTTTCTTTTAAGCTTTTAAATAAAGACGTTTATACGACCTATTAGATCTAGACGATTATAAGGACTAGATGCTGAGTTAAGCCTTCCTTTACGTAATCTTTTTAAGATTTTTTAGTAGTCACGTGCCTAAGTACCTGTCTAACTCTTTACCGAATTTATAGTCGGCTTACGGGGTCGCTTTTATGTAGCTGATTAACCCGTTTATAAAATAGTCTTAAGACTTAAGCCTTCTCTCGGGGTCTTGTGATTAATAAAGGTAAGATTTGTCGGCATAATAATTATCTTTTCTTTATAGTCGTTCGTCTCGAATCGACCGGAAATAGCTTTAATAGGGGTCTTCGGTAAAAATTACTATAAAAGAAAACTTATAGTAGGATTAAAACTTTTAAAAGGAAAAGAGCTACTTTTTATTATTATAAATCTTTTTTAAAGACTTTAAGAATAAACCTACGCCCCGGTAATTATGTTAAATATAAAAAACTTAGTAAGGTCTTTTACTTTTTATTAAGTTATGTTTTTTAAAAAATCCCGACTTATTATTAGCTAGTTAATTTAGCTTAATATACTATGTTAGTCTTTTAATATTTTTTAAAACAATAATATCGATACTTTTAACGGTCGCTTTTTTTTTTTATAATATATACTTTAATAAAATATTAATAATTTTAATTATATTTATTTATATAAACGTTAAGACAACTTTAATAATATTTATTATTATTTATCGAATAAAGTTAAAAAAAATTTAAGTAGTAACGCTTTTATTAAAATAAAAAAAAAAAAGATTCTCTTTTCTTTTTTTATTTTCTTTTCTTTTTTTTTTTAACTATATTTCCTTATACCTCTTTTTTCTTACCCGCTTTCTTATAATACTTTCTACTTAAAAGTTTAGCCGCGTTAATAAAAATCGAAGCCTTTACGGTTTCGGCGGTTTTCCCGTATCTCGGAAAAAGAATCGCGCCGCTAGTTTCGCTTAGTATCGCGCCGCCGCCCGTTAAGCAAGTTCTTCGTCTTTTAATAAAATTTCTAAGCTAGCTTTTCACCGCTTAGTATTTGCTTTAAAGAAGACTTTTAACGAGACGGCTCTTATTATAAATCTTTTTATACGCGTGTTATAAAACGCCGTCGGCGTCTTTAAGAGGAGCGTTAATAATAACGAGGAGGATAATAAAGATAACGATAGTTTAGACGACTTTGTTATAATTACTATTACTACCGCTTTAGCAGTCCGTAAAGCTAAGAATAAGGCTTAAAATAAAGCTAAGTTTTCGGCCGTTTCGATTAAGACTTAAAACTAAAGTTTTTTTTAAACTTTCGACTTATTTACTTTTATACGCGGTTAGTAAATTAGTAACGTTTCGGCTACTTTTAGTTTTTTTACTCGTCGTTAAAGTATTATATTAATCCGTCGGTCGTTTTATACTCGTTAAGCTTTTACGGAAAGTTTAAAGTTTAAAAAGTAGTATAATTTTAAAAATAAAAACTTTAATCGGGGGGTTTTTATAAACTTTTTCGTCGATTTTAATACGGCTAATTTTATAAACGACGATATCGTTATAAACGATTTTATACTTCTCGGCTTTTAAAATCTTACTACAGGTTTTAACGACTTATTTTTTTCTTAATTTAATTAAGTCGAAGGCTTTGCCTCGAATTTTTTTATCTGTAAAAAAAAAAACCTTTAATACGTTTACGTTCCTCGTATACAACGTCTTTAGCCGTATTTAGCTTATTTTTAAGCCTAGTTATAATAAAATAATTCTTCGTATAAGCCTATAAATTTTTATTATAAATATAACTCGGTCGTTAACTTTTTTAAATATAAGAATAGTACGTACGTTAAATTTAGTTATCGGCTCGTAAGTCTTGTCTTATTCCTATTTTTAGTTCCTCGTTAACCGTTTTTAACTACTAGCTATATTAATAAACGACTTTAACGTTTACTTTCGTTTCGTACGTTAAGTCGAGCAGCTTTATACTAACTAATACGCCGATTCTACCTAAACTCGCCGTAGCCTACGCTTAGTTGCTTTAAAGGCTGGTCGTAGCTTATAACGCGTAGCCGAAAAGTATATAAAGATTTATAGTATTAATAAAAGCTTAACTTTTAACGTTTAAAAATAATACTACGCCGTTATATATTAATAGCGCGTAGTACTCCGTATAAGCGGCCTGCTTATTAACGTTTTTACCTTGCCCCGTTAAGAACCCGGTAACTTTTTTTACTTTAAAGTATAAATTATTTTATTTAAGTTTTCTTTAGCCGTTAACGACTATATTTAAGACGAGGAATAAGAATCTTTTAGTATTTCTTTTACTTAATTTATCTCGGTGATTTACTTATTTATTTAATTTATATATCTTTATTTAGTTTAATATTACTTTAACTTTTTATTTTTTAATAATTTCTTCTCGTAGCTTTTAATTGCTTTTTTAATATTAATGTCTTTTTTAAGAATCTATTAGTTATATTTCGGTAGCTACCTTACTTACTTCACTAAGTAGTAGACTTTTAAAAGAATTCTTTTCTTTTCTACGATTTTTTTTACTTTATAAAGTTTTAAGTCTTTATTTAAAGTAGGCATTAATATAGACTTTTATAACGTTTCTTTTTAAGGCTTTAACTTAGTTACCGAAAATATATTATATAATTTTTAATACTAGTCGGAGAATACTAATTTATATACTTATCGACCGACTTTTTATAAAATCTTAAATAGTCCGATAAATCGTAACGTAAGCTTACGTAAGTATTTCTTTAATCTTAGATTCGTTATTAATAGTAAAACGCGGTCTTTTTGTAAAAATTTTATTAAAATTCTCTTCCGATCCGTATACTTTTTCTATATTAACTAAGCCTTAGCTATATGCTTCTTAACAGTTTCTCGAACCCGTGCTAGTTTATCGATTTTGCTTTTTACTGCTGGCACCCCTCTTTTAAAAGCGTTGTCCGCGGCGTTTATATTAAAGTCCGGAGTATATTTTATTAGTATTTAATAAAAAGAGCTTTCGATAGATTCGTTCCGTATATTATTATACGTAAACTTAGTAGTTTTTAATAATAATAGCTATATATTTAGTATATCTTTAATAAAGTAACGTAAGTATTGCTCGAGGGTTTAGTTAGTTCTTTCCGTCTACTCGTCGGTTTGTGGGTGGAATGTTATAGAAAGCTTTCTTTTAATTTATAAGTGTTTATAGATATTTTCTTAATACGCGTTTATAAAGATAAAGCCTTTATCCGATACGATCTTTTTTAAAAGCCCGTACTTTAGCTATACTTTTTATTTTAATAAAGATATTATCTCCGTAGTATTAATTATAGTCTAAATAAAAAAAAAGAAAGATATCTTAGTTAATTTATTAACTATAACTAAAATTACGTTTACTTTTTATCTTTAGTAATAAATTAAAAAAAGACTTATTATAAAATCTATTATAATCTTTTACTATAGTTTTATAAGCATAAGAAAAGGCTATAACTAACTATATAGTTTATATCTTTAAAGTTTCGCTACTTAATAAATATAGTAAGACTAAATATAATCCTTTACGAAGTTATATAAGCCCTTTTAGTAAAATCTTATTTTAATTAAGCTAATAGTCTTTTTAATTCTAAAATGCCTAACAACTAAATTATTATAATATAAACGTAGGATTTTACGTTAAAGTAATACGTCGCGGGGAACTTAAATACGTTCCCGGTAACAGAGTAAATAGTTTTTATTTTTAGTCTATTTATTATACGGATCTTCCGTAGCTTTTATATTCTTAAAATAGTCGGGGTCTTTTACTTACGTAGCCCGAATCTTTTTAGTTATAGTAAGGCTACCCGTTAAATCCGTAAAGTAATTATTTTATACGGTTAACGTTATAACTTAAGCGGTTAGCCGTTACTTTATAAATTCGCTTTAATATTATTTATTTCCGGGGTTAATAAAGTTCCTTTTAAACTCTTAGTAATTTCCGTCTAAACTAGTTATTACGTATACTATAAGACGTTTTAATAGTTTAAGTAAGAAATAAGATAGAGAGATTTTTAAAGTTTTTATTTTCTTTAGAAAAGAGTCGATTTTTTTTAGTCCCGTTATATCTTCGCGGGGGTTTATCTTTTTTTAAATTTTTTTAAAGTAATTAATTATATCGACTTCGCCTTTTAAATAAAGCTGTTTAAATAACTTATTTATTAGATTAGACATACTTAAGCGGTGTTTAATTATAAAGTCGAAAAAAAATAAATATATATACTAATAAACTTATTTATAATTTAATACTTTAATATTTATAAAAGTACGTAAGTTAGTATAGTCCGATAAGACTTTTACTTAATAGTTAGCACCTTTAAGATAATGCCTCCACTGCTTAAATGATTTAATAATAGCAAACATCTCTTAATCTAAAGTTCTATATCTAATTTCCGTATCTTTAAATTTACGAGACTAAAACGCTACGGGATACTACTTTTTATTTTTATATTAAAAAAGTATGCCTTTTATAATAAACCCGGAAATATCCGTCTTTACTTTAATTAAAAGTATCGGGTTAAAATAAATTAATAAAAGTACGGTAAGAAATATAAATTTAAGCTTTTCGAATACTACGATTTTTATAAGACTTATTTACGTTTTGCTAAGTTTTTTACCTTTTACTATACCGTTTAATTAATTATTAAAAAGCCGGCTAATCTTTACGAAATTTTTAATAAACCTTCAGTAAAAATTATAAAACTCGATAAATATTTAAATATCTCGGTATATAACCGGCTAAAGCTACTTTTAGATTGCTTTAACTTTATCGAGATTTATTTTAACTCCGTCTTTAAATATAATGTATCCGAGAAACGTAACTTCCGTTTAAAAAAACTTATATTTTTTAAAGCTTATATATAGCTTAGCTTTTCGTAACCGGTCTAAGACTTCCTTAACGTTTTTAATATATTCCTTTTTAATTTTAAAAAAAATTAGTATATCGTCGATATAAAAGATATAAGTAATATCGAAAAGTTTATATAAAGCTTTATTAATATAACTTTAAAACGTAGTTAATACATTAATTAAATTAAAAAAAAGTATTATATATTCGAAGTATTTATAACGAGTACGGAATATAATCTTTTACTCGTCTCTCTCTTTAATTTTAATACGATAATATATATTTTTAATATCGATTTAAAAAAACTATTAAGCTCTTTATACTTTATTAATAATTTCGTAAATAAAAAAAAAAACGTAGCGATTCTTAACGGTAATTTTATTTAACTTACGGTAGTTAATATAAAGTTTAAACAAGCTATCCGGCTTTAGTATAAACAAAATAAAGGCTTTAACTAAACTTTAAGAATTTCGGATCTAACCTTTATTTTTAGTATCGTTTAAGTATTCTTATAAGATTTTTAATTCCTTTAGTAATAATAAGTAAATCGTACCGTATAAAAGTTAAGTATCCGGTAGTAAATCGATGCTATAATCCGAGCTTTTGAATTAGGCGCGTGGCTCGCGGCCCGTAAAGAATATATTTTTATATTTTACGAACTCGAGAGAAGGTTCGAAGTTTAAAAACTCGGGCGGCTTTTTATCTTTATTTAATAGATCTACCTTTAACGTTATAACGGCGTATACTTTAAAAAATCTTTAAGCTAGTTTCGTAAACTTTTTAACCGAGATTTTTACGATATCCTTTAAGCGGTTTTTAAAGTATTAAGATCGCGTGTTAGCGTTTAATTATATATAATGTTTTTTTAAAGTTAATACGTTTAGTAATAGTAGGTGACTTTCGGGTAGTTTATTAACTTTTACGTAATAACGAATTATATAACGGAGGATATTATAAACGTCCGTTAAAATTACTAAAACTTTTTAAACTTTATATTATTTTATTCCGCTTTTATTTATAACGTAGATTTTAAGTACGGTGTAATAAGATAAGTAAAGCTTAAGCTTAACGACGAGTAATTATTTAATAAAGTCTGTCTTAACGTTTAAATTAAAATTTACGATAACTTTTATCTTAAACTTTTTATAAATCTTTACCGGTATAAAAAGTAGTTTTTTTATTAATAATATCGATAAACTAAAAAAGAAACTTTAATTTAGTTCGTTTTTTTTTTTCCCGTTTTTTAAGTCGTAATACTTTATACGGCTACTGCTTTTTTATTTTTATTTTAATAGCAATTTTTAAATAAATATCTAAGCTTATAATAAATAAAGTAGTTGCCTTTATCTTTATCTTTTTACGACGTAAGAAAGTAATTATTTCGCTTTACGGAACTACCTTTAACGTCCTTTTAAAACGAACCTCTTCGAGTACCTCCGCGGCCTCGATAATTCCCGCGGCCTTTACGTTAAAAGTTTTTTTACCGTTTATTATTCCCGTATTCGGCTATCTCGCTAGAATCCGCGTTTTTTTTAAACGAAGACTTGTTTTTATTCGCGCGGTTTTAAGCGGACTTTATAGTACGTTAAACTTCGTTTACGCGTATAACTATTTCGGTCTTATTAAAGCTAAATAAGATACCGTTTATAGTTAAATTGTTTTATAAGTCTTCGTTTAAGCCGAAAAGAAATATATTTACCGTAATTTTAAAAGGCATTAGTTTTAGCTTCGTTTTTAACGATTTAAGATAAGTATTAAACTTTATAAAAGTCTGGCCGGATAGCTGTTTCGTTTTCCGATATTTTATAAACGCGGCTTAGAAAATATTACCGGCCTTCGGATTAAGTATCTTTAACTATATTACGAAAGTAGGCTAAGAATCCGGGGCTTTTAGTCGTTCGGCTAACGGTAAGCTAGTTATGTATTCCTCTTAACGAAAAGGAAACGATGACTTTATATTTCCGAGTACTATAAAAATTTTACGGCGGTCGAAAGTATAAACGTTAAAAACGGTAATAAATATTCGTTTTATCGCCTTCTTTTATTCGTCTCTCTTTTAAAAAGTATCGGAGGCTTTATAAATACTTAAACGATTAATCTTAAGATTTCGAATTATCGGGCGGTTTTTAATAAGTTAATATCTTCGTTATATAAAATTATAAAAGTTTTTAAAAAAACTTTATAATAAAACCGTTTATTCGAAAAAAATATTAATCTTTATCGTTAAAAACGCTACCTTACGTAAAGCGTTTATAATTATCGTAAGTACGGGCGGGGACGACGCGAGACTTTTTTAAATATTAATTACGTCGTCGGTAACGTCTTCGATAGTCGCGCTTAAATTAAAACGAAGTAAGACTAAAATAAAAGTCTCGAAGGTATCTATAGCTAAAATCGTAGCCGGATCCTTTAAAAAGTCTTTAAAAATATTTATCGTTAAAGTAACGACGGACTTATCTTAAGTCCCGGGTATAATATTATTAATAAAAGCTACCGAAAGACCTTCTTTATTATCGGAAGCAGCGTTACGCGCGTTAACGGCCGTACGGGTACGACGAGGTGCTATTATTTTAAAATATTTAAAGAAGCTCGGGGTAGACGTTTTAAAAATGTAATGTTATAGTAAAAAAAAGTTTAGTCGAGTAGTTATAAATAAGTTAAATAAAAATCCGGTAATAATTTTTTAAAGGTAAGTATAACATTAATAAAAGTTTAAAGCGTATCCCTCTTTTTATCGATCGAAACGATACCTTTTTTTTTTTATCTCTCGTCTCGCCGTCGATTAAGTTTAAGCCTTTCCGTCCCCCCTCTCGGTAACGATATAAAAGTCCTTCTTTTAAGCTTCTAAACAAAGACGTCTATACGACCTACTAGATCTAAACGATTGTAAAGACTAGATACTAAGTCAAGCCTCCCTTTACGTAATCCCTTTAAGATCCTTTAATAGTCACGTGCCTAAGCACCTACCTAACTCTTTACCGAATCTATAGTCGGCTTACGGGGTCGCTTCTGTGTAGCTAACTAACCCGTTTATAAAGCAGTCTTAAGACTCAAGCCCTCTCTCGGGGTCTCGTGACTAATAGGGGTAAGATTTGTCGGCATGACACTTATTTACTTTTAGCTTCTCCGCCGCCGGGCCGTTACGTTAAGTAAGTGCCTCTATAATTCGGCGTTCGGAATAATACTTTTTTAGCTTCTTCGTAACGGCTTTAATAGCAGCGGTACGTCGAGTAATTATCGAAAACGGGGATAAGCTTTTAGTTAATCGAAGGTAAATACCGAAAACTAGTAAAGTAAGTACGATACCGGCCGGGCCTATTATGTTATTAATTGCTTTAACGGCTATTTAAAGCGATGTATTTACTGTTATCTTTAAAGCTTTTTTTTAAATAATCTCGTATACCCGTTTAAACACTTTATAATAACGCTTTACTTTACCGACGTTATAATAAGCTTTAATCGGTACCGGCTTAGTTTTAAACTTAAGTAAGGCGGCGTTAGACTAAAACTTTTAGCTAGTAAAGCATATATTTTAATTATATACGATAAAATCGAAAAGACCGGCGTAAGTGTCGATTTATGCCTCCCGTAACTTATCTTATACGTATTATATAGTTAGGTTTATTAACTATCGTATAGCTATAAAATTAATGCCTTAGTCTACGATATAAATATACGGTATGCCGTCGATATATATAATATCGACTACGATAATCCCGTTAAAGACTACATCGTCTTTTTTACGTAAATTAAACTTAAAACGTCGGGAAAGACTTTAATAAAACTAATATTCGTAGTAAAAGTCGTAAATTCGTTATAGCTCTTTACGATTCACTTCTTTAATGCCTGCCTTTATTAAAAGTTTATACAATTTCTTTATAAAAAGATGACCGAATCGGCGATATATACGTTTAAGCTTTATAATAGTATAGAAGCTTTAAGCGGTACGGGGGTAAGTTATCTTTTTAATAGTAAGAAAAGTATAGCCGAAACGACGGATTACCGGCGTCTCTTCGCGGGGTGACACTATTATATTACGTATATTATTAAAGTAATTACGTAGACGGTTAATATCTTTAAAAGATATTAAGAAAAAGGTGTCGACGGGAAGTATATAGAAAGTAATAATGCCGATAGGTATTTTAATTATTACGAAGCTTACCGACATAATATCTTTTATATCACCAAATCTTATTATAATACCTTTACCTTTTTATATATTTATTTAAATTTCCGGCCGTAACTTACGAAAAGCTATTAGTTAAGGATTGCCGTAGGTAGAGAATATAGCCGTACCGGTATCGACGATAAAGCTTATAAATATATCAGCTCCGTACCGAGAAGTCGTCGACACTATTTATATAAATAAAATAAAAAAAGTCGGGGTTAACTTTAAGGTATACGATATAGTCGTTAATATAAAAGGTCGGGGGGAAGAAAGAGACGTTATAAACGTTATAAATATCATGGCACGATGACTAGGCCAGAGGAGTCCCCGGTGAATCTACGGGGTTTACCCATAGCTGGACCAGCGTCGCGCCCCCCTAGCTAGATTGAGTCAGCCCCGGGGAATCCCCGGGGCTCGTCGAGGGCTAAGGTAGCGTTAGCCGTAAGGCTAGCGTTAGATTATACTTTACGTTACGTAAGTAGATAGATAGATGATTAGTTACGTAGATGCCTTTAGTATACTACGGGGATTTTATAGACTTAAATATATATATATTTGTTTAGCCGGCTATTTAAAAGGTAGAGGGTATAGATTAGACTTTATATATATCGATACCTACTTTTAAAAATTAATTAATAATTATCGATTATTACTTTAGTATATAATTTTTAATTAACTTTTATAATTCTAATTTATCTTTTATACTTTATTAAGATAATATAAAATAGTCGCTACCCGTTTAAACAATACGGCCCCGGCGGTAAACGCCGGGCTATCGACCTAAACTTTAAGCCTCGTTTAAGCGGGCCGTAACGAGTCTTTAAAAAGCGACACTTAATTAACTTAAACGAACGTCGTTATAGAAGACTCTTAAAAAAACCTTTATAAAGCCTTTAAAGCCTCCCCGACCGAATCAATCTTTTAATCGATTTAAAACACTATTAAACGACTCTAACGTTAAGTAGTAACGGAAGCCGTCCGGCGCGAGAAGAGCGATAATCTTTTAAATACGATAATAAAACATTTATTCCCGCCGGAAGACGCTATACTTTCGGAAAGAAAAAATTTAATTACTTTACTTATAACGAGCGTTTAAGTCGGCGTAAACTAAACTAACGACTTTAATAATTTCGACGTAAAGGAGGTTAAAAGATCCGGTATAAATAGTCTTTTTAAAAGATTTAACCGCCGTTACGATCGTTATTTTCCGTTTTTTTTTAAGCTTAAGTTATTAACGATTTATAAAAAGAGAGATATTTAAAAGCGTTAAGTAAAAGATTACTTTTAAGTAATTCCTTTCTATTATAAATTTAAAGACTTTAAAATAGGCGCGGTAGTCTATATACTTAAAGACGAGGCGCGAAATTAATAAGATAGTTACTTAGCTAATTTAAAGCCGGTAAAAAAAGCTGCGGCTTATAAATTTTAAACAGCTTTTATTATATAACTAAATTAAATTAAGCTAAAAGTTAAAAATACGTAATTAACCGCGATTTTATAATACTTCGTTTCTCCTTTTAATATCTTTTAACTTTAAAAGCTAAAAAGCTACTTTTATACTTTAAAGAGTAAAATGTTTTAATTATTAAAAGCTTTTAAAGTAAGCAGATTTTTCGTAGCCTTTAAGCTTAAGTTATAAACTTAATTATCTATTATAAGCCTATCCTCCCGTTTTTCCTTATAAAAAGTAGTCGAGAAAGCCGATATAATCTACCGTTCCGCGAAGAAAGGCGCGTTTAATAACTAAAGTTAGTCTCGTAAAAACCGTAAAACGGCGTAAAACTAAAACGTTAACGGCTTCGGGGGTTCCGCGAGGAATTTTAAAGGTAACCGTAAAGATAAAAATAAAAAAAAAGGTAATAAGAACAAGCGTAGTAAGCTAGCTACCGTAAACTTGTTTAATATTACTTATTTTTACTATAATAGGAAAGGATATTATAAAACTACTTATTATAACTTAGCTATTAGTAAGCCGTCGGCCGTTAATATTATATTTATTAAGTAAAAAAAAACGTTAGAAACAACTTCGTAAAATAAAAAAAAAAAAAAAAAGAAAACGGCTTAAATATTACTAACTTAAAACCGCCCCCGTTAATCTTTATTATAGCAACGTTTATAATAATAAATAAACTTCGAAACTACTATAATATTATAATCTCGATAAGCTTCGACATATACGTAAAAGTCGATATCGTAAAGATTAAATTCGCCCGCGTTAACTTTTTAAAAAAAAGCAAGCTATCGCCGTTAAACGTTAACGGGATTAAGTAGATTCCCGCGGAGACGTATAAGTCTTAAAAAGTTCCTTTTAAGCTATAAAACAACCGAGGCCGCTAAAAGGATATTACGAAAATTTATACGGTAATAACCCGATTACTTACCGACTATTTTATACTTTTAAAGATATCGGGGCTAACGGAGATAAAAGTTAACTTTACGCCGAGCGACTTTTTATAACATTTCCTTTTAAAACGATAAGACATTATTTTATTAAAACCTCGGTAGTTTACGCGAAAGGTTTTATAAAGTATACGAGTATATATAGTAGTCTTAATTAAAGTCTTAAGTTTTAAGGGCTAACTCGAGAAACTATTTATAGTTTACTTATAGATTTTATAGAAATTCTACGTATACTTTTATATATTCGATATTAAAAAAGCGGATTTTTTACTACTTTATTTTATAGCCGATTATTATATTAACTTAGTATTTAATATATAGTTACTATACGGTATAATCTACCCGTTCTCGTTAAAAAAACTTTTAATTTTATAAAACTACTTTAAAAAAGCCTTAAAGAAAAGATAAATTTAGGAATCTAAAAGCTTTACGGGCGCCCCGATCTTTTTTATATTAAAGTCGGATAGCTCGTTACGACTATATATTAATTACTAAGGCTTAAACCGTATTACGATTAAGAACCGTTATATATTACCTTTAATTAACGACTTAATGCTTAAAGTTTAAGACGTTAAGTATTTTATTAAGATAAATATTAAAGATACTTACTATCGCCTTCGTATTATAAAAAGAAATAAGTAAAAGACTACGTTTAAAACGAGATATAGTTATTATAAATATACCGTTATACTATTTAGCTTAACTAATGCTTTTATTACGTTTTAAACGTATATCTATACGGCTTTATAAAGCTTACTCGACTTATCGTACGTAGCTTATATAAACGATATTTTAATTTACTTTAAGACTCGAGAAGAGTACGAAGAATACATTAAGTAAGTCTTAAAACGATTAAATAAGTTTAAGCTTTACGTTAGTTTTAAAAAGTACGCTTTTTTTTAAAAAACCGTAAAGTTTTTAAGTTATATCGTTACTTTTTAAAGAATCTTTATAAACTTTAAACGTATCGTTACTATTTAAGAATAGCCCGTCTTTAAGACTTACTATAACGTTTAAGTCTTTTTAAGCTTTTATAACTTTTATCGTAGCTTTATTAAATATTATATAAGGATAGCTTCTCCTTTTAACGTTTTACTTAAAGGCTTAGTAAAAAGAAAGAAGCCGGGGAACGTTATTTAAAGATTATAAAAAGAATAAACATTC
The DNA here is from genome assembly GCA_029299165.1 of Ophiostoma himal-ulmi. Classification (NCBI taxonomy): domain Eukaryota; kingdom Fungi; phylum Ascomycota; class Sordariomycetes; order Ophiostomatales; family Ophiostomataceae; genus Ophiostoma; species Ophiostoma himal-ulmi. The sequence continues at coordinate 6,563,330 of JANSME010000001.1, forward strand.
AACCTTTTAAAAGACGCCTTTGTATTAACTCTTTTTTTAAAATATTACGACCTTAGTCTTTTTTACCGGGTTAAGATAGACGCGTTAAACTTTGTAATAGTAGGAATTTTATTATAGCTTTTTAAAGGCCGGTAGTATTTAATCGCCTTTTAGTTTAAGAAGTTTAAGGGAGCCGAGCTTAACTATAATACTCCCGATAAAAAGATATTCGTTATTATAGCTTTTTTCGAAGAATAACGCTACTACTTTAATAGTACGCCGTAGTCGGTAAAAGTATTAACCGACTATAAAAACCTTTAATTAATTACGACGTAAACTAAGCTTAACGGCCGATAAGCCCGTTAAATAATAAAGCTTATACCGTTTAAATTTTAAGTTAAGTATAAGCCGGGATTTATTAACTTTACGGACGGTGCTTCGCGAAAGCCCGACTTTAAGCAAAAGATAGACTTTAATACTATACTACTAAACTTAAAACGTAAGCTTAACGTTATATAGGCTACGTTAACCCGGGGGATAAAACAGGGGATCTATAAAAATTCCCCGTAATTTAAAAAAGTCTACGACACTTAAATATTAGTAACGATTATTATAATATTATAAAGTAGTAAAGGCGATGTTATCGTTAATATAACCGGCTCCTTAGACGTAAGAAATAAGAAGTGTAAGACTCGTTAAAAAAGATATTTTAAGTAAGTACTACTTACTTAAGTTACGGCTACTATTATAGCTATAAATTCTTTTAATATCTTAAAGTTATTTAATAATCTTCGTTCTTTAATTAAAAACGTTTAAAAAGTAAACCCCGAGTATTAAAAGACGGTACGTACCGTAATTATAAAGATACGTCTTTATATTCCGGTAATTAGTTAGCCGACGATATTACGGATAAATAAAGCTTTTAATTAAAAAACTTAATTTATTAATATAAATAAGCTACTCCGTAAAAACGGCTTAGTCTATATATTAAAGAAAGCTACGTTATAGCAAGCTATTTTCGAAGTATATTATAATACCTTAGAGGTAAGATATTTTAAAAAAAGACGTACGTTAACATTTATTAAACGAAGGTTTTAATAGAAAGTAATGGTTAAATATATAACGGATTACGTAAAGTCTTATAAGGTATGCTAGTCTTCGAAAACTCGGAGATATTAATTATATAACTCGTTTTAGCCTTTACCGATCCCGAGTTAGCCTTAAAAAGAAATTTCGATAAACTTTATTATAAGCCTTCCCCCGGTATTTAACGGGGATAAAAAAGACGATGCTATCTTAGTTATAGTCGATAAACTAACTAAGTATTACTTATTCTTATTAACGTTAATTACGTTAAAAGCGTCGGAATTAGTAGACTTATTAATAAAGGAGGTGTTAAATAAATACGGGCCTTTAAAAGGAATTGTCTTTAATCGGGGTCCCGTCTTTACGAGTAGTTACTAAAATAAGTTTTATTTTTAGCTATAAGTAAAAAAAAGATTATCGACGGCATTTTATTTATAAATAAATAAATAGATAGAAAGAGTAAACTAAATACTTAAATAATACTTACGTAGCTTTATATAAAATAACTAAGTTATATAAGCAACTCTTTTCCCGACGGTATAGTTTACTATTAATAATACTTTTAACTCTTTTATTAACTTAACACTTAACGAAGCACTTATAAGCTATTTACTTACCTTTATTATAATCGCCGAAGACGGCTTTCGCGTAAAGGGGGTACCGGCCGTTAGTTAACGAATTTAAAAGCTATAAACTTTTAAAGAAGGAGTTAAGAAGCGTTTATAGTCCGTTTAGGAAAGTTAAAAGAAGTACTATAATAAAAAGCATAAAATAATAAAGTTTTAGAAAGGAGATTAAGTTATGCTATTTACTCGGAACTTTAAGCTAAAAGTATAATATAAAAAGCTAGCCTTTAAATTTATCGGGCTTTTTATAATACTCGAGCGTATAAATAAATAAACGTATAAGCTAGCCTTTTTTAATTAATACGACCGGCTATATAATATTTTTTTAATTACTTTATTAAAATAGTATTAAGCTCGTTAAAAAAAGGTAAGAAAATCCTTAAAGAATTTTTAAATGTTAAACCTTAAAGACGATCTTAAATAATAAAAAGTAAAGAAGATTTATAGTAAAAAAACGGTAAAAAAAGAAGTTTTATATTTAATTTAGTAAAAAAGATAGCCTTTAAAATATAATTAATAAATAAACGAAGATAATATTTACGTATTAAACTTACTAACGGACTACGAAAGAAAAAGTAATAAAAGAACTAAACGTAATAAAGTTTAAATTTTTTAAACTAAAACTTAAGCTAGTTTTATATTAAAAACGTTTACTTTTTCTCCGTTTAAACGCGCCTCGGCGTATTTACGTACGGCTTATACGGTAGTTATTACTTAAGTTTTTATAGCCGCGAACCCGAAGTCTTCCGGCCGTAAACGCAGTAAATACAAACGACTTAGTAAAGCCGGGGCTAAAACGGCCCGCGCAACTTCGATTATATTAGTATAAGCTACTTTTTTCTTTTATAATCCGTTATTAGTAAGTAAGTAGTTAACGAAGCTAAGGATATTACTTATTAAGTTAGCCCAAAGCTTTATTAAGTTATAAACGCGGCGGTAGCTATCTATAATTAAAGTTACGGCGCGGTAATATTTACGGAGGCGCTCGGCTAAATTATCGTTTAAAGCGAAGTCGACGCGAGTAGCGGTAGCCGCCGTTATCGACTAAAAGACGTATAAGTTACCGGCTAAGAGGCCGGGGATTAAACGGTAATTACTTTTTTTATAGTAAGACCGGTAAAAGTACCGTACGAAATTAACGAAAAACTCGTATTTAAGTAGTTTTAAAAATAGTTTTAGTATCGTTAAAGTATAGAAGTAACGAGCGTAAAGTAACGTTTATAAAGGCTACGATAGTAGTAACGTATTATAAACTATAAAAAGCATTGCTATAGCTAAGCTAATAATTAAAGTAAGCGTAGGCGTATTAAAACCGCCGTCGGATTCCGACGATAAAAAGCTATCGGTAGCTACTACCGTCGTGCTTTTATTATTAAATAAAAAAGTAAAAAACGGCGCGAAATCGTCGTCGTTATAATCGGCTTCGTTTTAAAGTATAACGTTATTATCGTTATTACTATTAAAAAAAATCGAGTCTTTTTTATCGGACTTTATTATTACTACGTCTTCCTCGTCTAATCCTTCCTCCTTTATCCTTTCGTTACTATTATCGGCTACTCCCGACCGGGCCTTAAAGTCTATAAACATACCTTTAAAGTCAGCCTCCCTTAACGAATTAACGAAGTCTCTTTTTTTATTAGCCGAGGTTAAAGCTAAGCTATTAAGAGAAGCGATAAAGGTCTTAACCCCGTCGTCTTAACCAGCTACCTTAAAGGTAGTCGCTTCCTCCTTTAAAAGCCTAATCGTAAACGCTATCTCTTTTTTTAAGCGGGCGGACTCGTAAATAACGAGTCGCGTTACGGCGCGTTCTTTTTTAAGACTAGGCTGTTTAGTTAGCTATTATAAAGAATCTAAGAGGATATTATTAAGGCTTATTATTGTATTATTAAGGCTATAAATTATAGTACCGAAAATATTAATAATAATTAAAAGAAGAGAGGTAAGAAAGAACTTTAAGGCCGTAGACGTTAAAAACGACGACTTTTTTTTAGCTATACTAACTATCGAGGCAGTCGGCGTAAATTTCGGCTAAACGTAAATTTACTTTACTCTCTCCTTTAGCTTACTTTTACGTTAGTCTATTAACTAATAAACATTACTTATACTTTATATAAAGTAAAGATTTACCGTAAAATCTACGGTATTTCCCTTATCTTATTAGTTTATATTTTTTTCTTTAAAAAGTTTTTATTTTTATTTAATTATTAAAGATTTGCCTACGAAGATTTGCTTTAAGCTTTACTTACTTCCTCCCACATCTTACCCTATAAGACGTCGGGACGACACCCATTAAAAAAAAGATAATTGTCATAGCACGATAACTAAACTAAAAAAGTCCCCGGTAAATCTACGGGGTTTACTTATAACTAGACTAGCGTCGCGCCTTTTTAGCTAAATTAAATCAGCCTTAAGGAATCCCCGGGGCTCGTCGAGGGCTAGGGCAGCGCTAGCCGTAAGGCCAGCGCTAGATTACACTTTACGTTACGTAAGCAGATAGACAGATAACTAGTCACGTAGATGCCCTTAGCACACTACGGGGATCTCACAGACTTAAATATATATATATCTGTCTAGCCGGCTATCCGAAGGGTAGAGGGCATGGATTAGACTCTATACACATCGATACCTACCTTTGAGAATTAATCAGTGACTATCGACTATTGCCTTGGTGTATGATCCCTAATCAACCTTTATAATAAATGTCTTACTATAGTCGTCGTCTTCTTCGTCTTCTCCTTCTCTTTCCAGCTTATAAATAAGACTATCGTAAAGGTCTTTAATATCTTTAACACACTACTACTCCGCGTCTTTAATAACGATAAAGTATTAAGCTGTCGACTTAAAAAACTTTTTATACTACGAACGTTTATAAACGTCTTTCTTAGCTTACGTATAGTTATTTTAACGGTATCCCTCCTTTCTATAAAAATAACACTTACTTTATAACTTATTAAAAGCCTTATCGTAATTATTAATGTTTTTACGTTAATATATACGGTTAGTATAATAAGTAATCGTCGATACGGTAATAATATAGTTATTATAAAACTTCCGTGCTAGTATTACTTTATAACGCTCGTATATAATAACCTTTTTTTATAACGTTATTACTATAACATTAATATTCTTTTCACGACTAACGATAAAATTAATCGCTACGTATATAACGAGATTAGCTTTAAAAGCATTTACGAGACGGCTATATAAAACCGTTAAGCCCTTTAATTTATTAGTTAAGCACCGTTATATACGTATAGCTTTATCGTAAAACTTTCTTACGATTTAAGACGTCGGCTCGTTAAGGTACTCTTTAATAACCTTATTTAATATTATAGTCGACTACCGTATATTATAACGACGTTAAAATATTTTAAATTTAAACCGTATAATTATATTATCTATTACTATTTTTTAATTCTTATTATCGACGAAACCGATATAAAGATTTTAATAATAGTCGAAGGCTTTACCTTTTATTATTATAATAAACAACGCCTTATAAAAGTAGTTAATATAAAGACCGCTATCTTAATACTTTAAAACGAAGGCTATAAACTTATACTTTAAGCTTATCTCGTCTATAGTGCTTTTATACTTAAAGCTTTTATTATAAGTTTTCTTAATAATCTTTATCTTCTTTAACTAATCCTTTTCGTTAAGTATAATATCATCTTCCTTTTCTTCTACCTCTAGTAAGCTTTAGCCTATAATACGCCGCTAACTTTTTTTACGAGGCTTACCAACACTTACCGAACGTTTATTCCCGCTACCGCTAGTTAAAGGTATATGTCTTTATTTAAAAAGGTTGTTTATAAAACGTTAACGTAAGGTAGCTTAAGTAAGTTAGTATTAAAAAGTTACGTCGTAGTCTTATTATTAGTTAAAAAAAGTATCGAATAAACGACGAAAATCCGTAAATTAAATACTTATATTATAAGTAAAGTAAACCGGTATTAAACGTTATAAAAAACGTTATATAATATTACCGAAATCGTATAAAGATATAAAGTCCTTTAATATCTCGAGTCTTCTTACTTTAACCGTCGTAAATAATATATAAAAGTTATTTTACTTATTTAGCTTTACTTAACGACTTTAAAAAAGTCTATCGATAGCCGATAGTAAGACTTCTTCTTATAGCTTATCGTTAAAAATTTATAAAGTAAATCTCTTAAGCATACGATTACGAACTACTTCCGGGTACGAAAGTATCTTACTCTTTACAATAATTTCGGCTACGCCTTAAATTATATAAATATCCCGGTTAAACGTTTTTTTTACGTAAACTCCGCGTTAAAGTATAACATCGCGTAGCTTTATCGTATATTTTAAATTTACGTCGACGTAATATTAAAACGTTTATTTCTTAAATACGTTTTAAAAAATGTTTATTAAATTTTTATTATACGTCGTAATAAAGTTAATCCGTTTTATAAAAGTACGGTATTTTTCCCGTTTACGTACCGATCTACCGGCCTTTTTTTTATTATTTTTAAAAATTTTTTTTTTTAAAACCGCCTTAAAGACTACCTTTAAGGCAGCCTTTAATTATAATTATACCTTTTAATTACTTATTATCGAAGTAAAACTTTTTTTCTTTTTTTTTTTTTTTTAAGTTTTAAAAGCCTAATAACTAATACTAAGTCCCTAGTCTCTAAATTACAATTATCGAGACTATCAGAATAGTTGTTTCTAGAATCACTCAAATCACTTATTTATTTCCACAGAACAACGTAGCACAATAATCTAGACACTACATACACGTAAAAGCGTATGTTCTGTCCTTTAATCTATGTACTGGTGTTGTTCTAAATGTCTGTCTAAAAAAGTGTCAAAAAGGAGCAAAAGTCGAAGCCCCAAAAGTAGCGACACGCGAGATTAAAAACCTGGACGTGGTCCGTGCGCAGAGGTCCTGTGGCCCGTGCGTTGTGGCTTAGTGATGTAAACGTGGCTTGACAGCTCACCGCCTTGCTGAGTCATCCTGTCAACCGACACAAATGAAACAAACCCATATCGAGATTGAAGTGTAAATAGTCTAGCTATATCCTTGCAGATTGAGCGAGAACAACACGGGTACCAGGCTGTTTATCCATTTGATCCATCTCTATCGATTTCTACCTTCGTTTCAATATTGACTACAGATCGGAGCATTTTGTAAATGAACCGAAAAGTCTACGAGCACACCTCGGCGCCGACCTGCTTGACTCAGCATGCAGATACCCCAAATCAATGGAGCCCGATGGCGATCGCCAAGCAGCCTTTGTCATCATCGATAGCGGGGGACCGCTTGTCCACGTTGCGCGAGGTATTCTCGGCTAGCGTAGTTATTTTATGATTATTTTGTCGAATAAAATAAAGACAAGGCTGACAAATTGATAATCTTTTTTCCCCCCTTTTGTTTTTTTTGTTTTGTCTCCGGGCTGGTCGACGGCTCCCAATGTGTACGTGTACTCTACTCTGGATTTGTCTGGAAAGCCAAGGCCAAAAGATCACTGCAGCCGGCAGCAAATGCTACTTGGATGCTAGCTCGTACATGTATCGTTACGGTGTGTAGATACTGTCCGACCCCGAGAGAGGTCTAGTACCCGTACGTGCTCTGTAGTAGAACAAAAACACGGGTGAGAACCTTGTTCAGGTGAGGGCGGGGTGAGGCGAGATAAGATGGTGCACGTGCTGCACCAGGCAGCTACTGAGTAGAGGGGCAGGCAAGCATGCCCCTTGCTGGCGGCGTATGGGGTGTGTAAGCAACGATGCGATTCTGACGTCGACGCGAGACGAGCCATTTTATTTTCGTTTATAGTTTGTTCGACTACGAGTATTCGTTTTCTGAATAAGTCCAGTTGATAGGGATGCCAGAGCCAAGTGGCGTGCTCGTTTGCTCTTTGTCGACGGTAATGCAGTCAAGGGAGAGAGGGTGCACGTGAAATGGTATCATTCCATAGCGAAACTAAACGCCAACAAGGTGGCTGTGATGATGAATAAGACAGACATACGACACACCCAAGACCAACAGGCCAGCGGATTGACGCTTTATGCCGTCATGCTGTTTGGCTGGTATGTGCTTTCCAATCAGATTCTTTAATCGTGAGATGTGCTGGCCCGGGTTTGGCGCCGTCGTATGCACTCATGGCCAGCTGTCTTGCAGTCTATCTACTCAGTATTAATAGGAGGAGATACTAGTCTACTGTCTGTACAAAGTACCGAGTAGTGTATGGCTGTCTACGGAGTAGAGTGTCTACCCGTAGTATCAACTGTCGGGGTGTCGCCATTCTCGTTCCGTTGGTGTCAAGCTCGGTGAGCTTGTCATTGATATCAATGGACGCCTTGCATTTAGTTCTCTAGATACTGTCATTGCCATCATGATTGCATTTGCTCACGCAACTTGATCTGCACATATTGCACAACAAATGCCCGGCATAGCTCTGATGAGTCAGCATATTTTTATAACGATTATACAGTTGCATTAGCAGCCTATTTCAGTCTGCCTTCTGGAATACCCATACCCATAGTACCATACCCATAGTACCATCCATAGTATACCATCCATAGTACCATACAGCCTACCGTCTATCAACATCCGGCAAAACAGTTTTCCCACACCACAGTTCTTTGTCCTGAGGCCCCTCAGCTCTTCCTCGTCCTCTTCTCTTCTCTTCCCCATAACTTAATCGACTCTCTCTCGGGCACTAGACCATGAAGAAGGAGCAGGGGCAGTCTTTGTCATCCACGCTGAGCTGGCGCTTCTGGCCGTTATTGGCTTGGCCGTCGCTGTCGCCACGGCTCTCGCGCGGCTCGCAAATACATGTACGGCGAGTTTTGTTAGTATTTAATTAATTATCAGATTTATTTCATTTATTCATGCCGTGCTTGGACCGTTGACCTCATCCCATTCTTCATCCATGCCCCTCCTTTGCTCATACCCCCTCTGTAGTCACCATTAAGCTGCACGCCACCCACACCACTTGTTCTACTTTGTTCTATCGTAGCACGTAGCATGTATGTATTTTGTATTTTGTATTATGTAGTGTGTATTATGTATCATATATTCGGGTGCTACTGGACGGAGAGGGAGGTGATGAGCTACATAATACAAAACATTGATTGTATCATGCACGCGCCTCAGCACCCGGATTTTGTATAAAGTCGAGAGGTCCCCAGCTGTTTGCTCTTTGCTCCTGTCTGTCTTCATTCCCATCTTCATCTTCTTCTCACTGCTCTTCTTATAAACACACCTCGATACCATCTGACTCTTCACAAGCCCTTCTTCGCAACACACACACACACACAACATGTCTACCGTCAAGAACGTTGCTGTCGCCGGTGTAGGTTTTACCAATACAGATCAGCCATAAACACTATTATCATACTAATATCCCAGGGTACCGGTGTTCTCGGTGTCCCCATCGTCGAGGACCTCATCAAGAACGGCTTCACCGTCACCGTCCTGACCCGCGAGGGCAGCACCTCCAAGCCCCCTGCCGGCGTTGCCGCCGTCAAGGCCGTCGACTACAAGTCGGTCGACAACCTCAAGGCCGCCCTCGAGGGCCAGCACGCCGTCGTGTCCGTGCTCAACTCGATTGCCATTGCTGAGCAGGCGCCCCTGGTCGAGGCTGTTGCCGCCACCAGCTCGATTATCCGCTTCCTCCCCTCCGAGTTTGGCCTCAACTCCCGCAAGACGCCTGGCTCCGTCATCGGCAACATCCTTGCCGCCAAGACGGCCATTGTCGACCGCCTCATCGAAATCACAAAGACCAACTCCACGCTCAAGTGGACGGGCATCTCCAACGGCAACTTCTTCGACTACAGCCTGATCTTTGGCGCGCTCGGCAACGACGTCAAGACCAAGACCTTTAGCATCTACGACTCGGGCAACACCAGATTCGGCGCCGCCAACCTGCCCTTTATCGCGCGCGCCGTGACCGCCGTCCTCAAGCAGGCCGGCACCGCCGACGACAAGACGGCCAACAAGTACATTGAGATTGCCAGCTTCACCCCCACGCAAAACGAGATCAAGGCTGCGCTGGACAAGGTGTCGGGCTTCGAGTGGGCGGTCAAGAAGGTCAACTCGGCCGAGGTGCAGAAGGGCGCCGAGGCCCGGCTGGCTTCGGCTGACTTCTCCGTCTTTGTCGAGCTGCTGAGCGTGTGGCAGTATGCCGACGGCGCCGGCCACGCACCCGACACGACCAGCCCCGAGTTTGGCAACACCCTGCTGGGCCTCGAGTTTGAGACCATCGAGCCCGCCCTCCAGGAGTGGTGGTCCAAGCAGTAGACTGCTTTCCTGAGTAGTAAATACCACGTAAATAGCCTTGAGACATAAATATACATAAATACACATCAATATACATCAATATACATCAATATCCTGAATATTATACGCATTATATATAATATATTCATCTAAATTTATCTATATTTATCGTAACGAGTGCCTACTTGGCCTCGCCGCCCCAGCCCTCCAATGGCACGACGGTCGGCTCGCCCGCGTTGCGCACAACCACCCACACCACATTCGTGCCCCCTTCGTGCTCTTCTACGTTTCGCACTTGGTGCTCCGTCCATGCCGGGATAAATGCAAAATCACCAGCGCCAATCGTGTGCTTGGCCGGCTCCGGCCGGCTCTTGACCGAGCCGGCGTCGTGTAGGCTGCCATGCAGGCTGTCTTCGTCGTCGTACTCGTCAAAGTCTTCAGGCAGCGTGGCCAGCTCGGCCGTGCCCGACACGGCATAGACGATTGCCTCTTGCTCGCCGTTGTGGAACACGACCGTCTCGCATTGCGGCTTGACGGTGAGGACGGACGCGCACAGCGAGCCGCTCTTGTGCACAATGGCGTCGCGCAGGGACACGCCGTTAGCGACGCGTATTTGCGGCCTCGACTTTTGTTTTGTTTTGGTTTTGGGGGTACTTGTATTTGATTTTGATTTTGATTTTGGGTTTGATTTTGGGTTTGATTTTGGGTTTGGGTTTGGGTTTGCGGTCAGCGGCCTTTGCGGTTTATCTGATCGTTGCCGTTTTGGCTCTTGTAGATGTGGTTGCAGATGCGACTGCGACTGGGAAAGGAGAGACAGCTGCGACAGCTGCCCCCGTTCTGATCGGTCTGACCGGCCGCGAGGAAAGGTAGACCGCCACGCCACCGTCGCCGATGCATTGTCCGTAAATGTTGTATTCACATCGTCATCCTCGGCCACCAAGCCCTCGTCATAGTCGTCGTCGTCATCATTGTCGTCGTCGTCCTCCTCGTCCTCCTCGTCGTCCTCCTCCTTGTCGGCCTGGTCGCTCGGGTCGGCTTCGTCTTCGCTGTGGTGCGGCATCCCCGGCGGTCGGCGCAGCTCTTCGGCTTTTGTAATGTGCACGGAGCCGGGCATCAGCATTGGCAGGATATCCTGCAGAATCGGCAGCAGCGAGGCCATTGCGTGTGGAATGTGGATGGCTCCCAAAGAATGAGACGGGTGGAGAGTGGAAAGGTGAGGGTTGAGAAGACACGAAGCACGTGAAGGCGAGGCGCGTGTCGTCACTAGTGTTTACTCTCCAGGGGTTTACTCAGTATGAAATGGTCGAATGGGCGCTGGGACCAAGCCGAGTAGCGTGTGGGCTATTAATAGCCTGGAGGGTCAGACTTTAGACAGGGGCAGTTGGTGAGATGACCTAATTATGTCTGACAGTGTGCTCGGTATCTTGCGCGTAACTTCAACGACGACATGTAGACTTTTTTATATCAGTTTGATCACTGAAAAATCGCAAATATTCCAGTATATATATTGTAGAATAAAGGGAAAACTTACCTCTAGAATGGACCAAATCACTCGTGCCACAAGATCTCACTGCAACTGTCTTAGTCAGCATTTGTTTAACGTGTACTGTACGCAGCTATGCAGGACATTTATGGCATCGTCTTTGGTACGCATTTAAGCCGCTTCATGTCTTGTTTTTCTATCTACTCAATCGTAGAGCAGACTTGTCACTCTCACCTCGCCATCTCTCTCGACCGAGACCATCTACAGCACCCCGCACTCTGCACTCTATGTACTGGACTGAGGTCCACTGAGCTCCTTCCACTTTAGCTATGCAGTGACAGGCCCCACCATCCGCCGTATGACCAACATCCGGCATCACATCATCATCACCGGCCAGCCTCGCCTCCTCTTGCAACGTATTGCACGACTTTTTATGTGGAGCTGGAATTCACCACCTTTTACATACTCACTGCTGCACTGTTCAATTCTCGTGCTATTCGAGCTGTGCACATCGGCTGCGTTCACTTCCATACCGTCTCGGGCCTGGGCGAGCGAGGCTTATCTTGATCGCCTCAATGCATGCTCATGACCCGGTACGATCACATCCATCACCCGAACACTACTGGGAATAGAAATACCTAGAAATCCCTGGAAATCCCTGGAATCCCTGGAAATGCCAAAAGTAGCCTTTACCTCGCTCCCCGGCGAGCTCCTGTACATCATCCTCTGCCAGCTCGGACCGCAAGACCTCGCCAACCTCTCGACGACGTGCAAGGCGCTGCACCTCCACGCCACCGACGACCGGCTCTGGCAGGCTCTCGTACAGGAAAACGTCCCCGGCATCGATGTCGCGTCTGCCAAGCTGCCGGCGCCCATCACGTCGTTCCGCGAGCTGTTTGCCGCGCACCACCCGCACTGGTTTCTGCCACGGTACAAGCTCTGGATCAGCAGCGAGGGCATGACGGGCAAACTTGTGATTGCGCGCTACGACCCTAGAAGGGCGTGCATCGAGGGGTACCAGCTGCTGGCCGTCGAGCCACACGGGGCAAATCACCCAAACGGAGACACGCAGCTCGAACTCGCGCAGGACTTGTTTGGCAGCCGGGAGGGCGAAGACGAGGCCGAAAGCAGAGAAGACATTCACATCATGATGAGCGGCATCGAGCTATTGCCGGGCAATGGATGGGCTGTGGTGCCTGCTATACCGTTCAATCCAGACATTCATCTTCACATGGACCGGCCTGTATTCCACCTGGGCCCCTGGCTGGCCGAAACCGAGCAGGAGGCAGAAAGTCGGCGACAGGCGGAAGCAGGGCCCAGAATAAGAACTGGTCAGCACACAGGGCCCTGGCCACTGCGGCCAAACAAACGGATTCTTTCCCCGCGGCGACAACAGCCAAGATCAGGCGATGACGACGCGTCACCAGATCCACCAGAACCATCCGGCCCGAGCGACTGGGTGCGGCCGATTCCAATCGAGAGCAGCGCAGGGCAGACTGTCAACGTCCAGTTCCTCTATGCCCGCAATCTTTCACCACAAGAAGAGCGGTTCCACAGCACATTCAGCCTCGCACCGGAGCTGCGCGCCAGTCCGCCTATCTGTGTGCCAACGATTGAGGCACTCACATCCAACGGGACTGGATCAGAACCATCTATATTCTGGCAGCTAGCGGCACCAAAACTGCTCGTGCTGCCGGCGAGGGGCACCTCGGCGTCCCGCGACCCGGACCATATGCATCTCCCCCATCCCCTGTACCGCGTGTGGCCGCCTCCAAACGTGCCCACGCAGATACCCGGTGCGCGTGAATCACAATTGCCGGCAAGAGAACACCGCATTCGCTACATCTCAATGGGCAACGAGGTTGGCGCTGTGCGGCCGTCCTACATGCGCGCCCAAGACCACCCCGAGAACATTGCGCAGGTATCCGACCGCGGCTTCCACATGCGCACGTGGTTGAATCCGCCACGGGTGCCCTTTGGACTTGTATCTGTCGACCCTGGCGAGGTAGACCATGGCAGGCTAATGTCGCCCGAGGTCATGATGGCCGCATTCTCAACCATTGACCCATACTACTACACCCCGACAGCAGACAAGCCGTTCCGCGGCATCTGGGTAGCCGACTACGGCGGGCACGGCTGCGAGTTTCTGTTGATCCACCAGCCGGACGGCGATGGGGACGGAGACGGAGACGGAGACGGAGACGGAGCGCCTGCCGGCAACGAGAGCGCAGCCATACCCCAGCTGGAGACTGAGAGCGACGAGGAATATGCCCGCCGCCAGCAGGACAGCCGCATCTACCGCGGCCGCCTCGAGGCCATCAAGCTCACGGGCGACCCCAACGTGCCGCGCGGCGAGTACTCGTTTTTTGCGCCCGACCTGAGTGCAGGCCGTATCCTCAAGCACGGCCGGTTTGCAGGCAAACGGATTCTGCCGGCACAAGGGCACATAGCCGGACACGGCTTCCAAAACGACCGATATGTCATGTCGCGGATAATCGCCGTGTCCAACGACAAGCTGGCGCAGATCTGGTCCGGCCGGTCGTACCTTAACTACTACCATCGCGTCGACATTGACCAGTACACACGGCCGTACTAGTCGTAGGTTTGCAGCGTTTATGTTCTTTCGGGGTTGTTATTATAATTTAATTGTTATCTAATGAAAAATACTCAGTATCTGTTGCTGTGCTGGTGCTGTGAGACATCCAAAGAATGCGCCGCTTGCGTCGTTCACATGCTTAGTGGCCTATGTAAGCCGTATTGGCGACAAAAGGACCGGGCCCACTCTGACGTCAATCGCTGCGTATGTATATAGATACAAGAAGCTCCTCTGATAGCTCTGCTCGCATTTGCATCAATTCGAATACAACCTCGACAGAATCTCCCTAAATAAAATGCCCTCACCAGAGGACTACCGTCTCGTCGTCTCGGCCGGCACCGACTACGACCCCGCCACCCATGTCCCCGTCGGCGTCAACGGCAACGACCCCCTGCACCTCTCCGGTCCCGGCGGCGACGTCTGGCTCAATGTCCGCATAAAGAACTTTCGCGGCAACGGGCCCAAGACGTCGGCCTACTTTGATACGCCCCTGCACAAGAAAAACGACGACACCTATGGCATCGGTCTCTGGTTCAAGCCGGCCGAGGGGCACTCCATCAGCGGGGAGGACCTGCAATGGGGCAACGATTTCGACGAGCCCATCCGCGACCATCTGCCGCCCGGGTTCGGCACGGCGCTGCGGATTGTCAAGTGGTGGATCGATCCGGGCATCGACGGCGATCCGTATGCGGACAAGCCGTATCTGTACGGGCCGGCCGTGAGTTCGTTCAACCGCGTGCATGTCGCGCTCGGCGAGGGCGCGAGCGACGGTAGCGACGGCAGCGACGGCAGCGACGGTAGCGACGGCAGCGACGGCAGCAAAGCAGCGCAGAGCGATGCGGCAAAATCTCACAGGACGGACGGCAAAGGCGCGGCCGGCACGGACGCCCCGACGACCAGCTTTGGTCTCTGGTTCGACGAGGGCGGCGACGACGCCGGCGTCCGGTGGCGCCACGAAATCGGCTGCCCGGGCGACGCAGGCGAAGACGGCGACATGGTCGGCAAGGCGCGCATGAAGTGGGCGCTCGACAAAGAATCCGCGAGCAGGTGGGCCTGGCGGCACGGTGCGGGCTACGGCATGGACTTTTACAACGGCTATCTCGACTTTGACGCGCTGGCGCTGCGTCTGCCCGGATTCCAGATGCCGCTGCTGCGGTTCTGGGACGGGCAGCAGGCCCTGCGGTATGTGCTGCGGAACAAGGAGACGGGGCAGGTGTATCTCGCGATTGTGTTTAAGCTGGAGAAGATTGAGGGAGCAGAGGGAGGGGAGAGGGTAGAGGGAGGGGAGGCAGTTGACAAGGGAGACGAAGCGGCTGCAGACGTGAATGCAGACGATGTAGACTAGACTAGATGCAAGAGAACAATCCGATAGACACATACCCGAGCCAGCCCAGTCTGCCGGTGATCAACTACGCTACGTGCCCAACCCAAGATGACTGTCTTTTGGCCGCGAGACTGCCCCTAGACACCTCGACGCAGACTCGTATATCGTCCTCTCTGGTCTCGGTGCCGCCCGCCTGTCACGACCCCATGGTCTCACTCCTGTAATGAGGTGATGCAGACCGTCTCCAGGCCACATGGGAACGCAGTCGTTTAGTCTGTATACGCTGTCCATCTGCTTGTCTGCCTGTCCTGGCTGGAGCTGTTCCACCGGCGGCTCTTGTCCGTATTTCGTGGCTCTACCTTTTTTCCCCCTTGACGTCCCTGACTACCCTGACTTCCCTGACTTGCCTTGTCTTCCCTTAACCCGTCCTCTATCTTCTGCATACAACAAGCAGTGTTACACAGAGTGCTCGCTTCCATTGTTTTGCAGTGCTTGCTGTACTATATCCAAAACATGTTAAATTACAACGTCGAGATATCTTGGGGTAGGACAGACATGTAGGGTAGAGAAAAGAGAATTGAGCATGAGGGCATAAGAGACAAGAGAAAGAGACAAGAGACAAACGGGAGACGCAGTCATCACGCGAGTAAACATAGACAGGGGCGCGTACAGCGAGGGACAACCCGGGACCGGCAGCCGCCCTCGGGTAGATGCAGGAACAATACACTGAGCAGATGGTCATTACAAGCAAACAAACGAGACAAGCAGCAGACGAGTCAGCAGGGGCTGTCGAATAAAGATGCAACCCGATGGCACAAAGACTGCAGACCGGCGCGGGTGGATGCATCGCCCCCTCTCTGTTTTATTTTGATTTGGTCCTGTTTTGATTTCCGTGCGTGCTTTTGATTCCCTCCGTTTCCTTTCTTTTATTTGCATTTGGGTTTGGCCTTAGTTTGGCCATCTTCGTCTCCTTGTTCTCGTTACTCGACCACGGCATGGTGTCCCTGCAAAGGCCATCCAAAAATAAACATACACGGCAGAGAGAGAGAGAGAGAAAGCAGGGAGCAGACACAAGAAAAGAACAACACGACCCGGCAGATGTGCTATATGACAAGTCAGCCCACACCCTCGACTCTTGTATCTCTTGTATCTCTTACCTCTTTGACATCTTTATTATATCTACTACCATCATATACATTAGAGTTTCTCCCGCTGTAGCCGCCACCCCCCGCCAGACCTTGTTCTTATATTCGCTCAAGTCGCTCCCGCCCACCTTGGATATGGTCTAGTCAAGAGTAGGTGCTGGTGTTGCTGATGCTGCTGGCGTTGCTGACTTGCTGCCATAAAGATAACAACTAACTAAAAGTGTCATCATCCACCACGACACCGGTGCGGGACCGCCGCTTGTCGCTGCACCTGTCGTCGATCCCCGAAGAGGCGGACCGGGATTCGCTGCACACTCTGCTTCACTCTCGGCTGCCTTTGCTATCGCCTGGCTCACCCACTTCTTCCATGCCGCCCATCTCGCCGCCGATGCCGCTGACTCCAGCATCATCCGTCTTTACAGTCTCGTCAACAACATCAACATCGGCAACAGCAACAGCAACACGTCCGCTGCCGCCGCCGCCATGGGACCGCACGTGCGATGTCAGCTTTGGGTCGTTTGACAGAGACTCCTCTGTCGATCTAGAGCACTGGAAGAACTCTGTTTCTATAATCTACTCCCTCTTTGGACGGTCTTTTGCGCTGCCTGGAAACACCTGCCCGTCGCGTCTCCTGCAACTACCAGATGGCGTCCGCCTCCGCATCTACACTCTCCTCTTGCCGTCCAGCAGCCGCCCTGTCCGCCTCAACCCGCTCGTCTTCACACGCCCCGTCTGGCCAGAAGACGCGTTTGGCACTTTGTCCTCGGTCTTTACAGACCCTCTTGTCCGGGGGCTGCTCAGAACTTCCTTTTGTCTTCGTGCAGAGGTGCTGGCCGCCATGTTCTGCACGCGCCGCTTCCATGCCGTCTTCTCGCCCTATGTGCGCCCGGTCGTTTGTCCCCTGGCCACCAGTTTCTTGGCACGATACGGAAGCCTCATGCAGCACTTGACACTGGAGCTGGACTGCACGCGGCTCGGGTACGGTATGCATCCTGCCGCAGCGGGTCTCCATCCGGGCATGCTGAGCATGGACACTCTTGTGGGCGATGCTGTCGCGTCCATACTTTGTAAAACGCAGTCGAGCATGAAGCCCTCGATAAAGCTGGTGGTGCTGTGTCGGCGGTACTATGGAAAACGGCCGGGATCAGCAGCATCGGGCGAGCCGTATGTCGGCCCCGAAGTGGAGCGCGTCGTTGAGCAGCAGCTCTGCCGGCTCGGCGGTCTTGTATTGTCGGCACGGCTCGTCGGCTTCACAGCCGACTTTTCAGCCAGGGTTCTCAGCGCACTGAACTCGGATCCTTCTCAAGACACCACGCGGCATGCGCCGTCCGACCTGTACCCCCTGCTACCCGGCCACGGGGCATATGTCGACTACGGTCCGGAGCTGGGCATCTGCCTCTCATCAAACTCTGCACTTGCGCCGGTCGTATGGGGTGGAGGCTCTGGTGCAAGTTCTGGCCAAGAACTGTCGATAGACTCTTTGACGGCAACGGCACTGAGCCGGTCGTGGATGATCCGAGTGAAGCCGAAGCCGATACGTAGCCAGCCAGCACAGACAGTCGGCCAGCAGCGCCCAATGCTGGCTCTGTTTGGTATCGCACGCAATAATGGCCATGCGAGCGCTGCCAGAGACGGCGGCAGTTGCTATTTCGTGGGTGCGCGTCTAGCGGCAGCTGGTCTGGCCGTCGGTGTTGTGGGCTCTCCACTGCGTCTGGGAGCGAGAGGGTCGTCTCCGCCGAGACTGTTCCCGTCGCTGTCCAATCTGTGCAAATCGGACTCGGTCTCCTCTTCGTCGTCGACTTCTTCGTCTTTCTCAACCGCGTCGTCGTCGTCATCTACATCCGACTCATCTGTATCGTCGGCAACTATAGAGACCGTCGAAACGATGGAAGCAGTCCCCGGCCTCTCTCTGTGTGCACAAGACGAAACGGACATTGGTGAAGCATGGAGGGTCGGACTGGCCGATATCGAGCCGAGTGTCTCGTCGGCGCCAAGGTCGAGCGCGGACAGTCGGCCGAGGAAGCTGCAGAAGCTGCAGAAACGACAGCGACCGCCGAAAACGCGGTGATCTCTCTTCTTTCTTTTATCTTTTATCTTTTATTCTTTGATCTCTTGATTCTTTGGTTTTCCATTTCTTGTTTCTCGGTAGATACCCAATCATTCAATATAACCAGTTCGTTGTCACGGCGAACGTCAAACGAGGAAGAATATAGTCGACGTGTCTGCTTCCCGCAGCCGATAGCCCTCGGTCGGTGCAGCTGTCGACCCTCTTCACTCTACTCACTTATCTACCAGCATGATGTGACAATATCTCAATAGAGTCGTAGTGCTGTCTTGCCTGGATTGCGTGCACGGGTCGTATCTTGTTGGTCCTTCCTATTCTGTGCTGCTCGTCGTTCCTGCTATATAGTGCTTCTCTCGATCAATTGATGCTAGTCGTTGCTTCCTTTCGCATTCCAATTCGGCATGCTTACAAATCATCAATCACGTCTCTCTTTGTCCCGAGTCGCTTACTTTTCCATCGGCGCATCATCAACCATCAGACAAGAACATTCAGCACAAAAGCACTGCGTGTGTGCGTGGTCAACCCCAGTGAGATGGATGCCACACCAAAAGCGATCGCCGTACGGGAATAACATCGGGGAAGCTAGACCATGTCCTGGCGTGGAGAAAGAGGAGAGAAAAAGGGAAAGGCAAGCGAGAGCAGAAAGGCGGTGGAGAAGCAGCAGGAGGAGAAGCGGCTGCCTGTATTCGAGCACTAGAGAGTCTCGCTCTAAAAAGAGCATCTGCGCAAACTGTCATTGCATCGGTGCATAGCACCCTGTCGACTTCTGCCATCAGAGACATGCACGCCGTGGTAGCAGCTACGGCCCGATCACCACAGAGGCCCGCTTGGAGGAGTCGGTGTATCGATACATCAAAGGGGGCGCAATGGAGGATAATGTTGAGGCATGGATATAAATATAGAAGCATATAAGCTGGACATGCACGGGAATAAGGACTCCATCCTTCTGCCCACTGCGGTCGGGAACTAACAAGCTTCCAGCAAGGCCCCGTGTGCCAGCAACGCCCTTGCAAGAACATTTCTGTATTCTATATCTTGGCTGTTGTGACTCCTGGTCGATGCTGCAATGTGCTTCTGCGTCTGTCTCCTCACCGTCACCGCCACCGCCTTCGGCCATTCGCGCTTTGATGCAATATAGTCATTGGCTTCTCTGGTATCGTTGATTATCGTTGACTGTGTCTGATTTTATTATTTTGTTATTTTCGTCTTTATCTCTTTGATCTCTTTGATTTTACTCTGATTATTCTTTGGTTTATTTGATTATTGTGTTCGAGCAATAGTCCCTTTGTGCCGGCTGTGCATCCCCACTCTTGAATTGCTCGTCTCGAATTTGCTATAAATCGTTGTTGTCCGAACAGAGCATTCGTCTCTTCTCAAGTCTCACTCTTACTTTCTATATCTTACTATTGCCGTTAGTCTTCGCCTTATTCCCCATCACGCTTTCGCAATCGTTTATCTCCAGAGATCCACATGCGGAGATGTTATCTTAGCCCGAGCAGACAACGGCTGTGGTTTTTCGGCATACTATTCAGGCTTATTGAGTCATCTTTTTTTCAATTTTTTTCATTTGTTCTCTTTTTATAAGTGCTTGTTTTTGTTTGAGGTTTGTTCTTGTCATTCTTCGAGTGAGCTGGATAAAATACGGTCTGTTCACTGTCAGAAAGGAGTCGACGAGATTTATAGTCTCATGTCTCGTTGGAATCAGATAACGGGCAACTCTGATCACATCGTCTCATTGTATTGACAGCCATTGACAACCATTGACTGCCAACGACATCAACGACAGAGACATCTACAGCATCATGTCTTCTTTGACCGCTCCGTCACGGTCCAGTCTGGATTTGTCTACCGACAAGGACCAGTCCAAGATGGCGGACAAGTCCAACACCGGAACCGGCACCCGCGTGTCCATCTCAGACGCATCTGATACGGCCACCGATGTCCGCGTCGAGTACGACTTGTATGCGCCCGTGCCCGTCTCTATACATGAAAACGATGCAGACAAGGCCGATCCGGCGTCTCTCCCGCTCGAGTACCGCTACTTTACCTTTGACACCCCGCTGCCATTACCAAATCTCTCCTTGTCCTCTTCCTCCCCCTCTTCCTCTTCCTCTTCTACCTCGGATTCAGCGCCACCGGCCCAGCCAGACCTCATGCCGTTTGTCGACCCCCATCTGTGGCCCGCCGCTCGCAAAAATACAATGCTCGCCCTCTCCTGCACCGCCACCTACCTCACTGCTTACTCGGCCGGCGCCTTCTCCCCCGCCTCCCAGCGCATGGCCGACGCCTTTGGCGCCTCGCTCTATGTCGTCCTGTTCGCCGGCATCACCACCTTTTGCATCGGCTTCGCCCTCGCGCCCATGCTGCTCGCCCCCTTTAGCGAGTACAACGGCCGCTACCCCGTCTTTGTCATTGCCGGCTTTGTCTTTGTCATTGCCCAGCTCGTCTGCGGTGCCGCCCCGCACCTTGGCCTCATGCTCGTCGCGCGCATCTTTGCCGGCATCGGCGGCTCCGTCTTCAGCACCATGGTCGGCGGCGTCATTGCCGACATGTGGCACGCCGAGGGCCGCAACACCCCCATGACGCTGTTCAGCGGGTCCGTGCTGCTGGGCACGGGCTGCGGCCCGCTCGTCTCCGGCGTCATTACCTACCGCACCACCTACCCCCAGAATCAGGCCGACAGCCGAGCCAGCACGAGCCCCAGCGACCCGTGGCGCTGGATCTTTTGGCACCAGGTCATTGCCGACCTCGTGCTGATGATTGCGCTCGTCTTCTTGTTCCACGAGAGCCGCGGCTCCGTGCTGCTGTCGCGCAAGGCCCAGGCGCTCAACCAGTGGTACGAGGCGCGCGAGATTGCCGGCTACTTTGGCGTCTGGATGAAGCCGCAAGACCTTGCCGCCGCGCCCGAGCGCACAAACCCCACTGCCGCGCTCATTCCTTTGTCTGCTGCCGAAAAGGAAAAGAGCTCAGAGCCCCAGAGCCGGCAGTCGACTGTGCTGTCGCCCGTCGGCCCCGTGGCGCCCGCCTCGCCGCAGCTTCACCGCGTCCGCTGGGTCGTCAAGGACGACGAGGACCGCACCACCCTGATGCGCACCATCAGCATGTCCGTCTACCGCCCCTTTCACATGTTCTTCACCGAGCCCGTCGTCTTCTTCTTCTCGCTCTGGGTCGCTTTTGCCTGGGCCATCCTCTACCTCATGTTCGGCTCCCTCTTCTTGGTCTTTGAGACCACCTACGGCTTCACCATGGAGCAGGCCGGCTATGCCTTTTCGGCGCTGCTGATCGGCGCCGCCATCGCCACCGTCATGGGCCTTGTCCAGGACCGCATCCTCATGGCCACGGCCAAGCTCGTCTTGCCCGCACGCCTCCACAACCATGCACGCCTTCGACCGGGCGTGCCAGAAGGCCGCCTCTATACCGCGTGCCTCACATCGGTACTGCTGCCCATCGGCCTCTTTGTGTTTGGATTTACGTCGCGCGAGGACGTCCACTGGGCCGTGCCCATGGTCGGTATCGGTCTGTCCACAATTGGCATTTTCGCCGTCTACCTGGCCACGTTCAACTACCTCGCCGACGTCTACCACCGGTTCGCAAGCTCGGCGCTGGCGGCCCAGAGCTGTGCGCGCAACATCCTGGGCGGCATCTTCCCGCTCGTCATGCACGCACTCTTTACGCACCTGGGCACAGACCACGCAGGTGCCTTGCTGGGTAGCATCGGCGCCGCGCTGACACTTGTGCCGTGGGTGCTGGCCTTTTTTGGCGAGTCCATCCGCCGCCGCAGCAAGTTTGCCATGTCCTTGGCTTAGTAGATGTCTTTGCGTTAACGTCTCTTGGAGGTGAAAAGAGCATAAGCATATATATAATACCCATTGTAATAGTAATTATAGACATAGACAGCATAAATGTTTACTTTTTGAAGTAAATATCCTAATAAAATAATCAATCATTCAATCACATCAATCACAATTTTGTCTTCCGTTTGGTGGTGGTGATGGTCAGAGCCATCATCCGTAATCGCAATCTGATATCTGTGAGCCGTGATCCGTTATCTGACACCTGTTAGCTGTTAGCTGTTTAGCCGCAGCCGTGGACCGCACAAAACCCCGCCTCGTTTACAATGAGAATGAGAGTCTTCATAAAACCCCCGACAATAGCCGTTTACCTTTTATTGGTTTCCATCTTCTGCAACTTCAACTTACGCTTTGTCTCATTTACTTTTGTATCTCTGTACACCGAAAATGGCTCCCCGTCTTGTATTCGGCG
The DNA here is from genome assembly GCA_029299165.1 of Ophiostoma himal-ulmi. Classification (NCBI taxonomy): domain Eukaryota; kingdom Fungi; phylum Ascomycota; class Sordariomycetes; order Ophiostomatales; family Ophiostomataceae; genus Ophiostoma; species Ophiostoma himal-ulmi. The sequence continues at coordinate 6,586,145 of JANSME010000001.1, forward strand.
CCGGCGGTGTCGGCACCACGGAAAAGTCCTTCACCTTTACCTGGGACACCCCCGAAAAGGTCGCCGATCTTCTGCGCGAGCTTAAAGCTCTCGGCATCTCCCATCTCGACTCCGCCGCCAGCTATCCGCCCAACAATCCGTGGAATACGGAAACTCTGCTCGGCCAGAGCGGTGAATTAAAGCCCGGAAAAGAAGGCTCGACAGCCGCCTTCACTGTCGACACAAAAGTGCTCGTCCAGCGCGTCAGCACAAATATCCAAAAGGGCGTGGCCTTTCTGGCGCCCGCCGCCATCGCCAGCTCCCTCGATAAATCGCTGCAGCTCCTGGGAACCACTGCAGTGCACACTTTTTATGCACACGCAAACGACGGCGTAACTCCCTTTGCTGACCAGGCCGCTGCCTTTGACCGCGAAGTTAAGGCGGGTCGGTGCAAGCAGTACGGCCTCAGCAACTACTCCGTGTCGGCTCTGCGGGCCTTTTTTGCTGCCTGCGACGAGCATAGCTACACCAAGCCCGCCGTCTACCAGGGCATGTACAATGCACTGCAACGCACGGCCGAAGACAAGCTGTTTCCTCTCCTGAGGCAGCATGGCTGTGCGTTTTATGCGTTCAGTCCACTGGCTGGCGGGTTCTTGACGGGCAAGGTCACGGCGGCTCGTGATAGCCAGGACAAAAAGGCCGGTCTCGAGCGGACACGGTGGCACGGTGCGAGTGCGTACTCGATATACACCAGCACATTCGATACGCCGGCCATGCATGCGGCGATCCGGACGCTCAAGGCGGCTTGCGAATTGGTGGCCGAGGGCGGCCCGGCTCTCAGTCTGCAAGAAGCATCGCTGCGGTGGCTGCTCCACCACTCGGCATTGTCTGACGAATACGGAGATGGCATCATCTTTGGAGCGAAGACGGTCGAGCAAATCCACAGCAATGTAGCTGAGATGCGCCGTGGGCCTCTGCCAGAAAGTGTCCGCAGTATTGTTGAGAACATGTATTCTGAAGCCACCAAGAAAAGCGAGAGTTTGTAAGTAGCAATGTAGCACAAGCTTTTCTACATCAAACCAAAATAATCAAAAGTAGTTATTCAATATGTCCAATATATCCAGCATATTCAAAACAGATCAACCTGGATCTATCGCCGTTTTTGGCATTTTTCATTCTTGCCGTAACTCAGCAGCGCTTTTGCACTGTCTCTGGAAAAAAAGCTGCCCAGGAAAACAAGCAAGCAACGCCTTACTTCCACATGCTAAACTGGTTATATAACTGAGCAAACAGATAGAACAGGTAACCAAAAATAATAAAAACAAAACATAACATCATCTGGTATAAAACGGAGCAAACTGGAAAAGTATCCAGAAGATAATCATAAAGGAAAAGACCAGTGGCATCTCAGGGCGACGTCACGAGTGCAACCAAAAAGGCATAATTGCTGAGCTTGAGCGAGATAACCCGTCTCTTGGGGAACTCGGCATTGATCACAATACGACCGTTGCTAAGTGTCTGCTCGCCAATGGTCTCCGACAACTCAGCCCAGCGCACACTGGGCCGCACGCGATGCAGCTCAGACACGATCATATCGCTCCAGACACCCGAAGCCACGCCATTCTCCATCAAGAAAAAAGGGTTGAGTGGCGGCACGGGGAACTCAAGGTCGACATAGCGGATGCGAAGGTACTCGAGCCGGTTGAGGTGCTCAAGCGACCGCACACCTGATAGCACCAACGCTTCAAAGGCCCGAATAAAATTGATATCAGTGGCACCAGATCCCGACTCGTGCCAGTGGTTGACATGACGGCAGCAGTTTTTAACATTGAGCTCAATCGATTTGAGGCGCGTGTAGCGTGGGTCAGCCAGGGTGGCGGCAAGATCAAAGAAGAATCGGCATACACGGCCAGTGTAGGATAGGTGCTGCAGCGCGGGTGTAGCCTGGGCAAGCGAAGTACAAAAATGTATCTGGCTTGTGACCTTGAGGAAGAATGGCGGGAACGAAATCTCCTGCCGGAAATCGCCCTCGAGACACAGATCAAGAGAGGTGATGTTGGTGGGCAAATTGGGCAGGATGGTGGCCATGGACAGATAGCTCTTGGATTTGGACTTGCTGTATGACCCCCGCCAGTCGCTCAAGTTGGGCAGTGCTGCAGCAATATGTTGAAAGTCTTGCTCGCTGCGGATCAGGTTCCACTGGCCCTTGCACACAAGCGTACGCACAGTCTTGATTTCAGGTATGGCCAGTGCAGGCAGTGTCAAGAAATCCAAAGCGGATGGCATGCCAGGACAATATCGTTGTTGCCTGAACAAGAGTGCCTGTGGTGCCTTTTTGCGCTCACCTCCCTCAAGAGTCAGCACGCTCAGTTCCGAAAAGGTGTTTTTCAAAAAGAAAAAGGCTTCCTCGAGCGAGCTATTGTCCGAGGGTAGTGTATAGGCCGAGTTGGAGGGCTCATCAAGAGGACGCAGCATGGAGCGCGAGACTTTGGGCTCGAAAACGGGGAACCACAACTCGACATGTTTGACGTAGCCCCGCAGGTGTGGATGGTGACTGAAGTGAACAGTGGCATCGGCGAGTGTGCGGCAGGTCGCCTTGAGCTTGAGGCGACAGTACAGACGCTCCTGGATCAGGGTGCGCCAGGTCTGGGTGAAGCAAGCAAGTTTTGTCAGGCGCTTGTCCGGCCAGCTCTTCATCATGGGAGACACTGGGCATTCAAAGACATAATCTAGAATGAGCACCTGGATCTCCACAGGTAAATTGCACAAAAAGAGTCGCTGGTCGGCCTTTGGCTTGTAGAGGTTTTGAAGGTAGTCGTCATTGGGTGGTGGGGAGGGTGATCGTGACGATGGAGGTGTCGTCAGTGTGTTGAGGTCCATTTTGGACGTTGCCATGGGCCCGGACAAGCTGGCTGCAGAGGCAAGGATATTCAGGAGACTGTCGTCTAGGTGTCCCTCATCTTGCTCACTGACTGAATCTACGTCCATTGCATCGTCGTCGTTTTCTCCCGCAGCATTCCCATATCCATCTTCATTTCCATCTCCATTCCTGTCCTCAATGATTGACCCCTCGTCGTCATGCGCATCTTCATCCGACAGCACACCAAGACATCGTAAATCGTCTATCCGCTGGTCAGGCTGTGGAAAGGGTGTGCTACTTGGGCGTGTGGGGGGGACAAAGTCGTGCGATCGGGATTCCAGATCTGGGGAAGGACTGGGTGGGCCCGGTGAGACGGGGTTTGACGCCGTTGCAGTTATGGAAGACATATCGACAATGGCGTCGACAGCGGGTATGCTAACAGAGACAGACATAGAGGCGGGGACACTGACGTTCAGTCGTGGTGGCCGCGGAGCCCGGGTGTCAACGGAGAAGGGTGATGCAGAACGGCTGTCGACGCCAATTTCGATTTCGCTGCAATCGTTGAGACCGTTATTGTCGACGGCGGTCGACGGCACCGGTGGTTGCCATAGAGGCATAGTCGAGCGAGGAGATGGTGCAACCGGTGATCAAGTCGAATCGCGTAGCAGATGCAGATGCAGTCGCTAAGGCCGGCTTGCGTTCAGACAATGATTTGCATAACCGTAGGATGTGGTTATGAGTCTATAGTCGCTTGTAGTGGTCGAGATAGGACAACAGCCAAGAGGAACAGGCTCGATGATGAAGAGAGGCTCGCAATCGAGATAAGAGCGTGCGGGGTGAGAGAATGTTGCAGAAATAACGTGAATAAATTGTCAAAAGTTCAAGTCAAAGAAGACTCAACGATTAACATAAAAATAAAAAAATAAAAAGTACTAGGGGACCAGTAGGTGTCAATCTTGTATTGTAGTATAGTTCTGCGACTTGCAAACTTGTAGTTGGTCGAATGTGGAGAGGAATGTCTTTGTTTGTCGTGCTTGTGGCGTAGCGGGAAAGGGATTGGTGACGGGCAGGTCGACGGGTGGGCAGACTGGGCAGATCAACGCTGTGCTGGCAGACTGTGTTGGAGGGTGATTGGGCAGGTGCTCTGCCGTTTGGTGTCTTTTTGTTGCTTTTTATTGCATTTGAACTGTTTTCTTTTTCTGGTTTTGGGTCGTTTGTCAGATTGGGATCTAGCGAGTTGGGCGTCTGGTGTGGTCCGGCCGGCGGACGTGAGTGGGCAGGTCCAGAGTAATGGCCGATAGACCAGAAGATTGTAAGACTGAAAGGGCAGAGACTAAAAGACCACAATTCAAATGCCTGCCGTCAGGCCTTTGGTCAGGCTAGGGAGGATGGTCGTGTGAGACTTGGCTGGTTGAGATTGGCTTGTTGGAGAACGTCTTGCGGGTGTTTCGGTTGCAGGCGAGGGAGAGGGCGAGCAAAGGCGATTCAAGGAGAGCCTGAAAGAGGAGAAGAGGAGAAGAGGAGACGAGGTGATGAGGTGATGAGGGGACGAGGAGACGAGGAGTTGAGAGGCTGAAAGCTGAGGAGGCGATGAGGGCCGGGAGCGGATGTCTGTAGCAATGCTTAGGGTGTGGGGAGAAACGAGTGTCTTTAATGGCAGAGCGCAAACGGGAATGTTGAGCTGAAGACGCAAGGGTCAGTTGTTGACGAAGGAGAAATGGAGGGGAAGAAAGAGACAAAGAGACATGGACATGCAGTGGTAAAGGCCAAGGGATCAGATATTATCAAAAGACTAGCAAAAGATGAAGAATGAGATTACAGAGGGATGAGAATGGTAGAATGAGGAAAGGGCTAATGCAGCAGTGCGACCAGGCCAGGCCAGGCCAGGCCAGGCCAGGCCAGGAAATGTAAAATGAAACGGCGGCTAACTAGGAAAAAAGAGACTATGCGTAGGCGGCGGGCAAACGGCTGGGTTAGATGGTGTGGCCAAACCAAACGGGCGCAAGGCGGAATGGACGGCTGGCTGTGTGTGGGAAGGGGTAAAGAGAAGATGATTGCCAAGATGAAAAGGTCAAAGTGAGGCCAAAAAGTGAAGAATCGTAGGCAGAATCTCAGATGCAATAGAGGTAGGAGAGGGGAAATGACGAGACAAGACGAGGAAAGAGCATGTCAAGCTTGGAAAGAGCGATGAGCGTCGCTGCCGTTGTGTTTGATTACGACATGGAAGGCTCTGATGGCAGGCGTTCAACACTGCAAACAGCCTCATCTCGGCTGACCAAAGAAGAAGGCGCAGTCCACCAAACAAGATTGCTCCTCCCTATTTTGTTATTATTTTAATTATCGGTATTATCGTCATTTCCCAATGCTAAATCGCGAGACTGCTCCTGAGATCAACCCATCACGGAAAGAGCGATCAAGCGTGGGACCACATGCACCTTTGCCATTTCCCGTTTCCCAATTCAACCCTCGCCTTGCCATCAAAGGCATAAAGTGATCTTACAAGTCGCAGGTCTGGCGCCCCATAAATGTGTGTAATTTCCATTTGCTACACTAATAAAACTTAAATGGCCCATAGATGGCCCATAGACTCCCGCGCATGCCCATAATTTCGGAAAGACCCCGCTGACGAGCAGATACGCGTTAAGTGGTTTCATTATATTGTGATCACGTGTCCTGTGTAATCGGAATTAATCTGCATCGCGGTCATCTCATCGAGCGTCGATCAGCAGCCCAATTTCGGCCACGAATGGCATGCATCTAGGGCTGGCGGTAGGGGGCTAGATGCCAGCAATGTTGATTAATTAATGCTCTGCAAATCGGACATAGCAGTGATAACTCTCCAATGGTTCCCATCAGCAGGTGGCATTCCGGCTGTCGGTTTGCCTTTTGTTCAATCAGAATGCCATTGCTTTATTAAATTCTCAAGAAATCAAGAAATCAGCAAACACCGTTTGTTCACCTCTGCAAGTGATCACATTTGTTTTGCGAGGTTGATGCGATGTCTGCGTGGGACCCACCTTGTCTACACGTATTAGTTGACAACATACGACCAACGACACATCAACTATATCAAAGGCGTCGCCATGTACATTCAGGCAACCTTTTTATAGGATTTCCAGTGACATGTTCCTTTTTATTTATTTATTTTTTATTTATTTTTTGCTGCCGATTGATAGCAGATATTCAACTGAATTAGGTTTGAATTTAGGTTTCTTAATTTATGGTATCTTTTGTTACAAAATAATAAAACTTCAAAACTTCAAAATCTTGCATCGAACGACTTGAAGCATCAGAATTAACAAATAAAACAAGCTGGACTTTAAAATAAAAATAAATGGTAGGCATTTTTGGAATACAAAACTATCAGTACTCATAAAATGATAAAGTAGAGGAACCAAACCAGCAAGTCTGTCGGTTGACAGGATGACTCAGCAAGGCGGTGAGCTGTCAAGCCACGTTTACATCACTAAGCCACAACGCACGGACCACGTCTAGGTTTTTACCTTTACTTGTCGCCACTTTTAGGGCCTCAACTTTTGCTCCCTTTTGACACTTTTTAGACAGACATTCAGAACAACACCAGTACACAGATCAAAGGACAGAATATACACTTCTACGTGTATGTGGTGTCTGGATCATTGTGCTACGTTGTTCTGTGGAAATAAACAAGTGATTTGAGTGATTTTAGAAACAACTATTCTAATAGTCTCGATAATTGCAATTTAAAGACTAGGGACTTAGTATTAGTTATTAAGCTTTTAAAACTTAAAGGAAAATAAAGAAAAAAAGTCTTACTTCGATAATAAGTAATTAAGGGGTATAATTATAATCGGAGGCTGTTTTAAAGGTAGTCTTTAAAGCGGTCTCGGAGGGAGAAATCTTTAAAGATGATAAAAAGAAGGCCGGTAAATCGGTACGTAGACGGGAGAAGTACCGTACTTTTATAGAACGGATTAATTTTATTACGGCGTATAATAAAGATTTAATAAACATCTTTTAAAACGTATTTAAAAAATAAACGTTTTAATACTACGTCGACGTAAGTTTAAAATATACGATAAAGCTACGTAATATTATATTTTAACGTAAAGTCTACGTAAAAAAAACGTTTAATCGGGATATTTATATAATTCGAGGCGTGGCCGAAATTATTATAAAGGGTAAAATGCTTCCGTACCCGGAAGTAGTTCGTAATCGTATACTTAAAAGATTTACTTTATAAACTTTTAACGATAAGCTACGGGAAAGAGTCTTACTATCGGCTATCGATAAACCTTTTTAAGGTCGTTAAGCAAAGTTAAATAAGTAGAATAACTTTTATACATTACTTACGACGGCTAGAGTAAAAAGACCCGAGATACTGAAAGACTTTATATTTCCGTACGATTTCGGTAATGTTATATAACGTTTCTTATAACGTTTAATACCGGTCTACTCTACTTATAATACGGGTATTTAATTTACGGATCTTTATTGTTTATTTAATACTTTTTTTAATTAGTAATAAGACTACGACGTAACTTTTTAATACTAACTTACTTAAGCTACTTTACGTTAACGTTTTATAAATAATCTTTTTAAATAAAAATATATATTTTTAACCGGCGGTAGCGGGAATAAGCGTTCGGTAAGTATTAGTAAGCCTCGTAAGAAAAGTTAGCGGCGTATTATAGGCTAAGGCTTACTGAAGGTAGAAAAGGAGGAAGATAATACTATATTTAACGAGAAAGACTAGTTAAAGAAGATAGAGATTATTAAGAAGACTTATAGTAAAAGTTTTAAGTATAAAGGCACTGTAGACGAGATAAGCTTAGGGTATAGGTTTGTAGCTTTTGTTTTGAAGTGTTAAGACGGCGGTTTTTATGTTGACTACTTTTATAAGGCGTTGCTTATTATAATAGTAAAAAGTAAAGCCTTCGACTACTGCTAAGATTTTTGTATCGGTTTCGTCGATAATAAGGATTAAGAAATAGTAATAGATAGTATAATTATACGGTTTAAATCTGAAGCACTTTAACGTCGCCGTAATACGCGGTAGTCGACTATAATATTAGATAAGGTTATTAAAGAATACTTTAACGAGCCGACGTCTTAAATCGTGAGAAAGTTTTACGATAAAGCTGTACGTATATAGCGGTACTTAACTAACGAACTAAAAGGCTTAGCGGTCTTATATAGCCGTCTCGTAAATGTTTTTAAGGCTGATCCCGTTATATACGTAGCGATTAGTTTTATCGTTAGTCGCGAGAAGAATATTAATGTTATAGTAATAACGTTGTAAGAAGAGGTTGTTATATACGAACGTTATAAGGCAATACTAGCACGGAAGTTTCGTAACAACTATACTATTACCGTACTAACGACTACCTACTATACTAACCGTATATATTAACGTAAAAACACTAACAATTACGGTAAGGCTTTCGGTAAGTTATAAAGCAAGTGTTACCTTTATAGAAAGGAGGGATACCGTTAAAACAACTATACGTAAGCTAAGAAGGACGTTTATAAACGTTCGTAGTATAGGAAGTTTTTTAAGTCGATAGTTTAGTACTTTATCGTTATTAAAGACGCGGAGCAGTAGTATATTAAAGATATTAAAGACCTTTACGATAGTTTTATTTATGAGCTGAAAGGAGAAGGAGAAGACGAAGAAGACGACGATTATAGTAAGACATTTGTAACGTTTATAACGTCTTTTTCTTTTTTCCGACTTTTTATATTAACGATTATACCGTATGCCTTAGAGTTAGCCCCGACTTCTTTTACTTTATTTATATAAACAATATCGGCGACCTTTTAGTACGGAGTTAATATGTTTATAAACTTTATCGTCGATACCGGTACGGCTATATTTTTTATTTGCGGTAATCTTTAACTAATAGCCTTTCGTAAGCTACGGCCGAAGATTTAAATAAATATATAAAAAGGTAAAAGCATTATAGTAAGATTTAGTAATATAAAAAATACTACGTCGGTAAGCTCCGTAATAGTTAAAATACTTATCGGTATTATTACTTTTTATATACTTCTCGTCGACACCCCTTTCTTAGTATCTCTTAAAGACATTAACCGTTTACGTAGTTATTTCGATAATATACGTAATATAATAGTGTTACCCTGCGGAAAGACGCCGGTAATCCGTCGTTTCGGTTATACCTTCTTTACTATTAAGGAGATGACTTACCCCCGTACCGCCTAAAGTTTCTATACTATTACGGAGCTTAAGCGTATATATCGCCGATTCGGTCATCCCTCTATAGAGAGATTGTATAAATTTTTAACGAAAGCAGGTATTAAAGAAGTAAATCGTAGAAAGCTATAACGAATTCGCGACTTTTATTACGAATATTAGTTTTATTAAGGTCCCCCCCGACGCTTTAAATTTAATTTACGTGAAGAGGACGATATGGTTTTTAACGAGATTATTATAATTGATGTTATATATATCGACGGTATACCGTATATCTATATCGTAGACTAAGGCATTAATTTTATAGTTATACGATAGTTAATAAACTTAATTATATAATACGTATAGGATAAGTTACGGGAGGCATAGATTAACACTTACGCCGGTTCTCCCGATCTTATTGTATATAATTAAAGCATATGTTTTACTAGCTAAGAGTTTTAGTTTAACGCCGCTTTACTCGGGTTTAAGACTAAGCCGGTACCGATTAAGGCTTATTATAGCGTCGGTAAGGTAAAACGTTATTACGGAGTGCTTAAACGGGCGTACGAGATTATCCGGAAAGAAGCTCCGAAGATAACGGTAAATATATCGCTTTAGATGGCCGTTAAAGTTATTAATGACATAGTAGGCCCGAGCGGTATCGTACCTACTTTATTAGTTTTCGGTACTTACCCTCGATTAATTAAAAGTTTATCCCCGTCTTCGATAATTACCCGACGTGCCGTTACTATTAAGGCCGTTATAAAGGAGCTAGAAAAGTATTATTTCGAGCGCCGAATTACGGAGACACTTACTTAACGTAACGGCCCGGCGGCGAAAAAGCTAAAAGTAAATAAGTAGGTAAAAGTATAGCGCCCGTCGATCGGCTCCGGTAAGACGGCGACGACGGAAAGGTAGAAAAGACTTTATAAAGTGCGCGTTGTAAAAGATAAAGATATTATAGTAGACCTCGGTAATAGCGTAGTAAGCACGTTTCGGTCGATATCCGTGCGTATTTTTAAGTTTAAGCTTCCGGAGAAGGAGATTACCGCTATAGCATAAAAATAAATTAAGCGTCGTCGCGGTCGATTAATAAAATAAGCTACCGGTTAAGGCTCCGTATTAGACGGTATTACGGGCCGTAAACTACTATCGGATTCGGTTTTTATAGCTATTTATAGTAATACGGTAATAATTTAGCTGATATTACTTATACTATTAATTAATTATAACGTCTTACGACGTATAAAGATCTTTAAATTATTAAAAAAAAGTATTTTCGTACTTATACTACGTACTAATCTCTTTAACGGTATACGACTTTTTAACGAGCGATTTATCGATAAAATTAAACATACAGGCACTGCTTAAGTTATAAAGAAAAGCAGATTTATCGTTTAAGTATATAATAACGTTAGCAAAGCGGTAATCTTTACTTAATCGCCGACTATTTAAAAAATAAGTCAACGCTTATTACTCTTTATCGCCGCGTATAAGATAAGTAATAAAGGTTTAAAGCTATTATTACGCGATATCTCGCAAGCCTATATTCAGGCTTCCACCTCTCTTTAACGCGATATCTATATTAATCCGAACCGCGCGGTACGCGATATCCTCGCCTTCCCCGACAACGAAATTTTATATATCTTTAAGCTTTTGTACGGCGTCCTTGAGGTAGGCAACTATTAGTTCGTTATTTATATTAAGCACTACACTTATAATCTTAATATAACACCGTCGACGTACGATGTATATTTTATAATACGTAAGAAAGATATATTTAAGCTAGTAAGACTATAGATAGACGATACTTTTATTTTAGTTAATAAGGCTTTTACTACCTTAAAACAACGCGCTTTCGATAAAGCTAACTTTTTTACGAAGCCTCGTAATACCTTTATTATTAATAAAGACTTAAAATTTAACGACGGTATACTTATACTTAATAAAGACGGTTAATTAACTCTTTTATAAAATAGCTAAGTAATTAATATTACCCCCGTATCGGAGACTTTTATAATAAACATAAAGACGCGTAGTAAAGTAAGTAAGCCCCTTAGGCTTCGGTAGTAATATATAACGTAACGAGCACAAGGCGTTTACGTTACCTTAGTATATTAGCCGGAGGCGGCGTACGATCTTTCGGCGGTAATATAATATACCGACCCGGGCAAGGAGAAGGTTACCGTATTAAACTTTCGACTATAATAATAAATCGAACACCCCGATAAAGGATTAAAGTTCGTAAAGCTTAATAAGTTTACGTTTAAAGTAGTTACTTTCGTCGATACGAGCTTTGCTTTTAATAAAGACTTTACGTCTTAGTGAGAGCGAGGACGGGTACGTACTATCCTGCTATCTACCTAACCAACACCTAACACACCACTCCAATATTAAGACTAGGCGTGTAGGCAGGAGGCCGGGCTAGGCCCTCCTAGCTAGAGGCCAAGAGGCCCCAATTTATATTTATACGAATATAAGTCCGGAAAGTCTAGAAAGTAGTCGAAGAGGTTCGTAGTATACCGATCGAAGTTAATCTAAAGTCCGAAATTAAAAGTCTTTATTTTATTATGTCTTCTTCTTAATAAACGCGTCTTTGTCTATCACTAGAGGTGACAAACAAAACTCGTAATACTAAAGAAATAAAGGTAGCGGCAAGCGGTATAGTACGGCAAAATGCCGTACTATAACGCTTACATTAAATAATATAATAACATAAAATAAAACTAATAATAATATAAAAATTGCTAAGACAAAAATCAAAAAGAGAAATAAAAACAATCTAAAAATCTAAATATACAACACTTTAAGTCTTATATATTAAATTAAACATCTCCCTATCTCTTTTAAACTTTTTATCGGTTTAATAACTATTTAACTTATTTCTTAGCTGCTCGATTAGCGCGGCTTTAACGATCGACGTCTTTCTTAGCTACTTCGGCGTCCGCGTTACGGACCGTAAGTTCGTAAAAGAAGCTTTCCTAGCCCGTTTATTCTGCCACGGAGCTAGGGCCGAATTTAGTAAGGAAGCCTTCTTTAAATAGATACGCTAACCGATCGGCGTTTTATATTACGGCGATATTATCTAAAGCAATAATTAATTAATTTATAGTCTTTATAATAGTTAGTCTCGTCGGCGTTTAAGTTTTTAGTACGACTATATTAACGTCGGAACAATTATCGGGTATAAATAGTTGATCGTTATTATCTTCGTTAGCTTTCGATATAGCACTACCGTCGTACGGGTTGTTATATAAGCTGTTATTATCGTCGGCTAAGAGAGAAGCGATCGTCGGCTAAAGGTTAATAGTAACGGCTTTCCGCTTTTATTTAGTTACTAACGAGGCGTCCTATATTAAAATTACTACTCGGAGAGACGGTATAATTTAAGCATCGAAGCGATCGGAAATTACCTTCGCGGAGATACGAAAAGCTAGTGCTCGTTATCTTTAGCGGGGGATCGTAATTGCTAAAGGTTACGTAAGTATCCGGGTACGATTATTAAGTTAAGTAATGTCTATAAAGTAACTATTAATATCTAAGTAAAGGCTGATTTAAAGACTAACCGGAAAACGGATCGGCGTTACGTCTTTATAGCCGAGTTTTAATCGGATAGCCGTTACTTAACCGAAGACTATAATAATCGTTAAATTATCGATAGAGGCGTCTACTTTCGTTAACTTAACGATTTTTATATACGCTCGAAAAAACTTTTAAAAAGGTATAGTATTAATAGCCGACTTATAAAAAATAGTACTCTCATATTTTTTAAAGAAAACCTTAGTATTATTTAAGTAATATAGTTTATAAGTTTAATTATTTATTTATCCGGCCGATCGGATAAAAATAGCTTTATATACGGCGGTAAAAGTAATAATGCCGATAGTAGTTAAGTATTTTAAAAAAGCTTTATTACTAACGCGGTGCTTCGTACTTATATTAAAAGCTAAGAAATTATAACGGTATAAAGTTATCTTTAAGTAATCGACGATGCCTAAAGTAAAGTAATCGTTACTATAAAAAATAGCTAAGTAAAAACGACATTACTAAAAAGCTACGGCTACGGTTTAATTAAGGATGCCCTTTACGTTAGCTTAAACGGCTTTTAAGTAAATATAAACTAAGCCGTAAAGATCTTATAAGATTAGCCGAAGTTTAGCTTTTAAAGTGCTAAAGTAAAGCTATTCGTCGTTAAGCGCGAAGCTTTTAAGGTTATAAAGTTTAATAATATAAAAGTCGATCGTTATTTTATCGATTTTACCGTTATAGTATATAACGCGTATAAAAAGTTTAGCAAAGCTATTATAGACGTATTTTTATTATTGCTCGTTTAAGAAGTTGGTATTATAATAAGCAGGCCGATCCTTTAACTTAGCTAGTACTAAAAAAGTTATAAAAAAAGTAGTACGTAAATATTAACGGCTAAATACTCGATCGCGGGAGTTGATATTACTCGGCCATTATATTAACTCGTAGTCTTAAGCACGTTTTACCGCTTTACTAAAAACAAAGCTATTAGCAAGGGATGGGGCGAAGGCCGGAGAAGACTATACTTAAGTAATCCGAGACGGGGGTGTCTTTACTACTAATTTACGGAGGCTTTTACGTCTCGCCGGGGTCTTAGGAGATTAAATAGTAGCTAAGGTAAAAGCCGGACTCGACTTTAAGGCTTTTACTTTTAAAGTATTAATAAAGGTAAAGTTTATAATAGTAATAATAATAATCAGTAGTATAGAAGAAAGAAAAGAAGATTTAATAATAGTAAGAAATAAAAAAGAAAAGGATAGGGAGGAAGTTATAGTAATTTATATAAAAAAGAAAGAAGGGTAAAGAAAGGGTAAATAAAGTTAAATAAAAGACGAGATAGGTAATAAAAAAAGTATTTAAGTTAGTGAAAGGGGTGATTAAATTAAATAAAATAATATATAGTAAATAAAAAGCGAATAAAAAAAGATTAACGAATATAAATAAAAGAGGCTATTTGAATATAGCTATAGTAATAAAGTAATATAAAAATAAATTTTTTAAAGGCTAGCGTTATATAGCTATAAAAGAGAAGCTTATAAATAATACGTAAAAGTAAACTATAATCGTAGTATTAAAGCCTTACTATAAAAAGTTTATATAAAGTAGTAGTCTCGAGTATTTTATTTTACTTACTTATATTAAAAGTAAACTTAGCTTTTATAACATAAGCTACGTTAAAACTTTTAAAGGTAAATAAATAAACGTAATTATTATAATATAATAATTTTAATTTTTTTAATCTTTACCTACGATATATATCGAAAAACTTTCATCGACGAGTCCGATTAGCAATAACTCTTACAAACTAACTTTATTTTATAATTATAGCTCTTATTCCGCGATAAGTCCGGCTTAGATAAAGGCGGGTATATATAAATATATCCGATTATATAGCTTTTTTAGCCGACGGTAATCCTATCGTATAGTTTAATCTTAAAGAAGTCCGGCTATAAGCCTTTTTTCTATATATTAAGTCGTATACGAGTACCTTTATTTTAATTACTATTTGCGAAACTTACGATAAGACTTTATATTTATTATAAGAGTTGCCGTTGGCTATTAAAGATTTAGCTATATTATAGTCGACTTTAAACGTAGACAATATTATTATAAGCATAGTACGTTAACGCGTTACCGATCTAGCTGCTTTAACTTAAACTATTGTCGTAAAGAAGACGTATAGTAGCCCCTTTTATTATTATATAGCTAGGATTATAAGTAAGCCTCGCCGGGCACGTTCTTTTTTTATTTAAGCTTATAGCTTTAAGAACTTAATTTCTTACCGGTATTATAAAAATCGTTTCCTACGTATTAAAGTAAGATAGCTTAATAGTTAAAAAAGTTTAGTAATAACTTTATTTCTTTATTATGTCTCGATCCCCGAATATCGTAAAGGTGCCTACGGTAATTGTTTATATTTTTATAAAGGGCATATATATTCCTTTACTAATTAATTATTGACTCGCTTTGCCGACATTATTATTACGAAAACGTGCTTTAATAACGAAAACATCTTAAGGGCTCGGCCTTTTAATATACAAACCTATATTACGCGTAATATCGATATTAACTAAAAAATATAAGTAACTAAGGTTCGCGTTACTATAATCGGCCGTCGTAATAAAAAACGGGCGACTGCCCGGGCGGTATATAAAAAGAAATAGGCCGTAGCTCGAAAAGCGAAGAATACAGCTCGGGGTAGTTAATAAGGCTTACGTTTATATATTTAATAAGCGGCCGCGGCGTCGGCGGGGTAAATCGGCTCGAGGAAGTGTTTTTTGATTTTTTAAAGTATGCTTTAATTATAATTCGTTCTTAATAGACTAAATGCTAAACTTATCTTATTTAAATACTTTTAATTTATAAAGTATATACGTTCCATAAATTAGTATACCGTTTAACTATGCTAATATATAAACTTTCTTATTTAAAATTATAACAATCTTAAATAGCCTTCGTTATTTATAAGATAGCTTCTTATCTTTAAATATATTAATCTCTTTCTCGTTATTTTAGTAAAATACTATAAAATTTTCTTATAAATCTTATTTATCCGGCCGGTAACGGTATTTATTAACTTAATTTCGGCTAACGGCTAGTTTTATACAGTACGTTGTAACGCGTTTTATAGTAAATGTTTAATTAAACGTAAGCCGTTATAAAATACGTACTCGAAGCGTAATATAGTCTTTTATAGATATATCTAGTTTTTAATTTAATATACGCTATATTAAGATACTTTACTCGAAAAAGAGTATAAGTTCTCGTTCGAAGAGTAGAAAGAATAGTAATTTGTTATAAGACTTATAGACTATAGCCCGATCGGCTAAAAGCATACGTAGTAATTAAATATATTAGTTACTTTATTTACTATTAATGATTTTTATAAAGGCGTTTAAAAGCTTATAATATCCGCCTTTAACTATGCTATTTGCTTAAGAATTATATACCGAAGTAAAGACTCGCGGGATTTTAAGTTCTTTATAAACACGCTAAAGCTCGCCTTTAAATTCCGTGCCGCCGTCTACGATTACTATCAAAAGGAGGCTATGAGTAGGGATAATAACATTTATAAGAAACTAAGCTATATTACGAGAATTAACGGCCGTAAGTCTTTTAGCTTTTATATACTTAGTTAAGATATAACGGGCTTTAATTAAGTATTTATAGTTCGTTAACTTCGGTATATACTAAACGTCTATATAAATTTTAATAAAAAGCTATAACGGTGTTTTTTAAACGATCGTTTATTCGATAAAACGGCGGCCTTTTTATTTTATATACCGGGGGTATATACTTAATACTAAATCGATATCTTAGTATATTTTATTCTATTAATAAAACTAACGCATTTAATGCTAAGTAACTTACCGACCGCGGTAACTATTATTAATATATACCGTCTTAATTAATTATAACTTTATAGTATTTAATTTAATTACCCGTTAAGGAATGTCCGGGTTATTATTCTTCTTATTATATCGTTAAAAGGTCTGTCTAATATAAAAGAAGTTAATAACACGCTATTTAAAAACTCGGCGCGAGTTAAATGTAAAATCGGCTAAGAATTTAAAAGAGGTAAAGAACTTAATAATATCGTTATAGTCGTTAATACTAGTATTAAGCAATCTTACTACTAGCTAATTAATAGTCGATGTTAAGCCAAGGCTATCCCTTTATTCTTAGTAGTATACTTATGCATTAATAAGTTTAGCTTTATTAACTAAAGTGTTTATCCGATAAAGTAAAGAACGGTCTTAAAATAAGAATTCGTCGGCGTAAATGTCTAAATATTACTAGCTAAAGAACGGTTTCGTACCGATCGGAATCTCAGCTCCGATATTAAGTATTAAATTGATTTAGGCGTCGATAAAATCTTTAATTTCTTATTTTTATATAAAATCGTCGGGGTTAAATTCTTTATATAGACGGCGGGATAAAGTATTAGCTAAGCTATTCTTTATGCTAAGGATATGCTTTACTTCGAAGTTAAAGGTTTTAATTTAAGTTACCTAACGTATAATTAAGGCTTTAAAGACTTTAAAGAATATACCGTTAAGTTGATTATATAAAACGCGAGTATCTGTCTCGATAACGAATCTTGTTTTATATAAGTAGTAACGAAAGTTTTTAAAGGCTATAAGTATACCGCGGTACTCGCGTTTAGTAAAATCGTACGTAGCCTCGGTATTATTTTAAACGCTTAATACAAATCGTAAAGGGAGACGCTTTCCGTTAATAATTTAAAGGAGTATACTACTTTAACTAATAAGGCTAGTATTAACTTAAAGGATTATTTGTCCGACGTTAAGGGAATAGTTTAAGGTGATTAAGACAAAGGCAGATATAAGCTTCTTCTTTAGTGAGTTAAAAGCGTCTTATTTAGCATCTCTTTAAGTTTAGGCAGTACTTTTTTTTAAGAAAGTATAGAGGGGGATAGCTATAATAGCTTTATAATTTATTTATACTCGATAAAAAACTAGGATATTAAGAAAAGACCGAAGTTGTAAAAGATCGCGAAAGATAAGCTAGCTTATAATAGCTCGTACTTTATTTTTAACCGGGCTACGGCCTTTATTACTATAAATATAGTTAATAACTACCGCGCGGGATTGATATTATTGTAATTTTTTTATTAATATTATAACTTTAGTAAGTTCGTAATTAATAAGTACTTTGTTAATGTTTTATAAATGTTTTTATACGTAACGTCTAATCTTTAAGGCGACTTTTACTTCGTTATATATAGTAGTCGGGCTTTTGATTATAATATCGTTTAAAAATAACGAGCAAGTATTTAAAATTAGGCCGAAAAGTATACGGGTAATAATACGTTAAAACTAAGCTACCGAGTTAATGCCTCTTTGCGGTAATGTGTATATACGGAATAAGCCGATCGGAGTTATAAAGGTCGTAAGATCTTTACTTTCTAAGGCTAGCGATACTTAGTCGTATCTTAAGAATAGATCGATTAAAGTTAGTATTTTATATATAGCAAACTCCTTTAAGTATGATTCCGTGTTAAGAGGAATAAAGGCGTTACGGACTATATACTTATTGTAGTTAGTAGCATTATTAATTAATCGGAGCCCTCCGTCTTTCTTTTTAATTAAAAACTAAAGGTTACGGTATAATTTATAGCCTTCTTTAATAGTGCCTTTTTTTAACCTCGACTTAAGTAGCTTTATTACTTGATCGTATATAAGGCGCGGGATAAGAATGCTACGCGTTTAAAATACGTCGTGTGAAACTATTTTAATTACTTACGGAGGTGTAATAGACGGATCGACTCAGCTAATATATATAAAGTTTTAAGCTAAAGCTCCTTCTTTATTAAAAAGAATAGTAAACAGTTAATCGGCTTTAAGCTTTATTAAAGGTACGTTAATAGATTATATAATATCTTATAAACGTTCCGGTATTAACCGGTAACCGGGAGTTTTTTTATTAAACTTAAAGGTATATACTTTATTAAACGTAAAGTCTTTAAGTTAAAGGTTAGCCTTTATCGTAGCTTACTTAGTTTTTCGTTAATTTATTAATTTATTAAATATTGTCTCGTTATTCGTAATAAAGTTTACTAATATGACTTTTTAATCTTTTCTTTTATATAAAATATATAATTAATACGCCGGATTATAAGTTATTAGTTCGTTAACGATCGAGTAAAAGTATAACTTTTTATCTATACTTTTTATTGCTTAATCGGTATAGTCTCGGCGTTAAAGTTTAACGGAGTTATAGGCAAAGACGTTAAAAAGTAAAAAAGTAAGGACCGGTTAGACTTTTTTTTATATAAAAGATCTAAGATATAGATTTTTATCGTTAAGCTATGGCGTTAGTAAATTAATAAAGTGAAGCTTTAATCGTGCGTTTAATCGGCCGATAAGGAATTGTTGAGGAGTACTAACGTCGGCCGGCAAGTTTTTAAAACATTTAAATATACTATTAATAAATCCGTTACGCTACTAAGAAGATTAGACGTTAAGGATAAGACTTTTTAGCTTACGTTAATAATGAGGCGTGTATTATTAACGATTATACTAGCAAACACGTTACGGGATGCTTTTTTATCTTCGTATATAAAATAAAGCTAGACGTCTTAAGCAAAGGGGACGTTTAATAAAATAAAGGTATTATTAATACCGTTAAGTAAGATAAAGAAATGAATAAGGACTTTATAGTTGCCGATTTATAGCGTATACGAGGTTTTAGTTAAAAACTTTTTAGACGTGCTATAGAAACTGTTAAAAGTGGTTATTATAGGCTTTAAGACGAGACTATACGTTTTTATAACTATAGTTAAGATAATATTAACTTAAGAGTTAAAGTTTAAGATAATATAGACGCCTTAGCTATTAAACGGATTAAAAAACTTAATTAAAATACGAGGCAATTCTACGATTCGGGTAAGACGTATCTTATTTATTATCGTAGTAAAAGTATTAAGGCTAAAATAGGGACGTTTCGTAAGAGACGTAAAACTTAACGAGGCTATAAATAATAATTAAAATAGATTATTGCTATTATTACTTAAAAAGTTAACTACGTTAATTATAATACTAGGATTTATATTAAGTAGTTGCTTTTAGCTAGCTAAATCGACCTAAATAGTTTTAAAGACGCCTTTAGTAATGTTTTAAAAGTACCGAGTAAGGCTACTTATAAGTTACGGACTAATCCGAGCTATTTAAAAAAGAGGAAGACGGATTTTTTAATTTATAACTACGCTAACAATGCTCGCGATTAGCTTTGTTAAGTCTTTCACTATTAGTCTTTATAATAATATAAAAGTAGCCGGTATAGTGTCGTATATAGCCGAGGCCGTAAAAGAAAATAACGGAAAATGTTTAGTTAACGCGGGAATCGGTATTATTACTTATAGTATAGGACTTTACGCGCGGCTTTAAAAAGATCGGAGCTGGTAGTCGTAAGTTGGTACTGGTTAAAAAAGGGGCGTGTAGTAATTAGTCGGGTTAAGTTCGTTAATATCGGTATTCTTAGCTTTTACCCGCCGTTTTTTTACCGATTAGGTTAAGACTTTTGCTTAAGTGAAGAGTTTTTTTTTAAAAGTTTCGATCGTCGTTATAAGAAAATATATCGTTTAATTTAAAGTAGGTGACGTAGCTAAATATTATAAAAAGTTATTCTTTTAAGCTTTAAGGAAAACGATTCTAGCGTTAAAATCCGTAATTTAAATTATATTTAAAGTATAAAGGCGCCGAAAGATTTAAGGCCTACTAATATTTATATTTACTTAAGGGAGATTACTTTAACGTAAAAGGATAGCCGGGGTATACGAAATATTATTTAAGATAAAAAAATACTTTATATTAGTAATAACTTAAACACCGTTTACGTAAAGCTTTTTTATAGCTATAACGGCTTTAAAGAGTTGTTAACGATAACGAGCTACTATAAACTAAACTATATTACGAAGTCGGCTTTTTAGTTTTTAATATTATATAATCTAAGTCGCGATCGGAACTTTTACTATCTTTATACTAAAATAATATTAAACGGTAGCCGGGTAAAAGTTAATAATTCCTTCCGCGATGTTTTAACGAAAGGCCGGGCAATCTTTAACTTAATAAGTATTGTCTTCGTAATAAAAATAGATTTTACGTATCTATTAGTATTAGAGTGTTATAGTTTGTAGTTAATTATACTCGCTTAGGAAATCCGCTTTATATTTCGATAATACTACGAACGGATTTAACGACGAAGGCGTAATATAATTTAAATTCGTTTATACTTACAGCGACTTAACTTAGGCCGAGTAAGTCGAGAAAAGGTTTTAAGTAGTAATATAAGTATTAACTATGTCTTAAATAAAGATTAAGTAATTTATAGATAACTATTTAATAGATATAGTAAAGTACGGAGATAAAATCTTCGAATTCGATAAACGGGATTGAATGTTAGTAAAGAGTAAAACTACTTAGCCGATCGTAAGCTTACTAAATTACTTAACGAATTAATTTATAACAATAAAGAGAGAATCGGAAGGTAAAAATAAAGTTTAAGTAGTCGGTAAAATAGTTGTTTAAGTTGCTAAGGCTAGCGAGGCAATCGTAGCTATACGCTCGTAAGTCAAAAGCTATGTCTCGACTTAAAAATAATCGTAAACATATCTATAAAGTTAAATAAATAGTATAAATTAAACGGCCGTAACGTCTTTTTACGTATAACGAAAAATATTGCGTATAATATTTAACGAAAGAAGACAGAATAAGTCTTTAGTATATAAAGCCGAGTTTATATTTTCGTTAATACGACTAACGAAAAGACGTAGTTCGTAAAGATCGGCGAGCTACTTTATTGCCGTTAGATATTAACGGGATTTTGAGAACCACGACCGGTATTTTTATATAAGAGGCTTAGTTTAGTCGTCGTCTTATAAAGTAAGTTGTTTACGTAATTCGGTAACGAGAGTGTCTTATTACTATAAATTAAGTTTAGTTAAAGCTACTTAAACGGACAATATAGCCTTAGTCTTTACCTCGGGATCGTAATAAATATAAAAGATATTTATACCTTATCTAGCCGTATACTAATAAACGACTAGCTATTACGTAAAAAGCTTTAAGAAAGTAAAGACGTTAACACGCCGGAGCTATAAAGCTCCGGACGAGAATGCCGGAGGCAGTTGTAAAGCCTTAGTATTACCCGTAGAAAGTAATAAAGCAAAGCGCGGGTTTAAGACCGTAAGATTTATAGACGTTACGGTTATCGCCGTAACGGTAAATAAAGGAGTATACGATATAGTATAAAGTATATTAAATAAAAGTATAAGTATTATAATAAATAATAGTAATGTAATCGGTATAAATTTAAAAACTTTAAAGCGTATAATAAAAAAGAAAGGAAAGAAATTTAAAAGACGTAAAGAATAATAAAAATTAAAGGGGGGGGGGGGGGGGGGGGTAATTAATAAAACGTAAAGAATAGCTTTTTTTTACGAAGTATATTTAAGATTAAGTTCTTTTTAATTTTTTTTATATATAAGTAAAGTAGCTTTAAGCCCGTCTTTAAATATAAAGCTTAGTACGCCGTCGTACGTAGTTAAGTTTATAATCTATAATAGTAGTTATAGACTTATAGTATAGAGGTAAATTTTTTATATATTTATAAGCTTTTTTATTATTATATAAAAATAAAAAATTGCTGCCGTTATAATCGGATATATTAAAATAACCTTAACTAAACTTTTATACTTTTTATCTTCGCGATAAATAACGTTATTAAAGTACGCTGCTTATACAACTCGTAATCTTTTATACTTTACGCGGAGATCTTCGAAAAACTAACTACCTTTATAACTTATCTTTTTATATCGATTTTATTTATAAAAGAGACCGGGTATTCAAATCTTTTAATGCTTAGTGTGTTGTCGGTAAATCGTGTATATCTTATTATAAAAGATAGCCGATAAATAATACGCGTTCGTAATTAAATACCGACTTCAGAAATATAATTTATGCTTTAATTCTTTAATATTTCGATCGATCGGACTACTATTATAAAATAAAGTATATTTTATTACTTAAAAAAAAATAGTTAAAAAGAGTGGTAGATAAGGTAAAAAGAAGTATAACGGGTAAGGTTTAAATATTAAGTTAAAAGTCTTAGCTCGTCGGTACTTAATTAGTTTTTATTCTTCCTTATTAAATAATCTTAAAGGTATTTTTAATTAATGCTAAAAAAAAACGTTTTTATAATTAATCTTTAAATTCTTTTATCGCGGCCGTAATAATAAGATTTAAACGTTAACGACTATAGTAAAGCTTTCTTTTTATCTTTATTATTAGTAAGCTTTACAATAACGGGCTTAATCTACCGTTAAGCCTTATACTAACCCTTTATATATAGCAGCTTTATAAAATCTCTTTTTAAAAACCGTTTACCGCTAAGTCATGCCATTCTTTTCACTTATTTTATAAGCTTAAGACTTTTCTTATAATAAACTTTATCTTACCCGTATCGTAACTAACGATTAAGTATTCTTATAAATCGTTATTAAGTTATTATATCTAAAGAAGTAACATTTACTTAAATACTTAAAGTCTTTCGCGTATAGTCGCTATACGAAGTAGTACTTAGTTCTTATCTTATTATATAAAAAAAATAAAGTTGACTTACTTATATCTTAAGGCTGATTAAGATTAGCGCCGTCGCGTTAATTTACTATATCCCCGATTCGAGATCTCGGGGCGCGCCGTTGCTTCTTCCTTATCGCTACGACGCGCTTTATTCTAAGATCCGGATGTATCTATTATTAAGAGCGAGGACGGGTGCGTACTGTTTTACTATTTACTTAATTAACACTTAATATATTACTTTAATACTAAGACTAAGCGTATAAGTAAAAGGCCGGGCTAAGCCCTCTTAGCTAAAAGCTAAGAGGCCTTAATTTATATCTATACGAATATAAGTCCGGAAAGTCTAAAAAGTAGTCGAAAAGGTTTGTAGTATACCGATCGAAGTTAATCTAAAGTCTGAAATCAAAAGTCTTTATTTTATTATATCTTCTCCTTAATAGACGCGTCTTTGTCTATTACCGGAGGTGACAAATAAGACTCGTAATACTAAAGAAATAGGGGTAGCGGTAAGCGGTATAGTATGGTAGAATGCCGTACTATAGCGCTTGTACTAAATAATACAATAATATAAAACAAAACTAATAATAATATAAAAATTGCTAAGACAAAAATTAAAAAGAGAAACAAAAACAATCCAAAAATCTAAATATACAACACTTTAAGTCTTATATATTAAGTTATTAATTAAGCTATATTATTACGATATACGATATAATAAACAATTATAATATTATACACTAGTCGTTTATTAAATTAAAAAAAGTTATAAAGTCCGTCTTCGCGGTAAAGCTATACGTTTTTATATATAATTTTAATATAACTAGCTGCCTTAAAGCTACCGTCGACGATATTTATAATCGTTTTATCCCGTTAATAATTTATATAAACTTTAAAAACGTTTACGACGTTATTACGAAGCTAAGTATTACCGTTAAAAAGCGTTTTATAATCGACGTCGCGATACTTTATTAATTATATAAACGGAGAGAGATTACGGAAGTTTATTAAATCTTTAAAAAAAATAATCCGGCTAACGCGTTAATAAAACGGAAAACTAACGATACACTAAATAAGCTAATTAACTCGAATTTAGTAAATATTAAAACGTTAAGATAAGTCGAAAAGGAAGGGTAAAAAACAAAAAGGATATCGTAAAGTTTCCGTTATATATAAACAAATGCCTAAGCTTTCTATTTATTTTAGTACGTACTTTTTAATGTTTTAAAGTAAACTATAGCATCGCGACTTTAAAAAGAAAAAGTCTAGTATCGGTTAACAAAATGACTCAACAAAGCGGTAAGCTGTCAAGCCACGTTTACATCACTAAGCCACAACGCACGGACTACGTCTAGGTTTTTACCTTTACTTATCGCTACTTTTAAAGCCTCAACTTTTACTCCCTTTTAACACTTTTTAGACAGACATTCAAAACAACACCAGTACACAGATCAAAGGACAGAACATACACTTCTACGTGCATATGGTGTCTGGATCATTGTGCTACGTTGTTCTGTGGAAATAAACAAGTGATTTGAGTGATTCCAGAAACAACCATTCTGACAGTCTCGACAAAGTCAATCGATGAATAGACTAATAAATCAAAATCAAAATCAAAATCAATAGATAATCAACAAACAGACAAATAAATAAATACTCGAGACCTCTATATGGTGCTTATGCTAGCCTGCTATGTTTTATATATACACTTATTTTTATAGGTTCTAAACAAAAGTAAATCTGACTACAGGTTGCCGTTGTTGGCAATGCGGCTGGTGGTGCCGGCAACATTGTTTCTGACAGCAGCGCCAGTGGCATCGGCAAGCTCCTCCATGCGCGCAAGCACACTGGCCGAGTCGGTCAGGCCCTCGAGCGACATTAGGTACGCCGCCAGACCGGCAACGTGGGGCGACGCCATGCTTGTGCCCGAGATGATATTGGTCGCGCTCGTGCTCACGGCGCTGATCCACGCCGACAGCACGTTGACGCCAGGGGCGAACAAGGCGACCGTCGATCCAAAGTTGCTGAAGCTGGCCTTGCGGTCCGTCAGCTGGTCAATGGCACCGACGGCAATGGCGCCCGTGGCGGACGCGGGCGAGCTGCCGATGGCGTTCTCGTTTTCGTTACCGGCCGCGACGACGGGCACCACACCGGCGGCCACGAGACCGCTGATGGCGGCATTGACGGCGCGGCTGCGGCTGCCACCGAGCGACATGTTGAGCACGGCCTTGCCGCTGAGACCGCTGGCGCTGGCGTTGGCAGCGACCCAGTTCATGCCGGCAATGACGTCGCTGTTGGTACCGGCGCCGTCGGCATCGAGGACCTTGACGCCGACGAGCTGGACGTTCTTGGCGACACCAAAGGTGGCACCGCCAATGGTGCCGGACACGTGGGTGCCGTGGCCGTTCTCGTCCGTGTCGACGTTGTTGGCAAAGTTGGCGCCAAAGGTGGCGCGGCCCTCGAACTCGGTGTGGTTGACCTGGATGCCGGTATCGATAATGTAGGCAGTGATGCCGGTGCCAGCGGTGCTGTCAAACGTGTAGTCAAAGCCAGCGGTGCGGCCGGCGTTGTCGACAGTGGCACGGCTGATGCGGGACAGGCCCGAGGTGGCATTGGTCTCGGACGTGAGAGCGAGAGCCTCGACGCGGGCATCCTGCTCAATGTAGGCGACCTCGGCGGCGTTGTACATGTCGATGATGGTGAGGTCGTCAGCGGCCTTGATGGCCATGGCGCGGAAGTTGTTGACACGGAACGAGCGCATGGAAGTGTCGACAAAGGTGCTGGCGGCAGCAGCGGCGGTGGCGTTGTTGTTCTTGTGCTTGTGGGAGCGCTTGATGTTGGCCATGTGCAGCTCGCGTCTCTCGAGGTTGCGCTTGGCAATCTTGATCATGACGTTGGACTGGTAGGTGTCTATGACATCGTCGGTCAGGTTCTGGTTGTAGACGACAATGTACGAGCCGGCAATGGCGTTCTTAGCGTTGGGGTTGCTGACGGGCACGCCGAGGATGCGGTTGATGAAGTTGGACGACGATGACGAGTCAGAGCGGCGAGAGTCTGGGGCTGGGGCTGGGGCTGGAGCTGGGGCCGGAGCCGGAGCTGGGGCCGGGATGGCGAGAACAGCCGAGGCGGCTACCAAAAAGGTCAGCAGGGTAGAGAGTACCGGAGCCATTTTGTTGAAGCTGTTGTTTCTGGTGGAAGTTCTAGATAGAGGGGGTATTATTTAGAATAATCAGATGTTGACCGGCGATATCTGATGTCGATTAGAATAGAATAGATGCGATGATAAGAAGATGAGTGATGAGAGAAGTGAAATGGTCGAAGGAGTGACTGAAATGAAGGACTGCCAGCAACAAGAAGTTGAGTAAGAGAAGATGACTGAAAAATAAAGTAAAAATAAAGGGAAAGAGAAACAATAGACCAGATGCTATACAAGAAGAGAAATGACAAAGAGAAGAGACAAGAAGAGACAAGAAGATACGGGAGAAGAGAAGCGAAGAACGACAAAGGAAGAGAGACGAGAGAAGAGAGGAAACGGGTATAAACAAATCAGAGGGAATGGCCAGCCATTTAAAGCGAGACAGGATCATATCGATGCAACAGACGGACAGACCCAGAGACCCAGGCTGCCAGGCTACTACCCAGTACCAAGAAATCAAACAAGCATCGACCTGGAGGCGGACGGTCTCAACTATGGCCCAGCCTCGAGCAGACATGGAGTGTAAGTGGGACAGGGATGCACAGGGATAAGGGGAAGGAGTATCCCGTTTGTTACTTTTCTGTGGAGAGAGGGAGACGTCTACAGCATCTAAACACATTCAGACGCATTTAGACACATCTGATGGAAGCCAAGACCGGCCCTGGCGCGCCCAGGAAAATCGTCAGGGCCATGCGGCGGAATGACGCCAAGTCAGGGTGGCAGAGGTTGAGATCGAGGGAGAGCTAATCAGAGCAAAGAGCTGAGAGCTGAGAGCTGAGAGCCGAGAGACAAGAACGACAAGAGATGTCCAAGACTTTTCAGATTCGTAAACCTCCAAAGAAGGGTGTGCTGGTGCGTTCCGATGGCTGCTGACGATGCTGCGGAGCAAGATTGGCAGACCTACTGCCTAAAGCAAACGACGGCCTCTTCGACTTGCACACCACCTTCTCTACACAGTGAACAGTCTCACCTACACTCTACACTCTACACTCTACTCTCTACACTGCACCACTGTCTGGCATTCTTGCGACGCCAAGCAAGGCGTACGTATACATGCCCCGTCAAGTAGAGTATTACTGTTACCTCGTATATAGTGGCAGAGCAGCCATCTATACGCAGCAGCCATACGTCAGTACAGCTGCAGACGCATTGCAGAGCCTCGACGTGCCCATGCCCGCAAAACTCTCGGCGTGTCGCAGACAACTCCTGGGACCCCTTTGCTTTTGCTGGTGCTACTCTGTTTCTCCTCTTCCTCAGGGCGGTGTTTTCGTTTTGGCCAAGACAAGTGAAACGTCCCAAGACTGATGTAGATTGTAAATAGAAGCGCCCGTGGACCAGCAATGCACCACAGCCAGTGATTTGTGCTTGTTCAATGCCTTTGTTGATATGTATTTGACATCCATTTGCCTTGTGCTGGTTCGTGTTTGCATTTGTTTGAGGTTTGATTAAGCGTGCAGGCCGGGCCAGTCTGGAGCAGGACAGGACGTCTACCCCGTAGAATAGAACAAGGGCACGTCTGGAATGTTTCGTGTGCGCGTCGTAGGGCTCGAGCCATTCACTATCAACTGCTCGATTCTCGCTAGTTTCGCGAGGAGAATACAAGCTGATCGGCCACTAAAACAATGCATCGAGTTGATTCAGACCCAACCACACATCTACAACATTTACGACATCTACATTAACAAATGTGCGCAATTCACCCTTGCCCGAGAGACGAGTCTCCCAGTCTCGGCGCATCCGGATTCCGGACTGCTTGCTGCTGTCTTTCGACATTGATATCAGCACATCTTCGGCACAACAACAGTCACCAAAATAGAGCGATGCAAGCATCGAGGCCCTATTAAGACTGAATTGCAATTTGACATCCGTGCTTCCCCGTAGACCCGGCAATAAACGCAATAAACGCATTAAATGCAAAACATGCAAATAACAAGGAAAACATATTAAAGTCACTGACGGCCACCTTGGAAATTAATAAATTCGTGGCTCGTGAGACCCAACCGTTGTCGTACAGCATGAGAACTGAAGACTGAAACAAGGTGAAGATAAGTAGAAAGCCAAGACAGCGGGGAGGCATGATCGCCCCCATATTATGTCGCAAGGCAAACGTAAGAGTAAGGGATATGAAGATGTATATGTAAAGGTGAATGTGAATGAATGTCGGGTAGATGGGTAGAGGTAGATGCAGGGTAAGTGGCAAAATGCAAGGTGAATGCGTGTGAATAAAAGATCAATATTAAATCATCGCCGGCAAGTTAGGTCTGCAAAAATAAATACCAGAATAAAAGAGTAAGAGAGGAAAAGAGACAAAAAGGCTACAGCTCCTCGTGGACAGCTGCGGCACCGGCGGCCAGTGACGGCGAGGCAATACCGGCAAAGTCCAGGATCGACTCCAGGTGTGCACCCAGGAACCAGGCAGCGCCAATCTAGCAGAGTTAGTTTTAGTTTTGTCGGTTTATCTCACTGAGATTCGAACAACCAAGACTCATATTTTACTCACCATGATACCACCAACCACCACCAGGACGCCAATGACACAGCCCACAAGCACCAGGCTGTCGCCGAGCGGCAGCGCGTCCGCGCTCGCCTTCTCCTTGGCCTTGATCTCCTTGATGTTCTGCGTCGGGTAGATGGACTCGATAAACTGCTCAATCTTGCCGCACTGCAGGCTGATGGCCGTAAAGTTGGGGTCGCGCGGGTCGTTCTTCTTGTGGATCTTCTTGAGGTACCGCCGGAACACCTCGCACACCACCCGCAGGTTCTGTGTCGACTCGCTCATCAGCTGGCACGCATCGCCCTTGGTGATCTTGATGTGGCTCTCGAAAATAGCACCGTTCTGGAACACAAGCTCCAGCGTCGCAATGGCCATGCTCTGCGGGATCGCGACAAAGTTGAAGACGCTCTGGTCGCGGATGCCGGCCATGTAGAACAGGCACTCGTCTGCGTGCTTGAGCGCGTTCAGCACCATCTCCGACGAGCACGCAAGCGCCTTGCGGCGGAACTCGGGCGCTGGGTTGAACAGGTCGTCCCAGCTGTCCACGTGCTTGCTCCAGATCTCCTTGGGCCAGAACCGCCGCTTGTCCAAAAAGTCCTCGTGCACGTCGCGGATAATGTTGGTCTTTTGCAGAAACTGGCCCATGGACTCGGTCAGTGCCGGCCGCTCCAGCAGCGCCTCGTTGGCCAGCTTGGCCTCCACAAACAGCCGCGTCAGGCCGTCGCCCACCAGGCCCGCCACATAGTGGCAGTACAGCTCGTAGTCGGCCACGCTGTTCACGCCGTTGGTGTTGTGCTCTGCGTTGAGCGCGTAGTCGGCCATGCCGTTGCCCATCTTGGTCGTAATGTCGCGCACCACCGTGTAGTATTCCGGCTTCATCCGCTTCAGCTCCACAATCACCTTGTCAAAGTTGACCAGCAGCTCCCGGTCCTTCTCGTTGGGGCCGTTCTCCGTAAACGTCCAGCCGTCCTGCTCCATCAACGAGTCAAAGTTGCGCAGCAGCGGGATCTTGCGCTCGTTGGACAGCGTCATGTCGTCCTCGATGGTGTCCAGGCCACGCAGGGCCAGGTAGAACAGGCACACGGGCATCAGTAGCTCGGGGTTCAGCTCCTTGATGACGGCTGCAAAACTCCGCGAGGTAAGGTCGAGGTACTGGAAGCATGCTTTCTCGGTTGCAGACTCCTTTGACGGGTCGCGGACGTGCACTGGGTCATGCCATAGTTTCCTTGGTTGTTAGCTGTGTGTCTTGAAGGTGCATTTTGCTCGGGTCAAGACTCAAGTGCCAAAAGGAGGCTTACCATTGGATGATTGACCGCAGCTGGTTCGGGTGAACTAGGAGGTATGCGACGTCTTTTAAAGAAGGCATTATAATGTGATGTGAAGGGAGAAGAGGGTGAGGAGAAGAGGGTAGAAAACGCCGGTGGTCGTGTGTATACAATCAGGCGTAGCTGGGTAGGGGTTGGTCGCAAAGGTCGGCCGGGTATCAAAGAAGTAGAGACGAAAAGTGAGACGTAGATTGCGGGAGAGGAGTGAGGATGAGTCTGCGAGGAGGAGAGACAAGTGAGACAGGTGGTGATGATAAGGAGGGATGGTGGCACGGGATAAAGATGGAGAGTAATACTATATTAAGATGAGAATAGAAAGATAATAGAAAGATAATAGGAAGAAGATAGGAACGAAAAGATATCAGGAGGAGAGTGTGTAGGAGAAGAGCAGAGCAGAAGAGGAGAAGCACTGCGGAGGAGTTGCCAGCGTCGTGGTGAAAAATAAGGTAAAACGAAATTAGACTCAAATAGACCAATGAGGCAAGAGCCAGGATGCAGCTTGCCCTTGGCCGGGTAATCTCAGTGGCTGATAGGCTCTGTGGCACGTAGAGGGCGCTGTAATGCTGTGATATGCCTCTAACCCGCAAATTCAGAGAAACTATTAGTGGGCCTGCGATGGCTGATTGGCCAATGGCGTGTCCCTCAAGCCCCTGACTAGAGGTGGAGGACGATCCACAGATGGAGACGGAGGACTGATTTCTGTACTGTGGCGTTTTGTCGTGGCGTTGAAATAACAGAGGCAGAGAGGAAAGAGTGTGGCTGGAGAAGGCGGTGTGCAGCAACGGTCTGCTCCGTATTTGCACTGTGTCTTTGGCGAGTGAAACGGAGGGGACAGCTATGACGACAATGGCAGTGGGATGCATGGTGGGCGGTTCGTTTCACACTGAACCAGGCTCGAATAGCAAGATTGAGTACGCTGTTTCTTGCAAACGATTGACTGCAATTGCTGGCAATGCATCGTTGCGGACACCGATGCCATTCTGTCTCACTTGAGACAGCCTCGCCGCGATCGCAGACAGTAAGTAGTCACAGTGTGCTCAGTCGAGCCACTACTTCTTAGTCGCTGGTATTCAATATTGGTGTATTGATATACATGTACTTGTATATTGAGTTCTGCATGCGAAAAGGCGGTATGCCTGTGTGGTTGCATGCAGACTGAGAACTGCCTGAGCTGTCTGAGATATTCAGCACCGTTTATCACAATCAAGACACTGTGGCGATCACCATGGATAGTAGGAGGGAAGACTCGTAGTTCCTTCCTCGACACGACACTTTGTATTAGTGACGGACTTTTGTCAGCATGCTTATTAATTCTCACTGTAGCAAACTGCGCCGACAAGTCTGTCACTTTCACGACAACAATTCACACCACACCACACTACGAGTGCACTCGCACTATCTCGTATCATGCCAATGCGACTCATCTCGTATGGAATGGTGGTGGCGTCGCCCTTTGCATCCTTTACTATCTCGTAATGCTAGTGGTAATTTCTGGCACCTGCATGTACCATGTACCTCTGCACTAGTTTAGTATAGCCAGGTACATCTCCATTTGTCAGATCGCCCTTGCTCTGGATAAGGCTTATGAATGCCCCTCTCTGTGCCTGCCCTCTATCATAGTGCCATATTGTACTGCCACCACCTTTGCGGCCATACTAAACCCCCTCCGCGTACCCCTTTCCATCTTGTCCTGACTACTGGCTACTGGCTACTGCACACCATCTGCCAGCTAGACAGTTCCACAAAAGGACCTGCACATCCCCTCACCGATTGTTTCGCTGTCTTTTTCTTTCTTCCTCTTCTCTTCCTCTTCTTCTCTTCTTCCCCTCCTCACTTCCTCATCTTCATCCTCTTCTTCATCCTCATCTCTCTTCTTCCCCTCACAAACCTCTATACCCCCCCCCCCCCCCCCCCACCAACTACACATCATGTCTTCCACTTCTGCTAACCGCTTCCTCATCTGGGGTGGCGAGGGCTGGGTCGCTGGCCACCTCAAGTCTCTCCTCGAGGCTGCCGGCAAGGAGGTCTCCACCACCACTATCCGCATGGAGAACCGCGAGTCCGTCCTGGCCGAGCTCGAGCGTGTCAAGCCCACCCACGTCTTCAACTGCGCCGGCTCGACTGGCCGCCCCAACGTCGACTGGTGCGAGGACAACAAGGAGGCCACCATTCGCTCCAACGTCATCGGCACTCTGAACCTGGCCGACTGCTGCTTCATCAAGGGCATCCACATCACCGTCTTCGCCACCGGCTGCATCTACCAGTACGACGAGGCCCACCCCTGGGGCGGCCCCGGCTTCAAGGAGACTGACCCTGCCAACTTTGACGGCTCCTTCTACTCCGAGACCAAGGCTCACGTCGAGTCGGTCATGAAGCACTACTCCAACACCCTGATCCTGCGTCTGCGCATGCCCGTCAGCGATGACCTGCACTCGCGCAACTTTGTCACCAAGATCTCAAAGTACGAGCGCGTCGTCGACATCCCCAACTCCAACACCATCCTGACCGACCTGCTGCCCGCCTCCATCCTGCTGGCCGAGCACAAGGACACTGGCATCTACAACTTCACCAACCCCGGTGCCATCTCCCACAACGAGGTCCTGTCTCTGTTCAAGGAGATTGTCCGCCCCGACTTCACCTGGAAGAACTTCTCCCTCGAGGAGCAGGCCAAGGTCATCAAGGCCGGCCGCTCCAACTGCGAGCTGGACACCACCAAGCTGGTCACCAAGCTCAAGGAGTACAACTACGAGGTCCCCGAGATCCACGCCGCCTACCGCGGCTGCTTCGAGCGCATGAAGGCCGGCGGCACCGTCTAAGCGAGTCGCTTTTTGGTCATTGATGCTTGAGGTGCTGTAATGAAAAAAAAAAAAAAAGAAAGGGCTGCTGGGAACTGAAAACAGATGCCAGTTTGGACTGCGATGGGAACAGAGCAACGAGGTGGGCTGAGGAGTGATTACTAAGAAGACTGAACTAGGAAGGAGACGGCGAAATGAACCGACAAGGCCTCGAGCCTCATTGGATCTACGCTGTCTCTCCGGCTTCAAACTTTTGCTTTTCCTCTTCTTATACTATCTCTGAGCTACTACATATCGTCGAGATTTAGCCATGATTTTTTCGACATTTAATATACACCACAGCGTGGATTTCTTTTGTTGATTACCTGATATTGACCCTTATGAACTGATACTGTGCCGTGTTTGCCTGCCATGTTTTGCGTGTGCCATGAAGCTCGGACTTATGCCGTCTGTTATGGTTTACGTAGCTCAGCCCAACGACCCACGGGAGGGGAATCAGAGGGGATACACTCGTACTCAATCGGCGGGGCTCTATCCCGCGTGAATAGTCAGGTGACCGCTAAAGTCGCCGAATCGCGACTGCCTACAGTCCCGCCACACTGCCCCACTAGACAAACGGGGAAAATAGCAGCAGGTAGAATTAAATTAAATACAAAAATAAACATTATAA
Source organism: Ophiostoma himal-ulmi (assembly GCA_029299165.1). Taxonomy (NCBI): domain Eukaryota; kingdom Fungi; phylum Ascomycota; class Sordariomycetes; order Ophiostomatales; family Ophiostomataceae; genus Ophiostoma; species Ophiostoma himal-ulmi. Next base: position 6,619,765 of record JANSME010000001.1, read on the forward strand.
ATGAGAAAGGCGAAAAAAGTCGCTGTCACAAGGAACGAGGAACGGCAGGTACACTCGTACTGTGGCTGTGGCTCGCCCTGCGAGATGACGAAACTCTATTCCCACTGCTGCTGCTGTGCTGTAATTATATAACATTTTCGGTCTGCAAAAAATACCACCACGTAAACGCGGCACTGTCAGCGACAACGTCAGGCCTCCCACTTTCACCTTACGCGGCGTATACTCGACACCCAGCGTATACATTACACGACCCAGTCACTGCCTTTCCCAAGATATAACTTGCTCCGGCGCAATCCGACCTGCCCCTCGAGTGAATTCCGTTCTTGATACCCAATACCCCGACGACGACGACACGACGACGACGACACGACGGCAGCTCAAGTGCGACTAACGATATCGACTGTCTTTTTCGTCCCTCTTCTTTTTATACCCTCTATTCTCGCACAGCATACCAACCGCCACCATGGTTGTCGACACCTCCTACTACGACCTGCTCGGCGTCTCCGTCACCGCCACCGATATTGAGATCAAGAAGGCCTACCGGAAACAGGCCATCATCCACCATCCTGGTACGGCCTCACGCTCTTTTACTTTTGATCAGATACGGCACCCAGTCAGAGATACCAAGATACTAACTGCTACAGACAAGAACCCCAACGACCCCACCGCACACGAAAAGTTCCAGGCCATCGGTGAAGCCTACCAGGTGCTTCAAGATGGCGACCTGCGCAAGGCCTACGACAAGTACGGCAAGGATGCCTCGAAGCCGTCAGAGGGCTTCATGGACCCGGCCGAGTTCTTCACCGGCATCTTTGGCGGCGAGTCCTTTGTCGACTGGATCGGCGAGATCTCGCTCATGAAGGACCTCACGCAGACCATGGACATTGCCATGTCGGAAGAGGAGGCTGCCGCCGCCGCCGCCGCCGAGGCCGAAGCTGCTGGCGCTACCGCCCAGACTGGTGGCGACTCCGAGTTCCCCGGCACCGACGAAGCCATCAAGGAGAGCCTCAAGACTGCTGTTGCCGATGAGACCACCAGCACGCCCGCTGCGGCCGCTAAGAGCAAAGCCAACGACCCCCACGCCAGCGCTGCCAGCTCCGCGAGCCCACCGCCCACATCTTCGACCTCTACTGCCAAGACCTCTCCTCCCGCTTCCGGCACCGCGTCTGGCGCCGCATCCGGTACTGCCACGCCCAGCCGCTACGCCATTCCCATCCGGCCGGCATTGATGGACCGCTCATCCGAACAGGCCGAAGCCGAAGCCGCCGCCGCCAATGCCTCCACCTCGGACGACCTAACCGGCAAGAAGAAGGACAAGAAGGGCAAGGCTAGCCTGACTAAGGAGCAGCGCGAGCAGCTGCAGGAGCTCGAGCGCGAGCGGTCGCGCGTCCGCCAGGAGCGTGTGGATACGCTGGCACGCAAGCTGCAGGACCGCCTGTCGGTGTGGACGGAGACAGACCGCGGCAAGGATGTGACCTTTGCGTTTATTGAGAAGATTCGGCTCGAGGTGGAGGAGCTCAAGATGGAGTCATTCGGCCTGGACATTTTGCACGCGATTGGCCAGACGTACGTGTCCAAGGGCACGGCCATGCAGCGCAGCCAAAAGATGTTTGGCATTGGCGGCTTCTTTAGCCGCATGAAGGACAAGGGCACGCTGGTCAAGGACACGTGGAACACCATTGGCTCGGCCATTGACGCGCAGCAGACCATGGAGGAGATGGCGCGCATGGAGGAGCGTGGCGGCGAGGAGTGGACGGACGAGAAGAAGACCGAGTACGAGCGCCGCGTGACGGGCAAGATCCTGACGGCGGCATGGCGCGGCAGCAAGATGGAGATCCAGAGCGTGCTGCGCGACGTGTGCGATGCCGTGCTGCACGACAAGAAGGTGCCGCTGTCCAAGCGCCTGGAGCGCGCCGACGCGCTGGTGCTGGTGGGCGAGATCTGCAACCGCGCGCACCGCACGCCCGAGGAGGAGGGCGACTACATGGCCTTTGAGCAGCTCGTGGCCGAGGCGGCCATCAAGAAGGACAAGAAGAAGGAGAAGGAGAAGCAGGCTGCCGCCGCCGCCGCCGCTGCCGCCGCCGCCGAGGGTGCTGCATCAGTACCGGGCACAGCACCATCTGCAACGGCGTCGGCAGCCGCAAGAGCAGCCACCGAGGGTGCAGCCGAAACGCCCAGTTTCTCCCGGGCGTAGAGGCCGAGCGGGAAGACGGCAGCCATGCCGCGCCGGGTGAAGGAAGACATGGATGCCAGAGGACACGACAAGCTCACTCGATGCAAGCAGTGAGCTGCGTCTGTCTGTCTTGCGGCTTCTGGCTTTTGGCTTCTGGCTCCTCCGCCTGCGTCACCACATATAATCCGCCCGTCCACTCTTTACGCGTTACACTTTTACTTGTCATAGCATAGTATCAGTCATGTTTATTATTATCACCCTTGTGTCTTTTTGTTATCCCTCTGTTTTGTTACGTTTGAGACTGCCACTCTATCTGTTCTATAGCGCCAGTCTGCGGACAGCCCAACAGCAAGTCCAGCTAATTAGATCTCTGCTTTACGTTTTGCCCGTGTCCTTGATGTGTTTCCAATACGTGGTGCAGCGGTGCAATCTACTGTAGTTGTACAGCATTTTTAGTAAAAGTGAAAATCCAGGGTTTGATTGCAGATCCAATGCGGCAACTGATGATATAAAGTGAAGACAAGCGTGACGAATGCAAATTGAAAAAAGGAAAAAAAACGCAAATGGACAAAAGTGGTATAGGTAGAAGCGAAGTACAGAATCAGAAAAAGATGTACAAAAAATGTGAGTAAAAACAAACTTGCTGGGGTATCTGTTTTTGTTGTCGACGTGAAAGTTGGTGTGATTGTAGTTGTGAACGTGACCAGGGAGGTGGGATAGTAAAGCAGTCGTCGAGAAAGCAGAAGCAAAAAGGCAAAAGCAAACGTGTAGTTGATTGAGAAACGAGAAACAAGAAGCGAGAAGCGAGACAGATGGAAACCAAAAAAGACAATAGACATGACGCTATGCAATGCTGATAAAGTGTGAATGTGGCGATGATGAAGCGAGACGGGAAAAAGAATGAATAGAAAAGAACAAGTCATGATGTTGAAACAGTCATAAATCGTTTCCAAGAGGGGCTTTGGTTAAAGCAGCTGAAAATTAAAAAGAGTATATTCATACTCGAGGCCTGCATAGTCGTTATAAAGAGGGTGATCGCTGTCGTGTGTCGTGTGTCGTACGGTTTGTTGTTTGTCCGTGCGGGAAAGCGTTTCATCGTCTGTCTGTTCTGCAGAGTAGATTGTTGCTGGTTGTTTTGCTTGTTGCTTGTTGTTTTGCTTCCTTTTTTGTTCCATGGCATTCCGCCTGCAGACTCTACGCCGGAATCATAAACGGCCCTTGCACCGGCTTGGGCGTCGTCGAGGGCGTCGGCACCTTGTCCAGCGGCAGCCCGTCGGCCGGCGGCACGTCCTCGTCGTCGAACCGGACGCTGCGCGAGTGCGTCACGGGACTAAACGACTCGTCGTGCGTGTCCCACTGGTCGGGCTCGTCGGGCGCCAGCTGCAGCGCAAACGACGGCGTGTCCGCCACCGGGGGGGGTTGGTATGACTTGTACTCGGACACAACAGCATCGCTGCCCACGTGGTCCATGTCGACGTCGACGGCACTAAACGTGCTTGCATCGTCGGCACTGACTTCTTCGAGGGGCACGTCAAAGTCGTCCGTGTCTTTGTGCAGCAAATCATCCAGCCGCTGCGAGTCGTCGGCTGCCGTGCTGGCTGCGCCGCTCATACTAGTATCGTTGTCATCGATACCCAGCGTGCTCGCGCCGTCGCCCATGACGCTGCCCATGTCGCTCACGCCCAGGGTGCTGCCGCCGTCGCCCAGCATGCTGTGGGTGTCGTGGTCGATCGGCAGCGTCGCACCCAGACCCAGCTTCTCGCGCTCCTCGCGCTTCAGGCGGCGCTCTTCGACTTCGTCTTCAGCCAGCACGCGGCCGCCGAGCTGCACTTCGCTGACGCGCACCTGGAACACGAGCGCCTTCTTGCCTTCGTTGATAAGCTCCTCGGTCCAGTTCATGCAGCGCTTGATGCTCTGGTTGATCTTTTGGCTGTCGACCAGCAGCTGGCGGTGCTTGGCGAGGTCGCGCTGCATGCGGCGCTCGTCGCGGCGGCGTCGCGTGCTGTTCTTGGCGTTTGAGATGTTGTTCTCGTCGCTGTCGTCTTCGTCTTCGTCGTCCTCCTCCTGGTCATCATAGTCGTCCTCGCCATTGAACGAGGTCTCCATGTCGGAAGGGTACTCGTCGTCGCGGTCGAGGCCCAGATCGTCGTCATCACCAGCACCGCCCATGGCCAGGATGCGGTCGGTGTCTTGGAGCGGGCCTTCGACAGTCGACGACGACGTGATGCGGCTGGTGCCGGTAGGAGGCTGGATGGCCGACAGTTTTGAGACGGCAGGACCGGTCGGGTTGGGTGCCGACGATAGCCGGCCTGCACGCGACAGGCGGCGGAACTGCCGAATCTCGGCCTTTTGCTTGCGCAGCTGGCGCTCGAGGGACCGGTTGATGGCTTCGAGCGAGGCATTGGTGATCTCCAGATCCTGCACCTTGCGCTCGCGGCGCGCGGTCTTGACGAGGTCATCCAGCGGGTTCTCGTCGCTGTTGTTGCTGTCTTTGGCAGAGTCGTCTGAGCCGGCGTTGGAGTGGACATTGGATGTCTTGTCGTCTGCGCCACTCTTGTCGTGGTTGCTAGTAGCATCGTTACCGTCGTCGTCGTCGTCGTCGTCTCCGCTCTCGTCGCCAAAGTCCTCGGCAGCCTGGAGCAGAGACGCCAGCCCACTCGTGGCTGTGCCTGGCGTGGCCGCACCGCCAACAGCAGGGAACGGGTAGCTCGGGGGGAACTGCAACGAAGCTGGCGATGGCGACGACGTCTCCGAGTTTGGCTGCGATGACTGCATAAGACGCGCAACCGTTGGCGGATCGGCCACGGTGAGACTGGCCTGGCGGGAATGGCCGCCATTGGAGCTTCCGTTGGAGCCGACGCTTGCACTAAACGTGCTTCTAGAACGGGACAGCAGGTGGTTCGGGTTGGCGTTGCCGGGCGAGGCTGGGCCCAATGGCGGCGAAGCAGTTGTGGCAGCATTGAGGGAGATCGAGGCGGGCATGACACCAGAGCGCATGCTGTCGCTCCTCTGGAGGGGGTAGGAGGCCATCTTCACAGGCGACAGGGGTCGAGACTGGTTCTGTGTCTGGGACTGTTGCGACTGTTGTGCCTGTGCCGAGCTCTGAACGAGTGCAGGGGACGACGCTGCCACGAGACCGGCGGCTGCCAGCTTGGGCGGCTGCGGCGACAAGGACGGCTTGCGGTCAATGGCATCACCATTGGCGTGCACAAACTTGGATGCCAGGTGGTCGGTCGGTTGGGCCATGGATGGTGGGATGTAGATGGGCGAGGCGAGCGGCGGTGTCGGTGCAGAGCCGGCACTACTGCCGTTATTCGTGCCCGGCAGAGACTTGCCGTTGGCATAGAAAAAGGTCGAGGCGCGCGATGAAGCGCCCAGAGCTGGCGAGGCGGCTAGCGTGGGCAGCGCCGGTGAGGACGCAGACAACGACACGCCGGGAGCCAAGCCCAATGGAGGACCCGCTGCCCCTGCAGTAGACTTGGCGTCGCTGGCATAAAAGAACTTGGAGTCGGGGTCGGCCGAGCCTGCATTGCCGAACCCGGCGTGCGTGGGTGTGCCGTTCGGCGTGGTGCTGTCAACGCGGCTCTGACGCGAGCCGGACCGCGGCGTTATGTTGTTGAGGTAGGGCGGAACAGGAGAGGCGACATCGTTGTGACTGGACGACGACAGGCCCGTGGTGCGGCGTGCCATTGGTGTTACAGTCACGGTCTGGTAGGGGGAGGTGGCCTGAGACTGGGACTGGGACTGGGATCCGGGGCCGGCATTGGTGGGTGTGCGGACGCCCGATGCAGCCAATGACGGCGTGATGCCCGAGGTTGTAGTCTGCGAGGCGATCTTGGGCGTCAGGGGTGCGCGAGCATAGGGCCGCGAGGCCAGAGTCGGCTTGCGGGAAGTGTTGTCCTCTTTGTAGCCCATGGCGGACGGGGGCGCCTTGAGGGGGCGCATAGTCGAAAGGGTATCTGGGGTGACTGGCCTCTTTGGTGTGTATGGCGTCTTTGCGAGTCGAGGCGAGAGGACGGACGAGTGCATAGACAGGCTGGATATCGTCGAGGTGAGCGAGGATGTAGACGGGCTTCGGTGCAGAGTTATAGTCGGGTGGTGCAGGGGAGGCCGGGATGACAGGACGGCATCTCGGTCGCGGCTGCGGAGGGCGTCGCGCGAGTCGACAAAGGAGGCGGTTGCCGAAGCAGCAGACGTAGGAGAAGTAGCACAAGTAGTCCGCGGGTCGAACGAGGCTGTCCTACGGACCGTGGCCCGTCTTGTGGCTGTGATAACGGGCGTGGCCGCAGGCTTGTTGGCGACGACGACGGCAGCAAAGGGAGGCCGCGAGGAGACCCGGGACGAGGCGGTGGAGGATGTTGACCCGGTCGATGTCCTCCGGAGAGCGTCAGAGACTCCTAGTGATGATCGTGCACGGCGTGGCGAGTTGGTAGAGGTAGAGGGAGTGTAAGTTGGCGAGGGTGATGGCGAGGATTTGTGTTTGAGTTTGGATTGGGCCGATGCAGCAGAGGCTGAAGATCGTGAAGACGCCGGGGGCAGGTGTGGTGTGCTGGTGCTGGCGCTGGCGGTGCTGGGCCGGACCATGGTGACCGTTGAATTAGCGCGGTATACCCAGTAGACTGCAGCACGCCAGCACTAGACTACAGCGGGTTATGTAAGCCGACTGTCTGAATATAGCGCGACAAGTCCCCCAGATCCGGCACACCAAACAGCACGCCAAACAGCACTAAGGGGGTGTTTTTTGTGTGTGTTTTTTTGTGTTTTATTTTTGATGGATTTTTGATATAAAATGATATACTCTAATTTTGCATACTTTGGGCGTAGAGGCGCGATGGCGGGCGAATTGGCCTATATATTGAAATTGCTCGCAAGCGGTGTGAGTGGCTGCCTGGCCCAGTCAGGGACTCCGGTTTCCGTATTAGGCCAGGCCTATGGCCCGTACTGAGTAATATGCTCCCCTATGAGGATACACCGCTCATCTGCTGGACCCCACCAAATCACAAGTACCCCCCTGTAGTCCACAGATATTTGCAGAGTAGGTATTCTGCCAGGGGCTCCTCCTGTATTTGGTAAGATATTATTTGGTCGCAGTACAAGTATGGTGGTGAGTAGCTGCAGACACGTGATCGTATTGCCGATCTAAATGGGTGCTGTTTAAATTGGCGTCTCCAGTGGCCTGGTAAGGAGTGGTGCTCTGGGAGCAATGTCTTGAAATATTAGAATAAAGGGTGATTTCAAGGAATGCATTGGATGTGAGCTGGGTGTTTACTTGTATATAACACAAGCATAACACGCGTGGGACGCGTCCGGGCAAGCCGTGCCGCTGTTGACATGGCCCCCAAGAGTTGGACTATTTGCACTATAAGACGACGCAGACCGTGTGATGTAATGCAGCATAACAAAGTACAGACATGTTCATAACAGGGCAAATATACACATCTTAGCTCTTGGATATCGGATCTGCTGGTTCTATTTACTCTACTGCATTCACTTTGGAAGGGATGTCTGCTTTACGAGGGATCCCTGCCAAGATGCACAGAGTTGGCTTCAGCCGTGGAACTGGGATTGATAGGAACGAGTACGGGATTGTTTGAAGTGTCTAGGGGGCACTTGAGCTTTATTTAGAATCATTCAATTTATATAAATATAGAGGGTATATGGAGAGAACGTCATTTACCCCGTGGTGGTGTATTTCCACATGCTAGTACGTGCCAGAGAAGAGGAGGATGTTGGAAGCCTTTCATTGCAGTCTGTTAAACAGTCCGCGTACATCAGGATAGTAAGAGACGAGTAACAACTACTACTCTGTATATAAAGAGCCGTCCCTTGGTGCCTGGCGTGTCTGACTTGGGCACGGATCTGACGGAACAACAAGCAACAATAAGAGAACAGCAACTGAATAACTGAATAACACATAACATGTCTCATGCACTGCTACGTCGGGAACAATGCTGATTGACACGGTTTATCTGATAGTTAAGCTATAGGTGCAGGGAACAGCCGAGGCGGAAACAAAGTAATAAAACCCATCTTATGCGTGGTGCTGCAGTGTATAGTGCAAATAGTCGGCAGCATATAGAGCTCTGTATCGCCTGCATAGCCCGATTTTCAACATTATATAAGCAGGCCAGCTGTCTGCCAGGTCACCTGTCCAGGCGTCAGGCGTGTGGAGGCGCCCCGTCAGGCTAACCACACATCACGGCGCATTTGAAATCGGCGCGATCAGTTTGCATTGTAAAACACCTGGGATCATCGCATTCGTGATCGTGCTTGGTTACTGTGAAAAAGACCCGACGGACAACTCACAACTCACCATGGGCGTCATCGGGGTCACGCTAATTGTCGCATCCATCGTCGTCGCCCTTATCATGTACCCCCAGTCATGGCGCCAGCTTGCACAGCCGTTCTTTCTGTGGAGAGGTCAAGGCCACAGCGAGACGGCAGCCAGCAATGACGGCAGTGGTAGCAGCAAGGCTGGGGGGCAGGAGAGGACGGAGAAGAGCGCACCAAATGGGGCCACACAAGACAGTGCCCGGCTGGCTATGCCGCCGCCGCCGCCGCCGCCGATAATACGGAACGTGCCTCCCAAGACCGAGTCCGTCGACGACGACGAGGACGAGGACGATGAGGACGAGGCGACGACACCAAAGGCGACTCCCACCGTCGTGGCTTCTGCCGTGCCCACATTCTCTCTCTCCGAGCCCGGCCTCGGTCTTGCTGGTGGCAACGAGGACGACGACTCGGACCCAGAAGACAACATGCCGCCGCCCATGTTCCCCTCGCCCTTCTCGGCCCAGCGTGCAGGCGCCTCGGCTGATCCGTCGCGGGGCTCTATGCTCCCGCCAGCACGCCCCGGCATGATGCCTCCGCCATCCCTCGCTCCTCCACAGTCCGCCGCTGCTGCCGCCCGCCGCCCGCCCTCGCTGCCCGTTCCCAACCGCGGCCCGCCACGATCCTCGCTCGCCGCGCCGCCGCTGCGCCCCGCGGTTGCCAGCGGCTCGCTCGCACCGCCGCCGAGCACGACAGTCCAGCCGACACGCCCAGCCAAGAGGGGCCGCAACAAGGTCATGCTGACGCCCGGACACAGCCCGCTGGACTGGGCGCGGCTCACGGCCGACCCCGTCGCCAACAACCTGCGCGGAAGCAGCGTGCCCGCCGACGCGCCGTACCTGCTGCGCATCACGCCGTCGCAGCTCAAGCAGATGAACGGCCGCAAGGGCCGCGATGCGTGGACGGCCCTGGGCGGCATGGTGTACAACGTGACGCCGTACGTGCCCTTCCACCCGGGCGGTCCGGGCGAGCTGCTGCGGTGCGCGGGCAAGGACGGCAACAAGCTGTTCAACGAGGTGCACTCGTGGGTCAACTACGAAAACATGCTGTCGGCCTGTCGTGTCGGCATCCTCGTAGACGAGGGCGCGTCGACAATCAGTCCCATGGAGCAGATGGATTAGTCGTCCCGGACAGAGGATACGTAGCACATAGACATACACAAAGTAGCATAGCATAGGCTGGGTCGAGTCGAGTCGAGTCGGCCCACGCCGTTAGATACCCGTTAGACCACTGATATTAATCTTTTAAATCGGTTTCACATCTTGAATAATCTGCCTGCACATCACCTCCGACTCTTGAATTTGAACCGCAGCCCGTCGTCGTCGTCGCTGTCGCTAATGGCAATCGGCGCCGAGCTTGCTGCCATGGAGTCGCTGTCCGTCGAAGCCGCAGCGCCTCGCCGTGGCCGTTTGGCCGGCGACTGCAGGCGTGCCGACGGTGCCGGTGCTGCTCTCTTGGTCCGTGCTGCTCTCAAGTCACGTGGATCTGACGCCTGTGTTGACGCCGCGTGCGGTGCGCTGTCAAACAGAGACGACCCCGTATCGCCCGACGGCGGCAAGGCACCCCGTCTCGAGGTTCGTGTCGCTACCGCCTTTGCGGGTGCAGCAGGCGGCTGGCTCATCTTGCTGCGAGTCGGCCGTGAAGCCGCTTTGCCAGCACGCGTGCGCGGCAGTTCGGCCACGGGCGCCTGTGACGCGGCCCGGCTGCCGCGTGTCCCTCTTGTGCCGACAGACAGCGAATCAATTTCAGAGTCCAAATCGGTGTCCTTGTCCTCGTTGTCGCGGTGCTCATCTTCTGGGTCGGTGTCTGGGATAAGCTCGAGATTGACCATGCCGGATCCGAGACTACTCTCGCCACCACGTGAGCCTGAACCGAGTCCTAATCCCAGCTCTGCTCCTGATGACTTGGGCCCCGGGGCAAGTGTCGATGGTGCCGGCCGTCTCAGAGATCTGGCCAAACCTGTGTTGGAGGTAGGTGCCGGCAGTGGCGATGCAATTGTTCGTCGTGATGCCGGTACGTCACCGGCCTCGCTCGCGTCCAGGTCGTCGTGGCCTGCTATGCTCGCGTCGTCGAGGTCGTCTGCGTCCACAACACGGCCGCTCGGTGTCCCGCTGCGCCGAGACGGCAGGCCAGCACCAGACAGCGTGCCGTTTCTCGCACCCCCAGTCCGATTGGAGTGCGGCCCGCTGCCTCGCCATCCGCTGGTTTCGTTTCCGTCATTGTCGTCGCCGCCCTCCAGCCAGTAGTCGTCGCCGATTCCGTACTCTTTCGTCTTGGCCGGCTCGAGCCCGATAATGATGCGCTGCGGCACGCGCCCTACAACATCCCCCTGCTTCCGGAACTTTTTGAAATTCGGCCGGCCGTTCCACTGCGGGTTCCAACGGCCATTGGCGATATCCTGCTCGCGGTTGCGGCTTACTGCTGCCGACCCGGCTTCGCGAACCCGGATCGTGTCGACCAGGGTCAGCTTGCGGATCGCCGCGGCATCGATGTCGTCGTCGGCCATGTTGGCAGCGGCAAGGCGTTCGCGCTCGGCATCCAGCCGGCGCTTTTCGTCGGCAGCTTCGCGGTTGCGCCGGGCCTGGCCCAGGATGTCGTCCGCGTCTTCGCGCTTCTCCTTTTTGACTCTTGTCTCCTTCTTCACATTTTCCTTTGTGTCCTTTTTGTCTTTCTCGTCCTCGTCTGAATCGCCTTCATCAACCATGGGCGACTCCCGTGCCGGTACTGGATCGATGCCGGCCGCGATCCGTCTTCTCTTGACAAGGGCTGCTGTTGGCGCGATGTCGTCCATGACATTGTTCTGGACATCGATTTCAGTCATGTCCTCGTCGTCGGGAGGGTGTCGTTTGTTGTTTTTTAATTTGGGTTCCTCTTCCACAGCTGGTGTCTGTGACATGAACATGTTTTCCTCATTGCCAGGCTGCTGTTTCACTGCTGATGCACCGTCATCGTCGCCCGAGTCCAGGTCGACGTCAAAGCCTTTGAACCGACTGGCTGTGCCCGCTCGCCGTGAGCGCGCACGTCGTGTCGAAGACGTCTGGGACATGCTCTGACTCGGTGCGGGGGGTGCTGGCTGCTGCACCACCTCTTCCACCACATCAACCGATGACAGAACTCGTTCGCCAACGTCGACGTCCACCTCCAGCGGCCGACGCAGCATGCTCGGCTCGACTGCCAGCACAGCATCCAAGAACTCGCGCTGATCGATCAGGCGGTGGTCCAGCCGCAGGGCAACGGCTGTAGTGAACTGCGTAAACCACTCGACATGGTCGCCCTTGGCCGGCACGTGCCGCACAACTACGACGCCCCGCCCCTCGCTGCCGTCCTCGAACTTGCCCAGGCCCTTTTCACCAGCCACTTCCTTGACATACCGCACAAAGTCGTCGACTGCGGTCTGGCCCGGCACTAGGGTTCCCAGCAATGCCTTGCCCCGGCCCTCGGCGATGGGCGGCAGCAGTGTATCAAACTGCTTCTGGTCGTAAAAGACAAACGTGTAGCCCTCAAAGATGTTTTGGCGCCGCGCGTCAGGGCTGTATGTGCTGACGGGCCGGTCGCCGGGCTCGTCGCCGCGCGGCGGGAGGTAGTCGAGCGGATTCGGCCAGGCTTTGTCGAAATCGCTCTCGAGATCGACTGCAGATGCAGATGCAGATGCAGATGCAGATGCAGATGCAGCCGCTACAATAGCCGGAATATATGCCTCGGTAACAATGTAGTCGCCGTTGATTAGGGCCTGCAGGCCTTTGGATGTGTTGCGTTTCTTGGCCACGACGTGCGTCGTGCGCGCACGGTCAAACTCGGAGAGGTACTTGATGTCGAGCGGTTCCAGGTCCTTCTTCAGCTGCTGCCACGGGTCGGGGAGCGCGCGCAGCTCTTTGGACGAGAAGGAAAAGCTAAGGACGACGGGGTGCCATGTGATCTGGAAGTGGTCGGCCATGTGCCCCATCTTGAGGTCGTTGGTGTCTTGGATGAGGACAAACTTTTGGCCGCGGATCTGCGTGCCGTTGACGACTGTTCCTATCTTGGTCGCCAAGTCTTCAATGGTCACGACAGACCGGCTGCCGGGATCGCGGCCGTCGCCATCGCGCACGCGGTCGACGTCGATGGTCAGGTGCTTTCGAGAGATGGTCTTGTCGGAGATGACGAGCTGGCCGGCTGTAGAAGGAATTAGAGCTTGTCGCCACTGACTCGGCCATATTTCGACTCTTGACTTTTTCTACCACTTACGCTCTGCTCGTGTGCGGCCAAAGAGGTACCGCTTTCCCGGACGCAGCCACAGCTTTCTGCCTGTCCTTGTTAGTCAAAGCCCAACGTCTTTACCATAGCTGTCTGTACATCATCGACGCGAGGTCAAAGTCTCACCCTGAAAGGCGCTGCCGGCGTTCTCGAGGAGCCACATGGCGGGCTAGATAGTGCTGCTCCTCAGCTGGATTACATTAGCAGAGATAACTGATGCCTCGCGATATTCGTGCTCCAGCTTGTCGTAGATTCTTAGGGCCTGCTGCCGGTCTGCCTACTGTTTTCGCCTTCTCGGCCTTGATGTGACGTTGGCAAGCTGAGCTCGAGTCGCGCTGGCGCGAAGTGACGGGTGGGGCCGCCGTTCTAACTTAGGCATCGACGCGCGTGCACGTGAGCACTGTAAGTCGTTTGCGGATATGCTGAGATCGGGTCTCATGAACACAAGCAGTGAAACTATTTATCTATTTATTATGTTTTTGTTTCATGGTTACGCACTCGGTTGATTAATCATTTAATTCATGAGACTATTATTTATATTGATAAGCCGTGTACACAATGTTAGTCGATTTAATATACGGTTAAACGTTTTCTCTTATTTACTTATCAAATTTACTTTTTACGCAAATGTTGAAAACATTTACTGAATTTTTTTTTTCTAAAATGCTTGGTATTTGGATTTGACTGCTGTCAAATTTGACCTGAACTCTAGAAATAGGAGATAATGTTGCATTATAGCGAGCTAGCAGTCTTCACGTTCAAGTATTTGAGAAAAATCAACTTTTATATGGCGAGAAATCTATATACAAGACTGAATAGACAAAGAAATTACTGCCCTGCGTCCTCGACAATGACGCCGAGGATCCAGCAGTTGACCAGGAAAAAGCCCAACGATGAGAGCCACAGTCCCGGGACAAAAGTGCTCTGGCCCAGGAACTCAAGTGCAAATCCTTGCTGCAGCCACGCCGCCTGGCCGAGAATCCAGAGCACGAGGGCAGCAATGCCTGTCCGCGGCGACTTGACAAACGTCGAGCGCGGCAGGTAGACCGGCAGCAGCACCATGTACCACAAAAAGTACTGGCTTGTGCAGACCTTGTTGAACGTGACAAAGGCAAACGTCTGCGCGAGCATGGTCGTGGCCAGATCCTTCTTTGCGATAACGAGCGGCAGCAGGACAGTAGCGAGCAGCAGCTGCGGGAAAAAGGCCAGCGACTCAATGGGTGGCAAGCTGGATGCCTTGGAAGATGTAGCATTGGTGCCAACTGCGGCGGACGACAGGTAGAGCTGTGTGTTGTAGGGACTAAAGTTGTGGCGGTGGTCGATGCGCGTCACATGGTGGAGGTAGGTGTGCTGGATAAAAGGTGTTCCGTAGCTGTGTTGTTGGATTGTGAGATTGTGTCTTTATACTCGAGAAAACATGTGTGGGAAGTAGGAGAGTAACTTACATCAAGTACATGGCTGCGTTGAGGCCGAGAAAGGCGACGAGACTGGACACGGCCAGCTGCACACGCGCAAGCGTCACAAAGTCCAGAGGGTTCCAGCTCTTGGACAAAGGTGATGCTGACGCTTTTGATGACGCAGCCTTTCTTTTGGGTGCCACTCTCATCGCATCATCATCCATCCACCAGACAATGGCTGGCGCATAGATGAAGGGGTAGATCTTGAGATGCACGCCGGCACCAAGCAGTAGACCCGAGAGCAGTGGACTGCGCGCCACCTGAACGGCATACAGCAGCGCCGCAACAAGTGCACCAAGGAGACCCTCGGCACTGCCCCGCGTGCTGATTGCAGCCACCATGGGGTTCAGTAGCCACACGCTGCTGTAGATGCGGCTGCGCACGGCAATCTGGGCAGCGTCGATGTTGCCGGCCTTGACGAATTGCTGCCGCAGGACACGCTCCAGCAGGTAGCCGGCCACGAGATCCGCAGCGGCAAACAGAATCTTGCCCGAGGCAAACAGCAGCTGGTTAAGCGCCGCATTGCTGGTGGTCACGGCCGTCGGCAGCAGCAGCCACGCGAGCAGCGGCGTGTAGCGGTAGGTCTCGCGGTCATAGGGACTGCCGCCGCCACGCAGGCCGCTTGACCGGCCAGAGTGCACAAACCGCGATGCATCTGTAAACACGAGGTAGTCAATGTCAGTGTACTTGACGGGCGAGTTGGCGTCCTGCCAGAGGCCGTAGACGAGGAGGACGACGCGGAGGACGGCGGCGGCACCGTAGACGGCGGCGGCACTGCCAAAGAAGGAAGCGGCAATGCTTTTGGGTTTGGGTGTCGAGGTGGACGACGGCGGCATGGCTGTCTTTCTTGATGGAGGCATCTCCTCTGGCTGCTGTCGTGTCGTCATGTTGCCAAGGTGGTCGTTGAAGGTTGACGTTGACGATGCCGCCAGTTAGGGGCTGAATTGGGCGAAACAGCACTAAACGGCAGAGCTTCTGTGGAGAAACAGGGGTACCTTTGGCGCAGTCTGTCTGTGTGGAGTTCCAGGCTAGAGACCCACTATTCCCGGCTCCTGCCTCGAACTTTTCTTGAGCTTCGAGACGACGTTCTTTCCTGAATTGGAAATATATTTAGAAACGTATTACTCAGCTTGAGACGTCTCGTTTCAGTATTCTAGACAGATTCTGGACATCATCTACAACACACACATGCACAATGGCCTCGGAAGGAAAGAGACGCTGGGAGGGCAGCGGCCGCAGCGAGCCGTACGCTAAGAAGCCGGCGCGCTTTGCGGGCTCCGGGCCCTTCAAGCCAAAGCCGGCCGCGCCCGTCGTGCGCAACCAGTACACATGCATGTTTGAGGGCTTCCGCGACCACATGGACGCCCACCACGAGCGCCGCGAGCGCGTCGTCAAGGCATCGCGTGACATCACGGCTCTGAGCAAGAAAGTCATCTTTGCTCTGCAGCGCGTGCGCCGCATCCATCCGGAGCTGCCGCGCGATGTCGAGAGCGAGATCAAGACGCGCCTGGCCGAGATCAGCAAGCTGCTGGCTGGCATTGCGCCCGAGATGCAGGGCATCAACCGTGGCCGCTACGGCCGCATGCTGTTCGGCATGGAGGAGCTGATGGAGGCGCTGACGTTCCTGCACTACCTCAAGTACCAGACGCTGCTGAGCCCAGAAGAGGGCCGTGCACAAGTAGAGGCCATGTGCCGGAGTGCGGTAGAGGCAGAAAAGGCAGAGAAGGCGGAGAAAGCGGAGGAGAAAGCGGAGGAGAAAGCGGCGGAGACGACAGAAGAGCCAGCAGCAGCAGCACCCGAGCCAGCAGCAGAAAAGGAGATACCGGCTATTGCACCCGACGACAACGACTACATCATGGGCGTGTTTGACCTGTCGGGCGAGATGATGCGGTTTGCCACAACATCGGCGGCACTGCGGGGCGAGCTGGCGGGTGGAAGCGACACGGATGCGACAGATGGAGCAAATCGTCGGACAATCGTGGGCGACATGCAGGAGCTAGATAGTTTCTTCCAGATGCTGCCGCAGCGGTACGACAAGTCGTGGAAGATCAAGATCAGCACGTTGCAGACGTCTGTCAAAAAGGTCGAGCGCCTGGGCTACGATCTGCGGGTGCGCGGCAGCGAGATGCCCAAGGGCTGGGTGCCGGATGCACCAGAGGCCGACCATGCGCCGTCGCCATAGGTGGTGGCAGCGAGAAATCAAAAAAAATTGGCTTTATTCACGGCTGGGGCGCACATGCATTGCTATGTTTTATTTATATGTTTATTCGCATGATTATTTATGGTTTATCTACCATCTCTGTTCCGTGTTAGAATGATAGTCTTTACCAAGTCACTTTGCATACTGTCATGGACGTGCAGGCTATGTCAGAGTCGGGACGTCCCAGTCGACCCACGAGGTCATATCGACAGCCGCCGACGATGTCTCAACGGCACCAGGCTCAGGGCCAGTGCCCAGCAAAAAGTGGTTGATGTACGTTGTCAGATCGGCCTGCTGTGAGCTCGGGAACTGGCAGTGCGCGTGCCCGCCGACGAGCGAGAAGCCCATGTTGTTGGGCGCGCCCACGCCCTTGTAGATCAGCCGCGCCGCCTTCATGCAGCCCGTCGTCGACACGGGGCCCAGCCAGTCAATGTCGTTCTCGATGACAAACAGACCGCGCGGCGCCGCCAGCGCCGCCAGCATGTGGTGGTCCTCGGGCATCGTGCTGGTCCTGGCCGCATAGCTGTCGAGGTTCTTGGAGAACCACACGTTCTCGCCGATAATCTGGCTGGCCGTCTGGATGTTGCTGCCGCTCGCCTTTTGCTGGTCCGAGATGCGCCAGCACGCAGCACCGCCAGACCCGGACTCTTGCGGCAGAATGAGCGCGATGCGGTCGTCGAGTGCGCCGACAATGAACGCGCCCTTTCCGTTGCGCGAGCAGCCCGTGACACCCAGCTTGGCCGGGTCGATGCCCGATGCGTCCTTGACCTGCTCGAGCGCATCGATGAGCCGGCCCACGCCCCAGGCCCAGGCCGTCAGGGCACCGGCCGAGTGGCTCGCGCCAAAGAGCGTGTAGAACTTGCCCTGGCCGCGCGACGAGCCCGATGCCTGCGACGCGAAGCCGTCATTGTCAAAGTTGATGGTGCCGACAGTGCCGGGGATCGGCAGCGACGAGCCGCCAATGGTGATGATGGCGGCACCGCCCGACGAGGGCTTCTTGATGTCGGTGGTAAACGACACCGACTCGCTGCCGACGGTGATGTCGACGGTGAGGCTGGATCCCGTGAGGGTGCCCTTGACAGAGTCGGGCGGGCCGGGGAGCTCGCCGAGCTCGTACTGCTGGAGAGCCTGGCTGATCTCTTGGCGACGACACTCCCACTGGGCCTTTGTGGTGACCTTTTCGCCGCTAACAGCGGTGAACGGGTCGGGCAGCTTGCCGTTGGACACGGCGGGCACGCTCGCGACAGCAGCGCATGCCTGGGTGGCGGAAAAGAGTTGGCTAGCGGGCAGGGCCATGGCAGGTCCAGCCAGCAGCAGGGCGGAGAGGTGAACCATGGTGTTTGTAGAATCGGAGTGCGATGCGTGATAACCTTGCGAGAACGCACATTGAACCCAGCACCAGGAACTACGGCGACAGCCTACTTATAGTCAACAGTCGACAATGCGACATGTGGTTGAACTCAGGGTATGCTATGATGATATGATTTCATCTCGGCGGCATGGTGGCCGACCTGGGATGAGGGGAAGGGTGTATTCGCATGCATCTAATATACCGGCTGATGGGATAGATCGAATATATGCGCATAGATCATCAGTCAATTTGTTCTCCGGGTAAATATCGAGTACTATCTGCTGTCACTGTGCTGATCTGGGGTCATCTGATTACGATGAAGCCAAGAAACATCGGTCCTGATAGAACGGCGCAGCCTCCGCTTTGGCTATTGATGATACACACATGACGTCCTTACCAAGACTCTTATATTAGGTTCTTCTATATAACAGCGAGTATCAAACAGGGTACATAGTGACGGACGGCCTGCTGAGGGGGCCACTATGGGTATATGCAACCGCGCTGGCTGTGCATTCACCCTGCCGTTGAGTCAGTTCATCGTTGGGATAGTGGACTGCTGCCGAGACCGGCAATCGATGTTGATGTTGGGCAGAAGTTGGAAGCCATTATGTCTATAGTAATCGAGTCATGATCATCTCAACACCCATCGCCAAGACCACCGATGGATGGATGATGCTTCTCCTACTACGTAACCTACTGGTGTTGTCGCTACCCCGGGCCGTGATGGCCCACGCCCGCCTCGCCAACTATACCTTCGGCGATCCTCCGACATGGTACCGCGGCTACGACTATCCCAAGTGTGCACACCTTAGCACTACGGGGAACAGACAGTCATTGCCACCGGCGTCCTTTTATAATAGATTTCCAGGCGCCTACAACAAAGACGGCATGTTTCAGATTTACAGATTCAAATATAGTAATGAAATGGACGCTTGACTATATAGACCCCCGGCCGACAAGTATTGTTTGGGGTGTTGAGATGTACAAACATATTTAGCAGTAGAAATATCAAAGAGTACCATCCATTAATCGTCCGTCTCGCCAATCAGCCGCGCAAAGACACCGTCACGGCCCTGCCGCAGCAGAGTATCGTATGACCCGTTGGCCGCAACCGCTCCATCCTGCACGACAAGCAGCCGGTCGCACAGCCGCATCATTGCCTTGGAGTGCGTGGCTACGACAATCGACATTCCGCTGTGCGTCTTGTTCTTGTAGTTTTTCTTATCCACTGGCACGAGCTGGCGGATGGTCTGCCGGATCGTGTCCGCAGAAGACGCATCCAGTGCCGACGTGGGCTCGTCGAGGACAAGCAGCTGCGGCTGTCGGAGGAGTGCACGCGCAACACACACGCGCTGGGCCTGCCCGCCCGACAGAGACGAGACGGCCGTTGTTGTGCTCGCAATGTCCTGGCCGTTTCCCTTGATCTTACTGTCATTAGAGGCCGACCCGCCCCCACCGATAACAGTGCCGTAGCCCTCTGGCAGAGAGTCGATAAACTCGTCAATGCCAGCAGCGCGGGCTGCCTTTTGCAGTTGCGACAAGTGCCGCAGCGGCGAGTCCTCGCACAGGCCGTAAGCCATGTTGTGTCGCACCGTCGCCGGAAACAGGTACGGCTGTTGTGGCACATAGGCCATGCGCGCGCGGATGCCGGCCGTGTCCAAGTCTGAGCACGACACACCTGCAAACGAGAGCTTGCTTGGCAGGTCCTCGTCCGCATAGAGACGCAACAGCAGAGACAAGACCGTACTCTTGCCGCCGCCAGAAGGGCCGACAATACCGACGAGCTCGCCGGGCTGGATCTCGAGGGACAGGTTGCGTAGAACGGCAGGCTGGGAGGACAAAGCGCGGCAAGATTTGTTGGTGTCGTTGGCGGCTGACGTCGAGGTCGGGTACCGGAACACGAGCCCGTCCATGCGCACTGGGAAGATGGAGGGCACGCGCAGCTTCGACTCGCTGTCGGGGTGGTGTTCGTGGCTCGAGTAGAGCGGCAGGCTCGCATAGACTAGCATCTGCGCGGCGACGGTCTTTGACGCGGCAATCTGGGGGACATTGCCGAGCAGAGCAGCGCCTGTACCGATACTAAAGAGCAGAAGATTGACTACCTGGATGAGCGCATTGACCGACGCCGTGTCTGTGAGCATCGTCGTGCCGTAGTAGAAGACGAGAGCCACCAGCCAGTTGGGGATGCCCTGGTTGATGCCGTACAGGATGCCCGTGCGCCAGGCGCGCCCGATCCCGACTCGGTACGCGGCGGCTGTGGTGCCGGCGAGCTGCGTGGCGGCAAAGTAGTCCTCGAGCGTCAGCGCACGCACGACGCGGATGTTGGGAAACACCTCGCTAAAGACAGCACTGACGGCCTCGGCAGCGCGGTTGGACCGGCCCTCCCAGGTATCGCTGATGCGCGACGCGACCTGCGTGGCCACAACGACAATCAGCGGCCCGGCAGCAAGCACGACAAGAGTGATCTTCCATGCGACCGCAAGCGCCCAGATGACGGACACGACAACCATGCCGCCGGCCATGAGCAGGATGGGCACGAAGACGCTGACAATCTTGCGCATCTCCTCGCCGCCGCGGTCCAGGCACTCCACAATGGTGGACGGCGAGATGGCCGACGCGCCGCCACCAGCCGAGTCGCTTTGATCGCCGCCACCTCCTTGCGAAGTTGTCCACCACGACTTGGGCTGGCGCATGAGCCGTGTCAGGGCCTGTGTGCGCATGGCATTCACCCATGCGAGGCCGATCCGCTCGGCGAGGTAGAACGAGGCAAAGATGGACACGCCGTCTACCACGGACAGGCCAACCAGGACGAGTGCCCACGGTCGGCCGGCAGCCTGCTTGTCGACACCCGGCGGTGCCCAAAAGGCCTGCAGCATGCGAGCAAAGACAAACGAAAAGGCCGGGTTGCTGGCGGCCGAGACGAGACAGGCCAAGCTGCCGAGCACGAGATCGAGACGGGCGGCACGGTCGATCGACGGCCAGACTGTCCACAAGACAGACAGGAGCGAGATTGGCTTGTCACTGGATTTTGCTTTTGGGTTTTGTGTGGACGTCTTTGACTTATCTGAGCT
This sequence comes from Ophiostoma himal-ulmi, assembly GCA_029299165.1. Classification (NCBI taxonomy): domain Eukaryota; kingdom Fungi; phylum Ascomycota; class Sordariomycetes; order Ophiostomatales; family Ophiostomataceae; genus Ophiostoma; species Ophiostoma himal-ulmi. Next base: position 6,640,580 of record JANSME010000001.1, read on the forward strand.
GCTGGACATGGGCTGCAGTCGGTGCCGCTCGGGAATCGTGGCGCTCCTTTCCTTGCGGCCAGTCAGCGAGCTCAGAGTGTCGTTCCGACGCATCGTCTGCGCCCGCTCGCCCCGCTCGCATATGAGATCCAGACTGTTACCACGGTGCTGCCCAACGAGGCCGGCCTCACTGTCCTCGCCATCTTCGTCCATGTCGACATCACGCTCGAGCACAGCTGGCTGTCTCTGAAGTCCATGGGCAGGTTCAACGCGCCGCGAGTGCTGATTCGAGCTGCTCTGGCGGTAGTTTGGGAACGGGCTGACGAGCACGTTGTCGCTTCGGCCCTGCTGCTGGATCTGATGATAGGTAAAGGGGGCACTGAACATGGACGTCCTCTTGAATATGCCACTGGCTGCCGGTGCTTCTTGGCTGTACTCTGCAGGATGAGCATCTACCTCTTTGTTGTCACCATCACCGACGTGTCCAATCTTGACAACGGGACTCTGCAAGGACTCGGCTGTCGTGTCGGCGCCAATGCTTGCTGACTGCACGAGTGTGTGCATGGCACCGCCCTCTTGCTTTGCCATCCACCCAAAATGGCCCTCCTGCACCAGCCGGCCCTGCTCCATCACATACGCATAGTCCGCGTGAGCAATCTGGCTGATGTCGTGCGTGATGATAATGGTTGTGCGTCCGCGGCGCCATGTGCGCACTGCATCCAGCACCATCTGCGCACTCTTGGGGTCGAGGCCGCTCGTCGTCTCGTCCAGCAGCAACACGGCCGGGTTGCGGATCTTGGCCCGCGCGAGGGCCAACCGCTGACGCTGGCCGCCGCTCAGGCTGGCACCGAGCGACCCAACAAGCGTGTCGAGTCCCTGGGCAAGATTGGCGACTGTCGACTGCAGCAGAGCCGTCTCGCAGGCCATTTTGACATCGTCACGGCTGACTGCGTCTGGTGCGGTACTGCCGTCTGTACTTGCACTGCCTTTGCCGCTGACACCCAGGGCCACGTTCCAGCCAAACGTGCCGTTAAACACGGTGCTGGCCTGCTGGATGAGAGCGACGTTCTCGCGCAGCCAGCGGCGGTCAATGACAGACGCCGAGATGCCGTCGATCAGAATACGGCCCGACGTCGGGCGGTAAAACTGCACGAGCAGATCGGCAATTGTGCTCTTGCCGGACCCGCTGCGGCCGACGACAAACGACACCTGGCCGGCCGGGAAGCGCATGCTGCAGCGGTCGAGCACTTTCTTGTCGGGGTTCGATGGGTACGAAAACGTCACATTGTCGAGTACGATATCCTTGGGCGGACATCTTGGCTGTATACTGTTGTAGCGGTTGATGTCGCTGCTTGGGTCGGGGCTACCAGTAGCCGCGGAAATCATTCCCTCGAGAGACATGCCGGCGACAGTACCTTTGAGCACTGCCACCCATTGCGTGCCGAGGGACTCTAGCGACTGAAAGGCGATGAGCACGGCATAGAAGGCAGTCAGCACATTGCCAGCTGTTGTCTGGCCCTTCTTGACGAGCGTGATGCCGAACCAGAAGCCGACAACAAACAGGTTGATCATCCACACTTTGATGTAGCCCATCTGTGCACACGCCGACAGGGCCTGTCGCATGTAGTGCCGCGCCGCGCCGCGTATATCTCCCAGATACAGCCACAGCTCCGTGTCGTAGCCGCCATACACCTTGACGAGATCAATGCCGACAAGAGAGGCCGTCGCGTGCTTGGCCGCATCGTTGAGGGCGCCGCGCTGGCGTTCCGCGGCCGGCTTCAGGCTGCGGCCGAGCAGGTCGAGGATCAGAACGGACACGGGCACAGTCGCCAGCAGGATCAGGGTGAGCGTCCACGACTTGACAAACGCGACGACGAGACACGCGACGCACACCATCATGTCCGAGATGATGTACCCCAGCAGCTGGGATGTGGCGGCCTGCAGGTCGCGGATCTGGGTGTACTGCTCCGTCATGAGGCTGGCCATGCCGCCGCGCCGCGTGTCAAACCAGATCATCTCCTTGTTCAGGAGAGCCCGGAACAGCCGCAGCCGGACTGTTCGTGCCCGCGTCTCTCCATTCACAATCCACAGCGACATGAGGAAGCTGGCGGCCACCGACATGCCGATGCCCAGCCCCGTGAGCTTGAGGCATCCCGTGGCGACTTGGTGCAGCGTTTCCTTGGGTGTCAGGGTGCCGCTGCCAAAGTTGGCGACAATCTGAAAGATCTCACCCAAGAACAGAGCATAGACTGTCTTGGCTGCCGCGACGGCAGCGGATGCGACAGTGGCGAACAGGAAGATGGAAATGTCTTGTCGTGTGGCTGCGACAAAAAGATGCTTGACGCCAGCCCGGTCTTTTTTAGAGTTGTGACTCTTTCCTTTCGCCTTCTTGTTCTTTTGTGAGCTGGAAGCGTGTGCTCTCGAGGTTGGTGATGGTGGTAGAATGGGCTGGGCGGATTGTGACGACTGGCTGCATCGGTGATAGTCGACCGGCGTCGACATATCGCTAAAGGCACTCTGCGGAGAGGTAGGGGACTGTCTTTGGCGCCGGCTGCTGCTGTGGTACGAGGCGCCATTCTGCGGCTCAATGTTAATGATTCGCGGTTTCTCTTCAATATCTCTGATGCGAACAGACCGGACGGGTGGCATAGGAGGCGGTGGCAGTGTTGGTGTTTCGAGTGGTCTGGGGTAGGAGATGTCTTGTTTGCGGATGGCGGCACTGGGGCCGTGAACCGGCCGTAGTGGATGACTTGATGAGCTCATCATGTTTGAGTCCAGAAGATTGCTGTGGCTCGATATGAGGTGGGAGGCCAAAAGTGAAGCTTCAAGTTTGCCGATCATGAACGTCGACACAATGCAGCCAGACGCCGGACAGCTGCCGTGCCCGAGAAACCGAGCCATTCTCGTGTCTAGGAACAGCAAACCAATAATAATACACAAATTCAACAAAGACAATCCCGCGGATGCGTGGCTGCAATGGAGGTTGGTGATGCACGGCTGGCATTGTCTTTGTCGGATGTTAGTATTGTGTAGGCGGTATTTCCTGATTGGGAAGGAACAATACTAACAGTGCGCCACCGTGAGAATGACCACACACTCCTACACTGCAATGCACCGGAATAATTCTAGAATAATGTCACAGGTAAGACAGCCCTTGGTCAAGATGGTGAATATAGTGAATGGCAACTCTGATGCAAATAATATACGATTGAAATCAAAACGCCGGATACGAACCTGTCGGCAAAACAGTGATCGCGGCGACAGGCTGTGCCTCTATGTAGAACGAATAAATGCAAGAAAATGTGTAGTCATGGTGGCCAGCAGCGGCACGGTGTGTGCCATGGCTATAGTATGTGTCGTCGTCGTCTCCAATTTTGTGTAGATGTTGAGAGGGTGTTGTGGTATGTCCGTGTCGTTGGCTTGGGCGCGGCTGGAAGCTTACTTCTTGGCCTCGGCCTGGGCCTTCTCGTAGATCCAGTCGTTGAGACCAGCGCGGTTTCTATCTTGTCAGATTTGGCATTGCATGCATGCGCAAAAGATCACAGAGACTCACCTTGCAATCTCAATGGCGTAGAACTGCATGCGCGGCACTGTTTTGTTAGTATTAGTCATCACGATCAGCTTATATAATCAATCTCTGTCGACGTACCAAAGATGACAGTGTCCTGGCCGTACTCGAACTTGGGGCCCGACCGCATCATCGTGCCAAAGTTGTAGTCGTCCACCGACTTCTCGTACGCCATCATGAACTTGCGCCACCGCTCCTTGCCGGCCTTGCTCTTCATCTCATCCTCGTCGATTGTGGCGGCAGGGTCGAACTCGGGAAAGTCCTTGTTCAGGTGCTCGATGATGTCGTCGTCGATCTTGGTCAGGCGCAGCGACGAGCCCTTGACGCGCTCCAGGATCTTCCAGTACGTCTCCATGTGCTGCACGGCCTTGACGGCAAACTGCTTCTCGATCTGTCCAGTTAGGATACTGTCGCATCGCAAGACTCAGAGTGCTGACTTACATCCTCAAAGTTGTCTGCGTTCTCCGCATCAAACGTCTTTGGTACTTGCTGCATGTTGGCTGTTGTGTGTGTTGTTCTCTGATGTGGTCAAAGTGCTGTGTTGGGTTTCAGAGTGTGTCGTCTGCCCGCAATCGTTTGCGCCGTCGGTTTGCCTTGTATTTGTACGTCACTTCAAGCTTTGCGATAGTGGGGTATTTCTCGCTGTACATGCCGTGGGGCTGCCATTTGTGTTTTTTCTGCCTACTGATGACGTCCACCGCCTTCCAGAATCGGCAGGAAGCTGCAAGAACCCACATGAACGAGACTGACTAAGAGGCACGTGACTCTTATTGTGTATCATTTTAAGCTTTGCCTAAGCTTTGGTATTGGCAAAATGACATGACTTTATGACTTTATTATAGAACATTGTCTCTTGGGTGATATCGAATTTCAAGTTGCAAGTCAAGAAATACTGAATATGTTGAGGGTGTAGAAATGGCTAAGCTTATGTGTAGGTTGTTTCCAACGAAATCACGATCGTCCTACTTTTATATAATTACATAATCTTAGCATGGAAGTCGATTTTGCGATGTTATACCAAGAAGAAATCGGATAATGCATAGCGTTATAATTTTATAAAGATTTTGTCGAGACTGTCAGAATGGTTGTTTCTGGAATCACTCAAATCACTTGTTTTATTTCTACAGAACAACGTAGCACAATGATCTAGACACCATATGCACGTAGAAGCGTATGTTCTGTCCTTTGATCTATGTACTGGTGTTGTTTTGAATGTCTGTCTAAAAAGTGTTAAAAGGGAGCAAAAGTTAAGGCCTTAAAAGTGGCGATAAGTAAAGGTAAAAACCTGGACGTAGTCCGTGCGTTATGGCTTAGTGATGTAAACGTGGCTTAATAGCTTACCGCCTTGCTGAGTTATTTTATTAACCGATACTAGACTTTCTCTTTTTAAAGTCGCGATGTTATAGTCTACTTTAAAATATTAGAAAGTACGTACTAAAATAAATAGAAAGCTTAGGCATTTGTTTGTATATAACGGAAACTCTACGATATCTTTTTTGCCTTTTACTTTTTTTTTTTCGACTTATTTTAACGTTTTAATATTTATTAAATTCGAGTTAATTAGCTTGTTTAATATATCGTTAGCTTTTCGTTTTATTAACGCGTTAGCCGGATTATTTTTTTTAAAGATTTAATAGACTTTTATAATCTCTCTCCGTTTATATAATTAACGAAGTATCGCGACGTCGATTATAAAGCGTTTTTTAACGGTAATGTTTAGTTTTATAATAACGTCGTAGACGTTTTTAAAGTCTGTATAGATTATTAACGAGATAAGACGATTATAAATACCGTCGACGGTAGCTTTAAGGCAGCTAGCTATATTAAAACTATATATAAAAACGTATAACTTTACCGCGAAGACGGACTTTATAACTTTTTTTAATTTAATAAACGACTAGTATATAATATTATAATTGTTTATTATATCGTATATCGTAATAATATAGCTTAACTAAAACGTAAAGTCTTTATTAAAAGCAAAGCTTATATCGATAAAAACAACTATTTTAAACGTAAATTTATCGAGCTTTACGAACTTTAGTCTTTTATCGAAGTACTCGATTTATTACTATAATCGAAAGTTTAATACGGCAACCTTTTTTTTGCCCGGGTCGGTATATTATGCTACCGTTAAAAAGTCGTACGCCGTTTTCGGCTAACATATTAAAGCAATGTAAGCGCCTTATACTCGCTGCGTTATATATTATTACTAAAGCTTAAAAGGCTTACTTACTTTACCGCGCGTTTTTATATTTACTATAGGAGTCTCCGATACGGGGGTAATATTAACTACTTAACTACTTTATAAAAGAATTAATTAACCGTCTTTATTAAATATAAATATACCGCCGTTAAACTTTAAGTCTTTATCGATAGTAAAGGTATTATAAGGCTTCGTAAAGAAGCTAGCTTTATTAAAAGCGCGTTGTTTTAAAGTAATAAAAGCTTTATTAGCTAAGATAAGAATATCGTTCGTTTATAATCTTATTAGCCTAAACATATCTTTCTTACGTACTATAAGACATATATCGTACGTCGACGATATTATACTAAGATTACGAATATAGTACTTAATATAGGTAGCGAATTAATAATTGCCTGCTTTAAGGACGCCGTATAAAGGCTTAAAAATATATAAGATTTCGTTATTAAAGAGGGCGAGGATGTCGCGTACCGCGCGGTTCGGATTAATATAGATATCGCGTTAAAGAGAGGTAGAAGCTTAAATATAAGTTTACGAAATATCGTATAATAATAACTTTAAACTTTTATTACTTATCTTATACGCGGCGATAAAAAGTAATAAGCGTTAACTTATTTTTTAAATAGTCGGCGATTAAGTAAGGATTACCGTTTTATTAACGTTATTATATGTTTAGACGATAAATCTGCTTTTTTTTATAGTTTGAGTAGTGTTTATATACTTAATTTTATCGATAAATCGCTCGTTAAAAAGTCGTATACCGTTAAAAAAATTAATACGTAATATAAGTACGAAAATATTTTTTTTTAGTAATCCGAAGATTTTTATACGTCGTAAGACGTTATAATTAATTAATAGTATAAGTAATATTAGTTAAATTATTACCGTATTACCGTAAATAGTTATAAAAGCCGAATCCGGTAATAGCTTACGGCCTATAATACCGTTTAATATAAAGTTTTAACCGGTAGCTTATTTTACTAGTCGACTACGACGGCGTTTAGTTTATTTTTATACTATAACAGTAATCTTCTCTTCCAGAAGCTCGGACTTAAAAATACGTACGGATATCGACCGAAACGTGCTTACTACGCTATTACCGAAGTTTACTATAATGTCTTTATCCTTTACGGCGCGTACTTTATAAAGTCTTTTTTACCCTTCCGTCGTCGCCGTTTTACCGAAGCCGATCGACGGGCGCTATACTTTTACCTACTTATTTACCTTTAGCTTTTCCGCCGCCGGGCCGTTACGCTGGGTGAGTACCTCCGTAATTCGGCGCTCGGAATAATACTTTTTTAGCTCTTTCGTAACGGCTTTAATAATAACGGCACGTCGAGTAATTATTAAAGACGGGGATAAGCTTTTAGTTAGTCGAAAGTAGGTATCGAAGATTAATAGGGTAGGTACGATACCGCCCGGGCTTATTATGTTATTAATAGCTTTAACGGTTATTTAAAACGATATATTTACCGTTATTTCCGGAGCTTTTTTCCGAATAATTTCGTACGTTCGTTTAAGTACTCCGTAATAACGCTTTATTTTACCGACGTTATAATAAGCCTTAGTCGGTACCGGCTTAGTTTTAAACCCGAGTAAAGCGGCGTTAAATTAAAACTTTTAGCTAGTAAAGTATATACTTTAATTATATACGATAAAATTAAAAAGACCGGCGTAAGTATCGATTTATACCTCCCGTAACTTATTTTATATATGTTATATAATTAAGTTTATTAACTATCGTATAGCTATAAAATTAATGCCTTAATCTACGATATAAATATACGGTATACCGTCGATATATATAACATTAACTACGATAGTTTTATTAAAAACCATATCGTCCTTTTTACGTAAATTAAATTTAAAACGTCGGGGGGGACTTTAATAAAGCTAATATTCGTAGTAGAAGTCGCGAATTCGTTGCAGCTTTCTACGATTTACTTCTTTAGTGCCTGCCTTTATTAAGAGTTTATACAATCTTTTTACGGAGGGATGACTAAATCGGCGATATATACGCTTAAACTCCGTAATAGTATAAAAGCTTTAAGCGGTACGGGGGTAAGTTATCTCTTTAATAATAAAGAAGGCATAGCCGAAACGACGGATTACCGGCGTCTCTCTACGGGGTAATACTATTATATTACGCACATTATCGAAGTAATTATATAAACGGTTAATGTCTTTAAAAGACACTAAAAAAAAGGTGTCGACGGGAAGTATATAGAAAGTAATAATACCGATAAGTGTTTTGACTGTCACGGAGCTTACCGACGTAGTGTCTTTTATATTATTAAATTTTACTATAATGCCTTTACTTTTTTATATGTTTATTTAAATCTCCGGCCGTAGCTTACGGAAGGCTATTAGTTAAAGATTGCTGTAGGTAAAGAATATGGCCGTACCGGTATCGACGATGAAGCTTATAAATATATTAACTCCGTACTAAGAGGTCGCCGATACTATTTATATAAATAAAGTAAAAAAAGTCGGGGTTAACTCCGAGGCATACGGTATAGTCGTTAATATAAAAGGTCGGAAAAAAGAAGGAGACGTTATAAACGTTATAAATATCTTACTATAATCGTCGTCTTCTTCGTCTTCTTTTTCTCTTTCTAGTTTATAAATAAAATTATCGTAAAAGTCTTTAATATTTTTAGTATACTACTACTCCGCGTCTTTAATAACGATAAAGTACTAAGTTATCGACTTAAAAAACTTTTTATATTACGAGCGTTTATAGGCGTCCTTCTCAGCTTACGTATAGTTGTTTTAACGGCATCTTTCTTTTCTATAAAAGTAATACTTGCTTTATAACTTGCCGGGAGCTTTGCCGTGATTATTAATGTTTTTACGTTAGTATATACGGTTAATATAATAAGTAGTCGCCGGTATAGTAATAGTATAGTTATTACGGGACTTCCGTACTAATATTACTTTATAACGTTCGTATATAGTAACCTTTTCTTATAACGTTGTTATTATAATATTAATATTTTTTTCGCGATTAACGATAAAACTAATCGTTACGTATATAACGGGATTAGCTTTAAAAGCATTTACGAGACGGCTATATAGAACCGTTAAGCCTTTTAGTTCGTTAGTTAAGCACCGTTATATGTATATAGCTTTATCGTAAAACTTTCTTACGATTTAAGACGTCGGCTCGTCGGGGTGTTTTTTAGCAACTTTATTTAGTGTTATAGTCGACTACCGCGTATTACGGCGACGTTAAAGTATTTCGGATTTAAACCGTATAATTATATTATCTATCATTATTTCTTAATCTTTATTATCGACGAGACTAATATAAAGATTTTAATAGTAGTCGAAAACTTTACTTTCTGTTATTATAATAAACAACGTCTTATAAAAGTAGTTAATATAAAGACCGCCGTCTTAATACTTTAAAACGAAGGCTATAAACTTATACCTTAAGCTTATCTCGTTTACGGTGCTTTTATACTTAAGGCTTTTGTTATAAGTCTTCTTAATAATCTTTATTTTCTTTAACTAGTCTTTTTCGTTAAGTATAGTATTATCTTCTTTTTTTTTTACCTCCGGTAAGCCTTAGCTTATAATACGCCGTTAACTTTTTTTACGAGGCTTATTAATACTTACCGAACGTTTATTCCCGTTACCGCCGGTTAAAGGTATATATCTTTGTTTAAAAAAGTTATTTATAAAACGTTAACGTAAAGTAATTTAAATAAGTTAGTATTAAAAAGTTACGTCGTAGTTTTATTATTAATTAAAAAAAGTATTAAATAAACGACGGGGATCCGTAAATTAAATACCCGTATTATAAGTAGAGTAAACCGGTATTAAACGTCGTAAAAAACGTTATATAACATTACCGAAATCGTACAAAGATATAAAATCTTTTAGCATCTCGGGTCTTTTTACTTTAGCCGTCGTAAGTAATATATAAAAGTTGTTTTATTTATTTAGCTTTACTTAACGATTTTAAAAAAGTCTATCGATAGTTAATAATAAAACTCCTTCCCGTAACTTATCGTTAAAAGTTTGTAAAGTAAATCTCTTAAGCATACGATTACGAACTACTTTCGGGTATAAAAGTATTTTACTCTTTACGATAATTTCGGCTACGCTTCGAATTATATAAATATCCCGGTTAGACGTCTTTTTTATATAAACTCCGCGTTAAAATATAATATCGTATAACTTTATCGTATATTCTAAACTTACGTCGACGTAGTATTAAAACGTCTATCTTTTAAACACGCTTTAAAAAATATCTATTAAATCTTTATTATACGCCGTAATAAAGTTAATCCGCTTTACGAAAGTACGGTACTTTTCCCGTCTACATACCGATCTACCGGCCTTCTTTTTATTATTTTTAAAGATTTCTCCCTCCGAGACCGCCTCAAAAACCACCTTTAAGGCAGCCTTCGATTATAATTATGCCCCTTAATTACTCATTATCGAAGTAAGACCTCTTTTCTTTATTTTCCTTTAAGTTTTAAAGGCTTAATAACTAATACTAGGTCCCTAATCTCTAAATTACAATTGTCGAGACTATCAAAATAGTTGTTTCTAGAATCACTCAAATCACTTGTTTTATTTCTATAAAACAACGTAGCACAATGATCCAGACACCACATGCACGTAGAAGCGTATGTTCTGTCCTTTGATCTATATACTAGTGTTGTTCTAAATGTCTGTCTAAAAAGTGTCAAAAGGGAGCAAAAGTTGAGGCCCCAAAAGTAGCGACAAGTAAAGGTAAAAACCTGGACGTGGTCCGTGCGTTGTGGCTTAGTGATGTAAACGTGGCTTGACAGCTCACCGCCTTGCTGAGTCATCCTGTCAACCGACAGATTTCTTATATGAATAATCTGCTATCAAGTAGCTTTGGCTACTGCTAGCAAGTCAATGGTCGAACGAGCCAGCCAGCCGCAAAGATGATACTCCCTGATATCGTCATGGCGTCAGTTTCGTAAAACATACCTCGAGTCGAAGCCACTACAGCAACTCGCGTGCCGGAAATCACGGCTGTTATGGAGATATTGATAGCATTACCTCTACGCAAAAAGTCATCTTTCACAGGAAGAAAGTAATTAAAAAATAACCAACACAATGAGCTTACTGCCACTGTTGCTGCCTGGGCGTATCGACCAAAGCCCGTTTGTATCTGCATTCACATCTCGGCGGCCTTTGCGTGAACATGCAGGCGACTACAAATACGTTCGGAGCTGCTCTCCTTGGCCGTGTCTTTACTTATAGTAGTCGGACTCCTATACATATACCACCAGCCAATATACATAGCCTTTGCACGATCTCGCTGTTTTCCTCCTGGACACACCTTTCCACAGCTTCGCCGTATACTTGTTTACTATTCTGGACTATGCGGGCGTCGTCGGCTCGGAGAGCGAGATGGATGCTTCTAAGTGACATTCATTTCAAGCACAAAGGCTTGCATCGAGTGGAAAAGACGGCGCAGTGGATTGCTGCCGAGGCAGAGCGGAACAAGGTCGACCGGGCGGTCGTGTGCGGCGATCTGCTGACAAGCCGCACTATGCAGCGGACAGATGTGCTGTCTGCATGCTACCGCTTCATCGATCTGCTCAGCGAGGCGGTGCCGCGAGTTCATATTTTGCTCGGCAACCATGATCTCGCCTATCGCCGCAAGTACCAGATCACCGCCCTCGATGCGCTCAGTATCCGACATCTCGCTCCGCATGTTGTGCTGCACAAAGACACTGCTCAATATCAATGGGACGGCCGACGCGTCTTGACACTGCCTTTTCGCGAAGACCAACACGAACTGACGCGGGCTGTAGCCGCGATACCGCCCGATGAGGCGAGCGAGACAATAGCGTTTGGACACCTCGCTATCAACAAAGCTATCCTGCAGCGGCGTGTCGTCTCTGCTGGTGGCGAGACGTCTCATGAAGAAACCAGCATCAAACACGCCGGGAGGACGGGCCCGCATGAGTTTGCTTCCCTAGCCCGCACATTCACGGGACACTTTCACACCCACCAGACCATCACCCAGAAACGTCATGGCAGCAACGACACCAACCTCAAGGGAAGCATCACATACATAGGTGCGCCGCTACAGCTGAGCTGGGCCGATCTCCACGATGACCAGCGGGGTGTCTTGCTACTCGATCCAGACTCCCTCGAACACAAGTTGATAGTCAACCCACATGCCGTTGGCTACATGCCGGCTGACATTGAGCACGTTCTCAATGGACAGATCGACAAGGGTACCGTGAACGACAAGTACATCATGCTCACAGGCAACCTAAACCGGTTGAGCTACATCACGGCTCGCGACAAGCTTATCTCGCTGGGTGCTTGCGGCGTCCAGGACATGGCTCCTATGCGATTTGATCTACTTGCTGATAGACGTTCGATTAGCGATCCCGGAGCATCGGTACCGGATAGCGATGCCGCTGTTCAGCCCCATAAAGCGCCTACCGATGGGATGGGTACAACAAGTGCTGGTGACAGAGGCCCGACCCTAGAAGCTAGCACCGAGTCTTCTATGCCACAACTTGACATTGAAGCGGAGCTTACATGCTACGTTGATTCACTTGATCTGGACAGCTCTCTTACCCAGAGAAGAGATGAACTGATTAGGACTGGCCAGCAAATATTGCAAGTCTCTCGCGACATTGTTGAAACAGGTAGTGATCTGGAGTTGAACTACGATGACTTTGTTGAGAAGGCAGGGCAAGTCATCGGCGCCCGAACAACCACTCGGTTCATAGGGCCGTCTGGTCAGGTCTTTGTCGCCGAACCGTGCACCCTTACAGTCACCAACTTTCTCAGTGTGCAGAATACCATCGTGGTCGACTTCCGACGTGACATTGTACGCGGGATAACGCTCCTAGTTGGTGATAATGGCTCTGGAAAGAGTGCACTTCTTGAGGCCATGGTGTGGTGTCAGTTCGGAAAGTGTATACGGGACGGGCTGCCGGTTAAAGATGTCGTCAACGACAACGTAGGCAAGAACTGCTCTGTCAAGCTGGAGTTTGCAAACGGATACACCATTGAGCGGTACCGCAAGCACAGAACGTACAAGGACCGCGTCATAGTCAAACTGAGAGGAGAGCCACAGCCGCAACTGGAATGCCCTGAATGGCACATGACGCAAAAGGCCATCAACGAGCTGCTTGGGATCGACTACAAGACATACGTCGCAACGGTGGTGCTAGGCCAAGAGAGTTCTGCCAGTTTCTTGAACCTGACACAAGCGCAGCGGCGTGACCTGATCGAAAAGTCTCTCGGGCTGTCTATTTTGGATCAGTGTGGGAGGCTGTCAGGCTCTCTCCTAAAAGACATTGACACTGTCATGAGTACTGTCAAGACCGAGCTGGACGGGCTGATGCGGACCAAAGAGCAGAATGAGACGCGGCTCAGAGGCCACGAACAGACATACGCGCGGCTACTGACTGAGGCCGAGAAAGCTGCCTCAGCTTTGAATGCAACCATGCGAGATCATGCCGATGCAGAAGCCAAAGCTCGAGAGGGTAGGGTAAACTTTCAGAATGAGATGTTGGCTCTCCAAGAACAAATCCACGCCGAGAAAAACGTTCTACATCAGCTCGAATGCTCTCATGCCAAGATAAAGGACAAGGAACATGTGAAATCGAAGCTGTGGCTAGGCTGGCGCTTTACATCTGTAGGCACTGCCATTGTACGCACTCTTTTGATGGCCCTAAGAAGCCTCTTCCGGTCACTCTTGGGCGCATGTGGTTTCCCTCTAGAATCGTCTCAGAACCAAGAATGTGACAAAGAAGCGGCAATTGGTCGTATTCTTGGAGACATCCAAGCAAGCCAGCTCCGACTGCAGAAACTAGAGCATGAAGAAAGAACAAAACCCGTGCATGCTATGGCGGTGAGCGAAAGGCTTGCCCAGACCACCCGCGGTCAATGTAAGATTGCAGAATTGCAGCAGCAGGCCACGACCAAACAGCATGGAGCAGATATATACAAGCACCTGGCTGAAAAGGAGCAGTCGTCTCTGCAGTTGCTGCGAGTGGAATGCGACACTGCCGCCTCGAAGCTCCAAGAGCTACTAGGTAAACGCGAGCTGTTCGTCTTCTGGTCGTCTGCCCTGGCCAAGCGATCGTTTCCGGCGTCTTCAAAGTCATTGCCCGGCTTCTCAAACAATATAGCAGTCACCTTTCGCGAGCACATTCGCGGAAAGTCTCTAACAGACCTGAACATGATTCTTGAGGAGGTACTCATGGTGCTGTACGGCGACACGCGCCATGCTTACATGGCAACGGGAATGCTGCGCTCGCTGTTCGAGACCGAGCCTGAAGATGGTGTGGCCAGCTCACTCCCATCACAATCCGTTAAACCTGTTCTCTCCACAAACCTTGCTGTTCACCCATCGTTTGCCTACGGCAAGCGGTCCGGTGGCGAGCGGAAACGCATCGACATTGCACTGTTCTTTGCCCTATTGCAGCTGGAACGGTGCAGAAGCGCCCACCGTGCACATTATGTGCTTGTTGACGAGGTATTTGACAAACTGGATGGGGCAGGCCAGGCAGCTGTCATGAAGTGGTGCAGCGTCATGTCTCGGACGGCGGCCCCCTGGGTCGTTGTGATAACGCATAGTCGATTCTTGGTGGAACAAGACTCGAGGGAGGGTGTGAGCAAGGCTCTGGTTGTGGAAGCAAAAATGGGACGCGCAGGTACAGAGCTGTACGCCGATAACTGCAGGATCGGAATCAACTGAAAACTGTACTGTTCGTCGTTCTGAGGGTTCTTTGCATGTAACTTGTGTAGAACACGTACAGCTGTCTTAGTCTTCACATATATAGCAGTCTAGTCACGGAGCAAAAAGAAGCGGCACGTGTTTAAAAGAACGTTGCATAATCTAGCACAGCTTACGAGTATAATTGTTTAACGGCCCAACAGCGAACAGTACTCGAAGATGGGACTTGCGCACACTGCTGAAAAAAAAAAATAAAGACAAAAAAACATCTCGTAGGTAACATTGCCAGCATCGCGAAATTTGAGTAGATGGGATCAGAACGGCACCCTCGGCTCGGCTTGGTAGACTTCAAGGCAAAGTAGTTGCCAGGATAACGACATGCCTCAAGATTGAAGCGGGTGGGATGCAAAGAAAACGAAACTGATCATCACCATCAGTGTCTGCACTCTAGGCATCGGGCATCTGGGACGTCTTAGGCCTGCTTGGCCTCCTTCTTGGTGTCCTCTCCCTCAAAGACTATAATGATCGTGTTAGATGTGAACGTGTATATTCTATCCGTTGATAGTAAACTGGGGAACTGCTTCAGTTGGACTCACGCTCAAAGATAGTGTCGGCGACACCGTAGACACCATACGGCCCCTTTCCGCTCAGGTGGTGCTCGTCGTGGCCGTCGTCGCCAAACATGACTTTGAACTGCTCACCCACGGCAGACACAAATGAGAACATCACGGTGGTGAACAGGTTCATCTCCAGAATCTTGGCCACCACGATGACGGGCATGCCATAGAGGAACAGGAAGTCATACAGGCCCATGTAGCTAATGGTGAGGACGTTGTGCTTGGTAGGGTAGATGATCTCGTGGTGCTTGGAGTGCACGGCCTTGTAGACACCCTGGACGTGCCAGAAGCGGTGGATAAAGTAAAAGATAAAGTCGCGCAGGAGGAGACCAATGGTCAGGTGGGCAACAAACTCCTCCCAGCCTGGCAGCTGGTAAGGGCGGATGGCATAGGTGCGGGTGAGGGCGGGCTTGCCACCGTTGGCCATGACAAAGAGAACATGGATGGCCGTGGCCACGACGTGGTTGCGCAGGCTTTCGGCCATCATGGTCCAGGTGGTCTCGCTCGAGTACTTGCTGCGGACACGCTCGACGACGATGCCAAAGACAAGGTAGACGAGCTGGATGCTGACACTGGCACCGACCTCGACGTAGCCGGGCGAGTACTTGTCCAGCAAGGAGTCCATGACGGCGCAAAAGTATTCAGTAGCCATGATGGTAGATAGTAAAGGTATAAGGTGTAAGGGCAGTGTTTGAGAAAAAGTTTCTGAGAAAAAATAGATGGGAAGAGAGGAGAATCAAGAGCTTGATGAGAGACAACAAGAAAAAGATCAAGCACGAAGAGAGGAAGACAGAGCCGGCTTTATAGTCGTCGGAGAGATGTGGGAGGTCCAGCTGCTCTATCATCTGAGCTGCTCTATCTCTATTTTACTTCAGTCTGGCATCACTCTCGGCTTACCAGGCTGTCACTCAACATTCAGAATATAATGAAAAATAGTAAATTTGATCAATTATAAACACCACCCAAGATGCCGGATCGCCGGTCACCCCATCAAGAACCACTCAGATAATAGAATGTGCAAGGCCAAGTGCTGAGACCAGACTGGGCATATCCCTGGCCATCGTGTGCATGCCCTCCTGCTGTCACGGCTGGCAATGGGATGTCCAACAGCATCATCGGACATAGACAGAGTATCAGAACACCCCTTTCTATTGGTATCCAGAAGTAGCATCTATCGCCATGGACACTGATAGTCGCTGCTGGTTATAGTCACCAGACTGCCAACTATGCTCGGTGTCGGACTTTCTTTTCTTTTTTTTTTTCGTATACTCGCACATCCCATTCTTCGCTTTTGTTTTCAGTGTTATTTTATATGTTTTCTTACCATCAGCTCTGTCTTGTGTGTTTTCATTTCTCTGTGCGTGAATATCTACATTATTTCGTATAAGAACATAAATACTATATTCAATATTAGTCACTCCTCGACAGGCATCGGATACAGCCATGGAGTCTCGGCCCATGTCGACAATAAAAGCTGGGTGTTTATGCAGTAGCCTGGTCTGTTGGGCTGCCGTGGTTTGCCAGTCGGATTGCAGATTGGGAATCGAGCGGCGTCGATTGTTCCAATCTTGGAAAGGTTTTCGGTTATCTGCACACCGTCTTGGTTCACCTCAGCTCCCTCTGGCACTTACACCCTCTCGCTGCTCATCAATGAGATCTGGGCCAGTGGTCTTCTTACTTTGTTCGTCTATTCTTACCCTGCGCGTCTTCTTGCCGTTTTACTATGTTTGTTATTGCTTTTGTTGTGTTTTTATACATCTTTTGTCATTAATTTTGCTATTTCGCCTCAAACACCAAGATCGTTAGCATGCTGCCGTTGGTCAGTATCACAGTACTTTGATGTAATGCAGCTCGCTAATCTCTCGACTTGACCATCACATGAACAAAACCTGGAGCTCAACCCCCCTACGCTCAGCCTGCACAGCCTTGCTTGTGGAAAGTGATGGTGCATAAACTTGAAGACAACAAGACCCCCTATCCAGCCAACACCGCTACTTGAAGGAAACAAGTCGCGATGAATGGCGTCGACGTGCTTCGGCCTCAGCTAAAGTAGCTCGCGCCGACTATCCCATAGACTATGTCGCAAAATGAGCCCATCTTGACGCCGAAAAGCGACACGCATATGCAGTCAGATGTAGGGCCAACAATAAATGTAAATTTATTGACCTTTAGCAAGTAAAAGCTCACCGACGTATTCTTGGCTGATGGCGATGTTTATTTTATTACGTGTTGGTGCACAGGCTGGCCATTAAAAAAGTCTGCAATCATGGCAATCGAAAGAATGATATACACCAGCTCTACCAGCTGGCTGGGTTTCACCCTAACTGCAGTACTCGGCAAATATATCTCCATTGGTCTAGGCAAGTTAGGCTGCCGACCAATGCCGTTTACATTGTTGATTGGTAGCGATATATAGTCTCCAGGAGTGCATGGTGTTAGGCCTGTTATCTCTTATCTTCTCACAAAGAGGGAACAGCAGAAAAGATTATAGGAATGAAGAGGCAAGCCGATTGTAGAAAACAGAGGAAGATCAAGAGAACAAACATAACCGGTCCTCAATTATGACCATGAGGACGATCGTCGCCAATCAAGATTCCATTCTGTCAAAGCAGTGTAACATGCAACTATACGGCATATGGCATATAGTCTGTTCGCTACCTGCTTTTGCGAGCTGACGCGATCTAGATAACCCATACCGTCCACCTGGTAGTGTTGTATTGCGGGACCTAACACCCTGGCCCCCAAAACCATCAACAGCCAGTACTTATGATCAACGACGGCCATTTTACTGGGCGGCCCACCTCCTTTCAAACCCTATTTCCATCGAAAGCCAATCAGCTCGTCAATCTGTGTCAGCTTTGTTTTTATACAGCAGTGTCAGCTTCGGTGTAACATGTCTTGGATCTCCTGACCGATACTATGCAAGATATAATGAGGAGCATCAGATCGCGATCAATGTGATATAATTTATTCTTACATTGATCTTGCGTGTTGTGTGTGCAAAGGCAGATCTATCTTGTGCGACTGGTTCGCGTTGAAGTGGTGCGCAACATGTTGGCAACCCCCAGAATGCTGGCATTCGTGATATCGACAATCGAGTGCGGAACGTGTTCCGGGTTCTCGCCGACTATCGCTGACCCTATTCATACGTCTTTCCCCTCTCGAATCCCTTCAGAGTATTCTTACTGTGTTGATAGTGGGAAGTTTGTACGGACCCAGTATATTCTCATCATAAATGACAGGATATTTCCCTACGACTTCAGATGGTGTTGGTTCTACTTTGTCTCTTGGCGATCTGTTGATCGGGAGATGCCACTATCCTTGCAAAGGGTCGGACAGCCTGTTGGTCACTGCGAGAGGTATGCCTAGGTCTAAGTCAAGATAAAAGTTTTCAATTATCCTGCATAATTACACGAAATTTATTTGAAATCATACACCAAGAATGACGAGATTTTGTTCACTCTTGAGCAATGTATGCAGATAAGCAATCGAGAAGAATGGAACAGCAGCCACAGTCTTTCGGAACGGGGCCATATGAAAACGTGCAGGCGAGTAGGCAGCCAATATTGCAGAGCATAACTACACTTGTGCAGCTGATAGGTGCATGATGCGGTGTCGACCAAGGCGCCACTACGTGCCATGCATTACCATGCCTATCCTAGCACACCGGTCTTATGATGCTCCCCAATCAGGCATAGATTGGTGGTTTTGATTGCTTTTTACGGTGCACAAGAGCTTGAATGTTGTGAAAGTGTCCGACAGTCGTCGGCCCTCCTTTTGACTTTGGCTGAACAATTTTGTAATAGCTTGAAAAGATGTCTCGGCGTTGGTCAGCACGGGCAACTTTAAGCGGCTTAAAAAGAAAGCATTATTCTCTGATGATGGCCAATCACAATGCATCACTAATGAGAAGCCTGAGCAAATCAAAGTAGGTATGTCGAAAGGGTGTTTTTCAAAGAAATTATCTCATTGGTATTTGTATCGAGCGCGGAAAGACGGCTGACGCCCGAGCACAAAGATGTGCTGCGGATAACAAAATATATACGAATAAAAACAGAAGAAAAACCGCGTTTATATTATTACGAGAATTAACGGGTTGTTAGCAATTATTTGATTATATAATTTACTTCAAGGAAGATATTGTCCTTTTGTTGGAAGAATGGTTTTCCACAGCTTGTGGCCAGTACAACAGTCGAGGTAATAGCCACTTCCTTTGTTATCCTAATGATCTGTATTAACTATTTTTTCCTCTGCAATTTTCAACAGAGTGCAACAAAGACTACTCGGCGGTGGTTGCGTGAGAACGAGGAGCATTCGCACTAGAGTGCCCGGGGTTGGTCATTGGACAGATATTCGTTGAGCCTCATTATATTATATTTTATCAGCCTTTGAAAACAGAGTCCCCACGGTGTTCACTTTCGATACCAGTACCAGTCAGCTTTTAGTGCATATTTTTCGTCAGAGCGTGCGCTTTCATACTTGTCCTTCTAAGGTAACATTATTATTATTTAGATTGTGTGCCTCGTGCCTCACTTCTGTATGCTGCTCTTGAATCCACCAGGTATAGCAACCTATGCCTAATACTGTCCTCAATAGTATTCATATGCGAGCCTGACTGGACCCCAACCGGGCAAAGAATGGTATAGGTATACTGGATTCATGGACTGTGAGGTGGCTCACGCGCCGTGTGACCACCGCAAGCCACCATACCGCCACGCAGAGCCAATGACACTGTTGAGAAATGCACTTTGACGCACGCTGGAAAGGCCAACCTTGGGTATCGTAAGCCACCACGATAACTGTCATGCACCTAAGCTGGTTATGTAGTGCGAGCAAGCATTATAATTGGAGGCTGGAATCAGAGAGGTATGTAATCCGATATGCAAAGCGCCATCTTTGGGCCGCGTTTCTCAGGTGTGTGTATGCTTCGTTGGCATGGAGTGTAACGTGTGCTATTTTTACCTACATGATATAGATAACGCGAACGAGTTCTAGCCGGGGTGTACTTTGACTCGCTCTTTCGTAGTACGTTCCATTCGTGAGGGTGAAGACAAGTTTTGGCTATAAAGTCGAGGCATTCTGCCACACCACCTCTTTGTACACTTACTCTGAAGCTCGGTAGCCCCCCCTGTCCTTCTCTTACTTTCTATACTCTTACATGTGCTGCATCCAGTATCCTGATTGCCATATCTAGTGTATGTATTGTTGCTTGCCAGCATACGTTAGGAAGACTCGCCTGGTTCACATGATAAAGCCGAGCCCTATATCCAAGACGACATTGAAGACGACGCCAAAGACAAAGACTATAGCAGGTCGCGGCCGAAGATAGCACTCACTACCCCAAAGACTCACATACCGAGCCAGTCGAAATGGGCTTTGGTAAGAAGCAGGTCATGTCACCGGGCACAGTTACTCACAGCCGAAACGGAGGCCGCGCCCCGTCGACCGTGACCAATTATTCCGATCAAATGGTCGTCTCTGAATCTGACGACTCGACTGTCATTGCGCAGCCCAATGTCGTCGTTATTCAAAATGATTGCGTAACGACTACGATCATCACTGTAAGCGTGCATAGCAACAGCTCCAGTGATGGATGCCGTCGAGTATACACACTAACATGATATACAGGTCAACGGGATCGTCCACACCACAATCACCTACAGCTGACCTTTGATCTGTATACGAGCCGAAACGGCACAGAAATCTTCACTTTTTTCTCTCTTCGTTTTGACTCTCGACGCCAGGAGACTGGTCGAAGGTGCTGATGGATAAAGAGATAGATGGGCATGATGATTTTCTGTTCTTTTCATGATAGTAGAACTTCATACTTGTCTCATGTACCGCATCGAGAGAGAGAGATATCATGTTTTCTGTTGTTGCTATCATGGGAATCCTAAAAGCACGGCGCAAAAGTCCGTATGGTATAGTGCAATTAGCAGTTATAGCATGTATATGTACTACTAGCACTATAATACATGCTTACTATTCGTTGAGAGTGTCGTCCGATCATGCTCACACCTGATTGAAATCTGTTTCATTACTGTCAAATAATAGTAAAAATAGATAATAGTAATAGGCATTTAATAGGAAGTTTATCATCCATGACAAGATTCCATAACCTGCGGCTGCGAGATGCAATGATACAATGGACTGCTAACAACCTCCACCGGCTAAAAATAGTAGCAGTTCTACTAAACGTACAGTGTCATGACTCGTGCTTCACCTGCACTATCGCTCCTTCCTTATCAGACAATGACACGTCCCTTCCCTGTCAATGTGCGTCATCGCATTCCAAATGTGTACGTAATCATTCAGTCTCATCTTCATCTTCAGTTTGTCTAGAGATGAGCTCGCAATGCATGCATCCCTCTCTTCGACTCCTCTTCTCGCATCCTACACCCAGGCTTCTCTGTCATGAGACTGCGGCAATCATCGGCTCTCCATACTCATTACCCAATTGAACTCCCATCTCCAATTACTACTGCCACCCTTTTCCTCATTTCGTCTCATCACATTGCCTTATCGCTACCTTATTTCAAGCCACAGGCATTCCCCATCTTTCACCGTTTTTTTATTCTCGTGACTCCGCCGTCTGTATCTTGCTTCTCTCTTCCAATAGGCTTTGTGCCGGAACCTGGTCAGCCCAGGTCCTGCAGCTGCACGGTCGTGCACATGCACCCTCGCGTCTTATTTGGCCGACTACCGGGGTTGGTGAACGCCGTAGCTACGTAGCTCTTTCCATAATTCGCCCATTTATATGTACCTTATCCTGCAATGCCGTTGACTGCGACCCCGTCGTCTGCATTATTTTTTTTGTCTTTCTATTCATGTGTGACGGCCCAAGCTGTACAGCTTTGCATTAGTACAAGGATCGAAGAAGAAGAACGCCGTTCAACGAGCATGCCAAGCTAACTAAACTAGAGAGCTAGCACTGATTGTGTCTTGAAAGGCCGACATCTCAGTACACGTATTTGTTCGCGTTCACTCACTCGCCTGCCATTTACCTTTTGTAGTTGCCTTGTGTAATAAAGTACAATACTGTGCCATCGCTCCTTCCTTTCTTGTGATGTTTTATTTTTACCTCTTTCTATTTTAGTCTCTTTCATTTCGGGAACTTCCAGTACCTCAATGCGTCTGTCGTTCGCTACTTCCATATCCCCTAGAACCACGTGCTTGGCGCGCTTTCCCATCTTTGGCCGCCTGACTCGCCGCAGTGCCAGTGCTGCCGGCGACACGAACGACACCTGGCCAGTTTTGTCTTCTTTTTCCATCTCTGCTACTTTTTCCCTTTTCCTTTAATCCTCTCCAACTGTTTCCTCTGACCTCATATCCATGATTTCGTCAAAAGCACACCGCGCAGCATTGCAATGCCTTCTTTTACGGTCACGGTTATGAAAATAGTCGAAAAGAGGCTAGCCTCATCGACGCCACCCTTGATCTCACGACATCCTCAAATTAGCTTCACAAATGCAGCACATTTTTCACCTGGTACGACGCGACATATATGTTCATCCTCATCAGCTGGCCGCAACTCAATAGCAGTCCCCTCCAACAGATACCTAGAATCGATCAAACGGGCAAAACACGGCACTACTTTTGGAGCAAGTCGCCACCTTTCAACAACGCGACAATGCTCCACGCCCCAGACAAACATCAACAACAAAACAGGCGCGGCACCCATACCGAGACCCTTGCAATTACCGCAGACTCGAGCTCCAAGCCAAAATAAGTCCAAACGGCAAACCCCCACGGAAAACCAAACCAAATCACCAAAACCCACCCGGCTTACACTCTATGCCGGCGCCAGCATTCTTACACTCCTCTTACTCGCCCTATCACAGCCACTGTCTTTGATTCAGGTCAGCCAACCAGGCCTGTCCTCGTTTGGGGGAGATGGGGAACATACCGACACCTCTCGGCCCAAGCCGCCAGCGGCGATCACCCCGGTCGGCCCGGCCCCGACGGCCGGCGACGACCGAGATCCATCTCTGCCGCGCTTCCGTCTCACCGATGTCCGGAAACACGACGCCGCTTCTGGTGCGCCATGGGTGACTTCTGGTGATAGAGTCTACGACATTACCGACTGGGTTGCGGCACACCCGGGCGGCGATGTGATACTGCAGGCGGCCGGTCACTCCATCGACCCATACTGGGCCATCTTCACCATCCACAAAGCACCGCACGTCTTGCAAATCCTCGAGTCGTACCTCATTGGTTTTGTCGACAAGGCAGATCTTGACAGCAACGGAAAACCGCTTGCCGAGGGCGAAATCGAGGACCCGTTTGCCACAGATCCTCGGCGCGATGAACGGCTGACGGTCCTCACCCAAAAGCCGTGCAATGCCGAGCCGGAAACCACGTACCTGGCGCGCGAGTTTGCGACACCAAACGAGCTCTTTTATGTCCGCAACCACATGTGGGTGCCAGTAGTGGACGTCAAAGAAGCGCCCAAGCACGAGTTGACGATTGAGCTGCCCGACGGTGAAGTGCGGGCATACACGCTAGAAGAGCTGCGGACACAATTCAAGGTACACCGCGTTCCGGTGGCGCTCCAGTGCTCCGGCAACCGGCGAAGTGACATGACCAAGTCCGTCGGTCCTACGAATGGCCTGCAATGGGGACCCGGTGCCATCAGCAACGCCGTGTGGGAAGGTGTTTTGCTCAAGGATGTGCTGAGGGATGCCGGCTTGCGGACTGCTGATGATCTTGGCGCCGCGGACGATGACCCGCCAGCAGACAGCCTGCACGTTCAACTTACGGGCATGGAAGCCTACGCCGCAAGCATTCCTCTGCCCGTGGCCATGGACCCGCGCGGTGATGTGCTCCTGGCTTTTGGCATGAATGGCAAGCCGCTGCCGCGCGACCACGGCTACCCCCTGCGCGCCGTTGTGCCCGGCTATGTCGCCGCACGGTCTGTCAAGTGGCTGTCTCGCATTGTCGTATCAGACGAAGAGTCGGCCAGCCAGTGGCAGCGCCGCGACTACAAGCTGTTTGGTCCCAACGAAGGCGATAAGCCCAACTGGGACCGCTACCCGGCCATCCAAGAGATGCCCATCACCAGCGCCATTACCAGTGTACTGGTAGGCAAAGACGTCAAGGGCTTGGCAATGCAGTCTGAATCCGAGTCTGCCAACAAGAGCGCACGGGCGCCGCCTGGCGTGAGGGATCTCAAGGGCTGGCAGGACAAGAACTGGGCCAGCAGCCCCAGAGGGACGCCGGTCGAGGTGGCGGGCTATGCCTACTCGGGCGGCGGCCGTGAAATTGTCCGCGTCGATGTGAGCGTCGACGGCGGCCGGACGTGGGACCAGGCCGAGCTGCTCGACGCAAAGGCACGCAGCTATGACGACGACGAGGCCACACAGAAAAAGCATGTCGTGGCCCGCGGCAGACACGACTGGGCATGGAAGCGGTGGCAGTACAAGGGGGTCCTTCTCGATGCTGATGATGCTGGGAAAGACAGCAAGAACCACGAAATCCTCGTGAAAGCCGTGGACAGCGCGTACAACACGCAGCCCGAACGGCACGACGGTATCTACAATGTCCGCGGCAACCTGGCCACGGCGTGGCATCGCGTCCGGGTCAAGACTTGCAATGGCAAGACCACAGTAGAGGGCTGCGGGTTCTCAAAGTAGGCTATGCTGTACCATCTCTTATCAAATCGTCAGCCTTGAGCATCAACGAGCGATTAGCAATGTGAAATGATTGTTCAATATATTTTCTACTTGGTGTACAAACCCGAAAACTAAAAGACTTGAAAGAACAAGTGAACCGCGGCACGAGAAACCATTTGATTTTGTTTGTTTCCTGTGCAATAATGCTAAAGCAGCCATGCCATGCTACCCCAAATATCTACTCTCCCACTTCAACCCATACCTACTCGTCGTCCTCGGCATCCGTGTAGTAGTCGAAGCTGCCAGGAGCAGGCGCCTCGTCATCCTCATCGGCCTCGTCGTCGAGCATGAGCGCGTCGGCGTCGTTGCCGCGCAGGCGGCCCTGCTCGTCGGCCTCCTCGTCCTCTTCCTCACCGGCCAGCTGAGCCACGCGAGCGGCCTCGGCAACAACCTCGGCGGCCAGACGGTGGCCCTCGCCCGAGGTGCCAAAGAGCTCGGTCAAGCGCGCGTTGCTGCTGCCGCCATTAGCGCCATTCGACAGGAAATCAGTAAGTGCCTGCAGATTGCGAGCCGATGATGCAGCGTCGGTCTGTCCCGTACTGCTCTGTCTGAGAGCGTTGGACAGGTTCCGGAACGCCTCGGCATCGGGGACACCACCGGGGTTGCCGCGACGACCAGACGTCTGGCCGGCAACGGGTGCCTTCTCAATGGTGACCTTCTTGAGCTTCTCCTCGATCAGCTCCTTGGCCTCCTCAGGCTCGGTGTCGAGCAGAACCAGCGGGCCGCCAGTGGGCTTCTTGACGGCGCGGTACCGCGTGGCCGGGAAGCTAATGTACTTGAGCTGGCCAGGCAGGACGCGCGACATGTTGAGGATCTCGTAGCCGACCTTTTCCTTTTCGGCCTTCTTCTTCTTCTTGTCCTCCTTGTCCTCCTTGTCCTCCTTGTCATCGCCTTCTTCCTTGTCGTCCTTGTCGTCCTTGTCTTCCTTGTCTTCATCCTTCTTCTCCTCGGCCTTGTCCTCTTCGGCCTTGTCGTCCTTCTTCTCGTCATCAATGTCCATCTTCTCGCTGCTGGCGCGCAGGGGAGGGCGAGTGGCCCGCTCCTTCTTCTTGGCACGGCGCTTGGCCTGGGCTGTTGTCGACAGAATGGCCGTCGCGATCAAAGCCGGACCCTCCTCGGCCTTGACCTCCTTCTCTGGCGGGTAGTCAAACAGGCTCGGGCGCGTGGCCGAGTGGAACTTGAAGCTCGGGATTTCCAGGTCCTGGTCAAGGCCGATGATCGACGTCGGGCTGAAGCTCAGCGACAGGAAGTGGGTAAAGGGGAACCAGTACCAGTACTGAGTGAACACGGCCATGCCGACAATGCCAGCCATGTTAAGGTTACCAGTCTGGGTCTGCAGGCCAATGGTGCAGTTGCGGCCGCCGGCATCAATGATACCCAGGGCGAGCGCGGCACCAAACTTGGTCATGGCATCCTCGTGACGATCGCCGACAACCTTCTTGAGTGTCTTGCGGATGGAGGTGACCTTGGGGTTCATGGCCTCGTTCTGCTGCACCATGATCATGGACAGCGCAATCAGGGCACCCTGGCGCACAAAGTCGGTAGGGTCCTTCATCATGGGCTCCAGCAGGTCAATGGCTTCGTCCAGACCAGTGCCCGCGCACGAGATACCCAGAGCGAGGGCCGAACCGTAACGCACATGGGGGTTGTACGACTCGGAGAGCAGCTCAACCATGCGGGGCACGCTGCCCGGCTTGCGGAACAGGATGAAACCCAAGCTCATGACGGCAATGCGGCGCACGTCGTCGCTCGTGTCGCTGACAGCAGTGTGCAGCAGCTTACGGATAGCCTTGTTACTGCCCGTGCCGCAGTATGCCAGAGCGACAGTGAGGATACCACCGTAGCGCAGAGTCGGGTCGGGGTCGCTCAGGAGCGCCTCGATCATACCGTCGGCGC
Organism: Ophiostoma himal-ulmi; assembly: GCA_029299165.1. Taxonomy (NCBI): domain Eukaryota; kingdom Fungi; phylum Ascomycota; class Sordariomycetes; order Ophiostomatales; family Ophiostomataceae; genus Ophiostoma; species Ophiostoma himal-ulmi. The sequence goes on from JANSME010000001.1 coordinate 6,667,215, forward strand.
TCTCCTGGCGGCCGTACATGACCAGGGCCATGCCGAGCGCGCAGCCACGGACAATCTTCTCGTGAGAAGTCTCGTGGGCATAGGTAAACATGGTGCGGATAGCGTCCTCGTTGCCAGTACCCAGCATGATCAGACCCATGGACAGACCAACGGCCTCGCCGCTCAGAGCAGAGTCTGAGTGCAGCGAGCTAGTCAGGCTCTCAAAGACAGCCTCGTTGCCGCTGGCCATGCCTGCAATACCCAGGCCCAGAGCACCACCGTGCATAATGTACTCGTCATCGGTGGCGCTGAACATCTGGTGCAGCTCGGGGATGACCTTGGCGCCGTGGTTGGCATGGATAAGGCCGTAGGCGTAAAGGGCACCACCCTGGCTGAAGGAGCTGCCAGAGCTCAAACGGCCCTCGCGCGGCATATACGGGTCGAGGAGCTTCTTGGCCTGGGAAATGTTGCCGCGGTGGATGACACCAAGAGCAGCGGTGGCTGTGAACTTTGACCAGTTGACAGCCTTACTGAGCCAGTCAAGGTTGTCACGGAAGAACTTGTCGTGTGTGGTGCCGGCGTGCATAAAGGCATTGCAGAAGGTGAGAGCTGTGTGGAAGATGGAGTTGCGGCCCTCGAGGGAGTCCCGAACACGCTTGAGGATGCTGATGTCGGCGTGGTTGTTGCGGTAGAGGAACTCGACGTTGAGCTTGATGGTCTTGCTGCCGTCAAGGATTTCGCGAATGTTGGTGTAAGCCTTGGTCAGGCCGGGCGAGAGGACGTTGATTCCGGCATCCTTGTAGCCCGCAGTCTTGTCCACGGACAGCAGGGGCTCAGCCTCACCCTCGGCCTCATCGGTAGTTTCGGCGGCCTCGGCGGCCTTCTTGGCCTTCTCCTGCTCTGCCTCGTAAGCCTTGATCTTCTCAGCTTCAGCCTCGGGGTTGGGCAGATCGGCAATGACCTTGCCCAGGAACTCCTGGGTGCCGTTGTCGTAGAGGTCGAACGCAATCTGGTAGGCGATAGCAAGGTGCTCACGGTCCTCGGCATCGACGAGGTCGCGCAGAAGGGTAGATGCATTGTCGCTGGCGTTCAGGTAGACGGCGCACTTGGCAATGGCAAAGTAGTCGGGCTGGGGGATGTCGTTGAGCATGTCGAGAATGAGGTCAAGGAGCTGGGTGCGGAACTTGCGCTCCTGGACAATGTCCATGCAGACACCGAGGACGTACTCCATGAGGTCGTCGGTGGGGGCCTGGCCGGCAATCTCGTCGGAGACAGCCTTGCCCTTGGCAGCCTTGGCATCGTCTGCAGCACGCTTGATGACACGGCGCAGGACGGTGAGGTTTTTGGCCTCGATAGCGATTCCGACAACCTGGCGGTAGTTACCCTCGCGCAGGCAGTTGGAGAAGATACGCTCGATGATCTGGCCGAGAGCCTTCTTGGTCTTGGAGTCGGTCAGCTCAATGACAGAACCCTGGCGGCCGTCCTTGCCAGTGGCGGGCTCAAAGCTGGGGTCGTAGATGGTGTTATCAACAGAGTCACGGCTCAGCAGAGACTTGGAGGGCAGGGTGGACTGCGAGAAAGGGGTGGTCGGCGACATGATGCTGGAAGCGTCGATGCCACCAAAGGAGGAGGCCGTGTCGATGGCGGGCAGGTCAGACCGGGAAGCCTTGGCAGCGCGGGAGTTGTCGGAGAGGCAGGTGGCGATGTACTGGTCGATGCACTTGGAGATGATGGTCTCCTCAAACTCGCCAGGGCTGTCGATCTTGAACAGATCGCCGGCAGCCAGGGCAAAGGTCATGCTCTCGCTGTAGGCCTGGAGGTGGTAGTAGACCTTGGCGAGGACGAGGGCAGCGAGTTCGCGTTCGGGAAAGTCTTCATCCTCAAAGAGGGCCTCACTGTATGGTTAGTGTCTATTTGGTAGGCGAGATCTCTCAGGACTCGGGATACGTACATCTGGCTAACGGCGCCCGCGACCTCTGTCCAGACAGTGTCGATGTCGTCGTTGAGCGTGTTGAGGGCAAAGACCTTGAGCTCGGGCTCCTCGTCGGCGAGGAAGCCCAGCACGCCAGTCGCAGTGATGAGAGAAGGCATTGTCGCAGTGGCAATCGCAAGCCGGGGGCTGTTGGTGTCGTCCGTGCTGTCGATGCTGTCGATGCTGTCGTCGACGTCGTGCTCGAAGCTCTGAGGGGTCGAGATTTCGAGGAGATGGAGGCAGTTCGCGGTTGGTGTGGGGATGGGAATGAATTGAACAAAAGAAATAAACAGATCAAGAAAAGCTCTGATCCAAGTCGCACGTCTGGATTACCCGCAAAGTGCGAATTGTGATGCTGTCAAGAGCGCTTCGTGACAATGTGTTGAGGGAAAGAAGCTGGCCCTAGGAGCTCAGGCTGAGTGAGGATGACAAAACGGCACAGAATCCGGAGTGGGCAAGGCACGCGCAGGAGCTTGTCTTCCACGTCAGGGACAGCTCTGCCTAGCGACGCAACTGCTCGCAATGAGTGTGGATCACGTGAGATGTAATCTGCGCTAGTATATTTCTGGCCAGTCAAAACAGAAATAGATTTGAGTGTGGCACTGTGCCTTGTAGTGTTAATACTGTACGGGTACTGTGGTAGCATCACCGTTGTAGCCTCATCCCGACGACGAGTCAACACAGCATAACATGGGAGTATTTATAGTATTTGTGCTTCAATGCCAAGTTGATTTAGCTGACTAGTTTTACTTGATATTCTAGATTCTGTTTATTTTGCAACTATCAAATGCTATTATAGTAGAAAATGTTTGAATATCCTGGAAAATACTTGAATAAAAACAAAAGAATCGTTTAATAAAATAATATCGATAATTGCTTTGAATGACTTAGGATGCCCAGGCATTGAGCAATATGTACGCATTACAGCAAGAGCGGTTAAAATGACTTACAACCCAGAGAAATCAGGCCGACTTTGATATGATCACATCAGCAATCACGGTGGGAAAGTAGTGAAAATAGAGAAAATATATAGTCAAACAACTAATGGCACTACCTAGCTCGGCCCTCGGCGCGTCGAACAACGCATCATTGTCACGAAATAGAACAACGAACGGCACAGACAAGAAAAGGGAACAAAGTTACTGGTCAATAAAAAAAACAAATAGCTAATAAAGATAATAAAAGACACATCTACCGTCCCAGCTTTTGCGGCGGCTGCCGGCTCCGGCCCGACCGCCGTTTACCCGTGGAGGGCGTCTCTTGGGAGAGCGACAAGTCACCGGAGGGTGCAAACGTGACTGATTTGGACTTGGCAGGCGCACCTGCTTTAGGTTTAGCAGGTGTGGCTGCCCTAGAACTCGCAGGGGTTGCCGCTCTCGACATTCTCGTGGGCTTCACTGGCTTGGCCACAGCGGCCTTGTCCACTGCAGCCCCAGCAGCCCCGGCAGTCCCCACGCCGGTGCTCTTCTCACGGATTACGCGCTTCCGCTTTCCCGCCGGATCTGTCGGGTCCTGCTCCCACTCGGGCACAGCCGACCGGCGCAGCTCTTCGTCCTGGTCGTCGACATAGAGCTGCGTCTTGGGCTCCGTCGGCCGGAACGAAGGATCCTCGAGGCCCGTCTTCTTCTTCTTCGACCTGGGCCCAGAGCTGCCATCGCCAGAGTCTGGCTCGACCGATTCCACAACGACGTCAATGGTGGTATCAACGTCTGTGCCGGGACGATAAGATGGATCGACATTACGCTTGCGCTTCTTGGTGGGCGTCTTCTTGTTCTTGGTGACTGGGGTTTCAAGGTCGTCAGAGACAACATCAGTCAGCAGCTCATCATCATCATCGGTATCGCCGGCTCCCTTTTGTGGACGGTAGATGGTATCCTTCTCGGCCATCCTGCGTTTCTTGGCGGCACGGCCGGCCTTCTTGGCAGGTGTCATGCTCGACGAGCACGACCCAGAAGACTCGTCGCCAGCGTCGTCGACATCACCACCCGGCCGGTAGGATGAGTCAACCTGGCGTGCAGGCGTGCTGTGGCGCTTGCGCTTGTTTGTGGGCTTGGACTTGGAGGCACTATTGGGAGGTGAAGCAAGACCTGACTGCAGATCTAGCCCCTCCTCGTCCATTTCCGATTCTATGGCTTCAGGCTCATGGTCTTGAACTGGGGCAGCTTTAACAGCTGCCTCTTCAACCACCTCTTCGGCTGCTTCCACAGCCTCAGCAAGCGGTTTGTCCTCTTGGACAACATAGACGACGTTGTGCACGTCAACGAGGTGCTGCAACTTCTCGGAATCGGTGGCCTCGGCCCCAAATACAGAATTGCAAGTTGCACAAGCCGTCACAACCTTGCCCGGCTTCGGCTGACTCTCACTCTTGCCTTCCAGTGCAAAGTGCTCTTCGCAGTGACTGATCAAGTCCCCGACGCTGCAGTGCCCATCGGCCTCGTCGCTGCCAAACATGATATCACACCCGGAATACGGGCATGGCATGGCGAAGCCGAGAGGAATGCTGTACATGTCCGGAAAGTCACTCGAGTCTTTGGCAAGAATGGCTGCCTCGGTCTGCGTAAGCGTGTCGGCCTGGAACGTGAGGGGTAGGAGAACCATTGAGGACTCATCGCCATTGGGAATAGCAGCATTGTCAAGTGTAGTCTTCTCAGCCTCCTTCTCAATCTCGGTGGCATGATGAAGGATTTCCTCCAAGACGCGCTCCGTGTGTTTCACGGCAGCAAGCTCGGATTCTTCCTCCTCTTCCTCCTCCTCGACCGCCTCCACCACCTCATACCCACCATTGGCATCACTGTTGGCATCACTGTTGCCATAAACTAGACGCTGTGTAGCCATAATCCGGGGAATGTCGTGCCGCTGATCGGATATATAGCGCTCTTTGGCGTCGAGCATATTTCCGTATGCACCACAGAAGCCCCATGCTGAAGGGTCAATCATAGTCGGCAGCACCGCAGAAGTGGCATCTGCATGGATGATCCAGACAGTTGGGCTGACAATCTGGCCGCGCACGAGATCCCACTCGCCCTCAACAGTGTCGGGCGAGATGAAGAAGCTGGGACGGTTGGCCTGCTTGCGCTGTGTCTCGGTCATGTCTGGGTTGATCTCGGGGTGCAGGTTTTGGCTGTCGGCAGTCTGGCGGATCAGGAAATGGTCTGTATCGGGATCCAGGCCCGAGATGTTTGCCTCGGCCAAGCGATTGCGGAACTCTTGCAGAGTATCCTGGCTTCCAAAAGAAACCGACACGTCATCGCCCAGAATTGCCTTGTAGGTTTTGAAGATGGGGCGGATGAAAAGGGCCGAGGGAATGACGTGCATGTATGCATGGATGCCATAGACGACCCAGCGGTCGTTGAACCCCCTGAGCTCGTTACCAAAGTCACCCAGTGCCACTGTGATTGGCTTTCCCTTCCAAAACCGGCCGTTGGCCCAGATGTTGACGCAATCGAGCTGGTCGTGCTCCTCCGGCGTGAGGGCATCTTTCAGGTACTGGTGAATCTTGTCGGAGAGCTCCTTGCGGAACGACGCACCTCGCCTGACGTTGAACCGGTCGTCATAGGGGGGAGGTGTCAAGAAGGCGTCGGCGTCGATAGGCTCTGTCTCGAAAGCAACACCGGGCAGGCCGAGATTGACGCGGCACTTGTTTCTAAACTTGTCGTAGGTAGTGGGAACAACATCAAACTCGGCCCGTGCAGCCTTCTTGGTAGACCATGCATCCATGGCATCCGAGACAAGAATCTCCCACGAGCGAGGTGAGAAGCCAGCACCACCGGGCGTCTTGGGGTCGAACAGCACAGGCTCGCCGTCGCCGTACTCTCTGTGGAGGCCAAATGTGCAGCGCGGCAGGATACCAGCCTCGCCCAAGTTGAGAGCATCGAGGCCGGCACCGGGCGTCAGGATGCGGGCCACAACAAACATCCACTCAAAATACTGGTTGGGCGACAGCTCTTCCGCATTCAGAGGCATGCGCAGGTACGCCTCGTCCCCGTCGTGGAGCGCGGCATAGTTGCTGTTGCTCTCGGCTGACCGGCTGCAGTACACGACAGCCTCTGCGTAGGCAGGGTCGCAGTCAAAGGGCTGCCACTGGCTGTGCGGCGGACCCTCATCGAGGCCACACACAAACATTGCGTAGCTGTTCTCGGCACCGTCCACACAAAACACCTTGCGCATGTCCCAGTATTCATAGGACTTGCCGGCAAGATACACCTTGGGCATCTCGGCGGCAAACTGCTTGCCGTTGGAAGCGAGCTCCGATGCGATCTTGTAGATGGCAAAGGTCACCGTCTGTGCCGGGCCCACGAGACGCGCAACGGCATCAAAAAACGAGTTGGAATCGTACACGTTGAAGTTGACGGCGCCCTGGTAGCCGTAAAGGCGGACAGTCTTACTCTTGGGCAGTGCGCTGGATGTCGATTTGGAGACGCTGTTTTGTAAAAGTGCAGTTCCGGACGTGAAGCTGGCACCTCCTCGGAGTCTAAGCCTTTGAGAGGGGCCCTGGAAGCGGTCGAGGTACTGGCCGAGGTCGTCAGCCTGGTTCATGGCCAAGGTCTGGCTCTCAGGCCAGCCCTCAATGGGCCTTTTCAAGTGGTGTTTGTACTCGTCGTTGTACGTGTTGAGGAACGCAAGCGAGTTCCCGTCGTCTTCGTCGGCTCTGTATGCATATGGAGGTATGCTGCTGGTAAATTCGGAGTCGTCAAAGGCTGTGAGGCTGCCGTCGGCGTCGAGGGGGAGGCTCGAAAAGGGAGCACCAAACCAGCACAGGGCAAGCTGAATAGCAGGCGGCTCGTCTTGGTACACACCCCTCTGCAATAGCTTGAACCGGTACCGCCGCCGGTTCCTGTTCTGCAGATGGTACAAGTCCGAGTCGACGCGAGGTGACGGCAGGGCGATAAGCAGCTGCTGCTCGATGGATGTGAAGCCGGCAGTTTTGATAATGTTGCGGACTGTCTGCCCAGGGCGGTGAAGGAGAGCCTGGAACTCGGCCACCTTGGCTAGAAACAACGGGTCATCACGCCCGATCCCTGGCTGTAGGCGGCCATATGCCTCACTCTCGTCAGGCTCGCGATTAGCATCGACAAGAGTGCTGCCGTCCATGCTGTTCTCACTAGCCGGGGCATCGGCAGTGGTGCCTTGCCAAAATGGTAGCCAGGACATTGTGATTCTGGAAATGATAGTTTTATAGGATGGATGAAAATAGGTTCGAGAAACGTGGCATCAAAAACACACCAAGGCAGCTTCACAATAGGTAGAAAATGTAGATGGAAAGATAAGAGACAATCAGAAAGAAGATAGTGTTGAAGAATTGTTGATGGATGATTGAAGTACAAAAGTGAAACGCGGAAATGCCTTGAAATATCAAATCTACTGGCTCGACTCTACATTTGATAGTTCTTCCGTTTGTCACAACTGCTCTCTTCCACTTCTTTCATCTACAGCGTTCCGAAAATATCTTCCCCATCCAGATCGACCCAGGAAGCCGACAAATGGTGCGACGATGGTGCAGCTTGAATGCTCCTACTTTGTAACTCCCTCACGTCTTTGTCAGAGTAGGTGGTGTAGCTGTTGGAACCGAAAAGTCAGCCCTTTCGGAATGTGCCCAGGAACAATGATCAAAGGTGCAGCATCTGAATGCATCCGGACCACCTCATGGAGGTCGTGTTCCTTTGATCCTGTGATGTGTCTTTGTGAGTTTCCATCCAAAGAAGCCGACAAGGAGTTGACACAATCTATCCGATGCATTTATTCATTAATGTTATCTAATGTTATAATGTATTGAGTCTGTGATGAGAATGGTACTACAATATGACGGCCTTTGATGATGATCAAGGCCGTTAGCTGGGCGTGGTTGGTCTTACGTGTGGCCGTTTTGGGAAATAGCCAACAAAGGACGTCAGGGTGAGAGTACTTCTCACCACCAACGGCCGCAACCACGTAGAACAAAAAGTCACATATGTAACTTTTGACTTTAATAAACTATTCCAGAAAAGTCCATGAAAGCGTTCTGGTTTGAATGATTCAAGCCAAGTGATGTTGAGGCCGCGATTGGTTTGCTTGGTCGTTTAGTAGAAGCAATGCCATGCCACCGGAAACGCTTGTTCACAGCTATTCATGCTTCATTAATCAATCATATTAGCGACCTCTAGTTTATAAACTATGTACATGGAAAAGGATGCCCCAAGGACTTCAACGTCTCTGTTCGACAAACGGTGGCCGTACATGTTGCTTTTGCCTGATGCGCTGCCTATTGACACTATAATCTAGGCTCTGATTATGTGGCAAATGATAGTGTGAATAGATGCTTAATGGTCATGTGCATCGCGATCACGATGACTTTGACCCGATCAATTATGCTGGCATATGGAAATAACAAACTCGGTACTGACTAGGTAACAGTATATGCTCCGTGGTCTAGTCTGTTAGCAGAATCGTGGTAGATATTCCCACCGTATTGAACACCTTGACGATGTATAGTCGGCCATAGACTGTCTGCCAACTTATATGTACGATGACGGAAGATAAACTCCAGCCTCTCAGCCCAAGAGAACTCTCTGGAAACCCCAAAGCAATAGGCTTAGATACGAAGTGCACATGGGACGCCGACTTGGTCGCTCCGGAGTTGGAAAGCAAGACACTTCATACGGCTACATCGCCAAACTTGACTTTGACACTCTGGCCGACTGATACCAGGTATTTTCTAGATATGTACAGATAGGTGTTGCCACTCAGAATACTCTCTGGCCGTGGCATAGGCCCTTTTCGTTTGGAGTCAAATAACACAGACCCATGTGAACGATGCATCTCCAGTCGAGGTTAATCGTGAAAAAGACAAAGTTCTTGAAACCACGACTGCGACGATGCTCAACCGGTTTATCTCCTGTTACTGTTGTTTATGCCATAAAATGCGCTTACCGAACATGTTGATTGATAACAGCTTGGCGTATATTCTGCTAGCACACATGGCTGGTATAGACGTCTAGCTGCAAACACATGCACGGAGGTGCAGTTTACGATCGCTTACGAGGAAGCCACTTGGCTGCATACCAAGTATGCACGTAGTACAGTCGTGACGTGAATATCAAATATACCGCATGGAAGGACACAAACATTGCTCGTATGGCAGCTGCCCCGGAGACAACGGATACCATTATGTCACACCTTATCTTTTGACATGTGTAGCTTGTATCGCAATGTATCAATTCATTGTAAGATAGTATACTGCCCAGACCTGGCCGACCTCGAGTGTAAATACGCACTATTGCTTCTTGGAAGCACACTATAAGAGTATCGGAACCGGCCGACGATATAGACATGCTTAATTCGATATAATGTGAAAGTATGCCGCTTCTGATGAAACTGCTTGCTTGGTAAACGCAAGCGCGTCCTAGCTATATTCGCTTTTATTACAACTCTTGTCTAAACGGTAGAGATTGCCGCGTGCATGCAATGAGATCCCCCCTACCTCGTCAAGAGCAAGAGAGCGATACCCGACGCGCCATTACAATGTTCGGTCTCGCTCATCTCATTCAAACCAAGAGGAGGATGCAATAGTAGGCAAATACTCAAACCCCACACTATCACATTTTCGAGTGTGCAACAGTAGCGGCGTTGCCAAAGAGCTGGCCATAGAGGCTGCTGACTGACTGACTGTTAATAACGTCTCTGACTGATGTGAGAGGTGAATATGAATTCGGACTCTTCACGCTCTAATGATATGAATAAGTAGGCAGGCAAATACAAGAAGTAGGATACTAAAGGCAGGACGCAATGCAGAGGCTGCTGCTCATCGTGTGCCATGGGGTGGTGCCGGCATATTCGAAGACCGGGCAGGTCCTGCATGTCAATCAGTTCATTAATCAGTCAGCCAATATCTTCATCTATCGAGGACGGAGCTTGGCGATATAGCCGTTTCGGGAATATCCAGAAGTAGTTATAAAACTGAATATGCATACAAAGGTGCACAATATAAATATAAAACAAGATAATTGTACAGGCAACTTATCACGAACCACCACCGTGGAGAAGTGAACGGACAGGGGAGCATCATAGAAGACGAAATGAAGAGTGCAAATGTAATAAGCTTGCAGATAAAACTAACGATAAATCGAACTGAATGAGAAGCCATGCCAAACTGTGTGGGTGGTCCGTCCAGCTTATCGGACAGCTGACCGGGGGTGAACGAGATAGCTCTGATTAAGGCACGATTAAGGTGCGTTTCCCTTTACTAGATGTGATCGAGCAATAGATTCATATCTTTGATATCTGACATTGATAGCGATACTATGGGAATAGAAATGGAATGAGAGAGATATGGTATGGATATTCTGCCTATATCGGGATGGCTATCGGGAGTGGCTGAATGCTACTGTAACTCTACCGACTATGGAGTCTGGGAGTATGGGAATAGAGATGGACCAACCGCAGACGAGACGATAAGCTCTTTGCCTTTGAACTTGGGCATTTCCACAACGAGACATAGCAAGACAGGGATGACTATGAGAGCAGGGGATGTGAGTGGAGAGAGGATGAGTGAGGTGGATATGATTATCTTCATAGTATGAGATGCTAAGAGGCACGACACGCCGTCCTGTCATCGGATGGTGGGTTCAGTCTAACTTGCACGGAGTACGGTGTATGCTTACGGAATACGCTGGAGCTGGAGATAGTCCCCCATATATGAGGCTATCCATAGTGTGATACTGACCCAACATTGTCAAAGCAGGCGAGGAGAAAGAAGGGCGTGGCATTGTAAAAGATGAGAAGCTGTAAAGACCTAGGCGACCCGAACACTCGGATGTTACTAGAAAGACGTGCAGCCGGCTTGACTCAACAGTGCATCCCGTGTTTGCCGAACCGACTTAGTGAGTGCTGATGCTATGCGAGGGTAGATGCTGCACCGTTACGGTGAGCTCAGACGTCTGGAAGCTCAAAGAACTCGCAGTTTGTCAAATATACCAGCTGCAGTTTCTGCAAACACATCGCCAGCTAAAGGCAATTTGCATCACCAGTGACGGCCACTCAAGGTATGGAGCATCGTAGCGTACAGAACTACCCCAGGAAGCACTTCGAAGCAGTGTAAGTCAACCAATCCACTATATCTATACTAGGCTATTTGCTTTTCCACTGCTGCATCATGCTTGCCAAGGCAGCTAACATGACCGAGCCGGGCTCTGGAAGTGTCTGCATATAGTTTGAGCCAAAGGATTGAGAGAGCGTGCATTTATTGCGGTCAGTGCTCGTACCGAAGTACCTATGTACACATGTACCTCGTACCCTTGTATGCCGTTCAGGGTGGGTCAGATAAGGCCCTAGGCGCTGATTGGCTGGCGGACAATTGAAGATAGAGAATAACACGACCGAAAGAGGCAACGAAGAGATAAAGCTCAGAGAATGCAGGCGACCTCGGGGCAAGACATGAAGAAGAGAGAGAGACAGAGAGACAGAGAAGAAAACAATGAAATATAGCTGTCAGCTAATGAGCAGTGACAGGTAGAAGAACCCAGTAGGGCAGTAGCAATCATAGCGAGTCGACAAGTAGTTGTCAACGAGTTATCAGCGAGTTATCAGCAGTCCAGAACAGGCAGTTGCGGCTTGACAACTGGTTGACAACTCAATCCGTATGTAACAGCCTATATAGTGCACACTGTGATGGCTCAGTCAGTCCCAATCTGCATCTATACCAGCATTACTCGAACGCCACAGATTGACCGGCTCTCCGCCACGCACCATCCAGTTGTCAAATCACCAGCTTCTTATCACATCTTGTTTTCAGAGTATTGCTGCTCGTGTGTGTCTTTCGAGTAGTTTCTTCGTAGCCTCGGCGAATAAGGCCATCGCACACAGTGCCCTCCTCGACAGCATCAAGCATCAGCACGCACAAGCGCATAGGTCTCGTTGTCTTGGTTGTTTCTTTTCTTTTTCAAAAGTCTTGTCTCTTAGCAGCGGCGTCCCTAAAGACTGGTCTCGACGTCCTGCCGTTGACGTTGATGTTCATTTAATGGATCTCTTTTTGATGGCCTAGAACTTTTCATCTCTCTTTTATTTTTTGACGTTTATTTTTTTAACGTGCCAATTTGTCGATTCTCGATCCGCATTCTATCCGACAAAACTTTCACTCTCTCTGCCTCTATCAGTCGTACAAGTACCTCATCTTTGATCTTTCGATAGTCACTAGAGCTACTCAGCATCCACCTGCCACCTCCACCCCCATTCTCACTCCCCATCATCTCGTTCTACCCCCGAAAGCGAAAGCGGGCTGATCTGCGTGGGAGCGTCCCCGTCTTACGCGTGTGCACGGTGATAAGATACCGTGGTGTAGTGTAGGGTAACGAGCGTAAAGAGAAACAAGAGTAGCCATTTCTCATGTCTCACCATCTCTCGCTTTCCAGGACTTGGAAGCAGATATGCCTACGTCCTTGCCAGCCGTCAACGAAGCAACCAATTCATCTAATAAATCACATAGCTATATCAGGAATAGTCCCCTGAATTTTGGCTCTCAGTCAGTCCTTTTCTCAGAAAAATATTATGTATTTATCCATTTGTTCGTTCTAGGCTATCGATGCCTTCGAGACTGCCTGGCGTTATAGATTGGAGATAAAGAAAGCCAGCTTCAAGCTATTGACCAAGATATCCTACTCGGGCTCCATACTATCCTCGCCATCCTATCTGGATCCTACCTGGTCTGTGTGGTACTGTGGTATCCTCCGTACCAGGAATTTCTCCATGCCACCCTCCTCTATCATCCCACACTTTACTATTTTGCTTTGATTTCTCTTGTGTCTCTTGTGTCTTTTGTTCTTCTGCTCTAGTCTCTTGCCCGTCGGATCCCGCCACATGCAGATACAGATACCATTGGAGCTTGACATGCATACTATCTCTATATAATATATCCACTGTCCCGGTCCCCATTGCTGATCGTGTCTTCCCGTCTTCGTGTCTCTCCTCTTTCTTCATCCTTCTTCCCTACTATCTTTCTCAGCCTTCACAACCGCCACCATGAAGAAGCCCGATGGAGCCAAAATCAAGCAGCGCCTGACATCGCTCAGGTCATGGGAGATCCCCAAGGAGTCGAGCGCAATTGCGCCGCCCGAGGTCTGGACAAACCGTGACATGGATCCGACTCCCGAGGAGGACCAGACTTGGTCCATCTGGAGCATCATGGCCTACTGGGCCACCGATACTATCAACCTGGGTACCTGGCAGACTGCCTCTTCGATCCTCGCTGTCGGCCTGTCCTGGCGCGAGGCCATTCCCGTCATGGTTGTCGGCACCACCTGTGTCGCCGTCCCCATGGTCCTCAACGGCGCCATTGGCTCCAAGCTCCACATCCCCTTCTCCGTCATCACCACCTCGTCCTTTGGCTACTACCTGCGCTACTTCAGTATCATCTCGCGGTCCATTCTAGCCATGTTCTGGCTCGGCATCCAGGGCGCCAACGGTGCCCAGTGCATCACCATTATGCTCACTGCGCTCGCCCCCAGCTACGCCAACATCCCCAACCACCTGTCGGAGAGCGCCGGCATCACCACCATGGGCATGTGCTCGTACTTCTTGTTCTGGATCATCCAGCTGCCTCTGCTGCTGATCCACCCGACCAAGCTGCGGCCCATCTTCTGGGTCAAGCTGACCGGTGCCCCGATTGCTGCTATTGGCACCATGGCCTGGTGCGTGCACAAGGCCGGCGGCGGCGGTGACATTTTCAAGCTCAAGGCCGAGGTCAGCGGCTCGTCGTACGCCTGGCTGTGGCTCAGCTGCATGACCGCGGTCACCGGCTCGTGGGCTACCCTGGCTTGCAACATTCCCGACTTCACGCGCTACGCCAAGGGCGGCAAGGGCCAGTACATCCAGCTGCCCTTCCTCCCCATCATCTTCACCCTGTGCGGTCTGCTCGGTATCATCACCACCTCGGCCGCCAAGGTGTTTACTGGCGACTACATGTGGAACCCCCTCGACATTATCGCCCTGTGGCTCGACATGGGCAGCGGCGGTCGCTGTGCTGCTTTCTTTGCCGCTCTCGCGTGGTACGTGGCCCAGGTCGGCACCAACATCACGGCCAACTCCATCTCGGCTGCCAACGATCTGACCGTGCTGTTCCCCCGCTGGATCAACATCAAGCGCGGATGCATGGTCGCCGCCGTCATTGCCGGCTGGGTCCTGGTGCCCTGGAAGATCATCAGCTCGGCCTCTACCTTTTTGGCTTTCATGGGCGGCTACTCTGTCTTCCTGGCGCCCATCTCGGGCATCATGGCCGCTGATTACTGGCTGGTCAAGCACGGCCACATTGACATCCCGGCTCTGTACGACCCCCACGGCCGCTACAGGTTCACCAAGGGCTGCAACTGGCGCGCTTTTGTGGCTTTTATTGTGCCCGTTGCTCCTCTGCTGCCCGGTCTTGCTTCGAGCATCAGCGGCACCTCCAAGGTGCACGTCAGCGAGGGCGTCCTGCGGCTCTACGACTTCAACTGGCTGTTCGGCTTTGTGACTTCGATCGTTCTGTACACCATCCTGTCGATGGCCTTCCCCGCCGAGGAGACGCTGATAAATGACACCATCTGGACCCGCGGCGAGATCGAGGGAGTGCGCGAGTCGGGCAGCGACATTGAGAGCCCACCCATCGAGGTCCCCGCCAAGGAGATGAAAATGTAAAGCCTCTCCTGTTTCTTAGCCGTATACTGCCGACATCTGCTCGCCCCATTACGAATTTCCCATAAAAAATGCTGGGATGGGGTAGAGGGACATATACCCACCAAGGACGCTGTGTCGATTTAATTGTTACATTATAGATATAAAGAGATACCCCGGAGATTATATCATATGTTATATTATTATCAATCAAACTGCTCTGACTAGTGTGATGATCTACTCGTAAATTTAGTTGCACTCAGCTAAGCCACAACCTCCTTCTCAACAGGAGCGCTGTTGCTCTTGTCAGCAGCGTCAGAGTCCTGCTGGCGAAGCATAGCAGTGAGTCCAATCTCGTTGTTGATCTCCTCCATGCGCTCAAAGTCTGCCTGCGACGTGCCCTCGGAGCCAAAGATTATGTCCATCTCCTCGAGTGTGAGACGCTTGGTCTCGGGCACAAAGAACCACACAAAGCCGGCTCCAAGGAAAGTGAGGGCGCCAAAGAGGAGATAGGTGCCGTATGTGATGGTGTTGAGCATGTCGGGTGTGACCTGGCCGACGATAAAGTTGTTCATCCAGTTGCTGGACGCGCCGAGAGACACGCCGTATGACCGCGACGACAGCGGCCAGATCTCGGCAACAATGATCCAGGCGCAGGGGCCCCACGAGTAGCCAAAGTGGACGACAAAGAGCCACACCATGCACACGGCAGCCCAGCCGGCCGCCTTGTGGTCCTGCCAGCTGCCCTGGTTCTTGGCCACAATGACAGCAATGATAATGTGGCAAGTGGCCATGCCCAGGGCGCCCACGGTCAGCACAGGCTTGCGGCCGAGACGGTCGATCCAGAGAACGCTGGGGATGGTGGCGACAAACATGACGATGCCGACGACGCCGGTAGCCAGCAGCGATGTTGTGGTGCTGCTCATGCCGAGCTGGTTGAAGATGGTGGGCGCATAGTAGAGCACGGCGTTGATGCCCGTCCACTGCTGGAAGAACATGGTGACGGTGGCGACCGCGACACGCTTCAGCATGCTGCGGGTCTTGAACAGCGACTGCACGGCGACAAACTGCAGCTTAAAGGTGTTCCAGTTGGTCTGCTCGCGCAGGTGGGGGAAGTGCTCGGCAACGGTGCGCTTCTCAAACTGCGACTGGGCCTTGATCTCGAGGAACTCGAGCTCGACGAGCTCGTGGTCGGCGGGCAGGCCGCGCAGGGTCGAAAGCACACGGCGCGCCTCCTCCTCGCGGTCGTGGTGCACAAGCCAGCGCGGGGAAAAGGGCATGAAGAGCATGCCGACAAACAAGAGCACAGCCGGCGCGAGCTGCAGGCAGATGGGCACGAGCCAAGAGGCATCTTTCTGGCTGCCGAGCTCGGTGCCGCCAATGTGGTTGGTGCCGTAGTCGACCCAGAAGCTGACCATGATGCCAAACGTAATGGCGAGCTGCTGTGTGGCCACAAGCGCACCGCGCACCTCGGGCGGTGCGACCTCGGAGTTGTAGATGGGGACGATCATGGCGAGACTACCGACGCCCATTCCCGTGATGAAGCGGCCAGCCAAGATGGCCTGGTAGCCGGCACTGATCGCCGTGGCCTGGATCACGACACCGAGGACGAAAACGGCGCAGGCGACGAGGATGCCGTACTTGCGCGAGATGGCTTCGGCCAGGAAGCCCGACAGCAGAGTGCCGACCCAGGCGCCCAGCTCGAGGATGGAAGTGAGCCAGCCCTTCTTGGTCTGGTCGGCGTTGGGATCGAGGGGGGCGTAGTCGCCCATGTGGGACTGGAAGGAGGGCATGGCAAGCACGCCAGAGAACATGCCCTGGTTGTAGCCGTACAGGACACCGCCGATGCAGGCAAAGGCGGCAATGGAGAAGACGCGAAAGTTTTTGAGCAGAGCGCGCGCACCGCTGGCGCCCATGAGGGCCTGGCGGCGGGTCAAGGCGGCATCGTAGAACCCGCCGGCATCAGCACCGGCACCGGCGACCATTGTGTATGAGGGTGATGTCGGTGTATGTATTTGATGATATCTTCAAGCTGCTGCGGCGTAGTGCTGTTGTCAGGTTTAGCTGCAGACGTGTAAACCAAGAGACAGGAGTGACGAAACTGGCAGAACTTGACAAAAGTTGGCAACGGCAACTGCAAGCAGAGACAGAGACAGGCGAGCATATAAATATATAAACATGTAGATGCAGCCCTAATAGAGTACTGGGTGGTATTAGTGTGTCCGAGATACATTGATCATAGAGAGTCCATAGTGATCAGAGAGCGATCGGCACGCACCCTTGCACGTACGTCCCTTTCCCATTCTGCAGCCCGGGGGAGAACACATCCACACACTAGTGTAAATGACATGATGGGAACAGAACCGTGCGGTGTGTAGTCAGCATGGCAATGGATGCAGGCAGATGGGCGATGGGGCGGCTTGGGGTAGTGTGCATCACCGGGTATTCTCGAGTACCACGTTGATGTGGAGCTCCAGTCGCCGCGATGGGGTCCAGCTTCATGATCATGGCCAAGCTGCTTTGTTTGTCAATTCGGCAGCGTCGTTTGTAGTCTAGCACGAGTGCGCGAGCGTCATTATTTTGCATCATCTTGGGGGCACATGGCTTTTGGTAGACCATCATGTGCCCAATACAACACGAAAGAGGAGAAATCCCGGCAGTCTGGCCGCAACTAATCAGAGTATAGGGTCAGCCACCGGCTTGGATCGCGATACGGAGTGTGCGAGTTCTGCCGAAGAGTACACGACCCATGCGGAGAAGATAATCAGAACGACCCATGGCAGAGGATTGGCAGTCTAAAATGCTACCATATGCAGCTTCCCCTCATCTTCTCCTCATGATCCCCCGGTTTGTCTGCTAGTCGATAGTTCTCCTCACATTCTCCAGTTTCTATTTAGCCTAAATGCATTGCTACCCCATACTTGGTGACACGACAGAAAAGAAAGCTCAAGAGCAATTGGAGATTGTCCAGAGTCTACCAACAGAGTTGAAACATTGGGACATATCCCCGGACACGATTGATGTATCGGGCCGTTTCTAGCTGCCACGCTCAATAGTGGTTTTTAGTTATCCAAGTAGTGTCGTCTCCAAGTCTTAACTCCCCGACTGCCATGACAGATGGCCGATGACGATGTTGGTGTTCTTCTCGATTCGGTTCTGAAGCAATTTACCCGTTCAGCTGTCACGCTTGGCTTGAAGGGCATTCAGATATGACTTATTTTAGTACTACTTGTTTGATTCAGGAAACATACGATCTGATACAAAATTGTCAATAGTTAGATGCCCTGATGCATAGGTGCTAAACCGCATATATTATGTGTTTTGTGTCTACACCGAGGAAACCCTTTAACCCCGCAAATACGGGCCTCTGATTGGTCGACCCCAGCTCATATTGTCTCCACTGCGATTTGGACGCCCACTGTCTAACCAACATAGTTGAGTAATATTCTAGTTCATTTAGTATTTGTTTAATATTGTATTGATCCTAAAAACTATGTCGCAAAGAATTCAATTCTTTCGAAATTATTCAACTCTACCAAATTCCAAAATAATTCATTAATTTTTAGATGCTTACATAATACATCAAGGCCGTCACGAAACCAGACCTTGACGGCGGTTGACCGGGTCCTTCACACTAAAGGCCGGATGCATCTGTTATCGACATAGATCCAAACTACTGGGAGACCACACGGTCTGACCGAGTACGTTAACCCTAGTCGGATCTTATCTTTGGCTGCAGTTTGTAATCGTCAAGGCGGCTCTTAAATATCGTAGTCCCGGCCTGTTGCCAATAACCTGGCGGTCTGGGGAGGGTCGTGAGACAGAGAACTTGCAGCTTGAACTGGCGTTTCAGTCAACAATGCGATAACAAAGAATGCTCACGAGAAGGACGAGAGACATAGAGAAGGGGGGTTTGTAACAATACAAAACCATCTCCGCTGTTCAGTGCATAACGCAAGCACGCGCTCGAAGAGAAAGCGAGACGCCGGGAGCGGGCGTCTACACTTTTAAGATTGCGGTATATGCACACGACTGCCATCTTTACGAGTAGAGATCACGCTGGTACGTACTGAGTGCCTGGCACGATGCATGTCGATGCCATGTGTCGATGCAGAAGCTATGGAGGAGGTGGGTCCACCGCGGCGGTACGCTAACAACGGTGTAGTCCTATTGGCCAGTTCTCGGCCAAAACGAGCCCCAGTATTTCCCTAATTTGACTTGAGAAGAGGCTGGGGAACCAATCCGGGGACATCCACGTGACGCACTTCCATAAATAGAAACAGACGATCCACGTCTTCATTACAGCTTGTCGCGCGCTTGTCACGACGTTCTCCTGCTCCTCGTCCTTCTTCTTCTATGGATATCTTTGGCAAAGGCTACTGTATGTGTGTTGCACTCACTTTGTGACTCTGGCTGGTTGCTATTCTGGCGGATTTTCAGCCAAAAGCATAGCATGTACCCGCCTTGTAGCCGCTTCCGTCTTGTCTTGTCCTCGTCGTCCTCCTCGCAAGCTCTCCTCTTGCCTACCTCTCCTGAAGCTGCCATGCTCTCTGCCAACCATGTATAATAGTATCTCTGCCCCCGTTCCTGTTTCAAAGTCTCTTGCACTCTTTATTTGCACTCAGCTGATTTGCCAGTGCTACTACTACATCCAGTTGCATCATCCTTCGCAGCACAGCCGCGATGCTTCTCTCCTGTCGCCAGTGTTTTCTAGATTTATTTTGCTGATCAAGAAGTGGCCCTTATGACAGCCTACAAAGTTAGATCTTGAAACTTTTTAAAACTTTGCAACGGCGGTAAATAACCTAACCACTGTATACAGATTGTCGACTGACCCGCGGCAGTCTCGTCTGTCAAGCGCTCACTGTCGTCTCATATGTCCTCGAATGTCTGCTGACGATGTTGTACAACTTCTGAAATCATTGCGTGTCTCATAGTGACCGAGGCTGCTTCTTGCGGCAAGAATAACTGCAGATGTATGCTTTATATACTCCCTCTTTGTGATGTATGCCAGCACACAACAGCTCTGCGCCCTACTACAGGCTGATACTTTCGTAGATCGACTACAGATCATCTAGATAATTTCTCTCAAAAGTAAAATCCTCGTCCGTCAATGATTTGATAAGCTTGCATATTGAATAGACAGAAGATCTGGATACCAAATACAATACCACTGCCCGCGTACTGCATGCTAGCCGCCCACGCTCTCATCCACCCCGTCCAGCTTAAACGCCCGTTTTCCTCATAGCTGCTTGAACGACTCCTGTCCTGACATCTACGATATCCACAGTTTATAGCCTTCTGTTCATGCCCGTCATGCAGTAGTCGTCCACATAGTCAGGGGTGCCAGCCCTAGCCGCCCAGACCTCGATGCTCCATGTATCCTTCGCCCATACCCGCATGCAAGGTACAAGCCTTTGAGTCCCTGTTTACGAGTCTGTCAACTTGACCAATATCAGACGCCCGCTGGCCATCTACTCGCCTGTCTGCATACTGTTGCCGTTTCAGGATTCCTCTCTTTGAATGCTTGTATTCTCTCTCTCTCTCTCTCTGTAGTTTGCATGCTCTTCTTGTTTCACATCAGCGCATCCGTTGGCTTTTGATTTGGTCTCTCCTCGTCGCCTCCATTCTCCCCATTCTTTCTGTTGACCTTGGCTATTTCTTCTTCCGTTTTGCTTCGCTAGATCGATTGTTACACCCCTCGCGCACGATCCAGGAAATACACGCGCTCTCTGCCCTTCAGCCGCTTGATTTTCCCTATTACTCTTTTTCTTCCTGCCTCTCCATCTTCTGCACTCGTTGCCTCGCGAGCCTTGCCATCCTTGCAGTCCAACAATCGATTACCCAGCTTGCTAGACGCCCATTCCCCAGTCTATTTTTATGTACTCGTTATATTGACATCAGCTCTCCTGCGCTCGTCTAGTTATATTTAGAGCTTTTGTGTTTTACTCTTCTTGTTTCACTCTCTCATCTTGTCCATTACTTTTTTGTTTCCTCATAAGAAGGCCCCATCTCTGATTCTTATCTTTCTGTTTATGTTTTCCGTCTCCTGTTTTCCATCGCCCATCTGTTCTTCTTACTATCCGTTTCATTTTCTTGTCACTTTCTCTGTCTTTTCATATCTCTTTCTTCTCATTTTACTTCCTATCCTCGGCGTCATTCGTTCTATTCATCTCCGCCTGTCTCGCTTCCCTCTCGTTTCCCCCAAAACTACTCTCGTTTGATACGGAGTATTGTCTTTTCTCATTTCTTTACTATTTCTCAGTTTATAGACGACAGCATCGCCAGAACCACTACTTCTAATCACATAATCACTCTGCTGGCAGAATAGTACACTCCTCAAAGCTTCTTCTTCTTCTTCATCCTATCAACAACAACATCTCAACCACCAAAATGCCCAGACTAAGCCGTACCTCTAGTGCCAGCTCGCAGTCTTATACCACCATTCCCTCTTCGCTCGACACCTCCCACAACGGCAACATGTCTTACTATCCGACCCACAACGACCACCACAGCCGCATGGCATCTCTCTCGAGCAACGGTGCTGGCGCTGGCGCTGGCGCTGGCGGATCAAACGCCTACTACAACCACATCGCCGATGACATGGCATCCCCCGCTGCTCTTGGCGATGGAACAGGCGGCTCGGCCATGGCTGCTGTTGTAGCAAACCAGGTCGTCGCCAGCCAGGTCGCCTACCAGCACCAGCACCAGCACCAGCACCAGCACCACGACTCCTTGGCTGTCGGCATGCCGCTCGGCATGGGCCAGAGCACTTCCACCGTCATGAGCAATGGCACCGCCAACGGCCGCGGCGGACCTATCCGCACGTCCAATGCCGGCAGCGTTCTCGGCAGCGTCGGCAGCGTTGCCAGCAGCATTGGCAGCACGAACAGCAGCGGACACGGCCGCAGCTACTCGGTCCAGATGCCCGAGACGGCCCTGCCCGCGCACATGCAGCACCACCACACCATCCCGCAGATGCCCCGCACGTCGTCGGGTGCATGGAGCCCGCAGGACGACGACACGCTGATCCAGGCGCGCGCCCGCGGCGAGAACTGGGCCCAGATCCAGACGCTGTTCAACGGCAAGACGCCCAACGCCTGCCGCAAGCGCCACGAGCGCCTCATGGAGCGCCGCAACGCCAACGACTTTGACACGCGCAAGATGGAGCTGATTGCGCACGAGTACATGAGCATGCGGCGCGAGATCTGGCAGCCGCTGGCCCTCAAGACGGGCGAGAAGTGGACCGTTGTGGAGCAAAAGTGCATGACGAGCGGGCTCAAGAACCTGCAGGGCGTCGCGCGCGCTGCCGGACGCCGCCAGCGCCTGGAGTCGGCGTATGCCGTCGTCGGCGCGTTTGGCGACGACCACGACAACGGCCACGACGTCGGCATCGACGACGAGCTGGACGTGGACGTCGAGGTGGACCTGCTCGACGGCACGGGCTTGAGCGCCGGCGTCGGGTCGCCGAGCGGGAGCAGCCCCAACGGGGCGAGCCATGGCATGGGCGGCGGCAACCGGTCCGTGTCTGGGGGTAGCAACAGCAGCGGCGCATCCTCGTCAATGCCACGGCGGCACCAGCATTCGCACTCCCACTCCCACTCCCACTCCCTCTCCCAGCCGCACTCGTCGTACTCCTATCCCCATTCCAACCAACACCAGCCGCATCCGCACGCACAGTCGCACCACCAACACGCTCTATCGGGCAGCGCTGGTGAGGTCGGCAGCTCGCCGGGGTACGAGTACTACACGCCCGCCGGCTTCTCGCAGTCCCTGCGAGCCGTCGACACGGCCCCTGCCGCGGCCATGACGAGCCCGTATGCGAGCCACCAGCACCAGCACCAGCACTCGCACTCCCAGTCGCAGGCGCACCAGCCGCGCATGGCCAACGGCGACATGGGCATCGATGCCCTGCTGCTGCGTCGGTAGTCGTTCTTTGGCTTGTTTTCCTTTGTCCCATCTTTCGTTTGTTGATTATTTTCAATTGTCTAGTCATCTTGCATTTGACTCTGTTTCGTGTGCTTCTTCTTCTTCCGTCTTTTGTCTGCATGAGCGGCCGGCGTTTGGTTTCTGTTTATATTTGGGCTTTGTGCTTTGTACGATAGCGGCAGCCATGTTTATGCTTTGCAATCAATGCTTAATGTCTTTTTTTTTTTAAACTTTTTGCTCATTCTTTTATGCGTTCTGTGCTTGGGAAATAAAAAAATCAATACTATCGTACATGTCACCGTGATGCCCTCGACGAGACCGGCTTGCTCTGTGCGGGTGTGCCCACCAGTGGTTCCTCATCCACCTCGTCGTCATCGTCGTAAAACTCGTCGTCGTCGTCGTCGTCGTCGTCGTCGTCGTAGGCCGGCTCGCCCATGACACTGCGGTACACGCGAGTCCACATGCCCTTCTTCTGCAGCAATGCCAGAACCATCAGGGCAGGCAGATGCCAGACGCTCGCCCAGAACAGGGCCCGCGCCGAGCCCTGGTGGCCCTCGAACCGCCAGAACTTGACCGCCTCGCGCACAAGCCACAGGTTTACCGGCAGACTCGTTGCTGCAAAACTCCACGACGTCACGCCCGCCGCGCACAGGCCCGCGCAGATGGGCACAAACGCAATCGCGTACCGCAGCGCGACGCGGCCGTTGCGTGCCGGGTTCACCCACGCCAGCATGCGCAGACCTGCGCGCTGGTATTCGTGCCGCACCGCCCACGACAGCGCCATAAAGTGCGGGAATTGCCAGGCAAACAGCAGCCCCGCCAGCAGCCAGCCGCCCGCGCTCGATCCGTCGGGCGCAAACAGCAGCTCGCGGAACTCGCGCGGGTTGTCGCTGCCAGATCCGTCGGCGGCCAGCCGCGTCCGGCTGTAGGTGGACGCCTCGCCGGCCGCGGCAGTCCAGCCCATGAGCGGCGGGATGCCGCCGACAAGGGCGCCGACCCAGGTGTTGAGCACCGACAGGCGCTTCATGGGCGTGTAGACACCAGCATACAGGGCAATGTTGGCGGCGCCGAGAAACGCGGTCGTCGGGTTGACACCCCATTCGAGCGCCGCGACACCGACGACGCCGCAGCCAATGGCAAACAGCAGAGCAGCGCGGCGGCTGACAAGGCTGCGCACGAGCGGGCGGTTGCGCGTGCGGGACATGCGCGAGTCGGTGTCGGGCTCGTACAGCATGTTGAGCGCGTTCGCCGAGGCCGAGCACAGCGCCGTGCCGGTGGTCAGGAACAGCAGTGTCAGCGGCGACAGCGACGGCGCATCAATGAGCTCGGGCGACAGGAACGACGGCACGGGGTAGAGCGCATACGGCGCCATTGCTGTGAGCACGACGAGCACGGTCAGACGAGGTTTGGCGAGCGACAGCAGCGACGACGCCAGCCGGCGGGCCGAAGTCTGGCTGGCCGCCATGTCTGTCAATATCGTCGAGGCATTGGCCGGCAGGTCGGCGGCCGATGCCGCCGCTTGTGTAGGCGAAGAAGAGGAAGAAGGCGCGGAGGCCTGGGACGCGCCGAGTTGTGCTTGCCGTCGGGCTTTTCGTCGTCTGTGTGGAAGGGCTTCGGCGGCAGAGGGGAGGGCAGAGCCGGGGCTGAGGCCGGCGACGCGGTCGAGGATGGTGTTGGAGAGGAAGTAGCTGGGTTTCAAGCGTTCTTCGAGGGTGGATGTGTTTGCTGGTGGAGTAGAAGAGGAGGGCGTCGAGGGGGATTTCGAAGAGCTACTGCGAGGACCGGAGCTGCCGGCGGCGGCGGAGGAGGGCCGAAGGGTGGTCGACGAGAAGGACCGGCATGGCGAGACAGAGGGGCGTTGATGTGGTGCAGGTTGCCGCAGCGTTGTGGGAGAGGGAGGTGTTCTTGGTGTGGAGAAAGACCTCAGCTGGCGTAGCTGACTGGCCTGTAGAGAGGCGGTCCTCCGGCAGCACTCGACGAGCGCATCGGCAGCGCGCAACCGGCCGCCGATGGAGCTTCGGAGGAGGGGGAAGTGGCCCGGCGCGGGCATATTGGCACTCTAGCAGTAGCGGTACATATCGGGTATATATGTCGTGAAATCTCAAGCAGGCAAACACTCCAATGCCCAGATAGACAATAGACAATCGCCGGTATCAGATCTGGTGATGTTTTTTTCGATTGTAGATTAGATGGAGATGCCGTCGAAAATCCCACCTTCAATTGGTCGTGTGGGGCAGCCAATCAGAGGCGAGGAGAATCTGCAAGTGGGTATATAACTTAAGTGGGGTCGTTGCGCTCGGCCGAGACCCGACAGCCGTTACTGCCAGCTGCCAGATCTGCTATTCACACTATATACGCGGGTTGTCGTCACTGGCATCTGTCGACAGTCGTTGCAGCATCGTCTCATATCATGCCTGTGTATCTATCCTGGTTCTGCCTTCCGGATGATGGCCGTTGCAGCGATTAAACTATAGCTGCTGCACACCACGTTGCATCGTGCTGTCGAAGGCATGCATCCTGGAGATCATGACGATCACGATCACAAGACAACTGCAGAGTGTCTATCGAATGTATGACATGTAAATGTATAAATATATAAATATAAACAAATGAAACTCGACCCTCAAATAAGATTACTCACTGCCGGACTGACGTGTCTGCTGTAGGGCAGCCTCGACGCTGTTTCACGATGAGGCAAAGGACAGACAACAGGCCGTTGGACAGTCGATGGGAGGGAATAGCTGGATGGATATACTCGCAGCCGCAAAGACGTGTTTATTGAATCTCCTGTATCAAATATGACGGTCGACGATCTTGGTATGTCTTTGTGCCTCTTGATCCTGTGTCGTCTCCCAACGCCGGTGGCATGATTCAGCTCTACGACTACCCCCCCGAGGTGTTTATAGGATCCACGCAGCGTCTGGTTGGAAGCGGCACAGTCACCCTGTCTATGCTGCAAGAGCATGTGCGCAAGATGCTGTGCGTCAAATGGGACTTGGGCCTCTTCCACAGGCCTTTCATTGCCACTGCCACGGACCCCGGCCTGCTCGTCGCGAACCACAAGCCACTCGTTCTCGGGGCGGCCTCGGAAGAGCATCGTGCTGCTAAAGAACGACAGCACTCTGCCTCTGTCTCTGCCAGCGGCGAAGAAGATTGCCCTGGTTGGCCCATTTGCAGATACGCCCAACTATGGCGACTACTCGGGCACCTGGTGGTCCCCTGTCAAGTGCCGGCCCTTGATTGGGGCGTCTTTCCACCGAGTGGTCTTCCGGGGATCTGCCAACCTCGTCGACTATACGCAGCAGCATCCTTCCCTGATCAATGACCTATACACGGACTACTGGCAACAGCACAACACCCCCGGCTCAGCCCGTCTACGATTACACCCAAGACGGTGGACAGTGTCCGCATCGAGCTGCAGCTTACGGCGGACAGGTTGTCGTCGCCCAGAACGACAACGCTCTCAAGTCGCAGCTTCTCTACAGCCTCGGTCTGTCCCTACAAGCCATCTGCGTGGTCGGCACAGTATATAGATGCGACGCGGGACATAAGCCAGCCGTGCTATCATTTCGGACATCCTTGTCGTCAGCTGGCACAACTACATTCACGGCCACGGTGACAAACACGGGCGACAGAGCGCAGCTATACTCTACAAGTCACACAGCCGAGTATGGGCGCGTGGTAATGCAGTGTGATCATGCTTGCCTTTTATTAATTTTTTATTATTATTTACAACAACAACTCTCTAGTTTAATCTAGTTCCAAGCCCAACCAAATCCTCAAGATGCCACCTCGAAGAATGAAAGACATCAGATCACCGTCACTTGAGTCGTGTCGTTTGAATAGACCCAATGCAGCCTCTGATCTCAGTAAG
The DNA here is from genome assembly GCA_029299165.1 of Ophiostoma himal-ulmi. Taxonomy (NCBI): domain Eukaryota; kingdom Fungi; phylum Ascomycota; class Sordariomycetes; order Ophiostomatales; family Ophiostomataceae; genus Ophiostoma; species Ophiostoma himal-ulmi. The sequence continues at coordinate 6,693,584 of JANSME010000001.1, forward strand.
CCTTTTGTTTTATTTATTTATATATTTATTAGTTCGTCTTCCTTTCCTTTCGCATTATTCTGTTCGACTATATCCTTTCTTTGACCATGCCGTATCTCTTAGACCCTATAGACCCTTTACTTCCAACGGCTTTGTTGGCTCTTCAATGACCAGTTGCTACCGTTTCCGGACCGCACAACCTTTATCCTACCCCCCTTCACTGCCATCCTCCAAATCTCTTTGACGATATACAACACTCCCACACCATCTTTGTCAATCCTTCAAAGAAGGATGAATGACAAAGAATGCATTCAGCCACGCCATGCTTGTGGATGTCAACATCATGTACTATGTATTACTATAACTATGGCATCGTTTATTTCTCGCATTATTCCTTAATATCACGTCGTTTCTCTCTTTTTGGTTTTCCTTTTTGGTTTTCCTTTCTTGTTGCCTTGCTCTGGTCTTGGTTTCGTCTACTCACCTTGGATCCCTCTGCAATCACTTTGCGGCCATCTTTTCGCCAGACTGTCATCACTTCAAACGACTCTGCACTCGCCAAGCTCCGTCTTGTTTGTTTGTGCATCCTATTCGCAATCTCTGCCATTTGCAAATTCGTTTCTTCATGCTTTGATCGTTTTTACCTTTTCTTCTCTCATTTTCTTTTGACAACTCGTCTTCCGCTGCCGTCTTGTTCATTTGTATTTGTCCTTGCGTCTTGTCATCTTTCTGTGCTCTCGTCTTTTCCTCTTATTCCAACATCGTGTCCTTATCTTCCCCCCTTGCCATCGACCAACATGGCGAATCCCCCTCCGAATAACAGCGGTCTTCCCGCCGCTGTTCCCGGGGCCCCAGCTCCAGGTGACGGTCAAGCTGCAGCCCAAGCTCCGGCTGCCGGTGGTGCTGCTCCTGCACAAGCTGCCGCACCAGGTGATGGCAACGCTGCTCCTGCTGCTCCTATTGCAAATGTCGTGTCCGGCATCGATCTTGTCAAGGCAGCAAGAGAGGTGGCCATGGCAGCGTCCCTGGCCATGTTTGGTGATCTCGCACACAACAACGCCTTTAACTTCACCCTGCCGATTCCTGCTCCTCAAGATGGTGGTGCTGCTCAAGCTGCTAATGCTGCCCAAGTTGCTGCTGTGCCAGGTGATGGTGCTGCTGCTCCTGCTGCTCCTGCTGCTAACGCTGCTAATGCTGCTCCTGCTGCTAACGCTGCTAATGCTGCTCCTGCTGGTGGCGATGGTGCTGCTGCTGCCCCTGCCCCTGTCATTCCGGCTGCTGCTCCCGCTGGTGGTGATGGTGATGGTGCAGCCGCTCCTGCGGATGGCAGCGCTAATGTTGCTGCCGCCGCACTTCCTGATTTCTCGATTCTACCACCCCATGTTATTATCGCCGCCCGAAAGGCTGCCATCACTGCTGCCATTAGCGCATACGGCCTTCCCGCCACTATTGAAGACCCTCTCGGCCCGAGTTTTGTCAGCAGCACAGAGCTCGACGCCTATGCTCCCAGCGGCACATCTGCCTTGAATGCTGGCCGTCCAGCGCCGGGCTTGGGCAAGCGTCGCCGCCCCGACCCGGCGCACGATGCACTTTTCAGTGAGCTTTTGCGGTCTGCGGCCAAAGACCCCTACGACCTGTGGGCGCTCGCGATCAAGCAGGCCGAGGACAAGGGCGAGTTCTCCGACGCCGAGCTCATGGAGGCCCGCTCTACCCGTTTCGCGACACGCACGGAGCGCGATCCCACAATCAAGGCCATGATCAATGTCAACAAGCGGTGGCTAGCCGACAACACGGACACCACTGCGCAGGCAAACGATGGCGGCTCGCACGCCATGGCAGGCACGCAAATCGCCGCTCTCAACAATGTGGCGACCACGGCCGGCGCCGCTGCTGCCGCGTCGGCGCCTGGATCCGTGTTCCCGCCCAACTACCAAGTGCCGTCGGCTGGTCCGGCGTTTGATCCCCCGATCCGTCCGATTGGAGAGTTCCTGGGCGAGCTGCGGCTGGACATGGTGACACCGATGCGGCCCGAGTCCACGCCCATCCGCGGCATCAAGAATCCAGGCGCTCTGTGCTACCGCAACGCCATCCTGACGGCCCTGCTCAACACCGACCGGTTCTTGAGCTTTCTGCATACCCACGCGCGCCGCACGGCCACGCTGATGGAAAGCGACGAGGTCTCGCACCATATTCTGACGCGGCTCTACCACCTGGCCCAGGCCTACTGGAGCCGGACCGGCATCCACCCCATGTCGCTCGATGGCAAGGATACGTACCACAAGCTCGTGACCCTGTTCTGGCGGTCGTGCAAGTACAATCTGGACGGCACTGAGTGCACTGACGATATCCCATTCGACGACCTGGCAGCCCAGAAGCAGCTGCCCGACGTTGGCAAGGATCCGTGGCAGTGCTCGAGCTGGCTGAAACTCTGTGCCGAGACTTTCTGTGACGGCGGTACGCTGAACGAGCAGCAGCAGGACGCGGCCGAGTTCATTGACTGGCTGGTCGAGTTCTCGGCGACGCAGCTGCACGTCGCGCCCGAGCGGTATGCGGCGGCCAAGAGCAGCGACTACTTTGACTGCATGTTCCGCACCTACGTGACGTCGCGCTTTGTGTGCAGATCATGTCTGCGCCCGGTGCGCCTGCGCAGTGCCAAGGTCGACCGCGAGTCGTCCATCAAGATCAGTGTGGGCGCCCTGCTGCCCGGCGAGACCGCCGACGGCGACGGCACCGGGCGCCGCGTCAACCGTCTGCAGGACTACCTGGGCCAGTACTTTAACGAGCAGCTGGACGGCACCACGTGCGCGCGCTGCAAGAACAAGTCGACCGAAGCCAAGCCGACGGTCCGCATCCGGCGCATGCAGACGACGCCCGAGATCCTCAACATCCACCTCATGCGCACCGAGTATGCGCCCGACCTGAGAGAGGTCAAGAACCACTCTGTCGTCGACGCGCCCGAGTTCCTCGACGTCACCAAGTGGCTGGAGCCCCACACGTACGTGCCCGGCTCGCAGGTGTTTTACCGCCTCACGGCCGTCGTGAGCCACCGGGGCAACGGCTCCCACTGTGGCCATTACGTCAGCCACGTGCGCTCCAGCAAGGGCTGCGCCTCGTCCACGTCGGCCAAGCACTCGTACGACGACGTGCGGCGCGTCATGCTCGAGACGCACAACGCCCACGCCGAGCTGCGCCAAGACTACGAGAAGATTCACAACGAGGTCTACAAGAGAGAGCGTCTGCATGAGCCGCTGTCGCACTCGATCGTCTCCAAGCTGCTGCTCCGCGCCGAGTCCAGGATCAACCAGTGGGCGCGCGTCAGCGACGAGACAGTCACCGACCAAGTTCCCCTGGCGCGCATCCTCAACACGACCCCCGACAAGCTCTTCAACCCCGCGCTCAAAGACTGGTTCGATCCCGTCGTGCTCGTCTACGAGAAGTGGGTGGAGAAGTTTGTCACGGACAAGAACACGGGCAAGCGCGTCTTCCGCGTGCCCATGAATCTGCCCGGCATGACGCAGAACCACCTGCACCTCGCGAGCCTGGCGCGCACGTCCGCAAAGGATGCGCAGATCCGTGCGACAGCCACTGCTGATATCATGGTGCCGGAGCAGTGGCCGCCGTCGCACATTACCGCGCCGCTGCCGGAGATTTATCGCGTGGGCCGTGGCGACTACGGAATTGATGCTGGTGACCTGAGAGTAGTTGATCTTGGTGACGACGATGACGATGACGATGATGATGGGGATGGAGATGGAGATGGTGGAGGAGATGGTGGAGGAGATGGTGGAGGAGATGGTGGCGACGGCAACGATGGTGGCGACGGCAACGATGGTGGCGACGGCGACGGCGACGGCGACGGCAACGATGGTGGCGACGGCGACGGCGACGGCGACGGCAACGATGGTGGCGACGGCGACGGCGACGGCGACGGCAACGATGGTGGCGACGGCGACGGCGACGGCGACGGCGGTCCGCCCAAGAAAAAGCGCAAGCAAGCCCAGAGCCGTGATGACGCGATCCGCCACATGGAGCAGTTCTTTGAATGGGGTGCCTACGACTCCGAGCTGGCAGCCAAGGCAAAGGAGGCCGAGAAGAAGAGGATTGCCAAGATGAGAAGGGACGCCGAGCACAGTAAGAAGCAGGCACTGCAGACGCAGAAACAGGTCCAGCTCCAGATCCAGGCGCAGGCCGCCGTCCATGGTGTTCTCCATGCAGTTGCCGCTGTTCAGGCTGCCGGTGGCAAGCCTACTGCGGCGGGTGCCGCTGCTGCGAACGATGGTGATGGTGACGGTGACGGCAAGGACGGCGGCGATGGTGGTGCAAATGCCATTCCGCAGGGAGACGGTGTCAATGACGGGGCCAAACGCACCGGCAACAGGGTCGGCAACAGGTATCCCACCTTCAAACCCTTCAGAGCCCACCACTGGCCCGCCCAGCAGGCCCGGAAGCAGAAACTTCGCATGCAGAGAAGCATGAACCACAAGTTGTTCATGCGGTCCACAGTGTACGGCAAAGCCGTCCACAAGCGAGTCCTGCAGCGCAAGCGGCCCGACGGCGATGCGGACGGCAACGGTGATGGCAACGATGGCCACGTACACACGGTGGCCAAGACGCAGGCACCGGCACCGGCACACCAGGCCAACAATGGCTTTGCTAACAAGCTCAGGGGCCTCTGGAAGACGCAGTGATTTTTCTGTTATTTCTATAATTGATTAACGCATCGTTGGTATTTTTTGTCTCCATAGTTCTGTCTTTTTTTTTGTTTTTGTATCTTGTTTGTTCTTATTGTCTGTTTCACTCTATATTTCGTCTATATTTGTTCTTCTCAAGTCTGCTCTCCAAATCTATAAGCACGTTGCCGGTCTTGCTTCGTAGCAAACTCAACTACAAACTTATCACTCGCTTGTTGTTACTTGTCTTGTTCCAATTTGACAGATACTTTTATTTGGTATGTGAAACTGGTCGTTCTACACCAAGGCTCGATGATGCATTGTAGATTTTCATGCCTATTTTGAAGAAATGCTCTCGATTGCATTGGGTTATTCCGAATTAGATTATAAAAGTGAAAACAAATTACTTGGCTACATAATATATCTCTAATTGTTTCGTTTTCTGGGTTTGACACGTTCTCGTTTAATTTTATGAAATCTTTTTTGGTTGTCGAGTTTATCCTAAGGCTGGGCAAGTCCTAGGCAATGTATAGATTTTTTTTTTAAAAAAACATTTGTCTACGATTTTCTCTTGTTTCTTGCTTATCTTCATAATTCGTAGTTTTATTTCTAAAATAAAATATAAAAACACAGTGATATCATTAAAACATAACTCTCCCGTTGCATCTAAATCTGGCGATATTCTTCGCAGCTGATGCCACCAACTGTCATCTCTTCGCGTACACCAATACCTGCCGTCATTTGCCACCACATACAATATATTGAATAAAACGGCTATTTATTGCTCAGCCTTCTGTGGACGAAAACGTCGTTAGCATGCGCCCCTGGCTCGGGATGAAGCTGCTCCAATTACAGTATGCAACTACCATATACCAAGCCATTGCCCGAGAGAAGGACAAAGGGCTGCAAGTCAAAGGGTCCAACACTGCCTCTGCAAGACAAAGACACGACGTGCCGCGAGTCGCCTCAACTTTCTGTTGTTTACGTCTTGCAAATACCAATGTATAGACGAACAGCCATCTGTCGGAATAAACCTAAAATGAAGTATAAGAGCAAACCCTGAAAGCCTGGCTGTTTCCTAGCGGCGTCTCCCTCCATGTCTCACTGCGGAGTCGACTTTAAATCTCTGTTTCTCTACTCATCGAGTCAGTCAGGGTCTGCCCGGGCTTGGGTCTACTTCCGCCGGGCTGTATTGGTTCTTCTCGCTAGTCGTCCAAGAGTCCCTCTGTTGGGTAGCGTATTGAGACTGGAATGGACTCTCTTTGTTGTCAGCAAGACCACGTGTTTTTAGACGGTTTTCTTTTCGCGTATTCCGTATTCCAGCGATTCGATTGTTCTCCAATCTTAATGACTCTGGATACTGGAGATACTGGCGATACCCGATATTCGTCAGAGCCCGTCGCAAACCCGTTCCCACGATGGTACAGAAGGATTCATTAGAGACTAGACGACAACTAGACGCTCTGGGGTTCAGAGAGCCCGAGGGCACCAGGCACAGCTGATGCTAATCAATAGTCTGCAGAACGTTTTTTCAAGCAAGGTGCACTGCACAGATGTCAACCGACAGCCTCAGGAACTTGCCGTCGTGCCGTCTGTTGGTCTAGTCTGCAGTGCAGTCTGCATTCACAGCTTTCCTAATCGAGAGCAATATTGTCCAATTTCGGACAGACGCAAAGGACGCCAGACTAGGAACAAAGACGCGGGCTGAAAAGCTAAAGTGTGAGTGTAAACCAAAAGTGAGTAGCGACAAGAGGCTAGACGCGACAAGACTGACAGAGCGAACGTGCAAAAGGGGAAGAGTGCAAAAGTGCAAAAGTACAGACGAGTACGGAATAGACGAGCCCATGCGCAATAGAGCAGAAAAAGAAACGGGTAGGCAATAAAAGACGGTGAAGAAGTACGCCTAGAATATTGATGCAATGCACTGTGATGAGGCTGGAATATTGGTCGAGAAGATGTGGAAGAGCGAATCAAGATGAGTGATACATATATATAAATATCAAAAACTATACAGACATCTGTTGTGCGAGTCTTGGCACTGGGGTAGCTGTGATGTGATTGATTAGTCGAGGTATTAGACGTGCTGTCAGTCTTGTGGCTGGTTTATTTAGAGACATCATCATCGTATTGTGTGTCTGTCTGTCTGCCTGCCTGCCTGCCTGCCTGCCTGTCGATATCACAGCTGATTTATCCCGCAGCTGCCAGAGTCAACATCAGCACGGACGACACGTAGAATTCTGCTCGTCCAAGCGAGTCTATTCCGATAAACATAATGAGTGAGCTCATGTTTGTCACATCCCGTCTTACTCTTGACGGAGTCTTCTGAGTCTCGGCAGTGTTTCTCGACTGTTTTGTTTCTCACGAGTCTTTCATCCCAGTTTTCATCTCATTTACAGTCTCTCAAGTACGCACGGGTTCATGGTCTAGCTAGTATTTCTACTCGCATCAACAAGTGGAATAAGGATAGCAATTCCACAGATCTGAGATGTGTCCGCACTCAGCTTTCAGACATGCACAAGAAAAAGAAAGCAGCCTCAGCTCGTATTCATGCAGCTGGGTGGAGAGCAAAGCAAGCAAGACCGAAGCCGACCTCTCAAGTGTCTGTACACTCTTCTCGGCAGGGCTCCTCTGGACAAGACAGCATGCACTGCGATGCGCTTGCAGTTCAGCTTTCGTATTGGTACTTGTCGAGTCGGTGTCTATCTCGTTGCATTCTGCATCCTCTGGATCTTTGGGGTTTGCTTCGTAAATACTATATGTTCCATCTCTACTTTGTACCAATCCTATACTTCTACTATGTCCATCCTTGACATTGATCGGCTGGATTTGAAGCCAAGCAACGCCTCTCGGGGCTTAACGTTGACTATCGCGGCAAGCTGCAAGGACAAGGAGGTGGACATTACCTACTCGTATCCTATTCTGTATCTCATTCTTAAGGGCCTGTGGTCAAATGAGCATTGACAGCTGTGGCGTTGTCCGTTGTCACCGTGTCTGTTGGCAATATTCATGGGTGTTCTGCAGAAACGCGGAGATGAGTGAAGCTGGAGAAATAAATGCAATGATAAATGAGGAGATAAATAAGAATAAAAAAAATAAGAGCATGCGTCAATGCGACATCGTGGGCGCTGGGATCAACAATCCCTGTGCTGTTTGACGAACTGATACCTAAACTCCCAATGCCACCTTCTAGACTCTGGCTCTCAGGATGCAACACTCACTACCCATCCTTTCACTTTTTCCATTTATATTTTTATTTGTACTTTATCCTTCACAGGCTTCCCTTTTGCTCCTTTCCCTCGAGTACATCCACCTTGGCTCCGATCAGCTCTCTGCTGTCCCTCAGGAACAAGAGACTATTGATTGGCTGCCTCTACCCACGGAGATTCTGAATATGTACAAGTACAACAAAGTACTCTACATGGATGGTCCACTCTGTACCTGACCGTCGTGTTAGTCTCTGCCTGTCTGGGCGGCTGAGAAGACGAGGATGAAATTAGAGGATGTAAGATATTTTGAATTCATCTGCAATGGTCTCCCTTATTTCTGTATTTCTCTCCTATTTTCTCCTCGATAATGTCTCATCGCACAACCTGCAGATAGACCTCATCTGCTCGCCATGCACCTCGTATGGCTGGCTCTGGCGTTCTGGGCTTGCCATGCTGCTCGGGTGCTTGGTATGCCCACAACCTGAGCTGACGGCACGGCTGGGATTAGAGGCGCTTGCTGTCGTATATTGCAGCTGGAGCAAGTAGCTGGAGCTTGTCTTTATGTACTTCTTTTATCGCAAACCCGTCTCCTTTTGTCTCCTCTGTTTACTACGCCAGTACGCCATGGCGACGCCAGAACTTCTGTCCAATAATGTGCGTACTTTTGAGAAAGATGAAAGAAACAAAAAGCAAATAAGACGAATACATCCAAAAAAAAAAAAAAAATTTAATGAAATTCAAAAGAAAACAAGCTGTTTCAATAAATCAAACCAGTACACAAGACCCCGGTCACCACGTCAGAATGCATTCAGCCCATGTCCTGGCGTCGTATCTCTCCGCAGGCCTGCCGTGTCTTGCCGTCGTCTGTAGGATCACATTCTACTATTCGGTTGTTTTTGTAAATAGATCCGAGTCCTTCTGTTTATCCTTCGTTTCGGCCTCACTTCTCATCCTGTCCTCCTGTTCCTCCTGTTCCCTCCTCTCCCCTTTCCCGATATCTCACTGCTTGACTCAATTTGGTCAAGCCAGCTCAGCCTCACCGTGCTTTCTTTTTATTTTTATTTTTTTATTTTTTGCAGTTCGTATGTCACTCGCTACCTCTCGTTATTCCACTCTACGGGCACACTCGAGCTCACCCCAGCCCGCCACGATCATATCACTTATATTATTCTTATCTAATTCTAATGCTCTAATACCAATCCTATTTATACACTCTCGTCCCGCCCCGATCGACATTGACGTCGTTCTCAACGTCACTCGTCACTCGTCGACTCCCTGCCACCAACTCGACTTCTTTCAACGTCGACACCATGGTGAAGCTACTCGTTGCTGCGCTGGCACTGCTGTTGCCCGTGTGCAACGGCCTCGCCGACACCGACACCATCACCTGGGGTGGTGACAACTCCCGCGCCGGCTACCAGACGTGAGTCTTGTTTTCGCTGTTTTTCACATTGTCCGCAATAAACAACGGAATACCGCTGACAGCCTAGAAACCACAACATGGACCCGTCGGTCGTGAGCAGCAATGACTTTGCCCAGATTTTCAAGACCGCCCTGCCCGGCAACTACAACGGCAACGCCGAGCAGATCTTCTCCCAGCCTCTCGTCTACACCCCGGCCAGCGGCACCAAGCAGTACGTCTACATTGCCACCACCCAGAACAACGTCTACAAGCTGGACGCCGCCACCGGTGCCATTGTCGCCTCCCGCAACCTCGCCATCCCCTTCTTGACCGCCGACCTCGACGGCTGTGTCGACATCAACCCGCTCGTCGGCATCACCTCCACCGGCGTCATCGACCCGGACACCGAGACCATTTACTACACCGTCAAGACCTACGCCGACCAGGCCGGCGGCAATGGCGCCCAGGGCCGGCCCAGTGGCCGCTACTACCTGCACGCCATCAGCGTCGACGACCTCGCCGAGCGCCCCAACTTCCCCGTCGACCTCGAGGGCATCTCGGCCCGCAACAACCCGTCGCGCTGGTTCAACGGCGGCATCCACCTCCAGCGCCCGGGTCTGCTGCACGCCGGCCAGTTCATCTATGCCGGCTTCGCCTCCCACTGTGTCCAGTACAACTTTACCGGCTGGCTCATGGGCTTCGACAAGACCACCGGCGCCGTCGTCGAGCGCTATGCCACGGAGGGTGCCGGCGTGCCCAACACCACCCCCGGCGCCGGCATCTGGATGTCGGGCGGCGGCCTCGCGTCCGACGGCCAGGGCTCGCTCTTCTTTGCTACCGGCAACGGCTACGCCTCGCAGCTCAGCACGGTCCCCGTCGAGGGCCGCAACCCGCCCACCGCGCTCGAGGAGGCTGCCGTGCACATGAGCCTGAACGCCGACGGGTCCGTGACCGTTGTGGACTTTTTCATGCCGCAGGAGAAGCAGGCGCTGGACGGCGCCGACAAGGATCTGGGCACGTCGCCGCTCGAGATCCTGCCCAGCCAGTTTGCGTGCGGCAGCGTTACGCGCATGGGCGTCATCACCGGCAAGAGCGGCAAGACCTACTGGCTCAACCTCGACGACCTCGGCGGCTACCGCACCGGCGCCAACAGCGGCGACAATGTGATCCAGACCTACCAGAACGAGAACTCGGTCTATGCCGGTGCCGGCGTCTACCCCCTCGAGGGCGGCTACATCTACATCAACGTCATCCAGTACCCCACCCACGTCTTCAAGTTCGCCTGCAACAACGGCGTGCCCTCCTTCACAAAGGTCGCCGACACCCCCGAGACAAACGCCTACACGCTCGGCGTCAGCCACGGCACCGTCACTACCCTCAACGGCCAGGAGGGCACCGGCCTGCTGTGGACCACCGACGTCCAGGGCAGCAACCTGCGCATCTACGACGCCGTCCCGGCCGCCGGCACCCTGACCCTGCTGCGCTCCTTCTCCGTGCCCGGCACCACCAAGTTCACGCGCGCCGTCTTTGGCGACGGCCGCATGTACATGGGCACCACGCTCGGCTACGTCTACGGCTTCGGCGGCCCCACGACCAACCCGCTCAACTGCTCGTCGCCCGTCAGCTTTGGCAGCCTCGACATCCTCAACGGCTCCATCACGCACACCGTCACCTGCCAGGCCGTCACCGCCACCACCGTCGACGCGCTCACTCTCAGCGACCCCGACTTCAGCGTGTCCACCACCACCATCGTGTTCCCCACCACCCTGGCTGTCGGCGCGACGTTCTCGTTCGACGCCACGTTCAAGCCCGCCACGGTCGGCCGGCTGACCGCCTCCGTGTCCATTGCCACCACCAACGGCGCCGACGGCTTCACCTCCAAGACGCCTGTCCTGCTCGACGGCACCGGCACCAGCAGTGGTGCTCTGCTGGCCATCTCCGCCACGGTGCTCACCTTCAACGACGTCGTCATCGGCCAAGACAGCACCGGCTCCAGCCAGCCGACCGTCTTCAGCAACCAGGGCAACGCCACTCTGGACATCACCGCCATTCTCTTCTCCGAGTCCGCCAGCGGGCCCTGGACAGCCGGCACCAACGCCAGCACGGGCTATGCCAACGGCGCCTTTGTGCTCGCGGGCGTGCCTGCCACCATTGCCGCCAACGCCGGCAAGTCGGTGACGGTCCACTTCAACCCCACGACGGGCGGCAACTACACCATGTTCGCAAAGGTCGTGTCTTCGGGCGGCAACCAGACCTTTGCGGTCACCGCCAATGCCGGCCCTGCGTCAGACTGTCTCGTCGAGTTCCAGACCCCCGACGCCACCGGCTGGGTCGCGTACCAGACGAATGTCAACTTTACCTTTGGCAGCGTCACCCAGAACACCGCCCGCTACCTCAAGATGCGCATCACCAACAACGGCACCTCGGACGCCGTGCCCCTGTCCATCACCGTGTCCAAGCCGCCCTTTGGCGTCGCCGGCATCGTCCAGGCCAACAACAATGTCGACCTGGCCGAGGGCACCATCCTCCGGGCCGGCGAGAGCGCCACCGCGACGCTCTACTGTGCCGTCCCCAAGGAGCAGTGGAACACCGATACCTACTACGGCCAGGCCAACTGGACCCTCAACACCAACGACCCCCTGTTCGACAAGCAGCTCATCCAGTTCTCGTGCGAGGCCGTGTCCGAGCAGGCACCCCCGCTCCAGGCCAACGGCCAGGGCACCTACCGCTACACCGGCTGCTTCAAGGACAACAACCCCGGCCGCCAGCTCTCCAACCAGCTCTACAGCAGCGTCAACAACACCGCCGCCAAGTGCATCGCGGCCTGTGCTGCTGGCGGCTATGCATACTGCGGCACCCAGTACAACGTGGAGTGCTGGGGCGGCAACGCCATCCCGGTGCTCCAGGTCACCGAGTCCAACTGCAACTACCCCTGCGCCGGTGACATCAACCAGATCTGCGGCGGCAACGGTGTCGGTGCCAACCACGGCGGCGCTTATATTTCCTTGTTTGCCACGGCGGGAGCTAACCCGGGCGGCGGCGGCACTGATCCCGGCGGCGGCACTGATCCCGACGATGGCTCGGGCACGCCCACGGTCCCCATCGTGAACCCCGGCGTCTACGGCTACCACAGCATCGGCTGCTACCGCGAACCCCCTACGGGCCGCGCCCTCTCCGCCCAGCTCACTGCCAACCAGACGGTCGCCGCCTGTATCGCTGCCGCGGCCGCCAAGAGCTACGTCTATGCCGGCATCGAGTACGGCGGCGAGTGCTGGGCTGGAAACACCCTGAACGCGGCAGCTACCGCCCAGGCGCTGTCGACGTGCTCCATGCCCTGCAACGGCAACTCTAGCGAATACTGCGGCGGTCCCGTCTTGCTCAACATGTACGCGCTCAACGGCACGGCCACTCTGCCGACAGCGTCGACTGGCACGGGCGGCTCATCGGCCACGGCCACCGTGCCTGTCGTCACCGGTGGTCCCTACGTCAACCCGGGCACCAATGGCTACTCGTTTGTCGGGTGCTACAACGAGCCCGCGACCGGCCGCGCTTTCACCAACCAGCTCTCTGTCACAACACAGACCGTGGCCAACTGTATCGCCGCCGCCAAGGCCGCCGGCTACAACTATGCCGGTCTCGAATACGGCGGCGAGTGCTGGGCCGGCCAGTCAATCAACGCCGCCTCGTCCCAGGCGGCCACCACGGCGTGCTCTATGACGTGCAACGGCAACGCGACCGAGTACTGCGGTGGCAGTCTGCTGCTGGGAGTGTACCAGTTCAACTCGTCCGCGGCTGGTTCGGGCACCAATGTCAGCAATGTCACGACCACCAGCACAACCACGCCTGCCAGCACCCCGACTGTCGTCGGAGGCCCGTATGTTAACCCGGGCGTGAGCGGCTACAGCTTTGTCGGCTGCTACAATGAGCCCACTACCGGCCGCGCTTTCACAAACCAGCTATCAGTCACAACTCAGACGGTCGCCCACTGTATTGCAGCAGCCAAGGCGGCCGGCTACGCTTTTGCTGCCCTCGAGTATGGTGGTGAGTGCTGGGTTGGCAACGCAATCAACGCACTGTCCACCAAGGCCGCCACGTCTGCCTGCTCCATGAAGTGCAACGGCAACGCGACCGAGTACTGCGGTGGCAGTCTCTTGTTGAGTGTCTACCATCTCAACGCGACATCTACGGGTACTACGACGGCTGGCGGCACTGCGACTGGCAATGCAACTGGTACTGCCACCACGACAGCAGTCAGCACCCCGACCATTGTCGGCGGCCCCTACGTGAACCCGGGCGTCAGCGGCTACAATTTTGTGGGCTGCTACAACGAGCCGAGCACGGCGCGCGCTTTCACCAACCAGCTCAGTGTCACCTCGCAGACCGTCGCCAACTGTATCGCTGCAGCCAAGGCGGCCGGATTCTCATTTGCGGGTGTCGAGTACGGCGGCGAGTGTTGGGCCGGCAACGCAATCAACGCACTGTCCACCAAGGCCGCCACGTCTGCCTGCAGCATGACTTGCAATGGCAACACGACCGAGTACTGCGGAGGAAGCTTGCTGCTGGGTGTCTACCAGTTCAACGCCTTGTCGGCCGCAACCACGGCAACGACTGGCACCACTGGCACCATTGGAAATGGTACGGCACCGACGGGTGCCATTGCAGCCACCACCGCTGCCACCACCACGGGTACTGCCACTACCGCGGCGGCCGTGACTGTCCACACAACAAAGCCCACTGTCGCCGCCTCGTGGACCTACCTCGGCTGCTACACCGAAGGCACCAGCGCGCGCGCCCTCGCCGGCATCTCGCAGACCAACAACGAAATGACCTACGAGGTCTGCGCCGCCTACTGCTCCGCCTATGCCTACTTTGGTGTCGAGTACGGTAACCAGTGCTACTGCGGCAACTTCTTTTCCGCCGGCGCCGCGCCCACCGACGAGTCCCAGTGCTCCACCTACTGCGCCGGCGACGCCTCCGAGATCTGCGGCAACGGCAACCGCCTCAACGTCTACCAGCAAGCCGGCAAGCAGACCGGCCTCCCGTCGGCCAAGGCCCAGGTCGGCAACTATGGCTACCTCGGCTGCTACTCCGAGGCCACCAATGTGCGCGCTCTGGGTGGTGCGGCGACGGCCATTGCCAACATGACGCAGGAGTACTGCGCGAGCTACTGCGCGGCCAACGGTAACACCACCATGTTTGGTGTCGAGTACGGCACACAGTGTTATTGCGGCAATGCGCTGGGCGTGGGCAGCACGAACCAGACAGCCGGCACCTGCACCATGGCGTGCGGCGGCAACGCCTTTGAGCTCTGTGGTGGCGGCAACCTGCTGAACATTTGGAAATACAACGGCGCCGGCGTGACGACGACAGCCACCACAGCGACAACAGCTACTACCAATGCGACGACGTCCACCACGGCGACCACTGCTGCCACGACCACTGCTGTCACGACCACTGCTGTCACGACCACTGCTGTCACGACCACTGCTGCCACCGCAACTACCAAGGCAACAACGTCGACTACGTCCACGGGCACCACACCTTCAACCACATCTACAAGCACGGAGCCGACCGCCACGTCCACCGCCTCCGCCTCCACCTCCACTTCCACCACGTCGACTAGCACCAAGGCCACTACAACGTCGACCACGTCTACCAGCACCGAGCCAACAACGACTACCTCAACTACTTCGGCATCTACCGAGCCAACCACTACCTCGACCTCTACAAATCCCACTACCACGTCGACTACATCCACCAGCACAGAGCCCACGACCACCTCTACGACGTCAACGAGCACCAATCTGGCAACGACTTCTACCACATCGACGTCGGTCCAGCCCACCACCACATCCACTACCTCGACGAGTACAAATGCGGCAACCACATCGGCCTCGACCAGTACGAATCCTACTGCAACTTCTACCACGTCGGCCAGTATCGAGCCTACTACCACCTCGACTGCATCCACGTCGACCACCTCAACTTCTACAAAGCCTACAACCGCTTCCACTACCTCGGCCTCTACCACGTCGGCCACTTCTAGCACTGAGCCGACTACCACCCCCACCACGTCGACCTCGGCCAATTCAACCACCACTTCGACATCGGCTACCAACGCGGCCAAGAGTGCCAGCGTAGCCGCCACGACAGATGCAGCTACGGCTACCACCAGCAGCGAGACGACCTCGACCTCGACGACGTCCGCTACTGCTACCCCCTCAGTCTACTACAACGCGGGCAACAAAAACTTCACGCTTGTTGACTGCTACCAGGAGCCGCCATCGGGCCACCTGCTGTCCACCCTGGCCGAGACCAATACCACCAAGATGACAGTGGCCAAGTGTCTCAAGGCGTGTCTCAAGTACCAGTACGCCGGTCTCGAGGGCGGTTCCGCGTGCTGGTGTGGCAACGAGCTGAGCCAGACGAGCACCGTCGTCCTCGAGACGCAGTGCAACACCATCTGTACGGGCAACACCACCGAGTACTGTGGTTCCACGAGCAAGGTGCTTGTGTACAACTCGACGCTCCTGTTCTAGTTGATTGGCTCTTTTTTCCTTCTTCTTCTGTCTTTTTCTGTGTTTTGTTTTCGTTTCCTGTCTTCTTCTTCCATCTTGTTTCCTGTCTGTCATGAGTATAATACGGAGTAATGCGTCAAGAAAAGCTCGTGTTTGGATATAGTCAGCTTAAATAAGCTCTGTTCTGGAATACTATCATTGTTTACTTTCTATCCAACACATTCGCATGTGCTCTTTTCAAATCAGTGGCTTTAACACTTTTAATGCTGTCAATTCATGCCTTAAAGGCGTTACAAAAAGGGGTTCTTAGTCATTACGCTCCTTCTTAGTTTGGACTCCGAACGATTGCTTACATACTCGACTATAATCTGACTTTTGCTTGCATCAAGAGCTCTTATAGCCTGCACGATGCGAGTAAACGCGAGGCTATGATATCACGGCAAAAGTGCACAATTCAATCACACAGTAGCTCGATGCCAAGACGGGAGCTCCCTTGTGAGACTGTTCCTGCCCCGCCCCGTCTACGCCACCGTACTATTTGCCCAATCCAGCTGCTTGGGAATCGATTTCATCTCGACTTTATCTCGACACTCCATGTCTGAGGTTCTGCAGCGACTCTGCATACAACTTGAACCTATGGTAGCCTTTTTAGAAGTAAATGTTGTAAAGAACTCGAGGTGCTTCGGAGGAGACGGCACACTACACGTCGCCCCAGTTCAAAAACATGAATCAACCAGCCCCATTTGAGCATGAGGATTTCTATTGTAACCCATCAGGGAAGGTCATAACCAGCTTATCAGCCTGCCGATCTCGACATCGTATTCTTTAGTTAGGTCGTTGGAAGTATTGGAATACAAAATCGAGCCACGTGTCCAGCTTTGTTATCTTGACGCCGGGCCTCATTCTCTTCCAGAAGAACTGAGGGCATGATGTACTCTGCCGGAGCGAGTGACAAACAACTATCTAGAAATAGTTTCAATGTCTCTCATGATATAGCACGCCACATATCTGCACAGCATTTTGCCAGCAAGCTATAGTCCACTAGGAAGCTACTCAGTGTCATCCGAGGCACCGACAGCCGAGTTTACCGCCGATATGGCTGCTCCAATACGAGCCCCTATTTGTTCTCGCACGCAGAGAAAAAGTCGGATAGAGAGAGATAGAGATGAGAATGAAAATGGCAAAGAAGCTTAAACTAGAGCTCAATTAGCATTTTACAGCACAAGCGACGTCCGGGTAATCGGCCCATATTCGGCAAATCATCCTTGATTTTAAAGTCGCACACTCTCATGTCCTCTTTTAATCTCGGACCGTTTTTTATATCTTTGACATGGAAGTACTCTCAGCACTTTTTGTCTTTGATATCTGACCGTTCTAGTCTGATCGGTGCTCAATACTGAGAGCGAGGACGGTGCGTACTGTCTTGCTATCTACCTAACCAACAACCAACACAACAACATAGAGCAAAAACCAGTAATAATACTAAATGCCAAGACAAAATCAAAAAGAAACCAAAATCCAAGAAAACAACGCCCTAGGTCCTGCATGTTGAGTCAATACCTAAACCAACACCCCATACCAGCCTTGTATTTTGCCAAGACCCAGGCCGGCATCTATCAAGACAGCGTCTTGGCACAATGATTATGCTTAACGGTTTTTGCTTGGCTTTGGAATATTCCGTCAACTGCCGGTATATTCTGTAGAAATGTCAACAGTCAACAGCAGTCCATGCTTACTCTGCTTACTCTAATGTCTATTAAATTGACTTTTAGTTGCCTCGTCCATCTCATTATCATCTCTATATCTGTCTGTTGGTTCTTACTCGTCGCTGACATAACAATCACTTCATCAACCACCACCTTTCCTGCCTCCTCTACTCTTGTCTCCTTTGGGCAGGTCATGAGCACCTTATCACCTTGTGCTGTGTCTTAGGGCACTCTCACACGCTCACTCTATCTGGCGTCGCCCTCCAACTCGAATCAAGAACACCAGAAACAAGAGAGAGCGGGATGTAGAATCTTACCGACCGAGACAGGGACGGGGACAGGGACTAGGATGAGGGGCCCAGTGTTTATATACTCTTTCTAATTTACGTACAATATAGATAAAGAATTTAGCTTCCAGGATAGGAAGGTTGCAAGAACAAGACAACGAGTCTGATGCTTGGTTGATCTATTCTTTGTCTTGATTGCTGTGATTTAGGGGGTTCGTCCTCGTCTCTCCCATCAACCAGGCTAGCGAGAAACAAGCTTTGTGCCTATGCTATTCAGTATCATGTATTTTGATGTACTTGTCCGTGTTTGGTGTCTATTTGCAACACTCCAACTCTGTACGACAGCACTTGTTGGACACCATGCCTTGATGTAGCACGCGATCCCTCATCGGGAAGCTGACAAGATCTTTCTCTCAAGGATCATTCTCTCATGGAGGGCGATAGAGTGCCATGGAAGGTACAGACAAGAGGAGAGGTGACGAGCGAGATCGACACAGTTGCTGGTCTGCTTCCGATCGCCACTGCATGGCACGGCAGCACGGCAGCACGGAAGCATAGCACCAGACACCTATCCCTGGCGGCCCTGCCCTGTAAATGATTTATTTCCACGCATCCATGCAGCTGCATATCAATTCATGGCAATTAGGGTATTAAACTCGAGTCCCCCCATCTCAATTCGTGGTCTTGGCCTTGATCTGCACCATCTCCCAACACAAAAATGGCGACCAAGAGAACAACCTACACGACCGATGCTGACATTGAAAACGGTGGCAGCAACGGCTCGAGTGACCGTGAAAAAACAATCCCAAGACCTGCCTGAGAAGATTGCCGATGCGGACCTGATTGGCGATGCCAAGACCCCCATCGGCGAGCCCTGTACGACTGCCAAAGCGTCCGGTGCTGATGTAGGTGCAGGCCTGCCCCAGTACGAGCTCCACGGTGCCAACGAAGAGGTCGTCGGCGGAATTTCCACGGCTGAGGACCTCATCACCAGGGTCATTGACCTCGAGGACGACCCGACCCAGAACCCCTGCACATTCCGTGTCTTTTTCCTGGGTATTGGCCTGTCCGTCTTTGGCTCCGTGCTGCAGGAGATCTTCTACTTCAAGCCTCAGACCATTTTTGTGTCGGTCATTTTCTTGACCGTCCTTGGCTATGTGCTGGGCGAGGCCATGTCGCTGGCGATCCCTCGCAAGGGTACCATTGGCCGTTTCCTCAATCCGTTCCCCTTCCACATGAAGGAGCACGCTTCCATCACGCTCATGGCTTCGGCTGCGTCGCAGTCTGCCCTCGCCACATCGGCCGCTCTCGACGGCGGCATCCAGGTCATGGTCTTTATCCTGACCTTTGCCGTGTTTGGTGGCAGCGGAACTGCGCGTCCGTTCCCGATCTGGGCCGGCAACCCCGACACGTCTCTGCACAACCTCGACTACTGTGCTGTCAACACCGCCGAGCTGGGTTAAGAGTAAGGAGTAGTTGGTGAACGTTGGCTAGTTCAATAATAGTTTGATAAACTTTGTGTGGTAGAAATATATTATGAAGATTGTTTTAATCTATACAATAATAGTACGCTTCACTTTTAGCACAAGGATTACGATTACTGCCGTACTTTTAGAGTATTAACCAGTGCGTCGACTATACACACTATAATCACAAGCACTTGCTTTATGCAGTGTTCGCCTTCACTTTATATACTGTTGTATGATAAAATTGAGTCTGGATTCAGAAAACTCTTCAATTATCTCCTTTTCTTTCTGCCACTGCTCCTTGCTTGTTATCAATGTATACGTATTCCTATTCAAGACTTGCCAGCTTTTCTCAAACAAAATCTCTGGAGCGTCTGAAGACGCATGATTCCAGCGACGACATCCCTCTATGGTTTTCTGATAATTCGTATCTATGGAACCCCATAGCAATCCCACATAAACACGGAAACTCATAGACCTCATAGAAATATAACACAATTACCACTTGCATTTCTTGCATCGTAACTGACATCCTGTACACATCTAGCAGTGCCGATATCAACAAGCACCAGCGTCGGTGGTTTAGTGGTAAAATCTGTCGTTGCCATCGACAGGCCCCGGGTTCGATTCCCGGCCGACGCATTTTTTGCCGTTCCATTCATCATTCGTTTTTTTTGTAAAATATATAGACTTTCTCCAGTTGCAAATCTCGTGGCCCGTCCGAGGACATTTGCTACAGCCTCTAGTAGTACAGTTGCGTAGAGCTATTGTCTATAGCTCGCTCTCATTGGAGATTCTGCAGGCCTATTATCTTTAAATTCATTTGATTGGAATTGCTATGACTCTAGTGACGATTTCACCACGTGAAATACTGTCACGATCTGCCTGCATTGAACTGAAGTGTCAATTGGGTGAATAGCTTGTGGGGCATGTGACCCGACAGCCTGGGTTGGACCCACTATGACCACCTACGCCACAAGCCACTTTTCAGCCACATCCCACGTCTTACAGCGCCGTCGCTCTAGCAATCCGGCATGACGCGCCGCGCATGTTTACACGCAACTAGGCAAATAGGAATCGACGTCATACTCGAAAAGTCAGACTCGGCGTCGTCTCCGGATCCATGGCTGCACAGTCCCGAGGACCATGTCAAGACACTATTCTGCTGCCTGAATAGCGGCAGCACTCAATCAATATCAATACAAACGGGCTCGGACACAATGCCGCGGATATTGCCCTCGGCCTCGGCCTCGGCGGCGGTGATGTCGACCGTCTCGACCGCCGTCACGAAGCCGATCCCGGCACTGTATACAGTCTATGTGCTGCGCTCCACAATGCGCCACGCTTCCCTCTACATCGGATCTACGCCTGACCCGCCGCGCCGGCTTAAGCAGCACAACGGCGAGACCAAGGGCGGCGCCGTCCGCACATCGCGCGCCAGTCTGCGGCCGTGGGAGATGGTCGCTCTGGTCTCGGGGTTTCCCGGCTCAGTGGCTGCGCTCAAGTTTGAATGGGCACTCACTAACCCGCACCTGTCACTACACATTCCGGCCGAGTCACGTCTGTCGTTGTCGCGCCATAGGAAGAAGAACGGCCAGCCGCGCCGGCCACCGGCCAACATGCAGTCCATTGTGGCCAATCTGCATTTGCTGCTAGGTGTGCCGAGCTTCACACGCTGGCCGCTGAGGCTACATATCCTGGCACCGGAGGTGCTGGCTGCATGGAACAAGTGGTTGGCGACGTCCAACAAGACAAAACCGCCGACGCTTGAACTCATCACCGACTTTGATGCTCCGGCCTCTGCAGAAGCAAAGACGGGCGTGCATGCGTTTCCCGTAGACTACACACCACTGCGGGACTATGTCGACAAGGCGCGGGATATATTTACGTTTGAGAGGGAGGGCGACTGCGCCGTGTGCCACGAAGCACTACCGTCAGGCCAAAACGGCCTCTATGCGGTGTGCCCCAACACATCATGCGAGGCTGTCGGTCACTTGCGCTGCTGGAGCGGCCACTTGCTGTCAAAGGAAGTGCCGATACCGTCAAGTGATGCAGAAGACGGAGAGCACACACATCCAGCTGCTGAGCCGTTTGTGCCGGTGAGGGGCCACTGCCCTGAGTGTGGCGGCCCAGTTCTGTGGGCAGACATGATGAAGGAACTGACGCTACGGTTGCGGGCCCCCAAAGAGGTGGACAAGCTGATCAAGGCGAAGCGGAAGCAACAAAAAGAAGAGGCAGAGGCAACAGCCGCAATAGACGCTGAGTCAGACATTAACTCGGTGGTTGAAATCGACTCGGACAGTGGTCGAAGCCAGACCAAGTCGCCACGACGCAAGACAACCAAGACTGCAAAGGCAGTCAAAGCTACAGCGGTAAAGACTGCAGCTGCCAAGACCGTCAAGGCCGCAGCAAAGAAGACCGCAAAACCACGAGCCAAGGCGGCAGAAACAACACCCAAGATCACCAAGACGGCGAGGGTCACAAAGCGAAAAGATGCATCTGCCAAGAAGGTGGACAGCATTGAGATCCTCTAGATTCGCAATCGGATCACGCTGCATATATTATATTGTACATAATGAATCATGAGATACCATCATAAAATTTTCAAAATAGTGGCTCTCGCCCAAAAGATGACACCATAACTCCAGACACAAGACTTAAATAAAATCCTTGGTGGTTAGACTTAGTCGATACACAATTCAATGTGCATCTGGGTCTCTTCATGCTTGTTCTGCTTATACATTACGTACGCCAGCCTCGCTAGCATACGCAGCGTCTTTCCATCGCCCTGCATATCTAGATCAAGCGATAGGTTCAAGCAGTCCTTGGCTACCTTCTCGGCCCCGACGAAGTCTCCGGAATGGCAATGCGCCGTCACTATGCAACAGTCTCATCGAGACCGACAAATACCTGATGAAACGGTCAGCGAGACTGATCTTCAAAGGATATCATAAGACTAACATATACTCTATCCAACCAAGTGATGGTTGCGCTCCATTGCGCAAGCTTCGTCTATTTGGTTTGTAACTTGGTTCAGCTGTCGGCATAATGGGGTCCATGATGTTGATGACCACTGGGTAAGACAGCCTTGCTGCCTGATATCCGAGTATTTCACATGTTATTAACTAGAGCACCTGACAGTATATCTCAAAGAAACTGGTAATAAATTGTATTTTTTGGAGATTCGGTGGCTGTTAATTCCCTCCTGAAAACATGAAAACATTTTCTTTAAATTTGAAATTTAGGAAATAATTTCCAACGCCGAAGAAAACCCCCAAAATAATACAGAAAATAATACGACTGCTAGAATGATAATAAAATATAGATTGAAATCCAAAAAGAAATGATATATAGTCAAAAAGCTCCAGGAGATATCTACAAGAACAATCACTCAGGAACAAAACTGAAGAAAAAATGGAGCAACTCGGGATCGAACCGAGGACCTTCAGATCTTCAGTCTGACGCTCTCCCAACTGAGCCATTGCTCCTATTCAAATTATGTAATCCGGCCCTCCAATAGAGGCATGTGACGACTACTGTGCCGTGCTGAGTAAGGATTGGCTGGTAGCCTCTCAGGAAAGCAATTCTATTGGTCTTATTGATCCACCGTGAGTGTGCTCTAACTGCCATTCTGGGCCTAGTGGATTGAAGAAACTAGTACTACCAGATCTAGCCAATCATCGGACTATGGGCCCACTAGTCCTCTAATAGAAAGATGGGGCCTCTTTGACTACAACATAAATTTAAATCTGCAAAAACTCCGACTGGACTTCAGTGCTTGTGAGGTTTGACGCTGTTGATCCCAGGCTTTCGCCTCTATTTAACCTGCTGTCCCCCATCAATCGCCCTAGAATACAGCCAGAACAGAACCCACCAAGAAAGCATGAAATAAATAGCACGAGGTAAAAACCAAGAGAGGGTCAGAAGAGCCCGGCAGATCCACATACCCATGCCACTACCTGCCTAAATGCTACATATTCTGGCATATTGAGATTCATGCTGATTATCTTATAATGCCACTGCAATTTAATCAGGATTTATCATTCGGTATAAAGCCGCGATACCAAACAAATGGCAGACGCAGACGTGGCTGAATCAGCCGTCTATTGACATCTCGCAGCCTTGTTTGACAGAAGTGGCAGGTGCGTTCTGGAAAACTGCAGGCTGCGGTCTTACAGGCCTGGCCGTCGCTCTTTCCTTTTTCTCCGCGTCAAGGTCCGACAGTGCCGATTCGTGCTGCCTTTACCCGAGCACAGTGTACACAGTGCTTTTTGATGTGTCAAATGGGCACTCTGCAGCTGTGAGTGGCATGCAACAACGCACGCGTGAACAAGCAGAAATGCAGGAAAGCAAAAAAGACGACAGCAAAAGAAAAGAAAGCAGGCAGTATTGATTAGTTACAGGCAAAGTGTTCTTGGCGCTGCGGCACACAAGCACAAAAAGCGCAGATCGACAGTCAATATCGAATGTCGCATCATGCAATGCATGAGTGTAAATTTCATTACACACTGTCCGGGACGACTGATTAGATCTCCCTACTGACTCAATGCCGCGCCCTGCCCCAGCATCTTACGACGCCTAGGCATGATGACCTGCTGCTTGGGGAAGGCGCGACCCGTTGTACACGATAATAGCCCACCATCTCCATCTCAGTCACACAGTCTCGGATGGGCATCCATACTGTCCACATCGCGATATAGTCCTATCGAGCACATAAATTAGTGGGGTTGTTTGTCAAATGCCAATTTAAAATCAAATAAATCAAATAAGTTTGGAAAACGCGTCTTTGGATTCACATCTGGTTCACATCTTTTGTCGCTTGTGATACAGTGTCGTCAAATTGATAAATGTAAACACTAGAACTAAGAAACACTGGTTACTGGAACAGATCCACCGAATAAAATAATACTCGTCTCAAAGGCACTATTACTCACAGCAAGGGATAAGCATAGACGTTGTAGGGATGTATCACACAGTGCAGAATGCCATTAAATGGCACTGTTTTTAACAGCCCAAGGCCGCTCCTTCCTCACTGCCAACTCCCTACTGGCTGCACTTTCCCCCTCTGGCGGTTGACGTCCGCAGTGTCGTCGTGGTTCTTGGGTTCTTTCCTCTTCCAGTATGCACTTGTCGGCGACAGCCTTTTCCCTTTCTCCCCTTTTGGCCTGGCCTTGTCGTGCCATGCCATTGGGCCACTGAACTGGTCGCCGCAATCCGCTCTTCCCACATTCGTTCCGCTCCCACGCTAGGCTACCTGGCTACTTCGTCTATATGGTGGTGGTGCACCCACTCTCCTTTGAAAATGCCACTCCCAGTCTGTATTGTGTATTTTAGTTGTTCTCCTCTCACTGTTCGGTCTGTGACTGTTGGTCCCTCTGTCTCGCCACATGCTACATCACTTTAGTATCT
Organism: Ophiostoma himal-ulmi; assembly: GCA_029299165.1. NCBI lineage: Eukaryota > Fungi > Ascomycota > Sordariomycetes > Ophiostomatales > Ophiostomataceae > Ophiostoma > Ophiostoma himal-ulmi. The sequence continues at coordinate 6,718,227 of JANSME010000001.1, forward strand.
CTGTGAATGCCCGTGCCTGCCTCTCTTAGCTCCGACTTGACGACATCGCCCCTTCTCTTTCAATCCCCGACGTCGGTCGTACTTTCCTATATAATCAGAGTATCTGCTGGCCTTTGTCCATTTCGGTTCGCAGTCGGTTGTGCCTTCTGATTGCTGTTCTGCCGTATCCTTATATCGAGTTATAATCAGGATGAAATCGGGCTGTAGTCAGGTTGTTGCCAAATATCATGGGTCGTTCTTTCCCTTGTAAGATCGTATTTTGTCTCGGTATAATTGCAGTATCTACGGGAGCGGCTGACCAATAACAGCCCCCCGTCACTCCCGTATGCACCAATTCCTTATGTGGTCCTTACTCTTTTCCCATCTTTGTCGTGCAACCTCTACTTTCCTCTTACATCTCGCTCTTTTGCCATCACCCACCAACTTGCCACACACTTTCGCCTTCACTTTGCCCTCTATTTTACATCCTTACTCTCCTTCATAGTCACCTCGTACTTTACCTCTTTTCTTAGTGTCATGTTATTCTTTGATTATTCTTTTACTTGTTCTTTTATTTGTGCTTCTACTCCTTCTTCTGCTTGTTCTTCTGCTTGCCCTTCTCCATTCCTGTCCATTCCTCCAACCGTGTCGACCGCGGCACTACAATTCGCTCACTCATGATCTCAACTCAAATACACAAACACACAGAGCCGAAATACAAGTCACTTGCTGTCTCTGACACCAAACATCGACATAGTCACTACATGACCTGTCCTTGTACGAGTCTCGACTCCCATCTTCGAACTAGTCCCGGTTTTCGCACGCTTTGCTTTCATTAGCCTCTACAAACCAACGCTTGTACACCAAAGGCTCTAGCAGAGACACAAAATCCCAGAAAAGCCCACATCCCCCCCGGTCCTTTTGCCCATTGCCTCCTACCTTTACACTCTCGCCATCACGCTTTGCGTACATTGTATTTCTTCACCACGCCAACACATCTCGGCTGTCTCGACACTCGAATTCTTCTCCTTTTTTTTACCATCCGCGATCAACGACTAACGCGAATATCTTTACTTCTACGACCACGCGCTCTAAAAGCGGCCTCGACAACTACGCCTGTGACTCGGCTCAGATGCATATACAAATCACCACCGCCCTTGGATGACGGCCGTTACGGCACCCCCGACTCACACTTGACAACTCGCGGCAATCTGGCATCGACCTCTTGTTCTGCGCACAAGCTCTCGAGCCTCCCACCACGCCACCACCTACGGCGACTCCATCTTATATCACGCGGCAGCCCGCTTCCTCTCGACGTCGACGCCGACATTGACGCCGGCTGCTTAATAGCACGACAACTCGACGCGCCTCTACCACGCTCACTGTCTCTCAATTTTTCGCAACACCTTCCACTGACCATCCACGATGATGGCTATTATCCCTCCCGCAGCAGGAGCTGCCGCCACGGGCGTCAACGCGGGCAGCGGTAACGACAAAGGAAAGGGCAAGGACAACGGCAGCAGCAAAGAGACTGGCGCATCCGAAGGCGGCAAGGCCAGCAACGAAAAGAAAACAGCCAAGAGTTCACGAGCGCCCAGCGGCTCACATGCTCCCAGCGCGCGCACATCACCAGCACGAGGCGCGTCAACAAACCCCCCCAACACCACATCCATTCCCTCAAGGACACGAATGGGCCACCCGACGTCAAACACTGCCTCATCGACACACAATGGACCACCACCACCACTCAGCTCAATGGTCAGCCCACCGCTGGATCTCAACTCGGTCGAGCGTCGCGGACAGCCCACGGCCAGCCGCGAATCTGGCAAGCGCAAGAACCGTCCGCACGGCATCGAAGAGGCGCCGACTTACACCCCGACGAATGAGGAGTGGAAGGATCCAATGGAGTACATGCGCAAGATCGCCCCTGAAGCGTCGAAATTTGGCATTTGCAAGATCATTCCGCCCGATAGCTGGAACCCACCATTTTCCATCGACACAACTGTATGTACACGCCATATCGCTGTGCTTTAAAGTGTCACATGTGTTGGAGATGAATCAATGCTGACGAAATTATAGAAATTCCATTTCCAAACACGAAAGCAAGAGCTGAACTCGGTCGAAGGTGGTAAGTTTGTAGTCTTTCCATGAACAGGCTCTGCTTTCCCTGTTCACACCGTCTAACATTATTACACAGGATCACGCGTCAACATCTCGTATTTGGACGGTCTTTTCAAGTACCACAAGAACTTGGGCAACACCCTCACTCGTCTACCATATGTGGACAAGAAGCCTCTTGATCTTTACCAGCTCAAGCGCGCCGTCGACTCACGAGGCGGCTTTGACAAGGTGTGCAAGTTCAAGAAATGGGCTGAAATTGGTCGTGATTTGGGTTACAGCGGGAAGATCATGTCGTCTCTCTCGACCTCGCTCAAGAACTCGTACCAAAAATGGCTCTGCCCCTACGAGGACTACCTTCGCGTCGCCAAGCCTAGTGTCCATCAGCAATTGGAGATTGAGAACGGCGGCCCCTTCACTACCCCCGACACGGGAAACAGTCCTATGAAGCGGTCATCAGTCAACACACCATCCAGTGTTCGTGGTGATTCGCCAGCACGCCAGGCAAGTGATGCCCTCCAGGCAGCTACCAGCAGCCAGCGCGCTACGCCTGCTACAACCAGAAGCACACCCCCACGGCCAGGCTCGTCTGGTGGATTTACCGCCTTGAACAGCCGCAATGGTAGTCCCTTTACTGCTGGTAAGAGTTCCGACAAGGGTTTGGCTCCCGCCCACCCGCTCAAGCGCCAGCTTGGTGAAGACTCGTCCGAGGTGTCCCTTAAGGAGGAACCCGCCGACGGCGACGAAGACGAAGACGGCAGTGCGCGGAGAAGCAAGCGTCTCAAGAAGGAGGCTGTGCCGCGAGTAGCGGGCTCCAACATGTCACAGCTTCGTCCTCAACAGGCTCGCATTTCCAGAGAAGATGCCGGCGAGACCTGGGAGATCTGTGAGCAGTGCGGAAAGGGTGAGTCGGCCGGCTTTTTGTGCGTCTGTGAGTCATGCGACTATGCTTATCACGGAAAATGCCTCGATCCCCCAATATCCTCAAAGCCAACGACAGAGTGGAACTGCCCTCGCTGCCTCGTCGGCGACGGCCAGTATGGCTTTGAGGATGGCGGCCTCTACTCGCTCAAGCAGTTCCAAGAGAAGGCGGCTGAGTTCAAGCAAAACTACTTTGAGACCAAGATGCCTGTCGACTCCGTCCACAACTGCCATCGGCCGGTCACCGAAGACGACGTCGAGCAGGAATTTTGGCGTCTCGTGTCCAGTATTGATGACAATGTCGAGGTCGAATATGGTGCCGACATTCACTGCACAACCCATGGATCGGGATTCCCTACGATTGAGAAGAACCCCAACGACCCCTACTCGACCGACCCTTGGAACCTCAACATTCTGCCTCTACACCCGGAAAGTATATTCCGCTATATCAAATCTGATATCTCGGGCATGACTGTTCCCTGGGTCTATGTGGGCATGATCTTTTCGACATTCTGCTGGCACAATGAGGACCACTACGCTTACTCGGCCAACTACCAGCACTTTGGTGCCACCAAGACCTGGTACGGGATTCCCGGTGAGGATGCGGAAAAGTTTGAAAATGCTATGCGTGAGGCAGTACCGGATCTGTTTGAAACGCAGCCCGACCTGCTGTTCCAATTGGTTACTCTCTTGCCGCCAGAGAAGGTCAAGGAAGCCGGTGTGCGCGTCTACGCTGTGGACCAGCGTGCCGGCCAACTGGTTATCACTTTCCCTCAAGCGTACCACGCAGGCTTCAACCACGGCTTCAACTTCAACGAAGCCGTCAACTTTGCACCGAGCGACTGGGAGCCGTTTGGCCTTGCAGGTGTGGACAGGCTGCAGCAGTTCCGTCGCCAACCATGCTTCTCCCACGAGGAGCTCCTCTGGAGCGGAGCCGATGATGTGACAAGCACGGCAACTGGACCTCTAACCATAAGGACGGCAAAGTGGCTAGCGCCAGCGCTTGAACGGATCCGGGATCGGGAAGCTTCTTATCGTGCAATCTTCCTAACACGCCATGGTGATGTTCCACACAAATGCAAGTTCGCGGAAAACGACAATGACGGCAACGCAGGACGGCGCGGTGCCAGCGACAGCAGCGCACACAACTGCCCACTGACACTGACATACGACGACTCGGCTGTGCCAGAGGAAGAGTACCAATGCTCGTACTGCAACGCCTTTACATACCTTTCGCGATTCAAGTGCAACAAGACAGGCAAGATCATGTGCCTCCAACATGCGGGAACTCACAACTGCTGTCAGGCACGGGACACCAGCCGACTTCTCGGAGAACACCACACGCTCATCTACCGCCACAGCGAGGAGGAGATCGAAGTCATGTACAAGAAAGTATCGGACAAGGCAGCCCTGCCCGAGGTCTGGGAGGAAAAGTACGACCGGCTCCTGGAAGAGGAGGCGACGCCATCTCTCCGCGCCCTGCGGGCCATACTAAACGAAGGTGAACGGATACCCTACGACCTTCCATCTTTGCCGGTTCTGCGCGAGTTTGTTGACCGTTGCAACCACTGGGTTGAGGAGGCAACTAACTATATTGTTCGGAAGCAGCAAAACCGACGGAAAAACGACAAGAGCTCCCAGGCCAGCGGTCGCAAGTCGATCAGCGCCGGCAGCGGCGAGAACGACGAGAAAGAGCGCGAGGCTCGGAACATCTCCAACATATACCGGCTGCTCGATGAGGCAGCGCGGATAGGGTTCGAGTGCCCGGAGATTATGCTCCTGCAGCAGAGAGCCGATGCGATCAAGGTTTTCCAGGAGAATGCGCGGCGCGCCCTGGAGCACGTGTCGACCCAGACGATTGACACGATCGAGTCCCTGCTCGAGGACGGCCACGCATTCAATGTCGATGTGCCCGAGGTCGAGAAGCTGGCCAACTTCCTTGAGCAGCTCAAGTGGACGCAGCGGGCTGAGATCAGCCGCGGAAATCATATGACACTCGAGGATGTCAATGAGCTTCTCGACATCAGCGTGCGGCTTGGCATTAGCCAGTACAACAACGACCACATTCGGTACTTTAAGGAATTGGCTGCCAACGGCAACCAATGGGAAAAGAAGGCTGCGGAGCTCCTGCAAGCGGAGACGGTGCACTACCCGCAACTGGAGGCACTGTCACACCAAGCCTCGGCGGGCAACGTTCCCGTCACGACGGCGACATTGGACAAGATTGACCAGATGCTGCATAAGCATAGGGATGCTCATAGACAGGTACTCGATCTCAACAACCGGTGTCACGACCCCGACTACCGCAACCGCCCGACGTACCTCGACGTAGTCGCCCTGATGACCGATATCGACCTGCTACAGTCGAAGCCACCCGGAACACACGACCTGGAAAAGGAGCAGAAGAAGAACGAGGACTGGATGCGGCGCGGCAAGCGTATCTTTGGCAAGACCAATGCGCCTCTGTACATTCTCAAGTCGCACATGGAGCACGTGCTGGCCCGCAACAATGACTGCTTCGACACGCAGGACGACAAGCCACGCTCACCAGCCGAGCCGGCATCAAGAGAACCCAGCCCGGAGGCGGGTGCCAAGTCGTGGCAGACTTCAAAGCGCGAAGTATTCTGCATCTGCCGCCGTACCGAGGCAGGCATGATGATTGAGTGCGAGGTGTGCCACGAATGGTACCACGGCAAATGTCTCAAGATTGCGCGCGGCAAGGTCAAGGAAGACGAAAAGTATACTTGCCCGATCTGCGACTGGCGTGTCAAGATCCCGCGCGATGCCGCCCGCCCCGACCTGGAGTCACTAGTTGCCCTGTTTAACGATATCCCGGCACTTCCGTTCCAGCCGGAAGAGGAGCAGCTGCTAAACGACATTATCAACAGCGCAATCGAGTTTCAGGACAAGATCAAGCCGTACATTGACCCCAATCTGACGTCTGAGGCAGACGCGGTTAAGCAGCGCTTCTACCTGCGGAAGATTGAGGGTGCAGAGATTCTGCTGACGCGCGAGACCAACTTCTTGCGACAAGTGCTGCACAAGCGCTTCCCTGTCGCGCCCGACCCGCCACCACTGATTGAGGAGTCCAAGAGCACACGCAAGCCGCGCCCGACGAAGCTGCAGAAGCTGATGGCGCAGCACCAAGTTGACGACCCCGAGGATCTGCCGGATGTGGTGAAACTGCGGGCGAACAGTGCCCGCCGCAAGGGACTTGGACCAGGACCTGGCGGCGATATCAACCACTCTAATTTCCGGTCGGGTATTATGGTACCTCTGGCACCTGCTGGCAGTGGTCCCTATGAAGGGAGCATGTCGCCGGGCAGCGGTGGCGGCGGCGACTATGGCACGTCGCCTGGTATGCGCATGGACAGTGCTTTTGGCGACTTCCGGCGCAGTTCAGGCGGTGCAGGCAGTGGCTCCATGTTTGGCAGTGCGGCCGCCAAGAAGGGGGGCGACCGCCCGCAGCAACGGCAGCCGCTCGACCGGCACAGCACGGTCATGCACTTTGACACCACCAAGTCGTCAGGTGGCGAGGGGGCACGGCCTGCCATGCGCGGCGGCAGCGGCAGCCCCGGCACCAGTGGTTTTGGCGACAATGCTGCCACGAGCCTGCGTCCCAGTGCGGGCGACAACGGCGGCTGGCCAAATCGGTCAATCTTGTCAACGGTCAACGATACCGACCCCAAGGTGCGCCCAGCACGCGGTCTCTTTGACGCGCCGTCGCCCAAGGATCGGTTTTCGAGTGCCGGCCCCAGCAGAGGTCCCGGCCCCGGCCCCGGCCCTGACCGCATGGACATTGACCACGGCGACGGATATTCCTCGTCGCTGCCTCCAGGACCAGGACCGGCCCGTTAGTTACGGTGGAACGGTTATATGTGGATCCATGGCCATCCCGGGTGTGTATGAATTTTCTATTCTTTGATTACATGTGTAATTGGTTGGTTGTTTTATCTTTTTTTATCTTTTTATTGTTGTTGTTTCGGTACCGTCTTTGTGTATCTTCTGCGGTCCTTTATCTTTTTACTTTGTCCTGGTTGGTATGGTTATCTGCTTCTTTGCTTCTTTTTTGCTTGCTTTCTTTCTTTCGATACCTTTTCTCGGAGGTTACCAAAAGTCCAAAACTGGAGGGGAGTTTTACTTGGTGGTATTGTGTCTGTTTTATGTAATGTTGTTTCTTTCCATCTACTTTTTCAATTTTACTATTTTTATTCCATTACTCTTTACTCTTTATTCGCTCTATTTCCATCATCTCTACTCTGTTCTTGGGTGGCAACTACAATGTTCTCTAGCCTCAATGGCCTCTTTTTGTTTAATGTATTTCTATTCCTGATATGGCCAACTGCACATGCATAGCTGCAGACACGTCTGAGGTGAATCGTCATGTTATCAAGTATCTGATAGTCGTCGACTGTGGTCTGACTGATGTTGGGTTGGCGTTGGAAGACATTGGAAGCATCTTGTAGACAGACACGCCTCCAGTGATACAGGATTCTCGTGTCAAGTACTAAACTTGGATTAAAAAGAAATATAATCTTTATAAATGAAGCCATCAAAAATAGCGAACAAAGGAGAAGAGAGCAAGTGTTCCCACGGAAATGTCGTGATATATTGTGACTGCTTACATAAGCACACCTTGACGCAGCACCGTGATCGCCCATACCTGGCACTTAACAACGACAAAAATCAGCAAAAAAGGCCGGAGCATGCCCTTGCCATACCCTTCAGTAGAACGGCAACAAACAAAAATACAAAAAGGAATTGAATGATCTAGGCAGGGATCGAACCTGCAATCTCTTGGTTCGTAGCCAAGCGCCTTGCCATTTGGCCACTAGACCCGTTCTTTGGTTGTTAATTCCTGGCGGTCTTACATGGGCCTAAGTGGCAAGTTGGTATAGAGTACAAGGGCTCGCGATGGTTGCTGCACAATCGCCTCAGGTGTCAAATATAATGCAAAGAATGACTAATTAGAGTGCGCATATAGAGCTGCCTCTCGTGATGAACTGATTGGGCAGGTGCAACTGCTCTGAGAAGACGAGGCTGCGGAGTGGTTTTATGTGGGTCCAGAATCAGCATGGCAAGGCAGTGGTGGCCCGTGCGCATTTTGAACTGACCTCCGCGACCGACCCAGCTCATCGCGACCAGCTGCTAGACGTCAACGGGACATCACGAACAATCAATTGCGGACTCACGATCGATCTTATGGACCGACGATAACCTGCAACCTACAAACTGCAATACCCAAGACCAATATCGAGCATTGACGCGACGAACCACGACTGCCTCCCCCCTCGACTGCTCGACTGAAAGACCGAGACATTGAATCAGCGACAACGACACCGACGACATGGCGGCCAAGGACGATACCACACGGCTGTTGTGGAACCCGGACAATGTGCGCGACGTGGCCGAGTCTGTAGGCATCTCCGCGCTCGGCGACGATGCGCTGCGGTGCCTGTCGCAGGATGTCGAGTTCCGCGTCGGCCAGGTGCTCGTGGAAGCGCTGCGGTTCATGCGCGCCGCCAACCGCACGACCCTGACCGTGCAGGACGTCAGCCTTGCCATGCGCGTGCTGGATGTCGAGCCCCTCTACGGCTACGAGTCGACGCGCCCGCTGCGGTTTGGCGAGGCCTCTCTCGGCCCCGGCCAGCCGCTGTTCTACATTGAGGACGAGGAGGTCGAGTTTGAGAAGCTCATCAATGCGCAGCTTCCCAAAGTGCCGCGGGATGCTTCTCTCACAGGTGGGTTTCCTTTTGCACCTTTTTTATTATTATTGTGCATTGATTTCTTGATCTATGCTAACAGTGCCCAGCCCACTGGCTTGCCATTGAGGGCGTGCAGCCATCGATCCCCCAGAACCCGACAACGGCCGAGGCGCGCACACAGGAGCTTGTCGCCAAGGGACCCGGCGCTAATCCCGCCCTGGCTGCCCTGGCCGGCAACGACAATGTCGGCTTCAAGCCCGCCGTCAAGCACATTATCAGCAACGAGCTCGTGCTCTACTTTGACAAGATCCAGGCTGCCATTCTCGACGACAGCCCCGACGACGAGGTGCTGCGCCTGCGCCAGGCCGCGCTCGAGTCGGTGCGCTCCGACCCCGGCCTGCACCAGCTCGTGCCCTACTTTGTGTCCTTTATCGCCACGCAAATCACCCACCGCATCGACGACGTGACCGTGCTGCGCCACATGATGGAGCTCACGTCGGCGCTCGTCGAGAACCCACACGTGTTCCTGGACCCCTACGTGACGCCGCTGTGTGCGCCCGTGCTGACCTGTCTGCTGGGCCAAAAGCTCGGCCGCAAAGAGGGCGAGGCCGCGTCGAGCACGTCGGCAGCCGGCAGCCGCGAGATCTACATGCTGCGCGAGCTGGCGGCGTCGCTGCTGGGCCTGCTGGCGCGCAAGTTTGCCAAGAGCAACACGCTGCTGCGGCCCAAGCTGACGCGCACGTGCCTCAAGACGCTGCTGGAGCCGGACCGGCCGGTGGGAGTGCTGTTTGGTGCCGTGGCCGGTCTGTCGGCGGCGGGTGGCCCCGAGGCCGTGCGTGTGCTGCTGCTGCCTAATCTGCGGACGTTTGACACGTACGTGCTGCAGCCGCTGCAGGAGCGGAGCAGTGCGTCGCCGCTTGAGTTTGAGATGCTTGTGGGCGGCGGCATTATCAAGGCGATCCAGACGCTGTCGGCATCGACGACCTCCTCGCTGCCGTCACCGCCCGCGACCAACGGCGTCAACGGGTCCACGAGCGACGTCGAGACGGCCGAGCTGGTTGATTTCCTGGGCCCGATTGTGGGCAACCGGGTGGCGCAGCTGGGCGAGCGGCGGCTCAACTCTGTTATCCTCGAGGCACGGAACATTGAGTAGTCTTGTCGAGGTCTACGTCTAGTCTATCTGTTTATTGTTCTCTTGTTCTTCTTCTTCTTGTTTATACAGTTTGGCTCGGTGGGAAAAGGCACGGCGTTGATTGATTACTATACTATTGTCTGTTCTTGTTACTGCACGATGCATATACCATTTATCTAAAACACCAGCATTTGCTAAACATCATCGACGTAAACACTGCTGATACTGTGACACCGTTAAGCAGGCCTTACATAATAGGACCTGTGACGGATGGATGCGTGGGGGCGGTACTTGCCTTTGCTAGTAAATCACATGTAATCCAAAGTACCCGCTAGAGCACTATCCCGCACGCTGCGGCTTAAGTGTAATGGTGGAGATTTTCACGCCTGGTTGCCCGCCCGCACCACTTTATGCCGCCCGCAGCAGCCCCACCTGCTGCTATCTCCTCCAAGCTTGAATCTACAGCTCTCTGGATTCTACTCGTCGATCCTAGATCCTAGATCCTAGATCCTAGGGCATCAGAGCATCAGAGCATCACCATAACCCGACGCCCATACACCGACGACAGTTTATTGACCACCTCGACGGCCATCTTGAAGCTTGAATTCACAGGCCGTCACTGCCTACTTCTACCTCGTCTTCAATTCCCTCGAACTCCGTCCTGCCAGCCTCGTCGTCCTCCTCGCCTCCTCGCCTCCTCGTCCCGCCGTCGTCGCCATGGCGGACAGTATTCCCTTTTTCGGCGCCGACGTCCGCACCGAGGTCAAGAAGCCTAAGAAGCGCAAAGTCCTCCTGATGGGCAAGAGCGGCTCCGGCAAGTCCAGCATGCGCTCCATCATCTTCAGCTCGTACCTCGCCCGCGACACCCGCCGCCTCGGCGCCACCATCGACATTGACCTGTCGCAGGTCAAGTTCCTCGGCAACCTCACGCTGAATCTGTGGGACTGCGGTGGCCAGGAGGCCTTTACCGAAAACTACCTGTCGCAGCAGCGCCAGCACGTCTTTTCCAACGTCGGCGTGCTCATCTACGTCTTTGACATTGAGTCGCGCGACGTCGAGCGCGACCTCGCCACCTACGTGTCCGTCATCTCGGCCCTGACGCAGTTCTCGTCGGGCGCCAAGGTCTTTGTGCTCATCCACAAGATGGACCTGATTGTGGCGACGCAGCGCGAGGCCTTTTTCGAGGAGCGCGTGCGGCTCGTGCGGCAAAAGACGGCCGAGTACCTGCAAAACGTGCGCGACAGTGCCCGCGGCGAGGTGCTGTCCGATGGCAACGGCAGCGGCAGCGGCAACGGCAGCGGCAACCCGCTGAGCGACGGCGAAGACCAGCAGACGGCCGGCAGCGACGAGATTGAGCTGGAGCTCACGCCGTTTGCCACGAGCATCTGGGACCAGTCGCTGTACAAGGCATGGGCCAGCATCATCCACGACCTCGTGCCCAACCTCGCGCTCATCGAGACCAACCTGGGCCACCTCGGCCGCCTCGTCGAGGCCGAAGAGATGCTGCTGTTTGAGCGCACCAGCTTCCTCGTGGTGTCGCACTGGAACTCGGCCGAGGGCGCGGCGAACCCGTGCGAGGACCGCTTCGAGCGCATGAGCAATATCCTCAAGTCCTTCAAGAGCTCGCTGGCACGGTACACGGGCACGCCGCGCAACGCTGAGCAGTTCAAGCTGTTTGAGCTGCGGTTCGGTCTGCGGTTCAACCTGTTCATCGGCAAGTTTACCACCAACACATACATCCTGGTGGTGCTGCCGCCGGGCGAGGCGCGGTTCAATGCGGCGCTGCTCAACACGCAGATTGCCGCCAAGCAGTTTGAGTTCCTGGACGTGCCGGTGGGCATTACCAAGGACTACCAGCAGCAACAGCAGCAACAGCAGCAACAGCAGCAACAGCAGCAACAGCAGCAACAGCAGCAACAGCAACAGCAACAGCAACAGCAGCAGCAGCAGCAGCAAGGTCAGCAGCACCTCTATGTTTGATACTGCTGCTTGCCAGAGGAAGAGACATGAAGGAGGACGAAGACTCCTCAAAAGTCCAAAGAGGAGGCATTGGGTCTACTGGCGTTTGGGACGGCGTTTTCTGTTATTGTCCATCTACTTTATATCACCCCGAGCAGGGCACTCATGACCACAAGATACCTGAATACACAATTCTGCACACACGCCTTTGTTTTATCAAACTTGTATTCGACTTGGAAATGCCTTTGTTGCTCATTTCTACTTGTAGTCTTGCAGTAGTCTAGACCATCTATGTCCACTTGACGACTGCGGCACCGCCGCGCTTAAACTCGGCCGTCTCGCCCAGCACCACTGCCTTGTCTGTGTGGTCCTTGTTGGGGAATGTCGTTGCCAGCACCCATCCACGCGTCTGCTGTCCTGCCGGAAGAGCACGCTGCACAAAGTCGTACACATCGCCAATCGTCTGTGTTGTGTTGAAGCGGGCCGGCAGGCGAGTGCCGTCGGGCAGCTGCACGCGGATCATGAGCGTGGGCAGTGACTCGTCAATCGTCGGCTCGTTGGAGGCTGGCGCTGCGGCTGGCGCTGCGGGTGTAGTTGCTACTGCTGCCAGAGATGCAGATGCAAACGCCGCAGTCTCGCCGGGGGCGGTAGGGCTGCCCAGGCGTCTGCCCTCGCCCGAGAATGGCCGGTAGATGCGAGGCAGCTGGTGCCAGGCCTCTTCGTGCTGGATCAGCTTGACGTCGGCCGGCTGGTCATAGGACACGTTCATCAGATGCAGCGGGGCACGGCCCTGGCGGATGTGGGCAAGGTCGGCTGCGTTGGCTGGGTCGTCGTAGCGGCGCAGCGGGCCGTCGTCGATGCTGAAACCGTCGGTCCAAACGTGCAGCGACCGCTCAACAGGCTCGGCAGTAGCAGCGGCGGCAGCAGCACCAGGTCGACCAGCAGGCGGTGCAGTCGGGTCAGGAATCACGCGCGACTCAGATCCCTCACCACCGAGCGTCATGCCAGAGCCACGGAACCGAGACGGTTCCGAAGACGGGCCAGGTTCCGAGCGGTTCCTATAAATCAAATTAGCACTAGCACTTGGATGCGGCTCACTCTCTATCGGAAGAGACATACTGTTTTGCTTTGTTGACAATGTCGCGCATAATCTTCTGCGAGTTGGGGCCGGCCATGCTGGGGTCCTTGACGGCCAGACCCGACTTTTCGCCGCCGGCAAAGAGGTCGCCGCGGTTGGTGTTCTCGTCGTCACCAAAGTCGCTGTCGTCGTCATCGTCGTCGTGACCATGGCCGTGTCCGCCACCTGGCTGGGACGACGAGCCGCCGCTCTTTAGCGACGAAAAGGTCATGACGCCTCTCTTCTTTTGCTGCGACGACGAGGACGACTGCTGTGGCCGCGATGCTGAGGCCAAAACTCGTGACTGTGACTGGGGCGCGGGCCGGCCGTCGAGCGTGCGCGGGCCCGTGTATGCTGGGTTCTCTGCTGCTGCACCGGCATCGGCGTCAGCATCGACGTCGGCGTCTGTGCTGGGCTCGAGGAACTCGGCAACGGCCGTGTTGAGGTCCCAGTTGGCGGCATCGAGGTGCTGCTGAGCCTCGGACGTCGAGGCGCCAGTCAGGCTGACAAAACTGCTGATGATCTCGTCCTGTGATTGAGCCATGGTGTTGGTGGTAGACGTAGAGAGGAGAGAGTAGAGAGTAAAGAGTGGTTGAGACAGAAGAGCTGAGAACAATGAAAGAGGAAAGAGCCTCGAGTATGTAAATAGAAGCGTCGTAGGGCTGGCTGGTTGGCTGGCTGGATTAGGCAGTTGCTGCTAGTTCCCAGGACAGGCAGCTTCGGGCGACGTCAAGCAGATTAGTGCGCAGCTTCCCTGCTGTTGGCGTCACTGGCCACACTGGAAGGCGTGGACAGGTGCTGAGGTGGTGAACGGTCGCTGCCCCGCCACCGCTAATGGCAAGGCTAAACAGACCCCTGCCAGGAACGTTTCTGCAGACCTTGTGTAATTAGTAAAACGGAGGGGTATGGTATCCGTTATTGCCTATTTGCCTATTTGCCTATTTGCCCGTTTCCCGTTTGCCTACAGAGTACAGTTGACTGAGCTACTCCGTTTACCCCGTAACCACCATCCTGTCTGCATGCTGCCAAAACGCCAAAACGGCAGTGCAGCTATACCGTTATTCGGCGGCTGTTTTTCTTCTTCCCCTCGCAACGACGCATCGACGCATCGACACGACGACGCCGACGACAATCAACACAACCCAGCACAGTCACACATTCAGATACACCCGCCATGGCCGACGAACTGCCAAACCCAATGGCCGAGTCCGGCGTCACCATGCACTCCGACAGCGAGCTCTACAACGCCGAGGACGTGCAGCTGGCCGGTGCCGGCCTCGACGGCCAGGCCAGCGATAACAACCCAATCATCCTGTACCAGGCACCGACCGTATGGTCCATCTTCCGCGGCGCCACCATCAACCTGTTTCTGCCCTTTATCAACGGCATGATGATGGGCTTTGGCGAGCTGTTTGCACACGAGTGGGCGTTCCGGCTCGGCTGGAGCGAGACAAAGGTAGGCTTTTTAGAGAAAGAGAGAGATATATATATCTGGAGTTATGCTCTGCGCAAATACTAACTGCAGCAGGTCTTCCCTCTCACGCGGAGAGCTGGCCCTGGCGTCGAGGTGCGCGAGAAGCGGTAGCAGGCGAGGCTGTCCGGATGGCGGCAATACGGAGCACGGCGGCTGAACAGTCGAGCGCAGGCACGTCAGGGACAAAGGCCGCATAGCCAGGCTGAGCAAGAGCGAGCCGACATGCCCAGTCTTTTGCCATGTGCCAGTGCTGCTCTGCCGCTTCTCAGCTCCTCTCAGCCTTGCGATTCGACTCTGCACATCTTGCTGCGACACACCATGACCACGATTTTCTTTCATATTTTGTATTTCTTGTTTTGCCTATCTACGTTGAATATCACGAACACTCCATTTCTGTTTTGCTATCTTTTATTACCTTTGTCTATTGCTATCGTCGTTCTTTTTATCTCAATCTTCACGTCTTCCATCTTCTTCCACATGACGGCGGCAGCCGACAAAACGGAGGACGAGAAGAGCCATCTGGCAGACTGTACATACAAAACTGCAATGCCGCCATGCTAATTCATCTCTATTTTATGACATGCAACCCTCGTGGAATTGTGTCGTTGTCGACGTACGCGGGATTGCCGGTCCGCCGCCAGGTGCCAGCTGATTGGCCCACCCCCGTAAACAATTAAATTAAATGCCATTTTTAACTTATTTTAATGAATAAACCAGTTAAACTCACTACCACTTTAACTCTATAAAAAAAGTATTATCCCCCACAGCCGGGTCTGGAAAAAATGAGGCATTGATTGCTTTGCGATTGAGGCCGATTGCGACGGATAGAGACTGCGACTTTGGACTTTCAGCTTTTAGCGTTTCTGTACCTTTTCTTTTCCTCGTCTCCCTGGCTATACTCGCACCTGCTTCCTCCTCCGCCGTCATGCTTCCCAGCAGGGGTCTCGTCCGGCCCAGCCAGGCCTTGCGGCTTCGCGTGAGTCTTGTCTATGAATGTCTCTTGTATCTTGAACACTGACTGACTGGCTCTCAGACTGGCACCCGCAACTTTGGCACGCGCCGCATGGCCGGTGGCTCTGCTACCACCATTGCCCAGCTGTCGGGCCGCCGCGTGACCGTCGCCTCCTCGTCGTCGTCGACTACTGCCCGCCTCAACCTCAACCGCAACAACCTCACCAACAACAACAGCCTCCCCTCGACGGCCGCCGCTTTCTCGCTGTGGCCCTTTTCCAGAAAGGCCTCGCCCGCCCCCGATGCCGCCGCCACACAAGCACAAGCACAAGCAGAAACTGCCACTACTGCAGCCTCTACACCAGCACCAACACAAGCAGCGCCAGCACCAACACCAACACCAGAACCCGTCGCCGCCGCACCACCACCCCCCGCTGAACCTGTTCTCTCTACCTCCGCTTCGACAGCACCCGACGATGCCGCTGTTCTGGCCGAGCTGCTCGACGGCTCCGCGCTGCTCGACATGTCCTCGAACCAGCTCGGCTACCTGCACGCCCTCGGCCTCGACTACGGCTGGGGCCCGACCAGCATGTGCCAGTGGGCCATTGAGCACGTCCACGTCTACACGGGCCTGCCCTGGTGGGCCTCGGTGCTGGCGGCGACGCTCCTATTCCGCGCCGCCATCTTCTTGCCGTCGCTGACCGCCGCCGAGCACTCGGCCAAGATCCAGCTGCTGCGCAACAACCCCGAGTACAGCAAGGCCATGGAGGACATGCAGACGGCGGCGTTCCGCGGCGGCGGCGGCGGCAACTCGCAGATGAAGGCCATGGAGGCGCGCCTCAAGCTCAAGCAGATGCAAAAGGACGCCAACGTGTCGACGTGGAAGATGTTTGTGCCCATGGTCAACGTGCCGTTTGGCTACGGCATGTTCCGGCTGCTGCGCGGCATGTCCACGCTGCCGGTGCCCGAGCTCGAGACGACGGGCCTGCTGTGGTTCCAGGACCTGACGGTGCCCGACCCGTACTTTTTGCTGCCGCTGGGCTCCGCGGGCGTCATGTACGTCATCTTCCGCGCCAACATGCGCTACATGGCGCCGCAGATGCAGGGCATGATGAAGATGATGCAAATGGTCATCACGCCCATCAGCGTCGTGCTGACCGCGCGCATGTCGTCGCTGCTGACCTTTTTCTTCTTCACGTCGTCGTTCCTGCAGATGATCCAGACCGCGCTGTGGCACCAGCCGTGGCTGCGCCGCTGGAAGGGCCTGCCGCCCATGGAGCAGATGGTCGCCGGCGGCACGCTGAACACGGCCGTGCGAAGCTCGGTGCCCGTGTCGTACCGCCTGGAGCCCGGCTCCAACTGGCAGGCACCGCGCACCGTGGCGCAGCAGCAGAACCAGCAGAGCTCGACGGCAGCGGCGGCGGCGGCGGCAGCAGCAGAGCCCCCCTCGGCCGTCGACGTGGTCAAGCAGGGCTGGAACAAGATGATGGGCCAGGCCAAGGACAAGCAGCAGAGCATGAGCGCCAAGGAGATCTTTGCCAAGGCGGACACCTTTGAGAAGAAGCGCACTGTCGAGGACGAGGAGGGCCTGTACCGTCGCCGTGAGGCCGAGCGCCAGTACCGCGAGATGAAAAAGGCCATGGCCAAGGCGGCGAACAAGCAGTAGAGGTCTTTTTCTGAAAGTCTACTTCAGAGGTCTAGGAGATGGGATAACTCAAAAGCAACTGTAATACTATCTGTTTATGTTCTCATATCTGTTCATCGTCACATGTATCTAGAAATGCATCACATACATCACTACAAAATTCATTCCATCACTCCAAAGTAGAGCGTAGCTCACAAGTAGTCTTATTTTTGCTCATAATATCCAAACACATTTTGAAGTTGAATGATAAATATACATAGAAAAGTCAAGACAAATTACAATCATCAGTAGTATATACTTTAGTCTATCTTTTAGAACACGGTGCCGTCCGAGTCGATCAGGATCGGGGGCTCCTTGGTGTTTGGCCGCGACATCTCGGCAATCTCACGTCCGCCCTGTTTAGTTAGCATATATTCAGTAAATAGACGTATAAGAGTTGAATAATACACACCTTCCAGCTGCCTGCTTCCAGGATCTGGGGCAGGCTCAGCTCGTGGCCCTGGAGGTCGGCCGCCATGTACTCGTTGACCTCGACGCTCAGCTTGTCAAGGAAGCCGACAGTCACGGCACGCCACTCGACAATCACGTCGTCGCTGGGCTCAAACATGGGCGCGACCTCGACGTTTTGTGTGCCGGTGCGCTCGCAGTAGGCGCGGTAGTGCTCCAGACCGCGCTCCGAGTCCTCCTTCTTGAGGGTCAGCACGCCCAGGTCGACAAACAGACCGCCGTTGCGGTACTCGGGCAGACCGGTCAGCAGCTCGGTGCCGGCAAAGTGGATCTTGAGCAGGGTCTGCATCGGCTGCATCAACGAGTAGGTGAGCCACTGCGTCAACTTATGGAACGGCACAATGTTCTCCCACGCGGCAACGACAGACGATGAGGAGGCGGCGGCGGCGGCAGCGTTGGGGAACGGCGAGAATGTCGGTGTAGAGGATTTCCGGGACGGCAGAGACGAGGGCTCAGTCTGCTGCGGCATGTCGGTGCACGGCCAGGCGTCACCCAACGAGGTGCCGTTGATGGCTGTGCGGGAGGCGGGCCAGATGGGTGCCAGGCCGTCCATCAACAAACTCCAGAGCACAGGCAGCAGCACAATGGGCATGGACGAGGCCTGTGTTGTGGGGTGGGCCAGCAGGTAGTCGACCATGTTACCGGGACGGCCTTCGGGGCCAAAGAACTCGGTGTTGGATGCCAGGGCATCGCCAAGGCGGATCAGCAGGTTGGAGCGGCCCTCAAGACCGGCAACATTGTTCCCTGGTCCGTGCTGCAGACCCTTGGCCAGAACGTCGACTGTCAGCGCACGCAGACCGTCCTTGTCGACCTGGGTCTTGTTGGTGTTGGGCTGGCCGGAAAAGATGCCGGCCTTGAACATTTCCAGACTGGCGACAGCAAGACCCTCTGACCGCTTGTAGTACTTGCCGTTCTCCGTGCTCTTGTACTGCCACTCAGTACCGGCGCCGGCATCCAGCAGCACACTGACGAGGAACAGGTCAATCAGGCGGCGACAGCGCTCCGTGCTGTCAATCTCGGGAGGGAAAGTGGTGAGGAGCAGAGCCACACGGTCGCGGCCGCCGACGGCAAAGTGCTGATACCGGCCATGGGGCGGGATAGAGGGAGCATAGGGGGCCTCGTAGTCACGACGGATGATCTGGGCGACAAAGCTGACAACGTCTGGGAACTTGGACATGTCAACATCAAAGTGGTTGAGCTCGTTGCGCAGAGCCTTGTCGCTGACAATGCGAGAGCGCTCGCGGACGGCAGGCAAGCTACGCAGGTAGCCGGCCGGGTCGAGAGCCGGGTCTGGCGGCCGGGGGATATCGACCTTGGGCAGGTGAACGGGGGAAGCGGGACTAGACATGGTTGTGGCTATTGATTTGGAGGTGCCTGCAGAAGAACGGTTGATGGTGCGTGGGCTGAAGCCGTATTGTTGCTGGTAGACGGAATTGTGTACGAAAGAGGAAGAGGGAGAGATGGGGGATTTGAGAGAGCTGCCCGAGTTAAGAGAGCCGTTGGAACGTGAAGCAGTCACAACCTTGGCGGGATTGGAGCCCGTCTTCGGCGAGGACTTGTCCTTTCTTGAGAAGAGGCCCATTGTGTGGTGCCACGACAGAGGGGGGTGATTTGCGGGTATGAACTACTGAATAGCCTCACTATTGAGCCTATCGGGAGGGGGTACTATCGCACCGAGGGGGTGCCGATAAGGTACAGAATACAGCAGCACAGTAGTGCAGTAGTGCAGTACAAGGCAGCGCAAAGGCGGTGCGTAGTAGAATACAACGTACTTCTCCGTGTAAGCCGCTGGTATGCGGGCAGTCGGGCAGTGAGCTTAGACTGCGGGCGAGATAAAGAGTTGGGGCGGCGGGGAGAGTGTAGTCTTGGTAGGTAGACGGGATAGGTAGGTAATGCCCTGTCGATCAGGTGTGTCTTGGAGTAATTCTTGGAGTAAGAAGTAGCGAATGAGAGCAAAGGAGAGCAAAAAAAGCGGCGGCAAGACGGCGTTGGGCCCGGTGGTGTGGTTGCGGCTGGCGGGCGGGCGTTGGAGATAGCCGGCGGCGAAGATGTAATATTGTTTTGGGAAGTTGACAGGCTGATAAGCGTGTAAGCGTGTACTAGCGATAGCGAGCGAGTGTGCGAGTGTACTGCAGTTTAGGAGCGTGTTATAATAGTAATGGGTAATGCAGTGCTAGGCCGTAGGCGTAGGCGTAGTGTTGGCGTAGGCCGTAGGGAGGGAGGAGGGCCGTAGGGAAGGACGGCGTAGGCAGCTAGTCGTTATTGGGTAGGAGGATATATTGGATGGAATCAATAGTTGTATTAATAGCTGGCTCCCGGACGTCTCTTGGATGGATTTTGGATGGTCGTTTCTTTGGCGAGAGGAAGAGGGAAGGCAAAAGAGGAGGAAGACGGGAGGAAGACGAGAAGGGATGAGAAGAAAAGAAAATTCAAAAAGAAGACGTATTCGAAAATCTGCGATATGCAAAATCTGCGAAAATGTAAATATGCAAAGCAGATCCAAATGAAGAGAGATCACAATGCCGGCAATGAACCAACGGAAACAAACAACTCAACTTGCTCAATTGATGCCAAGGCCACAGGTTGAAATCTCCGCCAGCTGAGATGGACTAACAGTGAAAGCGTGAGCGGGCTTGGGTGGAAGCAAAAAGAGGGAAAAAGAGATAAAAGGGAAAAGGAGTCGGGAAAAGTCCAAAAAGGAAGCTGATCTTGTAGATCGAGAAATCAACTCGGCACGAGAAACGAAAAGCAGAGATCAGGCAAGGGTCAAATGATGGCTGAGCCAGAAGGAAGAGAGGCTTGAAGAATGGATGTTGAAGATGGGTCGAGTTTTATGGGTTTATGGAAGACACCGAGAGTGGCAAAGGAGAGGGCGATGAGAGAACAGAGAACCGAAAGCAGAGAGAGATGCGAGAGGCCAACGATGGAGCCGGCGCTGAATAGACAATAGTAAGTGAATGTGATATCTCTGCAAGCGAACGAAGAGGCGTTTTGATATGATTGATGTAGTCGTAGTCCGGCGGAGGACGAGTGGAAGAGGTGCCGAGAGAGAATGACGAGAGAGAAGATGAGAGAGAATGACGAAAAGGTGAGACGAGGAGTGATTGATGGAGAGTGGAAGCTTGATAAGCCGTGAGAAGGAGAGTTGCTTTGGTAAGCCAGTGATGCTTGTGTCGACGGTCAACGTGTGCCGGTGTAGACAGTATAGAGACGACAATATCGTAGAGACGAGATGTCAAATATCGCGGTGAGAGGAGAGAGGAGAAGGTGAGAGGTGATGGTAAGAGGTGAGAGGTGAGAGGTGAGAGGTGAGAGATGAGAGGAGAAGGAGAGGAGAGAGGAGAGGAGAAGAAGAAGGAGAGCAGAGCCTGGAGATGGCGAGACGCAAGGTACGAGACGAAAGAGGAAAGAACAATCAGGAGTCATCCAAGGAACCAATACATGAAGAATTGCCCCGAACAGTGAGCACTGCCATGCTGAGATACGAGTACTCTTTACGAATCGAGAAGGAACGGGTCTCGAGTCAAAAGGGGAAGGCACCCCAGACCAGGACACAACAGGCCATTTCGATTTCAGATTTTGCAAAGCAAGCTAGCTATTCTGCATGTTGCAGCTCGCCGGTGATAACAGAGGAGAGGCAGGAAAAACAAAGATGGGCAAGGCCAGACCAATCCAAGAAGGAGCGATGGTCTCATGCAGGTACGGTCTGCAGTCTGTTTGGAGTAGCAGGCACGGCCGGCAAGAAACTAGAAGAGGAAAGACCAGGAGATCAGACGTCGACAGAACAAACTACGGAACGCATAGACGCGCAGGGACGTGTATGTATATAAAATGTATATAATATGTACACAATATGTATAAAGTGGTAGACTGCAAAGCCCAGAGGAGACAAGGAGAGAAGAAACGAGTAGAAGAGTAGCTAGAAGAAAACACGTAAATGGCGCAAGACTGGACTTTTCTCGGTAGAGTTGCATTGTCTGATGTAGCGTCGTGGAGCTGCTCGACCGATTGATACAAGCCTGCGAGCTTATGCAGGCACCGAGGGGAGAGCAGTGGGTAGTGGATAGTGGATAGTGGGTAGCCGAGTGGCCGGATAGTAGGGGCCGGCTGTGTGGAGTAGAGCAAAGGTAGATGTAGGCAGAGGAGGGTAAAGAGACATTTACAGGACGGCGAGAAGAGAGAGATGCTGAAATGGGTCATTAAAATGAAAGAAAGAAGAAGAGATAAAAAGGCAGAGAAGGGATGAAGAATGCTGGAGATGGAAGATGGCTGATGGGAGATTTATGGGGAGACTACATGGGACTACATGGGACTACATGGGACTACGATGGGACATTGGCAGACGTTGACGTTAGTACCTGGCTAGATCAGGGGTTCGTTGCAGAATCGAGCTGAGATGGTGTAAAAGGCAAAAGAGGCGGAGAGGAACAAGCAAAGAAAGACAAAAATGCAAACAAGGAAGCGGATATCAGAAAGACATGACAGAAGCAAGACCTGTGCCCAATGCAACGCAACAAGACTAATGACTTGGAGCGAGTCCGACATTGACAGACTCGGTGAATGGATGGTCCACGGTAATGCATGGCACCAAGACATTTCAAGACAAGACGAGACGACAAGAAGACAAGACGACAAGATGAATACATACAGCAGACAGTCAAAAGCAAAGGCTGTGCAGCTTGATGACAGCTTTATAGATGCCGAGAGACTGTCTGTGTGAGACTTGCATAACTGGCAGCTGGAGACAAGGCAGACATCAATATTTATGCAATTCTACTCAGACGCCTTGTTCACTCTGTTATGCACAAGACCGGCTTGGCTGACTAATACTGCTAACTACACGACGGACTGGCTCCGTACGGACGGCAAAAGGCAAAGGATAGTGCATACAGTGTATTGGTGCAAGATCAACAGGGAAAGCAACGTATCGTTTAAATGAATAAAAGAATAAATCTATATAAAGAGATAAAGGGTGGGCAGGTGAAACGGCATGCAGGCATCAGAACAAGGACGGAAGGCGAAGAGCAGACCAGATTGAGAAGGAGCCCACGGAAAACCAGTATTAAGGACTTGCAGGGAAGGAGCAGCCGTGCTGCGCAGACTTTCCCTCTTGGCCCTATCAGGAGCGAGCACGAATTCTCCGAGTGGTGAGACATCGCTTGCCAGCGGCCTGCCTTTTACAAAACAAAACAAATAAAATAAAATAAATAGTTTTGATATTCGAGCTCTGCTAAAGGCTTTGCCTGTTTTATGGGATTATGAGATGTGACAGCCAATAGTGCCTACCATGGCTATGGAGACGGAGACAGTCAATATTGTAGCCGTCTAACTGTACAAGGCAAGATGAAAACGCTGAAGAATGTGAGTAGTAACAAAGATGGAAAATATAAAAACATATATATAAAAACAAATCACGAGTTGACTGGTTATTCAGTCGTCAGCGAGTGAGTGAAGCTGCTGGCAGTGAAGCTGCTCGACGCCCACATCTCCCAGAAGGAAAGAACGCAAGGACGCAAAGACGCAGTAAAGGACGAGAACAAAACGTGTTTATTAGTCACCCACGCCTTGCTACGTCGGATTCGAATACAACGTGCCTTGCCATCCTTTACATAAATAAAAAATAAAATAAGAAATAATAATGGTATATGCTATTAATGCTTATGTAATCAAGACCGCGCCCATCTACCTCTACAGACCTCTACAGACCTCTACACTACACAAGGCCCTGCTTCTGCAGATCGTAGTACACCTTCTCCGGCATCACATGCCCCTCCGCGTCCTCCATCTGCACCACGGAGCTCTCGTCCAGCTTGCTCTTCTTCTTCTCCTTTTGCAGCTTCTCCCACAGCCGCAGCGCCTCTTCAATGCTGGTAATGTCGCGGAACAGGGTCGCGTTGTTGATGCCCAGGCACCGCAGGCCGTGGATGTGCCGGCTCTCGTTAAAGTGCTTCTCAAACGCCCGCCGCCCCATGTACGTGTACTGGCCGCAGATCTCGCAGTTGAACTCGACGCCCAGGCCGTGCAGCCGGTACAGCCAAAACGGAATCGGCTTGCCGTCCCACGCCAGCGGCAACTTCAGCGGGTTGTAGACCTTTTCGTCGTCGTCGTCGTCGCCGTCGCCGTCGTCGTCATTGTCGTCATGGCCGGCGTCGGCACTTGTGGATGGCCCGTCGCCGCCGCTGCCGATGCGCCGCCGCTTGATGACGCGCTCCTCTTCCTGCGCCGAGTACAGATTCTCCAGCTCCTGCTGCCGCTCGCGCTCCGTCATGCCCTGCCGCCGCTCCACGTTGACGCGCGTGTCGTCCTTTTCCGTGCTCATGGCCGCCACGAGCCGCTGGATGCGGTACTCGCGCGCCGCAATCGCGCGTTCCTTGAGCCGCGCGCTCTCTGTAGATGTAGACGTCGAGGCTGCCGTGCCGTTTGACGACGCGCGCAGCTCGGCCGCGCGCACGTGCTTGCGGCCCGACAGATGGCCCTTGTAGACATTCTGGTTCTTGTACTCCTTTTCGCAGTCGGCACACCACACGGCATCGGGCGTGCTCGGCGCGGGCGCGCTGCCTGCCTCGCCCGCGGCCGTGTCCGACGAGACAACGGCCTTTTTCCAGTGGGGCAGCTCGTCATTGTCCCAGAGCTTTTCAAAGTCGGCATCGAACCCGGAAAACACGCGGTCCAGGTTCTCGAGCGGCCGCGTCTTGCGCATAAACGACTCGAGGTACGACTCGAGGCCGCCGACATACTGAAAGTACGCGTCGGTCATCTTGTCTGCCTTTTTGAGGCCGGCGCCGGAGCCCGAGGCGGAAAAGTCGTCAAAGACCTCGAGGTACTGCAGGTAGGTCAGGCGCTTGACGTGCGGCAGGTTGACGTAGACTTCGTAGTTGGCGTTGAGGTCGAAGAAGCGGCCGAATCCCTCCTCGCCCGAGAACATGGTGTCCACGAGCGTTGGCTGGCGCGGCTGCTGGCTGCCCACGCTGTATCCGTACTCGTCCGACGTGATGGCCTTGCGCTTCTTGCGGTAGCGCTGCTCGGGCAGGTCGATCTGGTCGTTGGGGTAGCGCTGGTGGTAGGCCAGTGTCTCGTCGCATTTGCGGTAGAAGAGCTGCAGCGCCGGGTCGTCTCGTGCGTTTGCGTTTGAAGCAGGGTCGACGTCGCCGACAAGGCGCACCTCGCTTGACCGCAGGTCGCGCGCGTCGCCGTACAGCCGCAGCGCCTCGCCCGACTGCTTCTGCATGTGGTCCAGCAGCTGCGCGACCTCGTGCTCCTGGTTGAGCCGGTCGCGCACCAGGGTCGGCTCGTCGGCCAGCCGGTCGACGACGGCCTGCTCGAGCCGCTCGAGGTCCTCGAGGATATACCGAATCTCTTCGAGAATCATATTGGCAGGTGGTTTCTGTTGGTGCTGGTGCTGGCAATGAGCAATGAGAGACGTTGTCGTTGATGATGCTGCTGTTGTTGCTGTTGATGGCTGCAGCAGTCGGACTTGTATTTTTCCGGCGCAAGGCTCTGTATTGGCAGCGCTTCTAGGCTGCTGACCCTACTGTAGGCTGTATAGGCTGTAGGCTGTAGGCGCGTGGCAATCAGCGAAAGCCAGCCTCGAGCTTTTTTTTATAGTGGGTCTGCCGATCGATAAGCTTCCTCGCATCCTCACTGACGGCATTGGTAGGCAAGGGACGAGTATTCACGGCATTCTCTCGACAAGCAGCGACCAACGACCGACGACCGACGACCGACGACACACAATCTCGTCTGAACCCATATACCCTCGACACCACCCCCAACACCCTACACCACCATGGCCGAGGCGAGCGACAAGCGCGGCAAGCTCGATGCCGTCGAGCTCACCACCTCCAAGGAGGTCAAGGTGTTTCCCACGTTCGAGTCCATGAGCCTCAAAGAAAACCTGCTGCGCGGCGTGTACGCCTACGGCTACGAGACGCCCTCGGCCGTCCAGTCGCGCGCCATTGTGCAGGTCTGCAAGGGCCGCGACACCATTGCCCAGGCCCAGTCGGGCACGGGCAAGACGGCCACCTTTTCCATCAGCATGCTGCAGGTCATCAACACGGCGTCGCGCGAGACGCAGGCCCTCGTGCTGTCGCCGACGCGCGAGCTCGCCACGCAGATCCAGTCTGTCGTCAAGGCCCTCGGCGACTACATGAACGTGCAGTGCCACGCGTGCATCGGCGGCACCAACGTCGGCGAGGACATTCGCAAGCTCGACCACGGCCAGCACATTGTGTCGGGCACGCCCGGCCGCGTCGCCGACATGATCCGCCGCCGCCACCTGCGCACGCGCCACATCAAGATGCTCGTGCTCGACGAGGCCGACGAGCTGCTCAACCAGGGCTTCCGCGAGCAAATCTACGAGGTCTACCGGTACCTGCCGCCGGCCACGCAGGTCGTCGTCGTGTCGGCGACGCTGCCGCAGGACGTGCTGGAGATGACGTACAAGTTCATGACCGACCCCGTGCGCATCCTGGTCAAGCGCGACGAGCTCACGCTAGAGGGCCTCAAGCAGTACTTTATCGCCGTCGAGAAGGAGGAGTGGAAGTTTGACACGCTGTGCGACCTCTACGACACGCTGACAATCACGCAGGCCGTCATCTTTTGCAACACGCGGCGCAAGGTCGACTGGCTGACAGACAAGATGCGCGAGTCCAACTTTACCGTCAGCAGCATGCACGGCGACATGCCGCAAAAAGAGCGCGATAGCATCATGCAGGACTTTCGGCAGTTCAACACGCGCGTGCTCATCTCGACCGACGTGTGGGCGCGCGGCATCGATGTGCAGCAGGTGTCGCTGGTGATCAACTACGACCTGCCGAGCAACCGCGAGAACTACATTCACCGCATCGGCCGGTCTGGCCGCTTTGGCCGCAAGGGTGTCGCCATCAACTTTGTCACAAACGAGGACGTCCGCATCCTGCGGGATATCGAGTGTAAGTCGTGTCTCATTCTGTATCGTATGCTGCCTTGAAGCCCATACTAACTATGCAGTGTACTACTCGACACAGATCGACGAGATGCCCATGAACGTGGCCGACATCCTGTCCTAGGGATGCCAGTGTTATGAAAGGATATGAAAAGATTGCATGGGACAAGGTCTCTATTTGGTTTTTTGCTCGGTTATGTACACTACGTGTCGGTTGTTTTGTTTTGTTTTCTATTGTCTTTTACCTAGGTCAAATGCATATACCCGTTTATATATATATATATATATCATATATTGATGTGATTTAATTATTTAATTTCCATAAACCATTTTGTTCACATTATGATATTCATGATATTCTACAATCAATCATCGCCGACTTTTTCTTTATATTAGTATAATAAACTTGGAAAAATAATATTGCCGTTCGCATTACTACCTACAATACAGCAGCTTATATTCAATTCCATTCCTGTTTGTCTCGATACATTATAATTCATGCAGCACAGAGTAAGCGACTATATAACACGTCATTCGGTTAAGCCCTTCTTATCCTATCCTCAATCGACAACCAACACTCACGCAAATGGACACCCTGACGTGCGCGATCCCTTCAACCGCTCAATCTCCTTTTCAACCTCGTCTAGGCCCTGGCCCATGCGGTTGATCGGCCCAACATCGCTGATGAGGAAGCCCTCCTCCATAAATTTTCTGCCAATCTCGTCCTCCTTGAGCTTCTCGCGCCGCGTCGCCGTCTTGGTCTCGGGCGACGGCCGCGTGTCGCCCGGCACCTGGCCGCCCAGCAGCCGCACCACGAGCGCCTCTGGTCCCCAGCGGTTCCACCATGTCGGCTTCATGTACCACGGGTGCGTGAGGTAGTGGTGCATGCCGATGCGGCCCGTCTCCGGGTTGGGGGCCAGATCAATGGCGCGATACGGCTCAAGGCGCGGCAGGGCCAAGAAGCGCATGACAAAACGGCGTGCAATAAGCGACGAGTAGGTCACGGCATACGCGACGATGCCCGGCTCCGGCAGCATAAATGCTTCGCGCATGCGGTCGCCCATGAGCACGGCGACCATCTGGTTGGCAAAGGGCACGAGTGGCGTGGGCACGAGACCCAGCAGCATGGCTATCAGGCGGTGCGACGGCGCGATATTGATCGGGTCCGGCTTGAGCGCGACGCCGCTCTGCTCAGAGGCGCGCGACCACTCGGTGATATCTTGGACAAACTCGAGACCCGACGTCCACTGCTGGCGCTTGAGCTCGCCAAAGTCGATCTGCATGGACTGGCCCAGGTTCCACCAAAAGACGCCCACGGCACAGCGTTCCATGTCGTTCATGGGGCGCCACTCAAAACGCTCGATGAAGCGAATGGGCTCGGCAACAATAGCCGACAGCGTGTACAGCAGGTCCTGGTTGCGGATTTGGCCGCTGGCAACATGGCGGCTGTGCAAGTAGTTGATGCGCGCAATGGCAGCGAGGCAGCGCGGCGACGTGGGCGCATTGACCGAGAACTCGGCAAACATGGCGACGGTGTCCTGGTAGCGCTTGGCAGCGGCATTGGGCTCGGTGAAGGCGCCAGTGGCGACGAGCAGGCGCGAGATCTCGGGCACGCCGTAGGTCTTGAAGATGCCAAACTGGAGGGCGGTGCGGTAGATGTAGGGGAACTCGGTTTGCTGCAGATAGCAGACGATCTGCTGGGCCTCGCTGGTGGTCATCTTGCGCAGACGCTCGGCGCGGGCGTCGGGGTCGTTGACGTCGACATTGGCAAAGAACTGCCTGAGCATCTGGCGCTCAAAGCGGAAACGCAGCAGGTTGCATGTGGCGATGTAGATGGCGGCCGCGATGCCAAGCAGAGAGAGGGTAGACAGCATGGCGGCAGCGTGTCTTGTGTTTTGATTTTAGTGATTTTTGATTGTGAACGTGCCTCGAGGGGAGTATGCGTAAGTATGATGGACAGACGAGTCTGCGAGCGGTGATTTTAATGAGGCTGTCCAGTCAACATTGATGCCGACGTCGAGTTGACAGGTGAGGGGAAACCAAGAGAGCAGAACGACCGAAGCTGGTTTCTTTTTGTATTTGAATTTTGAATTATTCCTTCTTTGTTAGTGTGAACCAACGACACCAGTAGCCACGAAGATGACTGACGCAAAGGATCAACGGGATGAGGAGAAGATGAGGAGAAGATGAGGAGAAGCAAAACAGTCAGGTGCCACGGGTACTTACCGCATCGCCTTCTTTCCCTTGCAAACGTACTTTAACTGATTATATAACGTATTCTTTTTTAATGTACGACGGTTGACAGTCTCCAAATCGCATAGTATCTCGGAAGAAGAAGCAAGCAGCAATGCTACACCTGGGCTCTACTGCTGCATTCGGCTGATCTCCTCCTGGGCAGTCGTTCGTTCCTTCCCGGTACGACCATCCCACTGCTCTTTCCATTTGTTCACTCTTTACTGAGTACCTCCCTCCCGCTCTTTCCCTCTTTGGCCTTGAGTGCCAAAGTACTCATCTTCCCAAATACTTTATATGCAGTCCGCCCTATACCAAGCGCACTGGGGCGTGCAATATTGTATGTGCGTACATGGGCCTTTCAGCTGGGTCTTGTTTTATATATACAATACATGTCTCGATCCGGATATAAAGCACGAGAAGTGAGGACTGACCCAAGCTGAACTTGCAGCAGGGGTCCTTTTTTGGATATATTAATCTAACAGGAAGGAACGACGGACATGTGTACATCTGTACTGCATCCTCTTCCTTCCCTTTCAAGAAGAGCGGTTAGCACGCCTACTACCGACCTTGCATTGACCATCTCTCTACTGTCTACTGTCTCTCTTGATCACGAAGCTGATCCCTTGGGCGGCAATGAAAATAGAGACGACAATTGGCTTGTCCGCAGCTGAAAGTGCCAGATGGGTGAGAGTGCAGATTTGTAGATGTTGATGACGTTTCCGTGGAAATCGGCAGCCGACATCCGGTGCCATGCAGTGTGATTGAGTCGTTGAGCTATAGCAGATAGTACTTGGTAGATGGTAGACATCTATAGTCAAAGAGTGTAGAGCAGGTGCTGTTGAGAGTGCTACTGGCTATGCCGCCGTGAGCAGCATTGGCGATACGACCTGCGTTGCTGGAAAGATGACGCCCGCGCTTTGCATGTTTTACTCTTTTTATTTAGTTATCTGACAGTCTTGATATCAACATGAATAGGAATAGTGTACAGCAACAAGTAAAGCAACGCTCATCAATCTCGAATCTCCCGCATCGTCCCCATCCTCTGTCCGTATCTACATATGTACATGCATCTACCAGAAAGCGGCCAGACCCAGGCTGCCAACGACACTGGCGACCCAGATCGCATTCGTCGTCTTGGCAATCTCTGCCTTGGCAAAGCCCTTGACGACCGTGTCCCAGACCAGGTGGCGCACGCCGTTGAATGCGTGGAACAGGAAGGGGAAGGCAGCCAGCGACTTGATGGCAAACTTGACGGCGACGGGCAGCGACGCGGCAAAGGCCACGATGCTGGTGGACTCAATGTGCCAGCCGGCCAGGGGGGCGACGAGGTAGCCGAGCGAGCCGGCGTAGAGGGCGCCGGCGTAGGCCATGCCGGTGTAGCGCTGCATGATGGAGGCGCCGTACCAGATCTGGGCGGGGTCGTAGATGGTGAGATGGGGCGAGACGGGGCGGTTCAGGCGCTGGGATGCGAGGTGCTTGTCGGCCTGGGCGGACGTGAACTTCTCGGTGGTGATGCATCTGGGGAGTTAGCATAAGCACAGGGAACAATAATGAGCAGCAGGAGCGAAGCGAGTGCTGTGAGTGTGCAAGTGGCGCCCCGGCGCGGGTGTTGCAACTTCCAAGGTTGCATAACAAACAACCGCGGACAAGCATCCGAGAACATCTCGTGGACAGCGACCTACCTTGACTGGACGGAACGCAGGACAAGGGCGCGCGAGATGTTGTTGCTGGCAACAGCAGTCGGCGATGCTAGACTGTTAGCGCGAGAAGAGATCAAGAGTGTTGACAAGGCATCGCCGCCGGATCGGAGCGTACCTCGCCGGAGAGCCATCAGGCCGACGTGGGTGTTCATTGTGATGGAGGAGGGTGGTGGAGTAGAGATGGTGTATGTCGAGAGAGGGAAAAAGATGGAAGACTGGATCGAGTCAATCAATGCCGCGTGGTGGGTGAGGTGAAAGTCAGATCAAAGATTGAATTGACGATTGAATTGACGCTCGAATTGCGATTGGCGACTCACCCCGGCTAGACTAGACTTTTCGGGCTTCCTCGGCTGCCATCACAAGCACAAGCATCATAGCCTCTCCAGTCAGCGCTTTCCCCATACTGGCGGGCCAATCACAGCCCCGCCGATTCCGTCCGCCGTCAGCGACTGTAAAGAGACTCCCTCCCCACAAGGTGGACCTCAACAAAGGGAAGAAGTTTTTCCGCGTCACGTGCTCACAAGAGCAAACACCTACAAAAGAAGGTTTCGCCGCCTCTCCTTTTGCTGGCTTTCTTCACTTCTCTCTCAACGAGTCTCGCGCTGGCGGTGCTGCCCTGTTGGTGCTGGCTATCTGCGCATCGGAAGAAGCGTCCTATTCTGGGATGTTCTCTTCTCCTTCTTGAGATATCGGAGACTAAATACTATTGGGAAGATCCGTCGTTAATCTCTGTCTCCAGTCGTCCATCTGGTGATAGTTTCAAAAAAGAGATCTACAGTTATTGTTTGATGCTGGTGTAATGTAACGGTACAAGTAGACGAGGCCGAGTCATTCACGGAACGAGAAAATGATGAGAACAGCGTATTGCTGGCTATCAGCTAATGTAATCACGCACACTCGCTCAAACGCGGTACATGCGTGCGCGTCAAATGAGGAAGGAACGGTGATGCTGAACGGTAGCCATCCATTCTGATCCCACGCAGCAACATCTAGACGCCAGCATCTGTCTCTCACGGAAGCATAACCGTGTAAACACCACGAAGCAACAAAGATCAAGTAAACCGAGCAAAATAACAAAAAAAATAGACCACAGATTCCATGTGTGAATGCAGTTATCGAATAACCGCTATAACAGTACACCACAACTGCAAAATATGTGACCTCCTTTCCCATGCCCAAGCGAAGCAAAATAGCACCATGCTCACAAGCCAGGCAAAAAAAAAAAATGAGAACGATGAGAGTGAGATTTGAACTCACGCGACCGAAGCCATATGATTTCTAATCATACCCATTAGACCACTCTGGCATCTCACCTAAAGATTGAAGAGAACACTGTTCAAAGGAAACTCCCGACTAGAGTCAGGAGGCATCAGGATTTGAGCCCGATGCGGGGGTCGAACCCGCAACCTTGAGATTAAGAGTCTCACGCTCTACCGATTGAGCTAACCGGGCGTTTCTCTCTTTTTGATGGAGGACCCGGCCCGCTGGTGGGTTTATCTAGGCAAAGGAGAGTGGGCTTTGGCCCAGTTCACTACTGGGCTACTCGCAACTGGGAGCCATGGAGACGAGTCGCGAGGTCGGCCACCTTGGTGAGAGAACGATCACGGGCTGTTTTGAGAGAGACTATCAAGTAGTGAGTAAGTGAGGAAAGGGAACAAGTCGAGTGAGCAGACCGGGCGAGGAAAAATAAAATAGAAAAAGAGAAGAAAAAAGAAGAAGAGAAGACGTACACAAATCCATACTGACAGTCTCAGCCATCTGTGGAGCAAGAATCTCGCCGGCCCGGACGGGACACCCGCAGCCATCGCGGAACCAGTTCACCGTGTCGTCGATACTCCATCGGTCCAGGATCGTGAGCTGGCACAGACGGAGAACAGTAGGAGACCCGAGCACACGGCCGGCATAGAGGACAAATAGGAGATCAACGGGAGGGACAGTGACGCTGTTGAGACGGCCAATGGTCATGTTCACACGCGTGCCGGCAATCGACTGCAGCCACTGGTTGGCAGCAATACGGAATGCCTCCCTGGTGGGTGCACTTGTAGTCGAAGATACAGCTGCAGCTGCAGCCGGATCTGACACCGTTGTCGGCCGCTGGGAATGATCTTGATCTTGGCCGGTGCCCTTTGCCTGGGAATCTGATCGGGTCTGATTTGGAGTCTGACCCCCAAGACTCGCCTGCAGACTTGCTTGCAGGCGGCTGATCTGCAGAGGCTGGCCCGGCTGCCACGGCTCGAGAACGCCAAACTGCACCGCATACATGAGGGCAAACGCCAGCACGCGCGGCGGCAGCTCAATGGGCACCGCCCGCGTGCCGACACTGCCGTGGTAGTAGTCATACACAAAGTGATCTGTGATGCCGTTGTTCTCTTCATTCTCGTCATCCTCACCGCGGGGCTGGGCCACGGCCCGCTGCTGCAGATATCTCTGTAGGGCAACCTGCTGCTGGAACTGCCGGTCGCGCTGCTGGCCGATGAGACTGTTTTGGACCGTGCTGTCGCGCCCGGCATGGTGCAGCACATGCAGCATCCAGTACATGCCAATCACGGCCTCGTCGCAGCCCACGCGGATGTTGCAGGTGCGCGTGCCTGGATGGCACTGATGCGGCCACTCCTTACCGGCCACTGAGAGGCAGCGGTCCGACACCACAAACGCCACCATTCTCTCGTTGCCATTTTTATGATCATGTTTATAATCAGCACCGTCGTCTTCGTTCTCATCTTCAATGTGCACAATGACGCGTGCCGAGCCATACGGCTGGATGATGACCTTGACGTCGGCCGACTCGGAGAACGTGACCTGGTCTTGCGGGGAGCTGTTGCGGCCGTGCCGGACAGGAGTATCGCACACATCATAGTCGTAGACACAGTCGGCGTCGCTGTAGCTCTCACTGTCTTCGTCGACATGGCTATGACGGCGGCGCTTCTCGCTGCGCTTGCGGAGCCTGTCCGACAACTGCTGCCAAGGGCTCACAGCAGCCTCGGAGCTAGACGTTTTGGACTTTCTTTCCTTTTTTTCTTTGGCGTCCTTCTTCTCTCTGTCAGCCTGGTCAGCCTTGTCAGTCTTTCCCTTCTTCTTGGTGTCCTTTTCCTTGGTGTCCTTCTCCTTGGTGTCCTTCTCGGGGACTCCCTTCCAGCCGTTAAAGACATGATCCTGGGTCTGGCCAGTCACTACGGCATGGGTGGGCATCGCGGCACCGGGGTAGTTCCACGCCTGCGGATGAAGCGTAGGCGGAGGCACAAATGGATGCATCTGTGGTTGCTGCGGCATCTGGGGCTGCTGCACAAAGGGCGGGTGCGGCTGCCCATAGACAGGCTGCGGCGGCATGGGCATGGCTGGACGCAGGGTATGCTTGTTTCGAGAACGGTCCTCGTCGTCGTCGTGGTCACTGTCATCGACGTGTCTTCTCACCGGCTCGTTGCGAGACACTGGAGCGTAGAAACCGCCAATGTTGGGGAGCGTGTAGTAGGCCGTGGAGCCGGGAATGGCGTTGTGATGTGGCTGGTATGTCATTTGCGGGAGATGCTAGATGATGAATGTCAGTGTCAGGCTGAGGAAATGAGCAAAGAGACGAGATCATAGAGAAGAGAGAACAGACCGGAACAGAATGAAAAGTGTTGGTAGTCACTGGTGCACAGAGACGGGAGCAGGTGGTCACACTTCGGGTAGAGATGAGGTGACGACGAAGGGTGGATGTGAGGAAGAGAAGAGGATAAGAAGCACAGGAAGGATGGAAAACAAAATGATAATGGGCGGCAGATTCGGTAGTCGAAATTGTGTGTACTACTCATGTCGTTATGAGTTGAAGGTGAGAAGAGGGTGGGAAGAGAGTAAGAGCAGGGCAAGAGCAGGGCAAGAGCAGAGTGATGACTGTGTGAGCAGAATCTGACGGACTCTTGAATTGCAAACTAGAAGGAGCGACCGACCATACGGAAGGAGCGACCGACCACAAGGCTGCCAGATTCATTTTGTGATACCCGGCTTTCGGGCGAACCAGTCCGCTGGCAGTGCTCCTGCTTGTTTACTATTTCCGTGTAAGTGAGCTGCCATGTGGGGAACAACGGCAGTGTCAGGGCACTGCACTTATACCACTTATAGCCACAGGCATGTGGCTGCTGTTTGCTGTAAGCACTACATCCCCTATGCACTATACAGCGGCATATCGCTATAATGGTCACTCTATGCAGGAAAATATAGGTGAAAATCATGAAATTGTAACTGAACTCTAACTTTTCTAACTCGCAGCAAAATATGCTAAAGGTGTTGAACTGATCAACTAGCTCGCAATGACGAAATTCTTCAAGCCTGAAGCTGCTGAGCAGTTGAGGTGAAGCAGCTGGCTGGTTGGCTGTATCTAAAATCATCTTGCAAACGGCCTCCCATGATATCACGAGTGACGATGAAAAGGCCGGAAACAAAGAATCGCGTAGACAAAAAAGCCGCCGAAGTTGAAAAGATATGAAACCGAAAAGAGGAAAGATGACAGAAATGATTAGACTAATGACAGCAATGCTGATGGCAAAGCCACGATGCAAAGATCAAGGCTGAACCCAAAGATAGGGTCTTTGCCATCAACCAAGCAGAGTGTTATTGGAAATCAACAAGACACGAGGTTGCGATGATAAACAGGGAAGACTCTAGAATCTAGAATTGGAAGAGGAAATAAGTGGTCAAATGAGAAAGAAGTCAACGAATAAAGACAAGAAAAGAATGCATAAAACAAACCAGGTGAAAGTAGAAAAGAAGAGCTATTGAGGCTCGAGTCCAGTGGACTGGCATTTACTCAGACCGGCGAAAGTTGCGGACAGACAGGCGAACCTCAAGGAGGAGCAGCTGGTAGTCGTAGCTGCCGTGGAAGCACACCTTCTTGCCACAATCGACAATCATGTTAGAGATGTCGTGCTCGCTCTCCAGCCACTCAACAATACTGTCGAGGCTGTAGTCCAGCTTGCCGTTGACCATGTGCTCGCCCAGAAAGAGACCCTTGACTTGGCGAATCTCCTCGCTGAGGCAGATGTCAGGACGCTCGCGGCCAAGAGCCTCCCAGCGCTGGACGGCAGCCGACATGATACTGAAGATGGTCTGGGTCCGCTTGGCGTTGACAATGTTGAGCGAGTCTGATTGTTGAGTTAGTATTGTGATGCACTGCAAAAGAAGAATGAAAGAAAAATAGAAAACGTACAGATAACCGGGGTGATGGCACGGACAATGTGAGGTGCAAGGGCACCTCCACACATGTGCTTGTACACATCCTGCACCGAGAACGAGAGGGCCAAATACTTTTGCATCTGGCGGCCTTCGTCGTGCATGGCCGTCTTCAGGTTGATGTAGATCCAGCACAGAGTATCGTGCATGGATGGCTTCTCATCGTTGAGAAAGTCGGGTCCAGCGTCGCCACCGACAAAGGCGGCCGCCTTGGGGTAGCCGAGGAGTTTGGCAATTTCCACGATGCAGAGCTTGGTCTCCAGGCTTGTCTTGTGCTTGGGCTTGTCGTTCTTCTTGTGGTGAAGGGTGGACAAGAGAACAAAAGCTGCCTTTGCGAGAACAGGGAGCTCGGCTGAGACTGCAATAGTAGTGGGCTCACCAGGAAAGGCGCCCAGGTGCTTCCGTTTGTCGTCCCATCCGAGAAAGTTCCCGTACATGACCTTGCTGCAGACACGAATGTCAATGTGGCCCAAAAAGGAATCCTGGGTGTTCTCAGCAATAGGATAGACGATCCGAATGAGCTCATCGGCACATCCAAAAAAGTTGTCCTTGTTGGACTTTGAGCAGAAGTGTTGCTCCGTCAGCTCGCGCTGGCACCAGAGAGTACCGTCTTGCATGATCTCACCGTAGTCAGAATGAGCTGGGCTGATCATGGCTGCGTCCAGGGACTGTGCACCAGTGCCATTGGCAGTCGAGGTGGTAGGCAGCGGAGCGTCAGACACAGGAGGGTCCTCACAAGTTGGGTCACACTAGGAATCAATATTGGAGGAAGAGGCATTCTGAGAGGCCGAAGGTGCTTGGCGAAGGACGCTGATGTCGCTGTTGGCCCGCTGGAAGAAAGCCAACATATCTGTAAGATCCTCGCCGCTGTTGTAGAAATACGTCAGAGACCGACCGGGCTTAGTAGGGCGAGCAGGAGTAGTCGGAGGCAGAGTGATTGACGCCTTTCTCTTGCGGTTGGTTGGGGTGTGGCACGTAGGTGTGCCTGTGTTATGTCAGTCTTGTGTACATAAGATGCTTTAACAGTCAGTTGTACTTGCTGGGAATCAAACTTACCGCTGCGAGATATGATGGGCGTTCCAGCAACGTTGGAGACACAGCCGGAAGTTGCTGTGCCCGAGCCAGAAGATGGCGAGCTGGAGTTGAGGCTCGACATGCTTGCAATATAGTTTCTGAATTGTGTTGAATGGGAACAAATGAATAAAACGGAAGTAAAAGGAGGAAACTCGGGATGTGCAAGCTATGACTCAAACACAAGCAAGCTTCAATGAACACAAAGGAACTAGAAGTTGATGTGTGTGAG
Organism: Ophiostoma himal-ulmi; assembly: GCA_029299165.1. Taxonomy (NCBI): domain Eukaryota; kingdom Fungi; phylum Ascomycota; class Sordariomycetes; order Ophiostomatales; family Ophiostomataceae; genus Ophiostoma; species Ophiostoma himal-ulmi. The sequence goes on from JANSME010000001.1 coordinate 6,755,101, forward strand.
ATTAAGTCAAAGAAAAGAGCTGTGAGAAAAAAGAAGGAAGAACAAGAAGGAAGAAAAAGGAAGGAAAAGAGAACGAGAGGAAGAAAAACTAACAGAGGATGACAACCGTCTTTAAATAGACAACCCGAGATGGAACAGAAATATCGACAGTGGCACAGACTCGAGGGACCCGGTAAATTCAAAGGGACGAGCAGATCAACCGAGTTGCTAATAAGAAGAGACCCGCGAAAATAAATCAAACAAGGGAAGCAAAGGGACTCAATACTCCGAATTTATGAATTTTAAAGCAACCGAAAAATTACCCGAAAAATAACAACGAGCAGGTCGTCAAGAGCTGACGGTAAAGACAATGCAGATGTGAGAGCAAGGTGATGAAAGAACAAAGACAAGGAAGCAGATGGTGGTGCGTTGAATAGCGGCTGATTGAGGCCTGAGAGTGACGATGCCGCAAGACTATAGGGGGTAGTCGAGCGAAATATAGTGCACTAACACCGGCCGAGTGAAGAGACGAGATGGGATGAAAGACTCACGTAAAGCGATCGTGAGGGGAAGCTGAGGAATCAAAAATAAAGAGAAAACAACGAGCGAGGCTGACCCAGCAGAGAACACCGTTTACAGAGAAAACGAGAGAAAATTCGAGAGAAAAAGCAGAAGAAAACCAGACCCGGGATGTCGCAGAATACTACAGAAACGAAAGAACCAGTTTAGTCGAAGATACAAACGTATTGACATACGATACAGCAAATCAGAAGAAGATTAGAAGATTAGAAATCAGAAAATGAGACACAAAGATGTAGCAAACGGGCGAACGCGAGGCAAACGAAGCAAACAGCCTGATGGGCCGGAATGAAGCAATGGCAGCAGGAATCCCAGGATGACGTAAATCAAACAGTAAAAAAAGGGAGTAGCTCAATAGATTAAGCTGTCGTCGTCGTCGGTGAGTAGATGATAGGGGGCATGGCGATGTGATGCATAGAGGACATGGGGTTGAGCCGGTGGTGAGGTTGAGTTGAGAGAAGATTCAAGAGATCAAGAGGGAGGAGGGAGGAGAGGATCTACTGGAGATGGAGACTATTGTCAAAAGGGGGGAACACGTAATATCAAAAATCAAAAATCAAAAAGAGCAGGAGCAAGAGTCACGATGGGCAGGCAATGACGCGAAAACGCGACATCGGACGTCGTGATCCCAATGCAGAAAGAGCGAGTCTCGAGTCGTAAGGCTGTTTCCTATTCGGGCCACCTTACAGCAGTGTCGGGTCGAGTCTCTCTTGAACATCTATCACGAATTCCCAATTTGGTTCTTGTACGTTTCTCCCCGCCCATTTCCGGCAAGAATTAATTGTCAATTAAATTCATAAATTCATAAAGAAAAAAGAGAAATACCGGTTTGCTCGTGCCCTGGGGCCATTAAGGTTTGGTGCCTGTAGCTTGTGCATGAGACCACAATCGTTCCTTCCTCTTTGAGATTCCAGACGACCGTCTACGCGTCGCGCTCTTGACAGAATATAGAGCCAATCACACCATGCAGGTCACCTTCTTTTGTAGTCATCCATCGTCATGCAGGCCTTTGTGTGAGAGAAGGCGTAGAGGATGAGTAGTCGTCTTATACAATCACGTGATGCATATAGTCTACCTCACTTTGTAAACGGTCTAGCTGTCCCCTGCGAGCGGCAAAAAATCCAAGCTGCAGTGTTTGATTTAATCAAATCCACCAAGAAGCTCAAAGAATCTCACGACAGCTCAACATGCAGCGGACAGCGTCTTTGCAGGGTGCTCGGCGGGTGCTTGTCCGACCGCAATCGTTTATGAGACGGCCCTATTCAACGCCAAACTCAAAACCGTCGTCAAATCTATCGTCTTCAGAATCAGCATCGTCGACGACGACAACAGCAGCATCGCCAGCTGCCCGTATTGACCGTGTGCTGTCTCGGCTTCCGCCGTCAATGCAAAGATACACCAGCCGGCTCAAAGATGCACCCGTCTCACACGTTGTTGCGTTCATGATTCTGCACGAGCTGACGGCAATTGTGCCGCTGTTTGGCCTGTTTGGGCTCTTCCACTATCTTGCAGACAACAACCCGGTGCTCACATACATGGTGGAAAACTATGGCGAGCAGGTCGAGGGCGGCGTTGCACGGTTTGAGCGGTATTTCAAGAAGAAGGGTTGGCTGGGCGAAGAAACGACAGAAGAGACATCTACAACATCTGCAGGAGCGTCTGTTCTTGCACGCTGGTCAGATGCCCGCTACCGTATTGTTGTCGAGGTCGGCCTTGCGTATGCCGTCACGAAACTGCTGCTGCCCCTTCGTGTTGCGGCCAGCCTGTCTGCGACGCCGTGGTTTGCCGGCGTCCTGCAAAAGCTACGCAAGCTACGAAAGTAGTTGTTTTTGGACATTATTTAGACAATAGAATCAATTCAGACAATAGATCACTGGAGAATCAACAAGGTTTGGTATTCATTTATTTTTGTTTGTTTGCATTGTGCCATGCGCGAGAAAGATGTGCTTCTCTGCATCATTGTCAACATTTCCAGCTCTCGCTTACTAGTGTCGTCTCTGCCGCAGTGCAGCTGTCCTCGAGCGCCAACATTCTGCCAACTTTAATGGTTTTCAAAGAAAGTGTGCTGGCGACACGCTTACTCGTAGACCCAATCGTAGATGGCCGACTTGTACGAGTTCAGGTCCTCCGGCTTGAACCACAGGGCAATCTCCTTCTTGGCATTCTCGACAGAGTCGGAGCCGTGGCAGACGTTGCGGCCGGTGGAGATGGCAAAGTCACCACGGATGGTGCCGGGCTGCGAGTTGAGGGGGTTGGTGGCACCGAGCAGGACACGGCCGGTCTTGACGGCGTCAATGCCCTCCCAGACCATGGCGACGATGGGGCCGCTGAGCATGTACTGGATCAGGCCGGGGAAGAAGGACTTCTCCTTCAGGTCGGCGTAGTGGCTCTCGAGGTGCTCCTTGGAGGGCGAGACGAGCTTGAGGGCCACCAGCTTGTAGCCGCGCTGCTCGAAGCGGCTGATGATGGGGCCGACCAGGCCACGCTGGACGCCGTCGGGCTTGATAGCAATGAAGCTGGGTTGTTAGCGGGGTTCTTGTAGAGTTGTTTGACTTGTTGCCTGTCTTGTCATCTGTCGTCTGTCGTCTGATTTTGTGTTTCTGGTCCTGGTCTTTTGCGATTCTTTGACGATGAGGCAAGCTTGGGCCAGGTCGAGACGTCGAGACGTCAAGACAACCAGCTAGACAGACCAGAGACAAAACAGTAAGAGCAAACAGTAGACTAGACTGTAAACAAAGACCACAGCAAAAGAAAACTTACGTCTGCTCGGTAGACATTTTGGATGGATGTGAATGGGTTGGTTGTAAAGGAGGGGAAGAGGAAAGGGGAGAAGAAGGAAAAGAGGAAGAAGGGGAAAGAGAGGAAAGAGAGGAAAAAGAAGAATAGGACGGAGACAAAGACGGAAAAGTCTGGCTAGAAATAGTAAAGGTTTGCTGCTGCTGGTGGAGCCGGACCAGCTGGTGCTGCTGGACAAGCACGGCGCAGAGGAGGGCGGCAATGGCCAGCAGCAGAGAAGAGACCAGAAGAGACGATGGTGGGGTTGAAAGCAAAGCTCCAGCACGGCGCTGCATTGGCTCGATTGGCTTTGTTGGCGTACCTAGACCTCCTAGACGTCCATCTTCGTGTTCGTGGTGGGGTAGCTCGCTGTCACTGGTAGCGGGGTTGTTGGGTGAGGACGAGGAAGGGGAAGGAGACGTAGAGGGGGCCATTGTGTATGTGCACGCACTATATACACTATGCACTATATGCACTATACGCTGTACGGGCAGGGGCAGCAAACGCAAGAGTATGAATAGCCACGCAGTCTGAAGCTCGAGCTGCAACACAACTGTCGTGATCGCGTTGATTTGAATGCAACAAATTCCGAATAAAATATGTGAATATTCACAGAATAAAATGAGATTTTCGAAAAGCAGTGGTTTCTGAATATAGTGAGAAACTGACGATATAGGGGCAAATCGTCTATAAAGGCCTTTGGGTGGACAGTCAGACGGACGACGGCCGTAGATGGACAATAAAGACAAAAGACAAAAGACAAAAACGGTTGATACAGTTGGATTGGCTGTCTCAATGGCGTCAATGCAAGCTCACCGTATGTTCCAGTGCAAAATGGCCATCTCGACTCTTGTCTCTCTCAATGGCCGTGTCCCTCGATTTCGCTGCACGGCGAGGCAGTGTCGAGCCAGTCTCAATCCAGCCAGCCAGTATTATATAAGCGCCACCGATAACGATAACAACACGATAAAGATCGATAAGAAGGATAAAGACCCGCTGGATTTCCTGCTGTGTCTCTGGCGCTAGTCCTCTTTGGGCCTTTGGAAACGGACAGCTTGAGCTCCCTGGCTCCTTCCCCAAACTACGTATTTACGTATTATGCTGCTAACGAGCATTGCTGGCATCAATTCAAGCTTCCGGCAAGCATCTCGACAGTTTCATCGACGTCCATCGACGTCCATCCCGACATCCATCCCAACAGTCCTCTATTACCAGGACAATCGCCAATGGGCTATTGAATTATCTTTCCCTCCATTCCATCAGCTACAATATATACATTGAAAACGCCAAACACAAAACAAATGAGGTCCTCCGTGGTATGGGCCTGTCTGGCGACGGCCTTGCTCCCGCAGTCTGCCCTCGCCGTCAAGGAGCACGACTTTAAAAAGTGCGACCAGAGCGGCTTTTGCAAGCGCAACCGCGCCCTCGCCGACAAGGCTGCCGCCTCGGGTGCCCAGTGGGCCTCGCCCTACAGCGTGGTCCCCGACTCCGCGTCGGTCAAGGACGGCCAGTTCCAGGCCACCATCCTCAAGACCATCAACGCCCAGGGCGACACGGTGCGGCTGCCGCTGACCGTGTCATTTACACAGTCGGGTGTTGCCCGCGTCACTGTCGACGAAGAGCGCCGCCAGAGCAAGGACATTGAGCTGCGCCACGACAGCAAGGTGCGCAAGGAGCGGTACAACGAGGCCGAGAAGCTTGTCATTGTCGGCGGTCTCGACCTCGACAAGACGGCCGCCGTCGTCGAGGACGACTTTGAGTCGTCGCCCAACCAAAAGGTCATCCGCTACGGTCCCGAGGGCCAGTTTGAGGCACACATCCAGTACAGCCCTTTTAGCGTCGAATTCAAGCGCGACGGCGCCACCGAGATCAAGATCAACGACCGCGGCCTGTTCAACTTGGACCACTGGCGCGCCAAGATCGAGCCCAAGGAGGGCGAGGAGACCCCTGCCGAGGACAGCGACGCCACGCTGTGGGAGGAGACTTTTGGCGGCAATACGGACACCAAGCCCCGCGGCCCCGAGAGCGTGGGCCTGGACATTTCGTTCCTGGGCTACGACCACGTCTACGGCATCCCGTCGCACACGGGCCCGCTGTCTCTCAAGGAGACGCGCGGCGGTGACGGCAAGTACAGCGAGCCTTACCGGCTGTACAACCTGGACGTGTTTGAGTACATTCTGGACAGCCCCATGACGCTGTACGGCTCCATCCCTTTTATGCAGGCGCATCGCCAGGGCTCGACCGTTGGTGTGTTTTGGCTCAACGCGGCCGAGACGTGGATCGACATTACCAAGCAAAAGGTCAAGAGCAACCCGCTGGCACTGGGCGCGGGTGCCGAGACGGACACACAGACGCACTGGATGTCGGAGAGCGGCCTCATTGACGTGTTTGTGTTCCTGGGCCCGACGACGCAGGACGTGCTGAAGAACTACGGCGAGCTCACGGGCTACACGGCCCTGCCCCAAGAGTCTGCCATTGGCTACCAACAGTGCCGCTGGAACTACGTGTCCGACGACGACGTCAAGGATGTGGACCGCAAGATGGACAAGTTTGGCATCCCTTACGACATTATCTGGCTGGACATTGAGTACACGGACGGCAAGAAGTACTTTACGTGGGACGAGAAGTTTGCGGACCCCAAGGGCATGGTTGAGCGCCTGGACGAGCACGGCCGCAAGCTGGTGGTGATTATCGACCCGCACATCAAGAACGTGGACAACTACCCGGTTGTGGCAGAAATGAAGCAAAAGGAGCTGGCGGTCAAGAACAAGGACGGCAGCATTTTTGAGGGCTGGTGCTGGCCCGGCTCGTCGCACTGGATCGACGCGTTCAACCCCAAGGCGATTGAGTGGTGGAAGACGCTGTTTACGTATGCGTCGTTCAAGGGCACGGCGGAGAACGTGTTTATCTGGAACGACATGAACGAGCCGTCGGTGTTCAACGGCCCCGAGACGACGATGCCCAAGGACAATGTGCACCACGACGGCTGGGAGCACCGCGACGTGCACAACCTCAACGGCATGACGTTCCACAACGCGACGTACCAGGCCCTGCTGTCGCGCAAGGCAGGCGAGCTGCGCCGTCCGTTTATCCTGACGCGGTCCTTTTTTGCCGGCTCGCAGCGCCTCGGCGCCATGTGGACGGGCGACAACCAGGCCTCGTGGGACCACCTGGCAGCCGCGACGCCCATGCTGCTGTCGCAGGGCATTGCCGGCTTCCCCTTTGCGGGTGCTGATGTGGGCGGTTTCTTTGGCAACCCCGACAAGGAGCTGCAGACGCGCTGGTACCAGGCGGGTGTGTTCTACCCCTTTTTCCGCGGCCACGCGCACATTGACTCGCGCCGCCGCGAGCCGTACATGGCGGGCGAGCCGTACACGACGATCATCACGGCGGCGCTGCGTCTGCGCTACAGCCTGCTGCCGGCGTTCTACACGGCGTTCCACGCCGCGCACACCGACGCCACGCCGATTATTAAGCCGCTATTCTACACGCACCCTGACGTCGAGTCTGCCTTTGGCATTGACGACGAGTTCTTTGTCGGCAGCACTGGTCTGCTGGTCAAGCCGGTTGTCGAGGCGGGCAAGGAGGTCGTCAGCATGTACATTCCCGACTCGGAGGTGTACTATGACTACTTTGACTACTCGGTGGTGCCCACGGAGGCGGGCAAGGTGACCAACATGCCGGCGCCGCTGGACACGATCCCGGTTCTGATGCGCGGCGGCCACGCGTTTGCGCGCCGCGACCAGCCGCGGCGGTCGAGCCAGCTGATGAAGTTTGACGACTACACGCTGGTGGCGGCCGTGTCCAAGGCGGGCACGGCGGCGGGCGAGCTGTACGTGGACGACGGCGACAGCTTTGACTATGAACAGGGCCAGTACATTCACCAGCGGTTTGCAGTCGAGGGCAACCGGGTGTCGAGCAAGGCCGTGGACGCTGCGCCCAAGAAGGCGGGCCCGTGGCTCAAAGCGATGCACGACGTGCACGTGGACAAGATTGTGGTTGTGGGCGCGCCGGCGTCGTGGTCTGGCTTTGCGGCGGCGACGGTGTCGTCGGAGGGCAAGACGTGGACGGCGCCGCTGGACTATGTGCCTGCGAGCGGTGGGCGTGCGGCGTTTGCGGTTGTGCGGCACCTGGGCGTGCGCGTCGGCGCCGACTGGGAGGTGACTGTTGTGTAGGGCAGAGATGGAGCGGGCCATGCGTTATAGTTTGCTATTTGAGACGAATTGATGTTTGCTTTTGAATATATTTGTGATATATTTATATATTTTATATACGATGTTTGTGACTAAAGAGCCTTGGTAATGGTGATGCTGCCCAAAGATGGCATCTGCCAGCAGATCTGGGCATATATGCCATCTGCACGTCGTCTTCCTCCACGTACGGCCATAGATACTGGAAAGCACGGGATCCCGTCCGCTCTCCCCTAGTTAAACCAGTAACTCGTGTGCCGCTGCCGAAGAGGCCGGTTTTTGATTCGCCCAAAGTGCATCGTCACGTACATGGCCGCCGCTGTTGCAAGTACCCAACAGCCCGAGCTCCGGGTACCTAGCTGTGCTGCGCGATGTAGCCTTCCTCTTTTGTACATCCCCCTTTCTTTTGTATGATGGTTGAGCTAGTTATTCTTAGAAGAATAGTTCGAGAGGGTGTCGTAAAAAAAGAAGAAAAAAAATCCCTACGTCTTTGCATGCTGTTCCATCTCTAGTGGCGATACCACGGCCTCAGTTCCAGCGCTTTATATTAACCGTTAATCTACGCCGCGTTCGAGGGGTCCTTTTCTCGCCTCGTTAAGCGCTAGCTTTAAGACAGTTAAAAAAAGCCCCGTTGGCTATATACGTTAAAAGACATATATAGCTTATATTCGTCGTGGCCGGCGCATATCGGGCTCCGCCAATCCGCAACCTCTATAGAGACCGAGACGGGAGTGCCTCCCCTCGATTTATACTTTACCAAGCGACTGGCTGACTTTAAGGATAGAACAGAGCAAACAGGCAAAGCAGAGCTCATCCGTCAAGTGCAAAAAAATCCGTGATCGACAGCCTAAGCAGAAGACAAGAGGGGGGGAAACCGACGAGGGCGCGGCTCGAGGCCGAGCCAAAAAAGACACGGCGGCGAAGCTGGGGGGGAGGGGGGGAGGGGGTGAGAACCAGAGAGCAGCGACTGGAGAGCCAGGTGGGCCATAGAATGGGTGGCGGGTCAGAGCAGCTCCGAAGAAGCAATAATTCGGGACTGGTCAACACGCTGGCAACAACAAGTCGGAAAACTCGTTTGAACCAACGGACAGGGTAGACTGGCAAGACCCAGCGGCCAGACTCGCATTACACGAAACGCAGCTCAAACATGAGAGCTCGGCCCTAGTCCAGATGCGCACGGGCAAGATTGGACTGCGCAGCTTCCTTTTTGGTAGAAAGGTTCCAGGCGTCAACACTCCCTCTCTGCCGCTGCGGCACCGCACCAGAGACGGTCTCCCACCTGGTACGCCACTGCCCGGACCGGAGCCGCCAACGAACGCGAGCTTTAAGCCAAGATGGGAGCGCGACGACTGGCCAACAGACAAGGCCTGGCGCTAGTCACAGAGCGCCCAGACACGACAGCGATACTAGCTCGCTGGCTTCTCCGGCTCGGACGACTGCCCGGGTACACACTGGCAGAGGGCATTGCACGCGAGATGGAGGCGGGCGGAGGGTGGCGGAGGATGACGGAGGATGACGGAGGATGACGGGGATTGACGGACAGCGCCTCTCCGGGGCTGAATCGGTCTGGTTATGGGGAGGGTACCAGAACATCAAACGAGAACAATCATCGGTGAAATAGCTGCGAGACAGCGGACACGAAGCACGCGGGTTTTCATCCGGCTAGACCGTAAGGAATAGTACGGTTTTTTACGACGTGATAGGGACAGAGTAGAAGTACCGAGTGCTGTAGAGCACACCGGAATATAATAATAATAATAATAAAATAACTTTTCGAGTCATGTAAATAAACATATGCCTTTGTTAATAAGCACACAAGGTCTGGAGGTACTTTTTTGCCGTGTTTTAGTCAAGACTAGTCTTCAGGAATATACAGCGCGAGACGAAGAGATTTAAACATTATGAACATTGTTAATCAAGTTTAAGATACAGTGAAGCTCTTTAGAACAATCAATCAAATTTAATAAAGAAAATGTCGTATATACAGGACAACCTGTCCAGACCTACCCGGCAGGATTGCAGTACCGAAGGAAACTGACGTCCCTATCGTTTTAACTGGGCAACTTGTTAAAACATGCCAAATACAACCGCGGTAGCCGAACTAAAACTGTTGTCGGCTATAGGCGATGTTGCAGGTGATGACCAGGTTGTGTTTGTGCCGTAAGCTTTTAGTGCTGACTTGGGTTGTGTATTTGTGCTTGTTTAAGCTGGTACAGAGCAACCAGGATTGTCGTGCAAGGTGATTCAATGACAAACCGCTGATTGAAGGTTGATATGCTGGTCGGAGCCCTTAAGCATGTCACCGTAAACGTTATGCTCGTTTTTAAAGGAACTTTTAGCTGCTTTCGAATATACAGTACTTACCGAGATTAACGTGTAGCTATTAATACCGTCGTATTACAACTTATCGATGCCACAAACCAAGACGGTCGAGTACTGGACGGCGATGATATAGTACTGAATAATAAGGCATTAAAGGAAGACGACAAAGAAAATGTCGGCCAAGATGTCGTAGACGACTATGATATGATTAAGGATAATAAGGATGAATTTGTATCTAACACCTTTAATGTCAGAGATAGCGGTGGTGTCATAAAGGACGTTGATATAAAAATCAGGAAGCAGGTCGGGGCTTTCGCTATCGGCCTAACCAACCAAACACCACTATTACTACCATAGCTACAGATGCAGGGCGCTCCTGGCAGTGTGCCAGGAGGCCCAAACCATCTCTACGAGTATGAGGGCTGGAATCGAGAGAATGGTACCAGAGAGTCGAGTGCACTGATCTTGATGGAAAACGTATTCGCAGAGCAATAGAATCAATTCTGAATGTTGTCATGCTAAAAGCTTTGGAAACTACACTAGGAGAAAAGGGAAATAGGAGACGGTAAAAGGCAGTAAAAAGCGCCAGCCAAGTAGCCCAAAATATCCAACAATAAAATAGCTAAAAATACAGGGAGAGCAAAGGAGTAACAGAAGCCAAAAAAAAAAAAAAAAAAAAAAAAAAGCAGAATCAAAGAGTGTACGGGGCTCCTTTCCAAGTAAATATAATCAGAGATCACGATGATAAGATCGTAGACGAAGACCAAAGTGTCGGGGAGAATGACGATATCGAAGATGACGGTAAGGATGTCATAGAGGACGAGGATAACTTCGCATACGAAGATAGAGTGGAAGAAACGAATAACGAGGATGAGGTGAATGAAAAAGAAGAGGCCGAGGACGTCGGGGACACAACACAGATAAACGCCGCGGTGATATTATTTATATCTACTGTTACAGCTCCGTTGAGGGCGTACAAGCCTCCTTCCACGGTCGTTCCACTAATCAAAGTGATGATGGACTAAAGAACGAGAATATTGCCCATAAAAGCTGTGCCAGTCCCGAGGGTCGCTGAGCCCCCCCACTTGCCAGGAAATGTTGCAAGATGAGGCATCGTTGAGGTGAGTCACCGATGAGCCAGCTGCCGTCGTCAGTGTTGAGTCGATCTAGAAGATCCAAACACTGTCCGTGCTGCCCTGCCCATCTAGAGTCAGACTCCCGGTAAGCTGAGCACTTTTAGCAAAAGTATAGACACCCGAAGTGAGTCTCAGACCCTTTAAGTCTAGGCTAGTGAGATCGACTCCTGCGCTCTGACTAGCTGCTTAGTCATAGGCGACCAGCGCATCGCTCTGGGCCTATGCTGCCACTACATTTCCTTTATAAGTTGTTCTATAAACCACAACCCCGGGAGGAAATCCAGTAATGTCAGTGCCAGGCGAAACCCCGACGTCACCTTTGATACTTGTTAGGCCGGTATTTGATACTGTTGAGCTACCGAGTACCCTGAAGGACAAGGCTGTGCTAAGATTAACTTGGGCATTGACGTTAATCGCTGCTGCTAGGAGGAATGGTATGATTTGGTTTGCCAACAACATAGTGGCGAATATAGTAGAAGGTTGATTGTATTGATCTCTCTGTGTGTGTGTAGGAAAGCTTTAAGGATCTAGAAAAAAGCTCAGGGAAGTAGGCGAAGCCCGACTCCCTTATAACCACACCTAAACGGCTCTATATTATCTGCCGATTGGCTCACCATCATTCCATACCCCCGATACTTCCATCTTCTCCATAGTACACGACACATAGTGGAAAAGGTGACGCAAGAAGCGTGAGTGAATTGAAGAGGAAGACAATAGCGGAAGATTGTGCGAAACATAAAGCTGACGGTCTAGACGGGTGATCGACTCCCTCCGTAAGATGATATCCACTCGTCGTCTAAGGGCGTTTATATAAGTCAAGGTAACGCGAGAGACCAAGCTGTGTGGCTGTTACTAAAGCACGTCTATGTCGATCAACATATAAAGGAAAAGAACCTGCTGACATGCAGACGTGGAATAGATCACATACAACAAGCATGAAAGAAGTCAAGGTTTGATCGTTGTTGACGCAGTGTGCCTTAATATCATGACTGCTCATGATCTAGCAAATCTTAAAGACATGAACAATACGACTAAGAGACTCACTTATCTCTTCACGGCCAGCATTATATAGTCTTGAAGACAAATTAATACCAATCACTGACATTCTTTACCAAGGGATGAAACTATCCATATCTAAGCCTAGACTCTACGTAGAGAACAACCCGAATTATAGGAGCAAAGAGAACAGCAAGTTCTGTCATGTATAAAGAGTTGGAATGAACGTTGAAGAATGTTGGAAATCTAACGGCTACTCGTGCCACGCCCCACCAGGGAGACGACTTCAAAGGGTTGTATAAGCTGTGACAGCCTTATGCACAATCTTCAAGTGACTTGTCGCCCTCTCTTAGTATTATCTTCCTGTTTACCATTTTATATATTTTTATTCATGGCTATGCTTCTTTTATTCTCGCCTTCTTTCCCCCGCTTTGTTATAATACGCTTGGTTACTTGAGATTTTTAGTCAAATTTTTTTTTTTGTTTAGTTCTACTTTTAAGTATTTATTATCTTTTTATGATAGGCATATATATTAAGAGCCAGCCTATTTACACGGTCAGTTTCTTCCATCTATACGGTAGATACATCGAGTAGGTCTATACAACGGATCTGTAAGTCTACTTCTTACACTAAGATTAATCGATGTTACTTTATAACGTCATTATCTTAGCGCTCGTCTTAATTAAGTCGTTCTCTAGCCACGCCCTCTACCCTCTGGAGGTTTCCACTTCCTTTTACTTCTTACATCTCATCTATACGAAAAGCTATCTTGAGAAATAATGAGACTCGCACGCGATTCAACTTCGAATCATCAGGTTAGTGCGTTATATCGGCAATTGCGTGTCACTTGCTAAGTAGTTAGCGATGATTTAGATAATGACTAGTTTCTATAAAAAGAAGGGGAAAGGAAGTAAAGAGAGGCTTAATAAACATATGTATTTAAATTTGTTGTTTGAATTCTCTTTATTTACATCGATGTTTTGATTAGTACTAACATATATATATATATAGATGGCGGCAAGTAATCAAGGAACAGGGACGGGGCGGGGCGGTGAGATAGGGCAGAATACAGTAGCGGTCCGCGACAAGAATAAAATGCTAAACACTTGGAGAAACTGGCCTTAGCCCTATGAGGTTAGTCCTCCCGGGCGGAATAAAGTTTATTTATTCATTCGTATCAGTCGCCGCAACAACCCCCCCGCAGTTGGGCTCCATGTCTGCTGTCGCCAACGTAAAGTACAAGTCGACTCTCGGAACTTGGCTGATTGTCCACTTCACTTGGATGTGAGCAAAGACAAGACTTTATAACCCGTGATTACTCTTAGAAACCCCCGAAACATGCAAGATTCGCCAGGACGCCGCATTTCCAAGCTCCAACAGCTGGAGCAAGCCAACCCGCGCTATGGCTGGCTCCGTCAATATCTCGACGCCGACGGGCTATTTCTTGATACTTGCCTCTACCCAGTCCTCCCGGGACGAACACGCGCCGTGGTGGCGGATATTTCTGCAAGTACCGAGGAGGACGCGTCAGTCTCCTCGTTTACCGAGGGCGGGAACCTAGACGCCTTCCGAGCTGTGCTCGCCGAACGAAAACCAAACACACAAGTTCGACTCGTCTTCGTCACCAGCACTAGCGGTGTGGGGGAGGATGTAAGAAAAGAGGTATGTAGAATCTAGAGTCTTTATTTTTACCTGTCTCCTCACCGGGAACACCCCTTACTCAAACTTTGCATTCTTATCGGCAGCAACTTCGGAAAGTCCTCACAAGAGACCTGTTGCTCCTCCCCGAGGGAGCAAATGCGCCCATCATCACAAGGGCACGGACTGCCGGCAGACTAGGTACGCATCCAATCCGGAACCATCAGTCCTTCCTTCCGGTACCCGAAATCCTAAACCACGTCCTGGAAGTCTTGGATCTGGATCCGGATGTGATGTTGCGATATCTGGATCAGAATGAGCACTTGAACAGCCCTCCCCGAATGCTCAAACTGGAGCTGGGCCTCTATTCAGGCGGCTGGAGAAGCACAACTTCAACAGAACTCCGAGTGGCCATAGACCAGGCAAACCACGTTACTGCAGTTGTCATACCTGGGGAGAGATCAGGTCCCAGTCAACGTCCTTCTGGGAATGCCACTTGGACCGGTAAGAGTGTAACTTCCAAGTCATGATAGAGGCGAACGTCCCAACTAACGTTTCGATTAATTAATTATTAAGTTGTTATGTTTGCCGCCGAGGATGACTGCCTTGGAATTGACTTTAATCCAACTGCTCCATCAATCTCCCAGGTCGTGCGCCCATCCACCGAGACCATCGTCGCAACCTTTGAGTCCAGTCTCCGCGCTCTCACCGAGGACCAGCGCTGGGAAATTCTTGCGAATCCCAGTATGCTGGTGTGGCTGTACATGGGACCGTTTATTGAGGCCGTCGCATGCCACATAGCACTACTTCGCCGCGAGTGGAGCATCTTGTACGAGCCGTACGCCAAAACGTCTGCGGTATACGGCGGCGCCGCCCATCGGGACATGGTCAGAAGACTGGCCAGGGAATACTCAAAACATCTCTGCTATCTCAACACATCGCTGGAGAACTTGAAACGGCTCGTTTCGCCCAAGCTTGACACGAACAACAACCCCACCAGCAACCCGTGGCGGCGTCCAAACAGCGTAGCCAACTTGGAGAGTCTCATCGCCGATCTCGAGTACTTCGCCCAAGATCTGGGAACGTTGAAGACCACCAGTGATCAGTTCCTAGAGCAGCAAATTAGCAAGATATCGCTCCAGGAAGCGCGCATGTCAATGCGAGAGGCCAGGGACTTGAAGCGGCTGTCCTATTTGGGTTTCATTTTCGTGCCGCTCAGTCTCGCGAGCTCTTTCTTCAGCATACAAATCGAGCCTCTCAGCGAGCCGGCGCCATTGTGGGTATTCATTGTCACGTCTTTGGCAATTTTGGCCTTTTCGATTGGCGTCATGGTCTTGACCAGTTCGACAAGGGCGAAGACATGGTGGGAGGGTCTAAAGGAAACGGTCTCGGGTCTAGCGCAGCGAGTTGTTGGGGAGCATAAGTCCGAATCTTCTCCACCCGATGATAATACGGGAGAACGGGGCGACGAGGACGATAAATCGCTGGTGTCTCCTGTCCTCGAGCAGTCAGTCACGGTCGCGAGATGTCTCTCAAACCGGCAGCGGCCCAACAGGCGCACAACGGGATCCAGTAGAATCATCCTCGCGTGAGCGCACGACCAGCCTCGAAGCTGCCGAAGCCAACAACGACAGGGTAGTCGGTGAGAGCCCGGGCACTCGGCCACGCCCAGCCACAGGGAAGAGCGCTAGTGGAAAGGTTCCTATGAATGACCATGCGCGTCGCAAGGCATTGAAAAGGCTCTTGGAGGCAACACCAAACGTACCAGATCCATTCTACAAAGCCGAGTACAGAGATCCACGTAGCGATTCCTTCGGCACGCCTTCGAGCCGCACGGAGGTGTCGCCGTCGCCTTTCTCAAGTCCAGCTCAGCACAAGCCAACGAGAAGGATGCCCAAATATATCCCAGCACCAGGTGGGCCGGCGGGTGAAGTCATCGGTTCCTCGACTGAGCCGAACCCCTCGGATGCCGAGAAGCAAGTTTTGAAGGTGGCCGCGCCGCCCATGCCTCCTCTCCCCGAGCGGCCTCAGCAAGATAAGTCAGCCGAACACGCCAATCCTGCTATTCCTCGGGATATCACAAGCTGACATGCCATAAAGCGGGGGAATGAGAAAGCGATTGAGCAATCGCCTGAAAGCCCTGTTTGGGACGAGGTCGATTCCAACAAACCCGAGAACAAGGCACCGGTAGCTTCTCTGCATGAAGCCGCTCGTGTTGGGGACAAAGCCGCGGTTCAGCAGCTTCTGGGTACGGAGACATGTGACATTGAGGAAAGGGACGCCAAAGGCAAAACTCCAATCCAGTGGGCAGCCGAGGAGGGCCACGAGCCGATTGTGCGGCTGCTCCTGGAGCGGGGAGCAGTAGCATACGATCCAAAATGGGGGACCAGGTTCAATACCCTCGCCTTGGCTGCTCAT
This sequence comes from Ophiostoma himal-ulmi, assembly GCA_029299165.1. Lineage (NCBI taxonomy): Eukaryota > Fungi > Ascomycota > Sordariomycetes > Ophiostomatales > Ophiostomataceae > Ophiostoma > Ophiostoma himal-ulmi. The sequence goes on from JANSME010000001.1 coordinate 6,771,135, forward strand.
AAATTGCAGGACTCTGTTGTTCAGCTGCTAGTAGACTGGCCGTTCCCGGATAATTTCAAGGAATCCATGGTCTACAACGCCTTATATGACACGTTCAAGCAACGCCAACCGTCGTCTGCCTTCCGATTGCTCATGCGGGCGAGCCAGACGTTGGGATCCAAATTCGATGTGTACAGCACGGTCCTCTGGACGGCAACTTTTCGCCAGGACAAGGACGCGATATCACTTATCCTGAACGCAATCAAGGACCTAGAGACGAAGAAAAGAGAGATCCAAAGAGGGCTAGATCACGCCGCGAGCAACGGGGACCTAGAAATCACCCGGTTGTTCCTTGATGCCGGCGCTGATGTGGACTCTGGATCCAACCAAGCTCTGTGGGGAGCTTGCCAGAGGGGCTCCGAAGAGACCGTCCGACTGCTGCTCGATCGCGGTGCAGACCCCAACCTCGGGAACAGAATCAACACGCCGCTCGCCCAGGCGGCGAAACACGGTGACCCGTCTCTTATCCAGCTGCTTCTCAAAGCCGGGGCAAACCCAAACGGAGGGGCTGTGGTTGTCCATTCCGCAAGGAGCGGCAGCGTGTCTGTCCTGCGGCTATTAGTCGACGCCGGGGCAGATGTCAATGTTGAAAACACTTGCGGCTACAGCTTCGGCATGGGCTTCGGCGGTGATCCATTAGAAGCCGCTGCTGAGGTAGGGCACACCGATGTGGTGTGCTTCCTTTTGAAAACCGGGATAAATCTGGACTATGAGTTCGAAGTGGGGGAGAGAGGCAAGAAGGCATTGATAGCGGCCTGTCAACACGGCCACGAAGCGATCGCTCTCCTGCTCATGGATGCCGGTGTATATCCTTCGTATAAAAGGCGGCTTGAGTGGCCTCCGGGGTATCTCGACCCCGACGGGTTTCGAGCCGTGGAGGCTGCGGCGAGAAAAGGGCTTGTCACAGCCCTGCAACGGTTTCTGGAAGCGGCGCCTGACGACTGGGACTGGCCAGCAGGAGCCAAGGGTGATTTGCTGGACTTGGCAGCGGAAAATGGCCAGAGGGAGGCGGTCTTACTACTTCTGCAGTACGGGGCCGAGATAGAGGAAGGAAAGAGCGAGAAGATACCACTCCACTCGGCAGCTTCGTTAGGGCATGCGGAAGTGGTCCTGGCTCTCCTGGACAATGGCACGGACATTATGACGAGGTCCCCAGGCGATGGAGGAACGGCGCTCCATGCTGCGGCCCGCCGGGGGCAGACGACCGTGTTGCAGGTGCTGCTCGACCGTGGTGCCGATATTGATGCTAGAAACAGGGCGGGCGAGAGCTCACTCCATAAGGCGGCTAGGGAAGGCCACATGGATGCCGTACGAGTTCTTGTCGGTAATGGCGCTAGCATCAACGCCGAGGACGAGGACGGTTGGTCGCCTGCGCATCGGGCGGCTTGGAACAAACACAAAGAAGTGCTTGAGCTGCTTACAACAGCAGGTGCCGATTTGGACATGGAGGTGCCTGAGGGATATACGGCAATGGATTTGTTGGAGGACGGAGGTTTGTTGGAGGACGGAGGTTTGTTGGAGGACGGAGGTCTGTTGGAGGAAGTAGATTTCTTTTCTTGATAGGCTTAAAATACTTTGGACTATTACACTATTCCTGTTCGTTCTTTTCTAGCCATGCCTTCAGCGTTGACAGCGTAGACACGGCAGACGGATGACTGACGCCTAATACTTTTGCTAAAGATTAAACCAAGTCTGTATCAAGCCAAGCATCTCTCTTATTACAGTCTCATGTACGCTGGGGAGTACTGCGGTCTCGCTTCTCCATTGTCGTTTGCCGCAAACCCAGTCTTGTTGCAGCTCTTCAGCAGAAAGGGTTTTGCGAAGCGGCTCTTTCATGACGCTGAGCGCCGCCTAGACGTGTTTCAGAACTTCGAGATCCATGTTGCCGTTAGTACGAAATTCTAGCAAGAAAAAAATTAAAAATTAAAAAAACAAGGGGAGCATACAATATTTATCTTTGAAAGTGGTCTGCTTCGGTTGATAGGATGCAGTATATGATATCAACTTTATTCTTTTTGTGCATTTTTATTGTCTTTATAAATTGATTATATAAGATGCAGCATTTAAAATAAATACTATTGTTTTCTAATTAAGATTTATTAACCATTTATCTTATATAAAAACAACTTTGATTCGCTACATTAAAAATTGTGGTGTTTAATATCATATTTAGTTAAGCAGAACAAAATTAGTAAAGTTAATAAAGAAATTAATAAAGAAAAATAACAAGCAACACTCTTACCATATTCTGCTCAACATTACTCGGTACATCATCTCACGATATCACGACTCGTTGCCGCAGTTCGTTCTCGATTTCTCCATATATTCTCTACTCTCTAATTACTGAGTACTGCTATCTCTACCCCACTATCCCCACTAAACTCGGCTATTGAAACAAGCATCACAGTTGATAGGCTTCTTCACGACAAATTCAATATTGCAACGGTAGAATACGACACCGCCACGTACATTAGGACTGTAGATCTTTGCTTGAATTATGTTTCGACTATCAGAATCAGAGAATAAAGCATCAGAGCCCAGAACAGTCCGGGATGCGCGACAGATGGCGAGTTCGCTTGATTCCGCTGAAAATGCCCGGCGTGGCAGCGAGTGCTGTATTACAGGGCAGTCTGCTGTATTACAGGGACTATATTTTAAGGTTTAGTGGACTGCAGCGAGTTATAGGGATCTTGTCTGTCATCCCTGTGCTATTTGCGGGGCATTAATCATAAAAACAGAATAAATACAGAACAAATACAGAATAAATACAGAATAAATACAGAATAAATACAGAATAAATACAGAATAAATACAGAATAAATACAGAATATAGATTGACTTTTCTTTGAATAATTGACTGACCTGACCAACTTGCTGCCGTTTTATTATTACTACGACTGACAGATCTGCTAACAGGCTAATAGAGACTAACAAGGCTAAAAGAGCTAAAATACAGGGCGTTACTCAATATAGCGGGCTGCCCCGCCCGTGGGCGGAATTCAGATTAGCGCACGGCGAAATGAAGTCAGTCAAGATGAATTTAATTGATTAATGCTATGATATAATGGATGAGGGTCGACTATTCTATCGAGGGAGAGTTTATTCTCAGTGAAATTCTTTAAAAAACATCAATACTCAAAAGATAGAGCATGTCGTGGACGAATATGCCAGTTAAAATAAATACCAAATTAAAAAACTAAATTCACGTTCAGCCGCAGATATAGCGCGCGGGTCATTCGTTTTATACATGAATTAAGTATTTAAATGCCCCATCACTTTTATTCTTTTATTGCTTTATTGGGTTTGACTTGAGCTTATTCCATCTCCAGACCCACTTCCCCAAAGGGTCTAATACAAGTACACACAGACTAGGCCGTCTTGAGGCGAGACAATAATGGAAACGGCAAGAGGCAGACTGGACTGGAGGGAGGAGGAAGAGGAAGGAGGAAGAGGGAAGAGGGAAGAGGGAAGAAGGAACGAAGAAGGGGAGGGCACACACGCTCGCGCCTGCCTTTAACGGTCACCGGCCCCCATCGTGAATACTGACTGGCCACTCTACCCGACTGACCCAACGCATCTACCTATGCTTATGCCTGGCTTGATCGGCCTACTCTCCCGCGAGGCTATCTGGCACAACCCCAACTAGCCTGACCGTACTCTGACTCGTATTCCTCGCATTCTCAGGGTCTGTCTCTGTCTCTGTCTCTGTCTCTGCTATTGAGTTTCGAGTCCTTCTTCTTCAGGGTTCCTGCTGGAGTGCTCCTTCCCCTTTTGTTTGACACTACTCGCGCACCTTCCTCTCGAGCATTTCTTTCAGTAATACTGCGCGCATCTCCCCACACTGCTTACTGCCTCTTGGCATCGGCGTCTACTTTGCCAGATCATACCAGATCCCAGATCACATTAGATCCAGATCACACACCATATACGCCACAGCACAACGACGGCCGGGCTCGTATCGTGCCTCCCGCTCTGTACTGCCCTCCCTCGTCTGTCTCTGTCTCTGTCTATCCCTTTGTCTATTGTGTCGGCCTGTCTGCCTCTCCTGACGCGAGGCTGACTGCCCCCCCCCCCCCCCCCATCGTCTCAGACAGAGCGGCATTTAGATAGATCCTACAGACATATACACACATACACAGACGCACATATACATATACCTCCACAATGGCCTCTCTACCCTCCGGCTGGGAATTCGACTACGATGGCGCCCGCTGGTTCTACCGCTACAAACCCACCGGCGCTGTCCAGTACACCTTTCCCAAAGAAGGCGACGAGTTTCCCGACTACTTTGACAACTTTGGCCCCAGCTCCCACCTCTCGCTCGCCCTGCCCCAGACGGCCGACTCGTACACGCCAACGCCCGAAGAGCAGCTCGAAAGCGACCGCCAGCGCAGAGTCTCCGGCATGCCCAAACGCCAGTCCACCGCCATGTCTGCCGTGTCCGCCATGGGCCCCGACGACGACGGTCCCGCCCCGGTCTCTGCTACGCTTGACTTTAACTCGTCCTATGACATGTTTGGCGGCTACCTCGGCCCGGCTTCCTACAATGATGTGCCCGTCTCGCCCGTTGGGGAGGAAGACGAGGACGAGGACAAGGACAAGAACAAGCTGCCCGAGGACAAGACGCTGCCGGCACCCGTGACGCCCGAGACACGCCTCACCACGCCCAACATTCCTGCAGCGGCAGTAAATACCGCTCCAGCAGAACCAGCGGCAGTAACTACCGCTACCGCTACGACTGCCACACCAGAATCGATAGACAAAAGTATCACTGCTACGGCGACGATGACAGCAGCTCAGGCAGCCGCGACGGAGCCGACACCCACCGAGATACCCCCCATGATCCCACCCACAGTCGTCTACGAGCTGCCTGACGCCGGCGCCCTCGGCCGCCACTTCTCTCCGTCGGCCGATACGCCAGTCGGCTTCATTTCTGAGCTGCCCACCGAGCAGACCATGCTATGCGCCGAAGAATCAAACCCACCCCCGGTCGAGCTCGACAGCGGCCCCATCATTCAGTATGCAGAGCTGGCTCAGGAGCCCATCGCGACCAAGCCACCAGAGACGGCAGCAGCTCCGCAAACCCCGCCACCGACTCAAGCTCCAGTCATGCAGCCATACCGTCCTACTGAATTGACTCAAGATCAAGCAGCAGCGTTTCAACAGCATAATACCCAACCGACACCTCAGAGAGCACCTCAATCAGTACCACAACCGGCACCGCAGCCTCTACTCCATTCAACTCCACCACCGCCATCTGGACTACCGACTGACACCGGCGTCAACAGAGTACCCTCTGTGCTCAAGCCTGCCTCGGCGGCCGTCAGAACACAATCCTCAGAGACTGTCACGACACTGGGCGAGCCGAAATCAAACCACAACCCCGACGACGTGCCGCTTGCTTTGCGTCCAGCCCCGGGTGCACAAACGGCACAATCACCGCCGCCCACCGTACCATCAGTACTTACACCGCCGCTGTCGGCACCTTCTGCATTAACACCAGGGCCACCTCCTCCATCGACACTACTAGCCCAGACTCAGGAACCACCTCCGACCATAGCACCGCTCAACTACACGCTGCCTCTTCTCCAGCCACCGGCAACAATAAAAGACCTTGCCAATATTCCCATAGAGACCTCCGAGACACTAGACACGTCCGCAAAGCCAGAGAAGCCAGAGCTCATGCCCGCACCGCTCCGATTCTCGCGCCAGAGCACTCCGTCTGGTAATGTGTCATCACCACCACCAGCAGCCATTATCGAAAAGGTCGAGATGCCGCCGATGCCCGAGCCGGAATCGGCAACTGCAGCCCTGGATATGCCGCCGATGCCCGATACGCCTCTCACAGAGCATGCATCGATTTCTCAGAGCAGCACGACGTCGTTTGGTGTCATATTGGCCGACGCTGCTGTGCCGGCACCGCTGAAACCGAAATCGGCTCGATCGGATGCACCGCCAATACAGCAAAACACGGCCGTGCCCGATGCCCTGCAGCAGCCAAGACCGCCGTCGACTGTTCCGACAATGACTACAGCATCTTTGATCGCGGCGCAATTTATCACTCAAGCCCCCTTTCAAGCCCCAATTGCTCTCCAAGCTCCAGCCGCCCCGGTGTCGGCTGCCAATTTCGCGAGTCCCCCGGCCCCGACTGCTTCCATGTCTGCCAATTTTGCCAATGCCAGTGCCAGCCCTCCTATCCCTCCCAAGATACCAGCACAGAGTGCATCATCACCGAGCAAAGCGGCCACACCCCCGACTGGACTGGCTTCCATCACTGAAGCTTATTCAGGACTCATGCTGGTAGAGGAGCTGCAGCCGGCACCTCTGCAATCCCCAAATCCACCTGCACCAGCACCCATTCAGTCTCAACCCCAGCCTCAGCTTCTCCAGCGGAAGCCGACCCTTCAACGAAAGCCGATTGGTAGTGGCTCGTCGTCGCCTCCGACGGCAGCCCAGTCGCCAGTTCCTGCATCGACTCCCTCGCCGGCACCGACTCTGGGAGGAGGTGCACCTCACCGTGCTTCTGTGTCGTCCCTGTCCTCGATTTCTGGTGCTGCCGGCTGGCAACCACCACCGCCTCGTGCTTCAACCCCTGCGCAGAGTATCCATTCAGTCCACTCTGCCCACTCTGCCCACTCGGCTCATTCGGTTCATAGTGCTTCTAGCCCACAGGGACAACCTGTTCAGAAAGTTCAATCTGCGCAGCCTCTCCAGGCATCGTATACCGGCTCACAGCAGCCAGCACCATCAGCACAACCAGTCGCCCAACCGTCGAATGCGATGCACCGCAACTCTATTGCATCCATCTCCAGTATCGGTAGCGCTGCTGCTGGTGTTCTGCCGCCACCGCCGCCACCGCGGCCGCCGACTTCTGCTCATCCACAGCGACTGTCCATGTATGGCCAACCTCTGCCAAATGCCATTACGATGTACCAGCCTGCCCAGCATGCGCAGCCAGCTCAGCCAGGGCACACTGTACAGCCCCAACAGCAGACTTTCCCTGGTACCTTGCAATTGCAGCCGCCTCCTGGACAAGCACCTGGTCAAGCACCTGGAAGACATCCACACCGCATGTCTTTGCCTGCCCATCTGCCAGGCCAAGCTACTGGGCAGCCGTTCTTCCCGGGACCGCCGATTGCGACGGGGGGGATCCCGCCGCCATTGCCCAACCGGATGTATGGCACACCACCACCACCGCAACAGGTTCAGACTCAACCTCAACCTCAGCAACAGCAGAAACAGCAGCAGTTCCGCCCCCATATGCACCACGCTAATACAATGCCTCTCCCGAGCCATGGTGCACCTGGACAGCAACCCGGCCAGCAGCCGTACCACCCTCAGCAACAGCAACAGCCGCAGCAGCCAAACACGTACAATCCCCAGCAGCACTATACTCCGCCTCCACAGTCTCCACAACCACCACAACCACCACAGCCACAACAGCCCGGCGTCACTTCGTACCGTCCACCGCCGCATGCGGTAACGTCAGCCCCAGGCATGAACGTCGGTATGGCACCGCAGCGTCCGTCCAGCACGGCCGCTGTGTCTGCTGCCGCGTCCAACAGTATTGCCGGCGGCAAAAAATTCTTTTCCAAAATGATGAAGAACCCGGCCATCAAGAGTACTGCGTTTGCTATCGGCGGCGCCCTTGTGGGCGAGACTATCGGTCTCACGGGAAATGCAGGCGCGCAGCTCGGTAGTACTGCATATGCGTCTCATCAGAACTATAAGCGCAATTCTTTTGCGCAAAAGGAAGCTCAGCAGCAAGCTCAGCAGCAGACTCAACAACAAGCAATTGACGAGGATGTCAAAAAGGCCCAGCAGCAGGCGCAGGAGCAGATCCAGCAGGCCCAACAGCAAGCGCAACAGCAAATCCTTGCCGCACAGCGGGCAGCAGCTGCGGCGTCTGCTGCGGCGGCGGGTGGAACACCGGCTCCAGACGCTACCTGTCCGCCATTCCCCACAATGCAGACGGCCCCGGGACAAATGCAGGCCGGCACTCCAATGAGTCCGCCAGGTGCGCAACAGCAACCGAGTGTATTCAACACGACTGGTGCATCGCCTAGTACCACTACTGCACTGTTGCATCCCGGAATGCCGTCTTTTAGCTTTTCGGCCCCTCCCGGGCAGGTTCCAGACTATGCTCCGGGACAGATACCAGGCCAAATCCCTGGACAAGCCCCTAGGCAAGAACCCGGTACACCTAGCACACCCGGGATGCCTACGCCAGCTAGCACATATGCCACATCGGTCACCTCTGGTACCCCTGGCAATGTATCCGGTAGTCCCTTTGTGCCGCCCAGTGCTGTTCCTGGTGGACAACCGGACGGACAACCGGGCGGACAGTTCCGGGGAACTACACCTGTGCCGACTGCAAACTCAGCACCGGCCCCGACCCCTGCACCGGCTGTGCCCACATTTACCACAGAGCCTGGCAGCATTACAGGCGTTCCCATCGGCCCTATTACCCCGCCTGGACAAGCTCCTAGACAAGCTCCTGGACAGGCTAATGCTTTGCCTTATTTACAGGACAAATATCCACACGGAGATCATATCAATGGCCATGCAAGTAGCAACACCGGTGGGCATGCCAATGACTATTATGCTGCATCGTCTGCAGCTCAAGGACATGGCGGCGCTCCAGGAGGGACTGCAGGTGGATACAGTGCAAGCGCATCGGCCGGAGGTGCTGGCGGCAACTCTCAGAATTCTTACAGCACGCAAAGCACACATCACGCGTCGAGCGAGCCGACACCTGGTGAGGCGATTGCAAACCATGTCATCAACTCGTTTATGCAGAACCACCACACGAGCCAGCAGCAGCAGCAGCAACAAAACAATGCGTTCCAATCGATTCTGCAGCAGCAGCAACAGCAGCAGCAGGCACAGGTCAACCAGATCCTGCAGCAGGCCCAGCAGCAGCAGAAGGCGCAGATGAACCAATTCAATCAAATGTTGCAGCAGCAGCAGCAGCAGCAGCAGAGCCAACCTCAATTCTCTGACTACTTGCAGCAGGTGCAGGCCAACCAGGCGAATCAACCTCAGTTTGCCGATATGCTGGCGCAAGCGCAGGCAAACCAGGCGAGCCAGACAAATGCGTTTGCCGACATTCTGAACAACAGTCAATCGTCCAGCGACAATGCGTTATCCAACCTGTTGAGCCAGATGACGCAGACACAGACACAAACGCCTGGCTTTGTGGTGCCCACCGACATCAGCAGCGGTGGCGGTCTGGATGTTAACATGGACATCAATATCGACACGAGCACAGCTGCGGACACGAGCGGCTGGAGCGGCTCTGCCAACTACTCTGGTGACGGCTGGGGCGGTGGTGGCGACTACTAGATGTTTGATGCAGTCTCAGTGGTTGCCGTCAGTTTGCCATTCTCCTTACTCTCTTCACATAATTTTTGTCACCTCGTTTGTCTTTCTCTCTCTCTTATGATTCCCATCTCGTTTACACACGGCATCATTTCGTTTCTGCCACTGTTTTTTGTCTTTATCTTATTTATCTCTTTGTGCTCTGTTGGATAGTCTGGAGCTGTTTCGAGTTGTCTTGGGTCCTGGATAGCTACTGCAGCTCGAGCCACTTTGTTAAAAGTGTGGTAGATGTGGCGATAATGAATGAATAAATGAAAATCGACGATTAAAATAGTACAAACCGAATATTCAAAGTCTTTTGAGTGATTAGTCAATGATTAGATAATATAACAGTGAAAATGAATACAACCGATGACATTGAGTCGTCTAAAAATAGTATTTTGCCCCAATCATCCAATCACGCACTGGCACTTACACGACCAGACCCACTTATGTTTTGGCAACCTCATAGTAGACTCTGACGACGTTTACATTCACAAGTACTCCATGACAAGGTGGCCCCGTTGAAAGTAGACAGTGAATAAAAACAAAGTCTGTTGTAGACTGTTGTAGACTGTAAATGTTCTTTGTCACATGTCTGAGCAGCAAACAGCCGCGGAGCAGTGACTAACGGCTACGGCGACGACGACAACGCCGACGTAGAGGACGTGTTTTGAAACGGTAGAAGATGGTTGTGAATGCAGACGACGAAAAGAAATACAAGACATTAAACAGTGTAGCTGATGCAGTGGGTGGCGATGCAGACAACAGCAGTAAACACAGACCCAGCACAGCACAGAGGGCGGGTGCTTGAAGTGCAACCCTTTTGCCATTCGCTTATTGCTTATGTAACCAAAGTAATCACGAAACATCAGACGAAAGGAGATTGCATTCAATGTCGACGACAAATGGTGCCGCAGTTTTGTTGAGTATCCAGATCCTATTCTGCCAGCTCGCGAGATACATAAAGTCCAGCCGATCCTCACATCTCTAGTCTCTTTGGCCTCTATCATCGGGCTTACTGTTTCTTGCCACAGCCAGTACTTTGACTTTGCCTCTCCGCCTCCGACTTTAGTAGACGCGAGCTTCTCTATATAGTCCTTCTCTGCGACGCATACAATCATGGGCAAAAAACGCACAGACAGACGGAGATCCCAACGTCTCAACCCGCTACAACACCACCGTCGCCAAGACCCGGATCCCGAAGATCAGCAGCAACAGCAGCAACAGCAGCAACAGCCACAGCAGGAACACGAGACACAGACGGAGGCTCCCCGTCTCCAGACCACCAATCTCGTCGAAAGAAGCCGCCACCGGCTAGATAGCTCCAGCGAGAGTAGCAGCTCGACCGCATCCCTATTTACTAGACGAACAGCCCCTTCCACACCAAGCACTCCAAAGACGGCAGTAGGAGACGCACCAAAGCGCCTGTATTCTATTAAAGAGACAAGCATGGCTGAACGCACGGAAATGTCGTCGGACTCTGGCCACCAGGAGCCGGGCGAGGTCGAGGCCCTGCATTATTATGCAGGGCTCGTTTCTCAGCCTCGTCTCTTTGCTAGGACCGGAACAGATCCTTGGCCCCCAGCGCCCCCCCCATTCTCGCCGGAAGAGCGAGAGGCATACGGCAACAGCCTTGTCCCTCCTCCCTGGAGTGCTCACACACTCCAAAAGCGTCTTGGGCCGATTGATGGCCCATTCCATGAGGGTGATGCACATCCCCTCATCAAGGCTTGGCCAGAAATCGAAGGCCTTGTACTTTCTGCCCTTGGCAGCTCCACCCTCAAGAATGTCAAGACGTTGATCTACCCAACCAGGATCACCTCCAACTGGGTCGCCCGTCGCCATCAGAGACGCCACGAGAGCTGCGAGACCTCGCAAGTCACTGTGCTTCTGGGAGTCAATGTGGCCGAATTGCAGCAATCCGCGCTCTCTCACAAACTCACAGTCTCGGCTGCAGCCATGGAAGCCGTTCAACAGTGTAAAAAAATCCTTGAGGACAGGGGCATCCTGGACGTACACGTGGAGGCGTATGAGACCGAGATTTACATCCTCTCTGGTACCCCTGAGACAATTATCACTGAACACGACAGCTCTGGTGGTAGCAGTGTCGAGGCCAAGGCCAAAAAGAGGACACGCCAGGAGGTTGAGGCAGTCAAAAGCCACTTTCACAATCTCGAAGACATGGCAGACACTACAGCATCGAGAACGTTTGGTGCCTTTATCCGGAACGGACAAGTATGCGACAGCATTGTGTCGATCCCGATGCGTTTTCTGAACTACCCCGGCCAAATGCTCGAGCGGACTCTGCCAGCCGACAGGAAGCCACCAAGAAACTCGGAGAGCCCAGAAAGCCAAAATGTACACTTGGAATGCTACCGACAGACTGGAACGGCCGGCAGCCTTGGTTTGTATATAGCGGTCGGAATCAAGCCCAAGGACCCAAAGACCGACAGACGCGAAGCCCGCACTGACAAAGTGCTTGCATTAACCTCGCGGCACGTTGCCATTGGCCCTGACATGGACCCTAATCTTGAGTACAGATATCAGCCAGGTGCAGATGACAGCAAGGACAGCAAGGACGGCAGAACACTGCCAAAGAGAAGAATGATCCTGTGGGGTGAACGGCAGTCTTTAATGAACGCGGCCAAAGATCTCAGCGAGAGCGGTGCTGACATGCTTTCTACAGCACAGCACGCCATGAAAAGCTTTGGCCAGCTCGACGAGGAAGAAGCAGAGCTTGCGGATGCCGCCTTTCCTTTTGTTTCTACCAACCTCAAGCGTCTGCATGAGGCCATGCTGTCGGCAGCCACATGTTCTTACGACAGCATTGATGTCAACGATAAAGACGACGACGAAGGGAGCGACAGTCCAGAACCAACGCGAAAGCGGCGTGAGGTGGGCCACGTGTTAGCATCTGCACCGCTCGGTACCACGGATAGACATTCCTGGGCCGACTGGGCTTTGATCGAGCTAAACACGTTCGCCGCAGATTCTGTTCTGGCACGTCCTCGTGGTATTGCCAACAAGATCTTTGTGGGCCCTGCCAAAGGTGTCAGCCTTCTTGACCACATTGCAAGGTACCACCCTCGCTCTCGAGACATCACCCGTCGCCTGGTTGATTTGGATGGCTTCTTGCGCATCAAAGGAACCAGGCTCCCCGGTACCCTGAGCCTCCAGACTCATGATCCTAAAGACCCCAAAGGCCCCCAAAATGTACCTTTGGAGGGCACGAGTGACATCAAGGGCAAGGCCAAGGTGGAAGCCGACACCAGGCATACCCCTTCCCAGTCCGAGTTCGTAATCAAGAGAGGAGCCAAGACTGGTGTCACACTGGGTCTCACAAACGAAGTTGAGGCCGTGGTCAGAATGCCGTTCAAGAACAGCAAGCACACGTTGGCTTATCATCTACTGATATATCCAACGGATACAGCTTCCACCGCCGATCTGCCCAACGACCAATTGAAGGAGATGTTCGCTGCTCCCGGTGACTCGGGCTCTGCCGTGGTGGGACTGGATGGCTGCGTTGTTGCTATGATCGATGCCGGTGCAGGCCGGTCCGACCTTGGTCGCATCTACCAACGGCCCCCGTCCTCTCTGCCCACTGCACAGGAGCAAGACAAAGTCGATGCCATGGCCGCTGCGGCTTTTCAAGCTGCCAAGCAAAACGTGCCTCCGCCCCCCGGATACCTCCCCGCGACGGGATCGGCCATTCCTGGCCAGGGCAGTCTCACCGGACCGGACATGGACATTACGCTGGCGACCCCAATCGACTGGGTGCTGGAGAACATTGAGGCCACGATGGGGCAGCCGGTCCATCTGCTGTAGACAAGAAGGACAAGAAGGACAAGAAGATGACAAAGACGGAAAAGACAAAGACCATTACCTAGACGTCCGTCGCATCTGTCGTCGAATCCTTGCCGCTTATTGTCGCGTGTTTCTTCTGACTGACGAGACTTGAGGATTGTCCATGCGGTGTTTGTTGAAAGTTTGCAAGTTTGATCCGTTTTATTCGTCTTGTTTGTTTGATTTCAGTTTCTATAGCTAGTCACCAGATTGCCAAACCAGACAGCTCTACAATGACACATATTTTTGAATGCTTTGTTTTATACGAGTTTGTAGACCCGCGCATAGCTCACTTTGACCTATCTAGTGTTGGCATATTTTGGAGCTCGTATATTGTCTAGCGATGTCTAGCGATGTCTAGTAATATCTATTAAGGTCTAGTGATATTTATGAAATTCCATGACAGAATGAAGAACATTACGCCCTGTCTTGTCACACCTTACCCAGGACCAAAAATGCCCAGAGCTCCATTCTTGCCGCCATCAAATAGCAGACCGGCATCGTCAAGCCCAGCAAACCGGTCGGCAATAACCATGCCGCTGCGCCGTCCTCTCTCAACATCCTTCCAGGACCAGGCTTCCTCACTCTCACTTTGGCCTTTGGTCTCTGTAGGCTCTGCATCAACCGATTGGCTCAAGTCGCCCACCGCATCAGGACCACCCCGCCAGCCCATGGTGCCCGGCCGCTCCGGCAGCAGCCCGCTCGCCTCCACCAGAATCGCCGGGTGCACCGTGAAGCGGCCCATCTTGAATACGTACCGGCTAACAGCCGTCGCAATAACGTATTTTTGCAGCTTGGCCTCGTCCTCGGCGGTCCACTCTGATTTCTGTGGCTTGCTGCCCGACTTTGACGCACGACCGTCAAACGATGGCGGCTTGACCTTGCCCTTGACGACAAAGTGTGTCACAATGTACAGCCACTTGCGGTCCCACGACAGCACACGGCTCCACATCTCGTATGGCTGGTACGGCGAGATCTCCTTGCGGAACGAGCAGAACACGCCGCCCAGACCGACACCGAAACTGCCCGGCATTGCCTTTGACGGGTCATCGGGGGAGCACACAACTTTTGTCTGCTGGTTCCGGCCGGCTGCGGCCACACCGGGGCCGAACAGGTACATGACAAGGTGCGTGCGGCTCGTGTCGAGGTCGGAAAAGTACGTGCTGTTGGACTTGTGCATGTTGTAGTCCGTCTCCATGAGGGATGTGTGGCTGGTGGTAATGCTGTAGTGGAAGAGTGCTGTCTGCGGCAGCGGTTTGCGCGGCCAGTAGGTATGACGCAGCATGGCGCCAAAGATGCGCAGCGTCCAGACAAACGGCATACTCTTGAGGTTGAACGCGACAAACAGGGTGAGCAGGATGCGGGACGTGCGACCGGGACCGGTCAGAAACCGAAGCGCAAGGGACTGCAGGTCACCGCGCGACAGGAGCGACTGGCCGGCATAGACAGCCGAGGCGGCAGTGGCGACACCGACAAGGGACATGACAGTGGTCATGTTGGTAAGCGAGCCCGACGAGGCGGCCTTGCCGGGTTTCGAGGGATGCGACGGTTTTGAGGAGCCCATAGTTGTTGAGGTGGAGGTGCAGGTGGAGGAGGAAGTGGAATTGGAACTGGGCACTTGCGGAAACACGAGGTGCGAGATGGACCGGATAAGAGGGATGAGAGAGTAGGGCGATGGCGAGGAGGAGTAAGAATAAGGCGAGGAGGCTGGCGAGGGAGACGAGGAAGAGCGTGAGGACTCTATGTTTGCTGCTTCTTCTTGGCGTGTTCAGGAGGTGTCGCTAATAATGATCGAAATTTACCGACAATGACACTGGCGAGTAGAAAAACAAGGACAAACAGCCAGACCGGGGCGGCACGCAGGAAACAAAACACGGCGCTGCACTTGAGCATGAGGATCGAAAGAAGGACAGAAGGAAGAGAAAGCGCGGCAAGGGGGGGGGGGGGGGTCCGGCTTGGATATAGATATAGATATAGAAATAGCCATAGATAGGCAAGTGGAACAAAGTAGTGATTATTAAATCTACGGTGTATAGTGCGCCAAAGAGGAAAAGAGGAAAAGAGGAAGGAACGGTGGAACTAGCACTAGCACGGAGCTATCAAAGCCTTGCAATTCTGTGGCAGGTGCGACCGAGTACAAATTACATCATCAAAGAACGGAAACGAAAACGACGACTCTTGGCTTCAAATTCAGGCATGGGATTTACAATACAGAGACGAGAGTTGCGCAGTTCACTCTCTGCGTCCAAGATATATTGTTCAGCTCGTTCACGACTCTACAGAGTAATACTCTCGCACTCGAACATGCACCATTGATTCAACCGATAACCAATAGGAGCGTCCGGGCCACGCTGGAATCCCCAGAGGACCCAGTACATGTGCCAAACCCGGCGCTAAAGCGATCAGTTGAGCCCTGAGTGCCATCATATGCTTTAGAGGTCAATCAAAAGTCCGACAAAGCTTGCCGAGAGTCTGCAAATGGCGTGCGTTTGGCATATTGCAAGCTTAGTAAACATGGACGGTGCCGAGGCAATTGCCTAATTGAGCAGTCACGACCGAGAGCGAATAAGTGACGTAGATATAGTATAGAGGGTCCATGATCCCAACAGTTTTGCAGAGTTTATCCCCGTACATGGGCGATGTGGGAATGTTTATCGACTTTATTGATGTCGAAGGAGGACCTGCTGTTCTAGAACATTTTAGCGAGACAGTCATCAACTGGTATGGTGTATAGTATAGATTGAGAATTGTCAGACGAGGAACATTGAACTTGAACTGTTCCTTCCTATTTAGGATGCCTGCTGCAGACTTTATGACATAAGCAGACGCCATGCAGACGCGGCATTCTGCACTGCATTCCGACTGGAGAAGAACATGACTCATCTCAAACAGCAACAGCAATTGCTGCAGTCCAATATATCAGCAACATTATAGAGTATACTGTTCGCTCAATTGATAGTAACAAAAGTATAGACATCATCATAGCTAGCACGTCAATTTTATCCAATGATGGCAGAAGGACACGACAGACAAAGAGGCAAACGACGAGCAACGAAAATCAAAGCGGATACAAGAAACTGGAAAACGAAAACGATGCGTTAAAACACAGATAAAGTCAACAAAAAAAATGCTACACACAAACTGTAGCTCCGCCCCAGCGTGCAGACATCTACCTCCGAGCATCGAGACCGCCAGCAAGGTCCTGCTCCAGACCGCCCTGGTGCATGCCGTACTCTTGTGGCCGCGGGTCCTCGGCCGTCCACTGGCCACCGCCCGAGGGGATGGGCACCTGACCCGCCTGCTGGGCTGCGGCCTGGGCGGCTGCGTGGCCGTTGGGGTCGGGCACAGTGCGCACCTGCTGGCGGAAGCGGTACACCTCGTCCAGGATCATTTTGCGCATATCCTCGACATCCTCGACGACCTCAAAGTCAAAGTTGAACGTGGTCGGGCAGTCGGGCTCGTCGCTGGCGTCGTGCCAGATGTGCAGGTACTGGTGCTCCAGGGCCTCCTCGACAGAGATGCGGCTGCTGGGGTCGAAGGCGAGCATGCGGTCGAGCAGGTCGAGCGCGTCGGTATTGGCGTGGGGGAACAGCAGGGGGAAGGGCTGCTTGGGCTTGAACGGCAGGTTGCGCACGTACTCTTGGGCGCGCGACGAGCCGATACGGGCCAGCGTCACCTCGTTGGGTGTGCCAAGAATCTGCAGGATCTGGTTGAGCTGGTCCACATAGTCGCGGCCCTTGAAGAACGGACGGCTTCCGAGCAGCTCGGCCAAGATGCAGCCGACGGACCAGACGTCAATGGCCTTTGTGTAGCTCTGGAAGCTGAGCATGATCTCGGGAGCACGGTACCAGCGCGTGGCCACGTACTCGGTCATGTAGCCGGCGTTCTCCTCGGGGTCGACAGAGAAGCCACGGGCAAGACCAAAGTCGCAAATCTTGAGCTCGCAGTCGGCATTGACGAGCAGGTTGCCGGGCTTCAGATCACGGTGAAGGACGTTGGCGGAGTGAATGTACTTGAGACCGCAGAGGATCTGGTAGATAAAGGACTGGAAGTGGGCGTCGGTGAGGGGCTGGCCGGAGCGGATGATAGCCGCCAGATCGCACTCCATGAGTTCTGTTTGTTAGCTTACTTTCGGGGCCTTTTGGAAAGAAGGTCGAGACAAGGAATGGCAGCTTACCCTCGTAGAGATAGGTCTCGTTGAAATTCTGTGGGCGCGGGATGTCCATATCGTAGAGGCAGGTGATCTAGATCGTTAGCTTTGCCGGTACTGGTGCTGATACCGATACCGATAACGATGCTGATGCTGGTAGCAAATACTCACGTTTCTGTGGCCGCGGAAGTGCTGCAGCAGCTTGATCTCGCGCAGTGCGCGCTTGGCGAGAATCTTCTTGCTGAACACATTGGTGACCTTCTTGATGGCGACGCCCTCGTTGGTCTGGCTGTTTACAGCAGCACACACAATACCGTATGCGCCCTGGCCGAGCTCCTTGGTGACAACATAGCGCTCGTCGACGGCAAATTCCTGGTTGAAGACCTTGAAGACCTTGCGTCCTTGCAGGTCAGACATTGTGTAGAGGATATAGGGTATCGATGTCGTGGGAATACGAAAAGAAGTCGCCTAGTCGAAGCAGACGTCACAACAAAAACAAAAGAATGGCAAAAAGACAGATACAAGACAGATATACGACGAGAAGACTAGGTCAAGGTCAGGGACAGGGTCGAGCGAGCAAATGGGGCACGACAGCGGACAGGTGGTGGTGGTGGGGTCGAAGCGCAAGCAAGAGAGGGCGGATGGGCTATGGCGGGGCTGAAACGGCCGGGGGTGTGGGCAAAGTGACGGAAGTATGCGTAAGTAAGCGGCTAGTGTGCTGTGACAGGTGACAGCGAGAGAAAGAGTGAGATTGTGAAAGAGTAAGCTGATGGGGGATTATTAAGGCGAGTTGTGCAATTGAGCAACTGGAAGGAGAGTGGCTGCGACTGCCAAAAGAGCTGGTAACGGTTGATGGAAGTTGTCAACTAGTGAGTAGTTGAGCAAGTGAACGAATCTGTAACAGAGGACGCGTGCGGGCAGGTGCGACAAGGAGGCGGTACGAGTCAAAGTAGAAAAATAGTGGGAATAGCGAGTAGTGAATCTCGAACTAGAAGGAGCGCTGGGAGCAGCAGGGAGAGAAGAGCAAAACAAGAAAGAAGGGAGCACAAGATGCAGCAGAAAGCAGATGGAGGAGTCGGAATTTAAAAATAGAAGAAAAACAAAGCGGGAGCTTAGTTGGGTGTATCTTGGCAGGAGATGTCAGAGACGTTGGCTCTGTCAAGATGTCAGACGACAAAGGGATGAGACGGATGAAAGAGAATCGAGAGAGTCGAGCGAGTCTGGAAGACGGATGCAGACGAGATGAAAGAAACCAAAAGGGAAGGAACCAGCAACGGGCGTGTCGACCTATTTATGAATGCGGCAGGAGCGCCGTTGCTTTGTTTATTATCTCTTCACTGTGTTCTTAACCGCCGCTCCTTCCCCTTTTGCAATTTGATTATCTATTTTGTATTGTGTATTTCGCGCTTAATGTGACGAGATGTGTTCCTGCGTGATGACCGCGAGACCTGAATACATGGGCGCGCATGTGTGGGCGATGCATCGGGTAGACCCTGGTCGCTGACCAGTCTGATGCTGATGGCAATCTAGCAAATGAGCAAGACTCGTCGAAGAGGGGCACCGACCAACCAACAGTCGTCGCCAGGCAAAGGCTCTGCTAGCTCGCAGTGGGCGCCAAAGAAGGAACTTACTGCACTCGATTGACTAACGCAATACAACCCTTTGTCGGGTACATGGGATAAACTACTGAGTAGCCCTTTGCGTCGCTCAGGGTTCTGTCCATGCAGCACGGCCAAAAGACGAGGGCAGGATTTGAACAGAGGCCAAACAACTTGGAATTGTATGCTGCAGAGAATACGAATGGGAAAAGGATAAGGATCGAACAAAGTATAAGAACTTTGCAATTCCTTCTTCATCTTACAAGCTGTCAAACGGCCCTATCAGAGTGCAGAACAGGCTGGGGCCCGCCTGTAGCCGCGCGCGACAGACGGCATTAGGAACTAGGAACTAGGAACAGAGGAAAAACCAAGACGGACAAGGGATCAAACGGCTGCCTAGAGGTTGTATGATGCACTCGTCGATATCTTGGGATTGTGATTGCTATTACCAAGCCGGGTTTTGGCTAGCTGGATTGAGACATTGACAACCATCTACCACATCCAAGATCCTACAGGATCGCCGATATTTTATTGTTTTATGCGGCCAGTAATGCGGCCGCTTCTAGACGCCTTCTAGCCGATCGTCGACAGGCGCGCTTAGCCTGGCTTCCATCAACGTGGCATGCTGGTAGAGGCGGCGGAAGACTGGCCGTCCCGATCTGGTGTGAACAGAGCAGCCTTGGAGAGTGGCCGTGGAGTGATGCCCAGGGGTGAGGTGATATCAAAAGCATGGCAAAGGATGAAGGAAGAGGGTGTGGCCCGCCACCGGTCTGCGCGCTTAACCAGGCCCAGCCGACTGCCACAACCGTAGCTCAACTATGCCACATCTGGTCTCTGCCTCTAGGAGAGGCCTGTTTGCCGCGAGCAGCTAAAGGATCCAATAGTCATGCAACAGCACACACGCGAGACTGGTGACACAGTTTAGGTTACTGTACTTTTCGTAAGACGGATGAACAAACGTGTGCCATGAGCAAAGGGATATATTCTACATCTAGACGTGGATAAATTCGATAAATGCAATGCACGAGTAGCCGCGCTCGTCTCCTGCTTCTCTCCTGCTTCTCTCCTACTTCTCCCCAAAGAGGTCCGCCAAAAAGTTCTTGCTGAAGCGCGTCGTCTGCTCGTACGCCTTGCTGAAGCCGTCCCGTCCGCCGTAGTATGGATCCGACACGATCTCTGCCTTGGCCGAGCCCGTGCCCGCATACTCGCCAAACAGCATCACCTTGGCCTTGCTGTCGGGCTTCTTGGCCTTGTACGACTCGAGGTCGCTCAGGTTCTGCCGGTCCATGGCAAAGATGTAGTCGAAGCGGTCAAAGTCGGCGGCCAGGATCTTGCGTGCGCGGTGCTGGTAGTCGGTGATGCCGTGTGCCGCCAGGGTCTCCATTGTGCGCTCGTCGGGCGCGTCTCCGGTGTGGTAGCCGACTGCCGATTAGCACTGCGGTGCGTATTCCATGCCAAAAGGCAGCATTCGACTTACTGGTACCGCACGAGTCGACCTTGTTGATGCGGCTCTTGTAGGGCTCTGCCTTGACCATGTTCTGGAAGACGCCCTCGGCCATGGTCGACCGGCAGATGTTGCCCATGCAGCAGAAGAGGACGTTGATCTGGTCGGGCATTGTGCTTGCTTGTAGAGGTCACCACGGTGAACGGGATTCGACGCGGAGCTCCTCACGGCTTCATCTGAGCCAAGTAGATCTTACCAGTAAATCGCGGGGCGATAAGATAAGAAAGCTATTCGTATTACCTTTTGCCTTTTGCCTTGTGCCAAGACGAGACACTACGAGTAAAGACAAAAGAGTGGATCGTTGACGAAATGTTAGTCATCCGGCGAGGTGACCCGCCTTGTGGCAAACACGTGACCTGGTCTGTCCCTTCAATCTATTAAAAATCAAAGCCTCGCCACGCCTCAGCGTAACCGTCCTGCATCCACCATCACCATCATCACCACCATCGCACCCGCATTCTCGCATCACCCACGACTCTACAACTTTACAGCCTCGTCCACAGCTTTTCATATACATCCACACAACCACCAAAAATGGGCAAGGTTCACGGTTCTCTGGCACGTGCCGGCAAGGTCAAGTCGCAGACCCCCAAGGTCGAGCCGCAGGAAAAGTCCAAGGTCCCCAAGGGCCGCGCCCACAAGCGCGACCTGTACACGCGCCGCTTTGTCAACGTCACGACTGCCCCCGGCGGCAAGCGCAAGGTAAGCAACGACGAGGCAAAGACGGGCCGACGACAAGACGAACAAAGGCTAACCAGTGCAGATGAACGCCAACCCCACGGCATAAGCGAGATATCCCACGACGTCTCTTTCTTTTTGCAACGATACCAACGACACGACGGTGCGCGACGCAACCGGCGGATATCCGGATTGGGGAGTTAAGGATTAAGGATTCGGGGATAGGAAGATGGACAAGCAGAGACACCAAAAGACAAACGGCACGGCCTAAAATGAAAGTTGGACGGCGTCCTAGTCTGAGGCCTGTTTTCTGTCTAATATGTCTTGCGACAGGAGCAGCAGTGACAGCACGCCCCGGTCTCACCGTTATACTTGTCCATGTCCGTTCTCTTGTCTGCCACGGATGCTATTCGCTGTTGGCGTCTTAATGCAGCGGCAATGGAGAATTCAAGGGTGGAAAAGCGAAAAGCCGAAAAGCAACCCTTTCATAGTTTTGTTTAATGATATTGCCGTTGGTTCTGAGTTTCCGACTTGACTGGAGTGACTGCATGATGTGAAGGAGATGGCAGAACTGCTATGAAAGTAACACTCCAATCTGAGACATTCTTGTGTACTACAGCTCTAAAGATGCACCCAGGACAGCCTCGGCGTGCATGCTGTACGCCCTGCGCATGTCTTGCCGCTGGGCATCGTTGCACTCAGCTCGAGCAGCAGATTAGAGCTGCTGTAGTCGCTGCGAGTGGTTGTTAAATGGTCTTGTCGATGACAAGAATATTGTAGAGAATACGAATCGAGCGCTTCGTGATACTTGTCTTGCCTTGTCTGCAATATTATGAAAGAAAATCATCGGAACTCTGCCTCGTCATGCTTGCTTATATGTAACACATTGCGTATGACAGTGGTACAGCAATTAAAGTCCAAGACAATATCCGAGCCTGTGGAAGAGAGTCGTCTTGTTGACCAATCGTTAGCCGCCGGCCAGAGTATTGTCCTTGAATTTGCTTGGAGGGCTGATTTATAGTTGTATTGTCTGATTTGCTGGACTCTGGCCATTGCATGCGGGTGGCTTATAGGGCCGCTTAATCTCGTTAATGTATCATTTTGTGTTTGCAATATCGCTGTAAACTTTGAGGTTTGGAAATCAACGGTGCATTTGAATATTGGCATTGCTATGTACATTTGAATGCGATTGTCTATGGTATCCTCACGGTTATGACCGGACATTAGATAAGAAGAGAAGAATAGAAAAGAAAAGAAAAGAGAAGAGAAGAAACAACAAAAATAATACACCTGACCCGTTACCCAGCTCTATGCATGGTGAGAAGAGAAGAAAAGAACATGATAAAAGTAGAAAAGAGAATAATAAAAGAAAAGAATAAAATAGACACAAAAACAACCATTAGCATCCACGATTACCCGTAGAACCAGTACTGTGCAGTGTAGGGCACATTGCTGGTGCCGTTCTGCACCAGCGAGCACGGCACGGCCACGCCGCCCGCCGTCACCACGCGGTAGATGTACTTGACGCCCCTGGACAGGCCGTTGGCATGGGCCGACAGCAGCAGCCACGGCACCGTGCCCGTGCCCAGGGGGCCGGCGTCGCTGTGGTACGTCGACGTCGTCGAGTCCGTCTTGGCCATGCTGCCAAAGCGGCCGCTGTCGGCAAACAGGTCAAACGTGGGGACGCCGTTGTGGTCAAAGTAGTGGTGGCCCAGCACGGGCGCGTCGGGCACGCCCGTCTTGTTGGCAATGGCGGACAGGCTGAGCGCGGGCGTGCTGGCGGCAAAGGGGTCGGTGCGGCTGGCGTCGTAGGCCGCGTAGCCGCTGGGCAGGGCGCCGACGGCGGCCATGGTTGCGTCGACGAGGTTGAGGGGCAGGGCGGCGAGCCACAGGGTGCTGTCGGCGAGCGAGTCGAACTCGTCCTGGGTCAGGCCGGCGGCGGTGCCGGGGTAGACGCCGGTGACGTCGTACAGCACGGCGAGGGCACCGGTGGCGACGGCGCTGGCCGTGGCGCTGGCACAGGTGTAGTTTTGCAGGCCGTGGCCGACGGCGATTTTGAGCAGCTTCACATCGGCGGGGGGTGCGGCGAGCTCGTGGCCGGAGCCGGCTGTGGGCAGGGTGTAGACGATGCTGACGTTGGTGTTCTTGGGCGGTTTGCAGACGGCAGCGGAGGCGACAGCCAGGAAGCTGGTAAGAGCAGCCAGTGCTTTTGCCATTGTAGAGTGTGTGATGGAGTTGCGGGAACGAGTAGAGAGTAGAGAGTAGAGAGTAGAGAGTAGAGAGTAGAGAGTAGAGAGTAGAGAGTAGAGAGTATAGAGAGGAAAGAGAAAAGAGGAAAGAGGAAAGATCAGCAGTGAAAGAGAGGCTGAATAGTTGGTTATGTATGCAACAGAGTTGACGAAGATAGATACGAATAATATCCAATATACCAGAATAGAACAGCAAATACAAGGTTAAGCGCCGGCCGGGATCGAGGCCGATTTGGATTACACAAAGGACCAGCTGGGGCGGAGGCAAAGTGGAACTGACCTTTTTGTAAGACAATGGTAAATATAGGCAGGTAGCAGAGAGGACAGTGGAGGTATGTGGTAATATGGTAATAGCTGAGAGGGAATAAGAAATCAAAAGTTGTAGTAGAGTGAAGTGAAGGTGAGGCTTTCAAAGCGTTGACCCACAGAAGGCATGGGGAGAACAGAAATAAATTAAATCAAAGTGCGGCTAGCCGGCAGGTAGAAGAGCAGGCGACAGAGAAAGAGATGAAGACAAAGGACAGAGGATAGAAGTAGGAAACTAAATGAGGTGGAAGTAAAGGCAGAGGGATGCTGTGATTTATATCTAGATGTGAGGGAGATGGCAGTATGGACCAGAGTGAGCTAATGCGGAAAGATGAGGGAGAGGCAGAGCAGAATATCCCCATCATCAAACAAAGGATAGAGAATGTGATCCAGGAGTCAGGAGTCGACAATGTGTATGGGATGAAAGATGGAGAGACGTAGGAGCTGGTCAGAGGAGGATTGAGGCGTGGTATCGGATGTAGATGCTGTCGATATGTAGACAAAGACAGCAAAGATCCGAGAAAATGATATAAGAACCGCAACAGATACAGCAGACATCAGCCAGGACACGGACAAGAGACGATGCAAGGGTGTTGGTGGTGGTGGAGCGTGGTCAGACTCGGGGCTGTTTAGACGTCTGAGCTTTCTTTGTTTTGTGTTTCTTTTGATTTATTTGATTTGATAATTGAATTGCATTTACATAAATATATAAATATTGCATCCTTGTGGCTGTTGACATCAAGTTGCGTTCAGAGGCCCGACATGAGGCCCGACCCAACAGACAAGACAAAGAGGCTCTGTGGATGTGTCGTCAATAGAGAAAAACTCGAAATAGAATTAGAGAAGGAGAGGAGAGACAAGCTTCAGGATGATCGGATGTGGAATAATGGAATAATGGAATAATGGCACAACGGCACGCACTAATCTGCAGTCTGGAAACCATTGATTTATGCTGATCTTTGCCAATCGCACGCCAGAATGGCCGAGGGTGAAGCGAGCATCAGCGAAGAAAGTAAAAGTGACAAGTGAGGAGTCGGAGGGCAGAAAACAGAGCGAGGCGGAAAAGGGAGATGGGTAGCAAGCAGTTCCGTCTTATGTGCAGGGGCCTCTTTTTCTTTTTCTTTTTCTTTTTCTTTTTGTCTTTCTCTTTCTTTCTTCTCGAGTGCAGATTGATCAATCTTCTTATTCTGCTGGCTTGTCTCGCCTTTTTGGATTCTCGTTTGGTTTTCTTGCAAATTGCAAATACATCCGTTGGATATCATCAACATCGCCAACACCAGAGCTCTTCCTACGACGTGGCAAACATCAGCTACAACAACCAGCACTACTGCACAACTACACTAGATGTCTCACTCCGTATCAATGTATCAATACCAATCGAAGCGGCTAGGCCATATGCACGAATACTAGACTGCATCCTGGCTGTAGGTGCATCCGAGTGAGATGGATGGCAGCTATGGCAACTAGTACGGAGTCGCATGCACAACGGCGGAGTTCACTGGTAGACAAGTACTAGAGTAGTGGCGGGAGCTGTGAGTGCACAAACAAGCGCGGTGCAGTTGCGGTCAGCTGGGTCTCGGCGCTGTTTCCTTTGAATCCTGTACATGTACAACTCGGCATCTCACGCCGATGTACTCGCCTTGACTTTCTCCTTCACTTGAATGCAGGCAGAGGTCAAGAGTGCAACCCTGCGCGGACACGGAGGAGAGCAGTCCAACATCAATGTGAGACTGTTGGCGCAGTAGAGGGCGCACAGATGCTGATGCAGTCGAGATTGTGAAAGGATTGAAGGAGTAGAGACGATAAGCAGACAAGAGACGAGATAGACGCTGTTGTGTTGATCTGCACTAGAATCCCCCCAAGTATTGTCCAATACGAGCTGCGCGGTGTTATGCATGCATATGAATATGAATTTGAATGTTATACTGTTGCAGTCAAGTGGAAGCATAGTACAACGCATAGACAGAGCGGGTAATCTCTGCAATTGCGACGTGGGCGTGCATCTTCAAGGCGAGGCCGAGGTTGGTAGTAGTATTGCTACTCTCATGATGCATTTGTGTGATATGATGGAAATGATGGAAATGATGGAAATGATGGAAATAATGAAAACAATAAAACAAGACAGGCTCAACAGGCGCGTTGGAGGTGGCACTCGGAGTGGATAATCAAAGAAAGATAAAAATTCAAATGAAAAGAAAACAACAGTCTTTCTAATATTCGACCAGGGTCGCATGCAGGCTACATGAAATGCGCCAATATTGGACGCCTTGATTTATTTGCCCTTCTTCTATAATACTGTCGACAGTGCTGTAGTCGCCGTCCGGGTGTCATCAAGGTGAGGCTGTTCTATTCTGAAAATATTGACAATCTCCTGAGCCGCTGACACTCGTCACAGCAGTCGCCCAGCTGCGGCTACCAAGCCTTGACGTGAGCAGCAGTGAAATAAGATCATAGCAACGACGACAGCATCTTGGCTGTCACTGTGGGATGTTTACCCCCCCCCCCCCCCCCCGACCACCGCACGGGCGCCGTCTGTTCTTCCCGTGGTAGATACCAACCCCTGGAAGGATGAGCTTGTTCCTTTGCTGTGCTCCGTAATATTTCCACTACACTCGAGGTCGACTTGGCTGCTTGCTGTAATCCCATCCTTCAAAGGCGTTGAACTCGGACTCGTTGACTAGCAGCTACTACTGGCCGCCTGAAACACCGCCAACGTGCACTGCAACTCTGGAAGAATAGCACCCGCTTTGATCCTCTGGTCCCTGCCAGACACCCGCTGTTTGATCTTCGAAACATGCTTATTCTGTGGTCTCGCTGATTTGATTTCAGCCGACTATCTCTACTTGATGGAAGCTACTTTCTTATTCACTGTCCAACGACCTTGTCCTTGTTTCTCTTATTCGACTCCATGACTGACGACTGGCATAACTACCCGTTCTCCGTACCCATGATGGCGTGAGATTGCAGGTGGACAGACAGAAAACGGGTCAACTGGGTCAACTGGATCGACTCGGGTCTGAACAGTCTGTTGATAGGGAGCCATCATATAGATTGTACCGAGTGAATACTTTCATGCACTGCTCCCAACAGATGATCATTACCCGAACAGGCAAGTGGTCGTAGCTGTGTCAGAGTGTCCCCAGCACCAGCATGCAGGTATCAATCGTTGGACTGAGGTGCCACTGTGTTATACCGTTGGATGGGCATTCGCCGAATGCAGCAAAGGATGCCTTTTCGCCGATCGCGTTGCTCTTCCATTCTGCATCCGTTATCCCTGTAGCTCATGTCATCCCCAGCCCCTTGCTTCATGTCTGTTTGGCCAGCTTGGGTAGCAGTCGGTGCTTGGTTCATCAAAATACAAATGTCTAGATAAATGTCTAAATACCGCTCCGTGCTCTCTTCAACGCCGGCGGTGAAATGGCCGCCATGCTGGCCACGTCCCACGTCCGCGGCCTCTTTTGTGTTGGCCGCTGGCTAGTAGTGGCAGGTTGGCTTGGGCTAGCAGGCTGGCTCTGGGTTGCAGCCTGACTCTCACTCTCGCTCTGACATGCAAGGGAGAATGGGGGCGGCGCAGGCGATGACCGGGCTGGCGTCGACGGCGGCGAGGTCGTGGCAACTGGCGGCAAACTGGGCTGTGTCGCTTGGCTGGGCTGAGTTGGCTCAGTAGGCTGGTATGGCTCAGTAGGCTGGTATGGCTGGCTGGGTTGGCTGGGTTGGCTAAACTGGCTAGGCTGGCTCTGCGTCGGCTGGGATAGGCGCGCTTCTTCCTGCGCAAACAAGAGCGCAATGCCCTGTTGGCTCTGGTCGCTGTCGTAGCTGGAGTTACTGTCGACGTCGACGTGGCCGCGGTCGCGGATGTGGCCGCTCCTGTCGGCTAGCCCCTCTGCCAACCTTTTATCCTCCGCCTCTTCCTCCGCCTCGTCTTCTATCCCACCCGCCACATCCACCCCGTCATCCTCGGTCAAATCAATCACCGTAGCTGCCCGCTGGCGCTTCACTGGCGACTTGACCGTCACGACAGACAGCTCGCTCAGCTGCGAGTCTCCGTCCATGCTGCTTTCTCTTTCCGTGTTCTCTCTATCGGTCTCTTCTATTTCGCGTATTTCGCGTAGTTCGCGTAGTTCGTAAAACTCGTTATCATGCGTATCGTATTGTGTATGTAGCTGCGAGTACGTGTATGCATTGGCTGTATGCGGCACAGACGGCAGCGAGAACTGGCTCGCACCCGCTGACGATTGGCTCCGTTCCGTCGCCGCCGCTGTCGGCCCCGACGACTGGCTCGTCTCCGCATCAACAGCAATCCCGCGCCGGTCGGCCTTCTTGAGCTGGTCCACCCAGTGCGCCTCTTCATTCGCCTTGTTGTCGCCTTCCTGCGTCAAGTCAATCGGCTCTTGGTCTTGGTCTAGGCCGACGCGGTCAGCATCGGTGCGCCGCGACGCGTCCTCCTCGCCCATGGCCTGCAGCGCATCAAACGCCATGACATCAAGGTACGTCCGGTCGAAATGGAACTTGACAACAGCCGGGAAGCGCGGGCTCCAGAACCGCCCGTAGCCCTGCCGATGGAAGGAAAAGCAGCGAATGTCGACGACAGGCGGCTCGGCAAAAAGCTCAGTCGGGCCGCCTCTGCAGCCGTCCATGCCGGGCTCGATCCGGGCGAGGTCGAATGGGCAGTCTTTTGTACTGCTTGTACTGCTTGTACTTTTCCCTTCCTTGGCATGCATCGCCTTCTTTGCCTCAAAGGGGACAACGCGCGGCCGGCAGTGTGCCAGAAACGTCGCCATCTGCGCCCCAGTCAATGTCACGACGTTTGTGACGACAAAGTAGGGCCGTGTCGGCGTCGACCGGGTCTTGTCCACGCACCCGATAAAGAAATGCGTCCAGCGAACACGGCCGGCGAGACTGTCGGGCGCATATTCCATGGCCTTGGTGGCGTCGTATCGTGCACCGACAACGGCGAAGTCGCCCACCTCGCCAAAGGTGCCAATGTACTCCTTCTTGAGCTTGATGCAGTGCGACCGAAACGGCCGGTGCAGGTAGCTTCTTGTCTTGCCGGCAAAGTCAAAGTAGGGGTCGTGTTCCGGCTTGATGACAAGTCCTTCGAGCCGCGCCGCGATGCACTTGGCAAAGGCCTGCCGCAGCTGCGATGCGGCCCGGCGGCTGCCAAAGTCAATGACCTCGCGCTGCACCAGCTCAGAGTATCCAGGCCGGCAGTCAATGAGCCCCTCCAGTCGGCGGAACCGTTCCGCGTGGGATGTGCCCAGCAACGACTCGCCGTCCACCAGCAGCACATCATACCACACCATCATCAGATGCTCGTGGTCTTGTGTTCTGTCTGTTAGCCTTGCGCCAACAACAACAACAACAACAACAAAAACAAGATATCAGCGCACGTACTCGTCTTTGGTGCTAAAGATTTTTGTGCCGCTGCGGGTGACATGCTTGCGGATGGCGTCGAAATCCAAAATCGTGCATGTGCGGTCGTCGTATGCAAGCATCTCGCCTTCCAGGATGCAGCCCGTCGCCAACTTGCAGTCGGCACGGCCAATGCGCAGCGCGTCGCGGATGGCGCCGTGCACGTTCACGCGGTCCCGTGTGCTGTCTTTGCCGCTCTTGGAAAACAGCTGAAGGCAATCCGTCTCGCCTCGGCCGAGGTCAACGTGCACCTGCACGTACTCGCCGTCCATCTTGCGCTCGCAGCTCATCCGGTAGGGGCCGGCCATGTTCACGCAGTGCTCAATGCTGCGCCCCTTCTGCCACTGCTGCCGGCCGACCTTGACACCGAGCAGAGGTGTGCCTCCGTCCTGGGCAGAGCCTGCCTGCAGTAGTGACATGGCCGCAGCCTCCAGACTCGAATGCACCTGGAGTGCCATTGGCAGCGACGGATGGAATGCCCGTGCAACAGCAGTGCCGTCCAGCACAGCTGGCCGAAAGTCTTTGAGGATCAGGCGCGTCAGCCACTTGGCCCCGCGTGCATCCAGTCTCTGGTAGAGGCTGCCCAATGCTGCTTGCGTCGCAGATGATGCACACGATGCATCCTCTTGCTGGCGGATCGATGGCGCACTGAACCGGCACCGCGCCGCCACGATTTCCAAGACGCTGTCAATATCCTCAACTGTCACAGGCTGTGTCGCTGCCGGGTTCGGTGTTCTCTGCAGAATGGCCTCGACACAGTCGGCCAGATCAACAGCGTCGCCATACTCGACAGGCCGCTCCCATCGGTTCAGCTCGGCGATTCTCGAGTGGCCAATGCCCAGTACTCGGATTAGGATGCGCTGTAGGCCGCGGGCTTGGAGGCCGTAGACACGGTCTGGTCGGCGCTCCGGAAGAAGAGTGGACAGCAGAGCAACTGCAAATTTTCGTTTTGGTATTTTTGGTATTTTTGGTGATTTTGATATTTCTGATGGATCTGATGGGTCTGGAGACTCTGATGAACATGGGGCACTCAACTCATCAACGGCCTGGCGGTGTTTGCCAAACCAAGCATGCACCAGCTGGCTGACAACTCTTGGCTGGTTCCGTCGTGCGGGTGGTAGGTCCGATACCTGCTGAAGAAGGTCGCACACATGACTAAACAGAAACGGCATGATGGCTCATTTCTGGGAAGATTTTCCAACGATCCGAAGAGTGATATAAAGTCAACTTGGTGATATTGTGTGATGACGATGCCTTTCAAGATTGTAACGTCTTGAGACGGAAAAGCAAGTAGGGTGCGATGGCTCTAGATAGACAAAGCAATATATACCTAATCCGGCGTTTTTATGTAGGCAACAATGAGGGTTGTGGTCACCACCGAAAACGGGTCCAATGAGGCTGATTCGATGGACTCTGTGGCATCATTGAAGAGAGTAAAAAACCCGAGATTATGTAATACTTGTACACTATAGTTAGCGACACGTTGACGCGACAGACTCGACTATGAGGGACGAGGTCACCAGAAGAGCGGGTCGCGGGACGAGACTGTGTCACGCGCTCACGTGCGGCATTTAGTGCTCTTTAGGCAGCGGTGGGTCTTTTTTGTGAATATAAAGTTGTTGCCAATGTTGTTTGTTTTCGGATTACAGCCAAGCATTTGTTAAAAGTCGATCAAGACCCGTGATGTTTTGGTAGCACTGATATACAAAGTATTTCTTACAATATTGGCCTAAGAATATAAATATCAATTTTGTAAGTAAAGAATTCTTATGCATATTTTTAATGTATTAGTTTTTCTATTGCAAAAGTAAACCGAGGTTTATATCACCTTTCAGTTATACTAGTTCTAACATCTCAAGCGCTTCTGTTTTATTTACGCACTGTTGATGTCGGTTGACAGGATGACTCAGCAAGGCGGTGAGCTGTCAAGCCACGTTTACATCACTAAGCCACAACGCACGGGCCACAGGACCTCTGCGCACGGACCACGTCCAGGTTTTTACCCTTACTTGTCGCCACTTTTAGGGCCTTAACTTTTGCTCCCTTTCGACACTTTTTAGACAGACATTTAGAACAACACCAGTATATAGATTAAAGGACAGAATATACACTTCTACGTGTATGTGGTGTTTGGATTATTGTGATACGTTGTTTTGTAGAAATAAACAAGTGATTTGAGTGATTTCGGAAACAACTATTTTAATAGTCTCGATAATTGTAATTTAAAGACTAGGGACTTAATATTAGTTATTAAGCCTTTAAAACTTAAAAGAAAATAAAAAAAAGAAGTCTTATTTCGATAATAAGTAATTAAAAGGCATAACTATAATTAAAGGCTGCTTCGGAAGTAGTCTTTAAAACGGTATTAAAGAAAGAAATCTTTAAAAATAATAAAAAGAAGGCCGGTAAATCGGTACGTAGACGAGAGAAGTAAAGTATTTTTATAAAACGGATTAACTTTATTACGGCGTATAATAAAAATTTAATAAACATTTTTTAAAATATATTTAAAAAATAAACGTTTTAATATTACGTCGATATAAGTTTAAAATATACGATAAAGTTATACGATATTATACTCCGGCACGGAGTCTACGTAAAAAAAACGTTTAACTAAGATATTTATATAATTCGAAACGTAGCTAAAACTATCGTAAAAAGTAAGATACTTCCGTATTTAAAAGTAGTTCGTAATCGTATACTTAAAAGATTTACTTTATAAACTTTTAATAATAAACTATAAAAAAGAGTCTTACTATCGGCTATTAATAGACTTTTTTAAAGTCGTTAAGTAAAGTTAAATAAATAAAATAACTTTTATATACTACTTACAATAGCTAAAGTAAAAAGACTTAAAATACTAAAAGACTTTATATCTTTATACGATTTTAACAATATTATATAGCGCTTTTTACGGCGTTTAATACCGGTCTACTTTACTTATAATACGGGTATTTAATTTATAAATCCCCGTCGTTTATTCGATACTTTCTTTAATTAGTAATAAAACTACGACGTAACTTTTTAACACTAACCTACTTAAGCTACTTTACGTTAACGTTTTATAAATAACCTTTTTAAATAAAAATATATACCTTTAACTAACGATAACGGGAATAAACGTTCGGTAAGTATTAGCAAGCCTCGTAAAAAAAGTTAGCGGCGTATTATAAGCTAAGGCTTACTAAAAGTAAAAGAAGAGGAAGATAATATTATACTTAACGAAAAGGACTAACTAAAGAAGATAAAGATTATTAAAAAGACTTATAATAAAAGCTTTAAGTATAAAAGTACTATAAACGAAATAAGCCTAAGGTATAAGTTTATAGCTTTTATTTTAAAGTACTAAAATAACGGTTTTTATATTAACTACTTTTATAAAGCGCTGCCTATTATAATAATAAAAGATAAAGTCTTCGACTACTATTAAAATCTTTATATTAGTCTCGCCGATAATAAAGATTAAAAAATAATAATAGATAATATAATTACACGGTTTAAATCTAAAATACTTTAACGTCGCCGTAATACGCGATAGTCGACTATAATACTAAATAAAGTTATTAAAAAGTACCCCGACGAGCCGACGTCTTAAATCGTAAGAAAGTTTTATAATAAAGCTATACGTATATAACGGTACTTAATTAATAAACTAAAAAGCTTAACGGTCTTATATAGCCGTCTCGTAAATATTTTTAAGGCTAATTTTACTATATACGTAACGATTAATTTTATCGCTAGTCGCGAAAAGAATATTAATGTTATAATAACAACGTTATAAAAAAAGGTTACTATATACGAACGTTATAAAGTAATGCTAATACGGAAGTCTCGTAATAACTATACTATTACCGTACCGGCGACTACTTATTATACTAACCGTATATACTAACGTAAAAACATTAATAATTACGGTAAAGCTCCCGGTAAGTTATAAAGTAAGTGTTACTTTTATAGAAAGGAAGGATGCCGTTAAAATAACTACACGTAAGCTAAAAAAAACGTTTATAAACGCTCGTAGTATAAGAAGTTCTTTAAGTCGATAGCTTAATACTTTATCGTTATTAAAGACGCGAAGTAGTAGTATACTAAAAATATTAAAGACTTTTACGATAGTTTTATTTATAAGCTAGAAGGAGAAGGAGAAGACGAAGAAGACAACGACTATAATAAGATATTTATAACGTTTATAACGTCTCCTTTTTCCTTTTAACTTTTTACACTAACGATTATACCGTATATCTTAAAATTAGCTTTAACTTCCCTTACTTTATTTATATAGACAGTGTCGGCGACTTTTTAGTACGGAGTTAATATATTTATAAGCTTTATCGTCGATACCGGTACGGCTATGTTCTTTACTTACGGCAATTCTTAACTAATAGCCTTTCGTAAGTTACGGCCGAAGATTTAAATAAATATATAAAAAAGTAAAGGTATTATAGTAAGATTTAGTAATATAAAAGACACTACGTCGGTAGGCTTTATAATAATTAAAACACTTATCGGCATTATTACTTTTTATATACTTCCCGTCGATACCCCTTTTTTAATATCTTTTAAAGATATTAATCGTCTACGTAATTACTTCGATAATATACGTAATATAATAGTATTACTTTATAAAAAAACGCCGGTAATTCGTCGTTTCGGCTATGCCTTTTTTACTATTAAAAAGATAACTTACCTTTATACCGTTTAAAGCTTTTATACTATTATAAAGCTTAAGCGTATATATCGCCGATTCGGTTATCTTTTTGTAGAAAGATTGTATAAACTTTTAATAAAGGTAGGTATTAAAGAAGTGAATCGTAGAAAGCTATAACGAATTCGCGACTTTTGTTACGAATATTAGCTTTACTAAGGTCCCCCCCGACGTTTTAAATTCAATTTATATAAGGAAGACGATGTGGTTTTTAACGGGACTATCGTAGTTAATATTATATATATCGACGGTATGCTTTATATCTATATCGTAAACTAAAGTATTAATTTTATAATTATACGATAATTAACAAACCTAACTATATAACACGTATAAAATAAGCTACGAGAGGCATAGATCGATACTTACGCCGGTCTTCCCGATTTTATCGTATATAATTAAAACATATGCTTTACTAACTAAAAGTTTTAGTCTAACGCCGCCTTACTTAAGTCTAAGACTAAGCCGGTACCGACTAAAACTTATCACAACGTCGGTAAAGTAAAACGTTATTATAAAGTATTTAAACGAGCGTACGAGATTATCTAAAAAAAAGCTCCGAAGATAACGGTAAATATATCGTTTTAAATAACCGTTAAAGCAATTAATAATACAATAAGCCCGGCCGGTATCGTACCTACCTTACTAATCTTCGGTACTTACCTTCGACTAATTAAAAGCTTATCCCCGTCCCCGATAATTACCCGATATGCCGTTATTATTAAAGCCGCTACGAAAAAACTAAAAAAACATTATTCCGAACGCCGAATTATAAAGGCACTCACTTAACGCAACGGCCCGGCGGTAAAAAAGCTAAAAGTAAATAAATAAATAAAAGTATAACGCCTATCGATCGGTTCTAATAAGACGGCGACGACGGAAAAGTAAAAGAGACTTTATAAAATACACGCCGTAAAAGATAAAGACATTATAATAGACTTTAATAATAACGTAATAAGTACGTTTTAGTCGATATCCGTACGTATTTTTAAGTCCGAGCTTTTAAAAGAAAAAATTACCGTTATAGTATAAAAAAAGACTAAACGCCGTCGTAGTCGATTAATAAAATAAACTACTGGTTAAAAATCCGTACTAAACGGTATTATAGGCCGTAAACTACTACTAAAGTCGGCTTTTATAGTTGTCTATAGTAATACGGTAATAATTTAATTAATATTACTTATACTATTACTTAATTATAATATTTTACGATATATAAAAATTTTTAAATTATTAAAAAAAAGTATTTTTATACTTATACTACGTATTAATCTCTTTAATAATATACGATTTTTTAACGGGCGATTTATCGATAAAATTAAACATATAAACACTACTTAAGCTATAAAGAAGAACAGATTTATCGTTTAAGTATATAATAACGTTAATAAAGCGGTAATCTTTACTTAATCGCCGACTATTTAAAAAATAAGTCAACGCTTATTACTCTTTATCGCCGCGTATAAAATAAGTAATAAAGGTTTAAAGCTATTATTACGCGATATTTCGTAAGCTTATATTTAAGCTTCTACTTCTCTTTAACGCGATATTTATATTAATTTAAACCGTGCGGTACGCGATATCTTCGTTTTCTTTAATAACGAAATTTTATATATCTTTAAACTTTTATACGGCGTTTTTAAGGCAAGCAACTATTAATTCGCTACCTATATTAAATATTATATTTATAATATTAATATAATATTATCGACGTACGATATATATTTTATAATACGTAAAAAAGATATATTTAAGCTAGTAAGACTATAAACAAACGACACTCTTATCTTAGCTAATAAAGATTTTATTACTTTAAAGCAACGCGCCTTTAATAAAGCTAGCTTTTTTACGAAGCTTTATAATACCCTTACTATCGATAAAAGCTTAAAATTTAACGACGGTATATTTATACTTAATAAAGATAGTTAATTAACTCTTTTATAAAGTAATTAAGTAGCTAATATTACCCCCGTATCGGAGACTCCTATAATAAACATAAAAACGCGCGGTAAAGTAAACAAGCCCCTTAAGCTTCGGTAGTAATATATAACGTAACGAACACGAAACGCTTACGTTGCTTTAATATACTAACCGAAAACGGCGTACGACTTCTTAACGGCAATATAATACACCGACCCGGGCAAAAAGGAGGTTGCCGTATTAAACTTTCGATTATAATAATAAATCGAACACTTCGATAAAAAACTAAAGTTCGTAAAATTTAATAAATCTACGCTTAAAGTAATTGCTTTCGTCGATACGAGCTTTACTTTTAATAAAGACTTTACGTCTTAGTTAAGCTATATTATTACGATATACGATATAATAAACAATTATAATATTATATATTAATCGTCTACTAAGTTAAGAAAAGTTATAAAGTCCGTTTTTATAGTAAAGCTATACGTTTTTATATATAGTTTTAATATAGCTAATTGTTTTAAAGCTACCGTCGACGATATTTACGATCGTTTTATTCCGTTAATAATTTATATAAATTTTAAAAACGTATACGACGTTATTACGAAATTAAATACTACCGTTAAAAAGCGTTTTATAATCGACGTCGTAATACTTCGTTAATTATATAAACGGAAAAAAATTACGAAAGTTTATTAAATCTTTAAAAAAAATAATCCGGCTAACGCGTTAACGAAATAAAAAGCTAACGATATATTAAATAAGCTAATTAACTTAAATTCGGTAAATATTAAAACGTTAAAATAAGTCGAAAAAAAAAGTAAAAAGCAAGAAAGATATCGTAAAGTTTCCGTTATATATAAATAAATGCCTAAACTTTTTATTTATTTTAATACATACTTTTTAATATTTTAAAGTAGACTATAACATCGCGACTTTAAAAAAAGAAAGTCTAATATCGGTTAACAAAATGACTCAGCAAAGCGGTAAGCTATTAAGCCACGTTTATATCACTAAGCTATAACGCACGGGCTACAAAACCTCTACGCACGGACTACGTCTAGGTTTTTACCCTCACTTATCGCTACTTTTAAGGCCTCAACTTTTACTCCCTTTCGACACTTTTTAGACAAACATTCAGAACAACACCAGCACATAAATCAAAAGACAGAACATACACTTCTACGTACATGTAGTGTCTGGATCATTGTGATACGTTGTTCTATGGAAATAAACAAGTGATTTGAGTGATTCCGGAAACAACCATTCTGACAGTCTCGACAGTTGATATATTAATGAAATCCGGTTACTTAATCACGTCACATCATATCGAGGAAGCCAGGATCAAGGATAAGTGGCAGTACATTCAAATTGCTAGACAATGCCTATATAGGTGCGCCGTTGGCGTTTTATCTCGGTAACTTGAAAGGGTCTAACAACAGATCTATCTATTAGTATCATATCATCGGCATTGCCGCCGAGTAGATGGGCCAGCACAAGAAGAATTCACAGCAACTATTAGGGACAATCCGCTTTTGTCATATAATATAGAGCCGCACGTGACTGACAATATTGCATCCTTGTGCGTTAGCTGCCTGGTCATCATGCGTCTGAAAAATACGAATTTAAAATAGCTGATCATTTTCACTCATCTCTTTGCAGATAGCACTTTGCCCTTTTTCTGTTGTTGGCCCATACATCAGCACAAATGGCCGTTGAGGCGTCTATCAAAATGGACAACAGTGGGCAGGGACCACTACGCGTGCCAGGCCTTGACGGCATGTCCTTGTTCTTTCAACTACCAGCCAGTTCACGATTTGCACACGGCTTCTCCGAGTGGAGGCAGAGTCCTCTGATCACAGCACAAGAGTAATTATAAACCGCCTGACAGACAAGTCCGGTTGGAGCGAGTCAGCGTTTGACGACGACACCGCTGCTCGATGGCATGCGGAGCTGGAAGTAGACCGAGTTCAAACGCGGCAGGACGCGATTCGACAAAACACAGGTTGATGTCCTCCTAGCCAACCCGAGACTCCTCCGAGGCGCAACATGGGACTGGTGTGTGCATGAGCTACGCGATAAGGCGCGCAATTTCCAACAGCATGGCCATGTCTGCGTGCTGAACACAGGAACGTGTGTTTGCAAGGCCGATAGTTTTGAGCTAGGAGTATTTTGTGCCACAAAGTGTCGAGAAGTCGAGCCTCTGGCTGCCGCAGTAAAAGAACAAAGTGGCTTCTATCGCAAAATAGTCGTGCCGCAGGATGATGGAGGAGATGAGGCAATGGCTGATAAACCTTGGAGTTTAAACGCAGGGTCGTCCGCTAGCGATCTAATGGAATCGACCTGGTCCGACCCTGGAACTGAGGCAGTACCATCGCGGAAACAGATTTATAATATAACAGAGCCCGTGGACACAGTAATCCCAGAAGCCTTGCCAGACTTATCGGAAACAGTCGCATCAGATTCCTCCGACGTACCACCTGGCAATGCATTCACATCTACACAGCTAAACGATCACGAAGAGGATTGCATTCCTTATTCCGATGGCACTCCGTCTAATGTGAGCGACTTGAGAGATATGCCAACTGACCAGGAATGGCTCTGGAAATCATCACACGATGGTAAACTTCTTGATATTGACGGCTCATGGCACATGATCTGCTCGCTTGTCGACCCGGCCAAGTTTCCGCTGGTGTATGGGCGCTCCCTGGTGCTACAGGACGATTCCAATATCCCCATAGACAAAGTGCTTGAGTCTTACGCCAAGGCAACGGTTTCTACAGTGCCCAAGATAGATTGTGACATTTCCAATGACGGAACAGAGCTACGTGGTAGGGCGTGGTGTTAAATAAATCAATGCCTTCCGTTTGACGTAGCTTTTGCTTTGGACAGAGACGGCAGTGAAAAACCTGCCGCTGTCAGCATCACTTCTTACATCAATGATATCCACCCAGACTACAAAGAGCTGTATGCTGTCATCGAGGAAGTCATATCGTGCTGCATCGAGCCCTGGAATGATTGCATCGTGCCTGGTAATGGGGATGTTTATAACAGTGACATCAGTTGCCAGCTGGGCCGTGTTCCTCTACGCATCCTAACTTTTGGTATAGAGCATATCAACAAGTTACAGCCATGGGTGGATGCATTTGGAAACCCTGGTAATCCGATCCTGCCACCTCTAGACTCTGAGTCTTGGAAGCAAGCCGAAGAATATCTAAAGAGGACCGATCGTGCAGACCTGGATAGTTTAGATGACTGGCTAGCTGGTTGGACTCCCGGTGACGCGCAAACTCTAGCACTCGTGAGGAAAAAGGTATGCCATCGGCTTGAGCGGTTCAAGCACCCAGAGTCAGGCACGGCGTTCTCCTATGACGAGTGGTAGACGGGCCGACATGGAAACCGTGCCATAATCGACAACGTACCGCTGAGCAAGCGAGGCTCTGACTATGATAATCTTAAATACGCAACACACGCTCCATAGCGATCGCCTTCTGATCCAGAAAAAATATGTCTTTCTGTCCTTGGAGAAGCATTTTCAAGCTGCTGGTTCACAGGTGTTTGTGGTAATACAAAGCATCGAGCTCGACCCCGACAAGCCAGCGTATGCTCCTGATGCATCGGATTGAAGCGCTGCCTATGCAGAGCTGATGGTCAAGATACTTTCTGAAAGTGTGACTGAGAACAAACCGGTGGAACTGAATGAGCAAGGCGATTAGGATGGGTGAAGTCTCGCTGGGCGGCTGAATGAGCATGTATCTGCAGTTGCGGTTTTTGCATTTGATGCAGACAATATCACAGAGCCACGGATCGCTTTTGCTCAGAGTACCAACTTTAACGATTCCTTGTACTAGTCACCGCGGGTGGGGAGCCTACTGTACCAACGGCACCTACCAGGAGGAGGAGAATCCAAACGCTCCCAAGCATGACGATCTCGCCATACTTGGCGAGATGTTCAATGTGCCTCATCTCGGTGCGTTTACAGACGCGTATATAAATCCTAATCATAGACAGCAGTTAACATCAGTGTCTTTGTAGTCGCCGAAGTCTTATTTATTTTCTGGTTCACAAGATGTTGTTGAGGGGTCAAGGGCGGCTAGTCACGTTTCCCAACATTATCTAGCACCGCATCGAGCCATTCCAACTGCGTGATGCAAAACGTCCAGGTCGGCTACGCTGGTTGATGTTGCACCTCGTTGATCCAAAGTACCGTATATGTTCGAAGCGCAATGTGCCACCACAGAATCATAGCTGGTGGGCAGCACCCGTCAGTCAATTACTGACCAGAAAAGGATTGCCGGCTGAGCTTATTAATCAGATCCTCAGCTACACTGCGGGCCGGCCTCTCGAAGCGGATATGCTGCACAATCACAGGGGTGGATTCTCGGTTCGAATGAGCCAGATTGAGGCCGAGACTTCTTGCAAATCTATCTGGACAGACTATGAATGAAGTGGATGACGGAGGTATTGCAACTTATGCGGTTTTCACTTTTTCTAATCTTCTAATAGGTGAATACATATTTTGAGCAATGGATTTGATTAGAGTTAAAATTTGCTTGTTGCTGTTTGACTAAAGGGAGATGGTTCACCACAGAATTTTCAGCAGTAGTCGCCGCATCAGTGATAATTGTGATTGTAGCCTTTCTATAAGATTAGTCAAACAACACTTCTGAATTAGACTACTGACCTTCTCTTTATTACCCCATACAGTTACTGAGCCCCGTAGTCAGCTCGCTTCTCTCTAAAGCTTAAACGAACAAACTCTTGCCATCCAGCATAGTATCCAACAGTTGACGACGAGGACGACAAAGGCATCAGAACAGTAGACTTCGTCGAGACGTCGTGCTCGTTGAAGTTGATGACGTTGAAGTGTTCAAAGAGGTAGTATGAGTCGTGCCTCCTTTAATATCACTGATCGTCTGGAGCTGACCTGCGGCAAAGAGCACGCCCAGGGCCAGCAAGATAGAGAGACAGTGCATAATTGAATGCTTATACATTGGCACTACTATTCTTCCTGGCTAACATCACCAATATAAGCTATCACCTTGGCTGCATTTTCTCCCGCTGTGATAAACCTGCCCTCCAAAACTGAACTCGCCCTGCCAGATTCGATATGGGTTCCTGATCGCGCAGACTGAGCATAACCTTAGTAGTGCGTGAGTCTTGGGTCTTCCCTACGGCGGTCACTGCGTCTGCCACCGTAGCTGCTGCTGCTACTGCCTTCATCGCCGCGACCCATAGTGTGTCGGCCACCTTCAGGTCCTGTGCTCCGCCTATCATCGCGTCTTGATTGGTATGCTTCCTCGAGGAATCCGAGAAGAGGTCGTCTCATGTACCTCTTATCAGTGACCAGGGTTAGGAGACAGTCATTGCCGCCATCTCCCACACCACCATCGTCATCGGTGCTCGCATCGGTCAGAACAAGAAGAAGCAATGAGTTGTAATCAAACACGCACACGTATCTGGTGCGGTAGTTCTTCGCATAGTGCACAGCCTGCTTCATTAGCATAGATGAGTTTGCCAAGAATGGAGGGAC
This sequence comes from Ophiostoma himal-ulmi, assembly GCA_029299165.1. Lineage (NCBI taxonomy): Eukaryota > Fungi > Ascomycota > Sordariomycetes > Ophiostomatales > Ophiostomataceae > Ophiostoma > Ophiostoma himal-ulmi. The sequence continues at coordinate 6,812,435 of JANSME010000001.1, forward strand.
ATGCCAGCGTGTTCGATCTGAGCGAGATGCCGAGGTCTGGATCGCGCGTCTGAACTCGTCGGGCTGTATGGTATTTGGACTCTTGAACTCCACGACAGCAAAGAATCTGGATGGCGAGTGACGTGTAGTATAGGCTCTGTCAGCCCGGGAGCGGTGAGAAGCTTCACCCTCGTTCAATGCGATGATCTCATCTCGATGTATAGCATCAAGAGCAAAATCAACTGGGTAGTTCAGGTGCACGGCTGCCGCGTTAACAACATCACCCTCTGTATCAATGCACCTGGTGGGCTCAAACAAAGGCGCGGCGATCCCGCCCAGATAATGTCCAGCAACGTTGAGCACCTGTTGGGCTATCCTGTCCCAGTGCTGAAAACCAACAGCGGTACAGTTGCGTGGTGGGTACGCATCCCTCGTCGACGGCCCAGATGGACTAGCCGTGGGGCCCGGTGACTCAAAACGAACCGCATCGGGAAGCTCACGATCAAAAGATTGTAGGACGCTAAATGAGGCTATGCTGGGTGTTTTTGTGTAAATGGAAAGAGATAGTAAGATAGAACAGGGAGAAGAACGAAATCAAAGAGCAGTGCTGTAGTTTGGGAAAGAGTTGGAAACGAGACGGAGACAGGAACTAAAAAAACAGAGATGTGTCAAAATAGGATTGCATGTAGAAGAAGGAATCGTGAGATGAGTGAGAATGTAGTGATTGTGATATGAAAGCAAATTGTCAATGAGTTGCAGTTGAGGAAGGTGGGGTTATTATATACACCGTAGGACGGAAGGAACGACCCTCGTATAAAAGTCTGAACTCCTGAAAATTATCGCAAAATTGCCGTCCGGAGGAAGCTGGCAAAGGTGTGAACAGGATCAGATTGTGAAATGAGGCCTAGGAGGTCAGTTGCAAGGCGATGTTTCGCGTAGTTTTTTTATTTATCTCTATAATAATTATATAAAACCAGAAGACAAAACGCGCAAAGATTTCGTAAGGACCAATCGTCTGCCGCCCGGGCTAGTTTAGTTGGCTGTTGCAGGCAGATGATTCTCCTTGGGGGATGTGCTTTGTTGTATTGCACTCGGATTCTCGTGACAACTCCACGCCTCCAGCAGTAAGCCAAGAGACTTTATACAATAATAGGCGCGCGCGAGGCAGCAGCACGGCGTTTTGCGAGAGGTCAATCACACTGGCCAGCCTTCCATCAAGGGGCCTTGCCGCGTGTACGTTCTTACATGTTTACACGTGAAGATCTAGTTCGGCGCTTCGCAAGACGAAAGCATCCACGCTATTTAGAAAAGCCATCTGGTGTATTCAGTCACGTCTATTGAGAGAGTCAGGATAATGCTGCGTTGCCGCCGTAATCCTCGCCCTAAATTAGTACAGCGCTTGCAGAAGGGAAGCTTGTATATGCCCCACTCGACTTGGCCAATCACGTTTGGATACACATGCTATATTATATATATAAGTCGTCACTCTGCAATCGTCACCGTGGATTGTTTCGTTAATCGCCTTTTCTTAAAATTATTAGCGCTTAACAACCTCTACATAATCACATATTATCATTGCCGTCTGCAATAGTCACACGATAGGTACATTGGTTTTCGGTTCACAGAGCCGCACGGGCTGGTTACTCCATGCACCGGCCCCACTATATGGGCCCATAATATCACCTCCTGTTGATATCTTACCAACACCATCTCTTACTTCGTACACCCAGGAACAAAAGGTGAAAAATGAAAGAGCGAAAGAGATGTGAAAGAAAGACTAGAGAAAGAAACAAAACAGGATATGATATGTACAACACAAGCAGTGGACAAAGAAAGAACAAAACCAATTCAATGTGTGAAAAGGGTTTAATGTATATTGGATTATATTTAGAAACAATCTCCAGGAATCATGCTTATGTAATCACTTAGCACCCCGCAGCTCAACCCTATATTAATCTCCACTCTCGCTGTCATACACAACAACAACTCTCTTTTCTCATCATATCTTCACATACCACCAAAACGTTTATCGGCAATGAAGGACACAGAATACAGACCTGATTTGGATTGGAAGCCGCTTGAAGACCCTGATAAGCCAGATCTTCCCTACCTCCCGGGCCTCCATCTCAACATTCGCCGCCATGTGCCTCTCCCTCCTTTTAAGAGGCATTATACAGGAGAAGAACCCGCGCGTTCCAGAGACAATATGTGGGAGAGATGCCACTCAAAGTTAACCGACTGGGCCCTCAGGAACCCTCCAAGCAGCATCTCACCTCCTCACCCCGACCCCTCCGTGCACGGCCTGAAGGTCCTCGAAGCAATAGCCTGCAAGGACGGCCGTGGCGCGCAGGTCGTTCGATGCCACTTGGATGAGGACCCAGACAACATATGCGTGGCCAAGATCTATGATCCCTTCTACTATTCCTACTTGAGCCCATATAGTGGTCCCCAAGATGTCACGTGGAAGGCAGACTACGACTTCAGCCGCGAGGCTGCAGCGTACCAAGTGCTAAGAGACGAAAAGGTCGACGGCCAGCTCGTGCCTAAATACTATGGTTCGTGGACGTTTGACCTTCCTGTACCCGAGGAGCTCAGAAAATCGTCAGGGACGTCAAGTCCGACCCGCCCAGTGCGTATGATTTTGATCGAGTGGGTTCCTGGCGTCAGTATCGACAAGCTGCTGGAGGATGAGAGAAAGTACAAGAGCATACCGGTGGCGCTTCGCCTCGAGATCCTTGCCAAGGCTATGGAGATTGTATGTCGTCTCGAGCATCACGGCGTGAGACATGACGATTTTGCCCCACGAAACGTTATGGTGTCGCATACTGATGGCTGGGAAACACGTTTGCCCTCAGTGCGTCTGATTGACTTTGGTGTCGCGCACGTCACCCGGTCACCCTACTACAAGCCCGGCCAATACACCACTCCAGCTTTGCCGAGAAACCCCCGCTACCGATTTCAAGGAAATACTATGCTAGAGTTTGGAAGGTGGGTTCCCGAACGGCTGAAGAACGTGCCGGCCATCAACGGGTGGCTCAGAAGCGTTTGGCGCGAACACGAAGAAGGTTTCGAGAATCCGCCTCCTGAACAAAAAGATCGTTATGACAAAAGTGAACGCATCGCTGCGTACGTCCCCATTGAGGATGACTCCCCACCTCAGGAGCCCTATCACAGATATGAGGACGGTTACAGTCCTTGGTAGGCTGTGGGAAGCGGCATAATGGCCTTCACATTGATGGGATGGTGTTACTGTAGCCTGGTACTTTTGATGCGAAATGAACAATGTCTTTTTTGATTTCTGTTGTGATCTATTGTGCTTATACCATTATTCTATGTTTGTTTTTCTTATTGTATTTTTGCACTCATGTTCATAAAATACACTATCTCGATTGGAATAATATAGATGCTAATTCAACTTCACTGCGACCAATATTTTAGATTATTTATTCTCGATTGACGCCATACTGCTGTAGAACAATACCGATTCACAGTCACAGTAGCAATCGACTTTTTTTTTTAAATTGATAGTCTGGGCGCGGTCTCGTCAAGTATCATTGTTATCATTGTTATCATTATCGCAGATATCCATAGTCGTTGCTACTACAACCATTTTGCATCATCAGGCTCCGTGTAATAACTAATAGATGCAGATACATGATGCACTGCCAACCCGGAATTGATATTTTCCCGGTCCGGCCACTCCAGGTCGTCAATGTTTATATGCGTAAACGATTGAATTGTCTTACAATATGGCAGCGTGCACTGCCGGTCACGCTGCGCATACACATGTACCGCCTCCTTGGTTTTCTCGGCGCCCACTAGTACGGGCCGACGTGCAGCCAAAAGGTCCAGCAGCTCCCTTTTGGCATGCATCTCTCGTAAACGAGCAGGCCGCCTTGCAGCTCGTGCATCAGCACACGCAAGTACCAGTTCCCCGGCCCTTGGATCTCGTGTCAGATGCGCACACGTCGTACGTGCTGATGACACGTGCATCTGGCATCCGCCTGGGGTCGTGTATCGACACGCTCGATGATGAAGAGCTTGGCTTGCTGTCACGCGATCTGCAGCGGTGTCTGGGTGCATTGCGCACGGTACAACGGAATGGCGCTGCCGTCGGCGTCAAGAACCAGTCCATTAGCAATGTGCTTGGCGGAGCCCTATATGACCACAGGGTCAACATGGGCACAACAGCGGGCACCGGACCGTCTTCACGCACGGCGATAATGTGCACATACAACCAAATAAAGAAGAGGACGAAAAACAGAAACGGGGTAGATTCTTAAAGAGTGTCAATTATGTAATTAATTCTGACTTTTTAAAAGGGACTGGTATTCTTCCTTCTGCCTTGCTTTGAGAATAGATTCACATGGCTTCGTAATCCGGCGGTATTACAAATGGTAGATGCCACCTACAGTACTGGTACGATCAGCGATTTCTCCCAGCTCCCTGTAATGATTGCCCATAGTTTACTGTCACACACGCGGCCATGGCTCTCAACGATGATATCGAAAGCGAATCGCTCTATATTAGCCTCAATTCGCGCCCAACGCCGGGCGAATATGTAAGCCGAATTGTCGTTGCGGATTATGTAATACACATACTGACAAACATCACTGGGGTCTGATCATGACTGGATCCGACGCAAAGGTCGTCCTACACCATGCATCAAACTTGAGCAGGCACTGGAGACACGAGCAACGGGATACTCCCGTTGCGTCCATGCCTCTGGTCGCATTGATGTTTGCGAGCAAGGTTGCCAGTGTCTCCCAGGCGGAGGATGCCATCCGCAATGTTCCGACCGATGGCAACGCTTCTTTAAGGACGGGACACGCATTCAATTGTCGGGTCTGGGTCAAGGATGTTCTAGAGGCACTCGGCAAGCACGACGTAGTTGGTCTTCCCCGTGATGTCGGTACGTTTTCCGCTTAAGAGAGCCTCCACACCGACTAATTCGACAGACTCCATTGAGCAAGCGTGCATTCAGCAAGGCATCAAGCATGCCCCCGCCGCCGGATCAGGTTCTGGAACGACCGTTGTCAATCGTGTCTTTTGAATAGTGTGAATAACCGGGTCACGAGAGTCGAGACAGTCGAGACAGCCACAAGCACACTTTTTACATCGACAACCTGGGGGAGGCGGGGCGCTAAAGCAAAGCAAAAGGCGGAGAAGTGGAACCAATGGCACAAGGTAGTAGAAAAGAGATAACAGAAAAGAAAAAAGAGAAAAAGTAGACAATGGCAGCGAACGAGAAGAGCAAAAAGACGCAGTAATTGGGAGGCCACGCAAGGCAGCAAGTCAAACTAGAAAGGACCAGCAGAAGAGAGCAGAACGAAATCAACCCAGAGCTAAAACTCTTCCTGCGCTCAGAAACTGGCATTGGCACGGCTTTGGGTGTAGTGCCATTGGCCAGGGCCCGGCCGTGCCCAGACGGAAGCGGGGGGGAGAGAGCCTAGAAGAAGACCTAGGCGGAAATAGTCAGTCTAGAGAGAGACACTGCGGGGAAGGCGTACGAGATTAGAGTGCATTGAGTTAGACGGCCGAGATAGTCGACGTTGTAGGATTTTCACATGTGCTTCGTGCTCCGAACCCCCCAGCCCAAGAGTCCAAGAGACTAAATGCTTGTTCGATGTGGCTTGAGGTGCATGCGGGGAGCACCCGATTTGGTCCGCTGGGTATTATTATAAGACAAGCGTTTGGGAGGACCTAGGATGTACAACACGCAATGCGTTGCATCGGAGAACGACTCCTCTCACACGGGATTGCGTGCGACTGCATGGATGTGGACTCGAGCGCGAAACAGGAAACAAAGTGCTACGGCAGTGTTTGGTAGTAGCTGAGGCAAAGGCAGCGAATTGGTTACTTTATACTTTAGCTGGGATCTTTGCTTCTTTGAGCTTTGTGTAAAAAAGGAAGAGAGTAAGAAACAAAGACGCATCGACAAAGACGATTTCTTTGTTTGCTCCATACTCTGGTGATTCTCTCCTACGACCGGGGAACCCGGGGTGCTAATAAGTAAGGAATCCCAGGCCTAGAGGGTTTTAAATCATTATGTCGCAGTGCTATGGAAATGGAGTGCCATTTTGTGAATAGTGTTGTGCTGTGTCTATGCTGATACTTTTGCTGCGCGTATGATGTGAACAGCATACTCTAATAGTCCGGTGCTCCCTGCAAAGCCTTCTGTCACCATCACATGTAAGAGTTGATGCGATCGAGAAGCCGAGAGAAGAGGGGAAGAGCGTGTGGGGGCTGGGGAGAAGTCGATTATCAGAAATCACAAAATCGCGGAGGATAAGAAAGAAGGAAAAAGAAAGCATATAACTAGACCAGTGCAGCAAGAGCAGAGAGCGAATAGGAAGCGCTGCTATTCAACGCATGATGGACAAGCTCCAGATAGAAGAACGGTGGGCAGACTAGCAAAAAACAAGCCTGGACTTTGGCACCGTGAAAAGAAGAAGATCAGCAAAGAGGAAAAAGAAAGCATAACAGACGTACATGGAGCATTAATACGGCTGGAGTTGGCTAGAGAAAGTCTGAGAGTGTAAAATGCTTAGGGCGAGTTCCGGCTTGGAGCTAGAAGAGCAGTGCGAAATGGAATAAATCAATTATTCCGTGTAAGCAAAATAAAACAAAAATATAATAAACAATGGCTAAAACGGAGATACAAGTCAAGACACGGCGACTACAGCCTGCAGTGGACAAGACTACAACCAATGCCGTGGGGTTTGCCCTCTTTGTCGTGTCCTTCTTTGTACCGGTCGGGTAGAAAAATGTATTTCCCCAGAGCTAGTTTTCTTTGATGGCCTAAAAGTACTCTCGAGACGTCACGATGTCCAAAAGTGTGAAGGTCGTTGTTGCTGGTTGAAGAGCAGAAGAAGGTAACAAGAATCCGAATTCAAATAAAGTCGGTTCACTTTATAGTAAGAAGTCCGCGTAAAACAGCTTTTACTTGATGTAAAATAAATACGTGAAGAGATAGAACTAAAAAAGATAATGGAAAACGGAATAATATGTACAAAATATAAAAAAGAAAGATCATCGCCATGCGTGTTAGCTTGCTCGTATCACATCCACAGCTGTACATCCTTGTTCCTTATCGTGCCCGTCTCGGCGTTTGTCCGCGGACCCCTTCTTCGCCTTTACTTTTTTATTTCTTTATTTTATTAATATTTTCCTATAATCACCCTCTGGCTGTTCAACCTCGCATGTACCGTACTTTCAACATCCAACGCGGCAGAGTCATCACACTCCCACAAGTACCCAGTACACATCACTTGCACGGTATAACAAACAACTCCCGTCTGAACAAAAGCCGCAGTGAAGTACTCTGGTCGTGTGCTCTCTCTCTCTATTTTTTCTCTCGTCTTTCTCTCTAGTTGTATCCTCAGTCTCTTTCTTTCCTTCTACCGCCCCCTAATACTATATATCTCTTTATTTCAGTCTTTATATCTCGCCCCTCCCTCTCTCTTCTACCTCTTCTTGATCACGCATTCCTCTCTCTTATCTCTCCTCTTTTTTTCATCACATCTCATTCTTTTCTTCTTCCTCTCATCTTCTATCCTCTATCCTCTATCCTCTATCCTCTATCCTCTATCCTCTATCCTCTATCCTCTCTCATCACCCATCATGAGATTCTCCCCCATCCTCGCCCTGGCCGGCACCGCCGCTGCCTTTGACAGCCTCGTCATCCAGAACTACTACAACGACAACAACCGCATCCTCAAGCACGCCACCGAGATCCCCGTCTGCGCCAACATTTGCATCTTCCAGGCCGCCGTCGCCGTCGGCTGCAACACCGACGACTACCACTGCCAGTGCTCAAGCAAGCGTCTCCAGCTCTTCACACTGACTGAGAGCTGCCTCGCCAAGTCCTGCAACAAGAACCAGGCGGTCAAGGCACACAAGCTCACCGACAAGATTTGCCAGGCCGTCGCCGACGGTGTGCGCAACCCGGACATCCGCCCGGCGCCTCCGCCACCTGCCGATACGCCCGAGGCAGCTCCTGCACCACCGTTTGCTGAGAATGTCGTCTTCCCGCCCGCCGATGTTGTCTTCCCTGATGCACCCGTCCCTGCCGCCCCTCCTGCTCCGGCCGACGCCCCTCTGATGCGCCGCGATGTGCCCGCCGAGCCCCAGGCGGCCCCAGTCCCAGTCGAGAAGCGCGCAACAGCATCATTCGCTGCCTCGTCCATTGCCAGCAGCGTCGTCCCTCCCACGGCCACTTCGTCGCCCACGACAGTGGCCACTGCTGGTGCTGCTCTGCACAAGGCGCCCTCAATCATAGCCGGTGTCGGTGCTATCGCCGCAGCCGCCCTGATGATTTAATTCCAAGCATATTTTTCATGCATTTTATTGTTTACTAAATATAATCTCTCATTATCTTAGTTTTTGTTGTCTGTTTTCATAATTAGCGTTGGGGCACACTCCTTTATACCCAGAGCACGTCAACATACTCTATAATTGTATAATGTCAAGTTCTAAATCAAAATAAAAAGTGCAAATGAGAAATAAGTAAATAAGTAAATGAAACATAAAACATAAATAAGACATATATATATATACTAACCTTGAACCTGAACGCCGTGCTTTTCAAAATAAAGTATCAAAAAAGAGAAAAAGAAAAAGAATAATTCATCCAACAGCCGTCGTGACATTCGTAACCTTGATGTCCAGCGTCGGCATATACATCATGTAGTTGTCAATCGACACCGGCTCATTGAGAGCCGATGCCACAATCTCATACGTCCGCTGGCCGTGCAAAGAAGTGCCAGGACCCCCCGGTCCTCCAGTGGTGATCCGCAGCTTGTTGGTGCTCCTGGCAATTTCTGGCAGGTCATGGTCTGCCATGTACCAGCGCATGGGCTCGCTCTGGCTGCGCATTGACAGCGCAAAGAAGAACTGGCTCTGAATCGTCGAGCGGTCGACAATCTTGCACACCGGATGGCTGCGGCCCTGGCGAAAGTCAATGAGCACGCTAAACGAGAGCTCGTCCTTGTTGGACTGCTTGGACATGCACGGAAACGAGACCACCTCCGACGCCGACTCGGGCAGGCAGTAGATTCGCAGCCGCTCATCAAAAGGCTGCTGTGGGAAATTGCCAAATATAATGTTGCGGTCGATCAGGGACGGAACATGGATGCCGCGCAGCAGTCGCGGATGGTAAAACATGCGCAGCGGGTGTGTCGATTGAAGGTCGGAGAATCTGAGGACGGGCGAGATGGTGCTGGATGGCTGGACGGGAAAAGATGCTTCGTTGAGGGGCGGCGTCATGGGTGAGAAGACGCCCATGGTTGGGCTGTTGCGCCATTCTGCCGGGTCGAGAATGCTGCTGCCGCCCGGTGTGCCGAATGGCGGATGCATTGCGACATTTGGTGAGGGATGAGGCGGCGGTTTGACGGACAGATCTGGGCGGCTGTCGAAGCAGTCTTTCAGCATGGGCGGCGTATGGCCGTGGAGTGGTGGCGTCTGCGTTGGACAACCACCAGGGAGTGCCAAACAAGAACCCGGCAATTGTGACCGTTTAGCCGTGTTGTCGATCTCATTCGGGTGCAGGGTGATGTAGAACGTGTGCGACTCGGTCGTGTTGAGTATACTGCGCAGGTCTTTCTGCGGCATTGTCTCGAGCGCCTGGTTGCTTTCGCGAATCAGCTGGCCAGGCCCTGTCTTGCGCAAGCAGATGCCAATCTCGTCAACCCCCAGAACACTCTTGGTCTTGTCGCTCTTGTCCGGACGCTCGGTCCTTCGCTTGCCAATCGCCAATACATAGCGGTACCGGTGCTGGCGGGGAGAAGACTGGTGAGACGGTTTGTATTGGAGAGATCCAGACGATGTTACTGTGGACAGAGACGGGGACGACGTAGCGTGGCCGTGGCCGTGGTCAGTCAAGCCGAGACCGACGCCGGCTTGGGCAAGTGCATACTGTGGTACGGTGGCCGATCGGCTCGGCATGGCGTCGGCACTGGGTCTGCCACCGCGTACACTGTTCCGTGAATGGTTACTGTGGTTACTGTGGTTACTGTGGTTACTGTTACTGATGTGCAGGGGAATGAGCACGAGGTACGCCGTCAGCCGCAGCCCGCGGTTGGTGATGCTAAACTCGGAGTCGTCGTTGCGGAAGTGCTCGAGGTCGTAGCATTTTTCGAACTGGCGCGGCGTCATGGCCAGCAGTGGCATGCCAGTGCGCGTAGTGTCCGCACTGCCACCACCGCTGCTTTGATTGCCTGCCGTCTCGCTCTCGGTCGGCATCCAGCCGAGGAGCGTAACGTCGGTCGAGACTTTTAAAATTTCTTGCTGCAGACGCTGAAAAGCCTTGTGGCCCTCGCCGTAGATGAGCGGCATGTTGACATCGAACAGACCCAGCAGGCTGTAGGCGGCATCCTCGATCTTGGTCGTGACGCGGCTCGACGCCCAGGCCATGCGCTGTGCCGTCGAGTACTGGGCAAGGTCTGCGGTGCCCCGGACGGCATCTTCGGGGATGCGCGTAATATGCGAGATGAGTGGACTCAGCTGGTCTTTGGTGCCAACGTACGACCACTGGTTGTCGTAAAACTCGACGTATGCGGGTGCCAGTAGCTCCTGCAGAGTCCAGCCGCGATGGAACCAGGCACAGTTGACCAAGCGCTCCGAGTCTTGGGGCGTCAAGAGGCCGTTGGACAGGTCGCCGCGCGCAAACGTGGACGGCGCCTCGCTGGTAGGCAGAGGGGTCCTGGTAAAGTCGGCTAGGTGGACGACACACACCTGTGCGAGCTGGTACCAGCGGAACATGGAGTTGATGGACTCGGTGAGCTCCGTATTGTTGGCCTTGTCGATGCAGCAGGTATCGATCCATACCCAGTCAATGTCTAGAGCGCGTGCCAGTCTGCAGGTGTTTGTGATCTTCTCGTAGCCGTGCTTTTCGGTGAGATAGGGCGAGGCAATATCCTGGAGAGTGACCTCTTGCTTCTCGTCCCAGGTGTGCGACAGGATGACATAGGGCGGGAACTTGGACTCGTCGGGAAAGTCCTTGAACTTGAGCGATATTGCATTTAAAAGTCTCATTTTGTAGACGTTATGTGTTGTTGTTGCTTTGAATATAGAATAGGTAATCCTATTCAGCGTGATGGAGATGTCGTGATGCCAATGTTCTTTTATACCGGTGATTGGTGGCGAGGCGGCGACGGCGACGGCGGCGACCGACTACTTAATGCAGGCGCTTATGATAATTAGAAGGCGACGCCAATATATTGGCCTCAGCAAGAACACTTATGTATTCTTCAGCAAACGTTGTTGTAGTCGTAGCTGTCGCTTCTGAGTAAGTTCTACGACCCGGAAGTAAACGGCGGATTTTGTCATCTTCTTTTGATTTCTGACGGCTTCCCCAACCTTTTTATATCAGTTCTTTCTGCGGCTCTGCTCATTCCCTCCTTTCTCTTCATGTCTGTCCAATGCACATCATTTATTATGGCTGAAGAGGCCCCGCCAGGCGATGTGACATTTGCTGCAGCAGCGGTAGGAGACCAGACATCCTGCAGTCCAATCCGCCTTGTCTGTCGCAGGCGTCAACAACCACAGCGTCATTACCCAATGATTGATTCAGAAATGAAAGATTAATCCAGCAGCTGGAACAAAACCATACTAGAACTTGAGTCAAGTCCTATTAATAATACCAGGACTCTCTGCTCCAGTCCTATGACCGCATATATTGGTTTTATTGATCCAAGCCTCATCAGCCGCGCTGTCCGCCAATCAGGCCAATCAGGCCAATCAGGGGTGCAGGCATCTCTGGGCCGACTCACTCCCAGGACTCAGCCTCTTTCATACCGCCAACATGATCTTTATCGAAATAGAACGGCGGCTGGGTATCCTTCTGGAAGGTATTCTTAGATGCTTGAATAAATTGGATTTCCTGTGTGGCGTGTAGACAATCCAGGACTGGCTGTGCTGATTGCGAGCTTTCGAAATCAAATGGCATTCTGCTAGGATATTTACGCATCTGTCAGCAAGATGAACATCACACACAGCCATAATCAAACGGTACTGCGCGCCACAAATAAGAATGTCATGGTTGTACTGAGTATTTGATAGCTGGGCGTTCTGGTGTCGTGGGCGCTGACATAATCACAATAAATAAAACAAGAAGGAAAGCTCGAAAGCACCCGTGAGTATTGCTTATGTAATCAGTAACTGTCGCGACCTTTTCCATTGTTGCACGGCAGGCCTCGATAAGGTTATTAACTTGTTGATTGATGTTGTGCTACCGACCTAACAGCCAGCATCTTGGAGAAACACAGGACATTCTTCAGCTTTGATGGCGACAAATGATACCCCAGAGCTAAGCGCGTGCTTCGCACCAACACCAACCGCCAGGGTCTTCCCCCAGTCCAGTTTCTTCCAAGAGCGCAGAGCGCCCGCGCCACCCTCGCCGGCAGAAATCAGAGTCCTAAATGAGGCCTCTGGCCACTACCGTGCATCATCCTTGGTCCATCCCATCCCTAGGACTAGCCGTCAAGTATGGAGCCAGCGTTACTATCGCCGAGGTTGAGACCCGGGTATTGATGCGTGAGCAACTACAAGGTCATGTCCCTGTCTCCGAGGTCTTTGGCTGGGTTGAAGATGGCGGCCAAATGTTCATGTACGTGTCTCTAGTCGAGGGTGATCCTCTCCGGGCAAGATTAGGCACCATGACTGAAAGTGAACAGCAGGCTGTCTGCAAGGAGCTGAGGTCTATGGTGGACGCCTGGAGGGCTTTGACCCGGGAATCAGACAGATATATTGGCAAGTGATCATACGATGGCCTCCCCATGTCCAGTCCGATGTAGTACTAGATTCTGATACAAAAAGGGAGTATAGGAAAGCGACATTTTCGTTGTTCGTCGGCCACGGCGTGTAGGGCCGTTCCTAGGCGCAGACGTGGTGCAGCAGTTGCACGATATATGTGGAATTGACATGAGCGACGATATTCCGATTGTGTTCACCCATAACAATCTTTGTCCCCCCAATAGCTTGGTCTCCTGTGGCCCCAACCCAAAGGGACCAATCGGGATGGTATCCTTCGTACTGGGAATACTGCAAGGCACGGGGAATTGGTATCGTGGATGGGGAATTCAATTTTGTTCTTCAAGAATAATGGCATACCAGGTATCTGTCCGAGGTCATTGATTCAGTGGATGACGAGAGGTTTCACTGCCCGTGACTGGAGGTTATGTTGTCTACCATCTGAGACTGTTGCTTAAGTCATCATAGGCCGGCGAGTAGTTGCCTGAAGTATACGGCAAAGCTAAAACTATATAATACAAAACAATACAAAAATAACAGCACAATACCATGGGATGCCTCTTTTGAGTCAATACGTAAACATTGTGCCTCGTCGGTCGTTCTTTCTCTTTCTAAGCTATATCCTGGCTTCCTCACATCTGCGTTGTGCACCATCCATCTCCCATCTCCCTTCCCTCTCCTCTCCTCTCCTCTCCTCTCACCACTGTTTAGCAACTTGTACTAGAATCCCATCACAATACATACTACAAAGGCCCGGTCTATTCTATGCCGGCCTTGAGGCCACTGTGCATATCACTTTATATCATTGCTTAGACATTCTCATCATCAACTAAACTACTGCCACGATGGACAAAGACCTCGACGAAATTGCCATCCGCGAGCTCGAGCAGCAGCTCAACACAAAGATCTATCCAGGCACAGAGGTCATGCGTGATGTCGGCGACTTTCGCTTTGTCAAGGCGCAGGCCGGCGACCAAACTCATCATTCTCATGCCCACCACGCCCAGGCCGGGAGCGAGGTTAGCAGCCTCACGTCCGCCAACGTTCTCATACCACAGCCCGCCAATGATCCTCTAGACCCCCTGAACTGGACGCCCATGTGGAAAGCCGCCACCATCGTTTCGGCTACCTTGCTGTCGTTTGCCCTCAATGTCGGCCCGCTGGCGCTCGCGCCCATGTTTAGGAGCTACATGAAAGAGTGGGACTGCAGCCTTGCCGATGCGGTACAGCTCACCGGCGTGGCCATTCTCGTGCAGGGCTTTAGTAATTTCGTGTGGGTGCCCATCATGGTCACCTGGGGCCGCCGGCCCGTGGCCATCTTGAGTACGCTGCTGTGCGTGTGCTCGTCCATCTGGCGTGCGCGCGCGACAAGCTACGGATCGTTTATGGGTGCTGGTGTGCTGAACGGCATCGGCGCCGGCCCGTGCGAGACGCTGATGCCGCAAGTCATTGCCGACATTATCTTTCTGCACGACCGCGGCAAGTACCAGACGCTGTACTTTAGCATGTACTTTATCTCACTCATGGTCGGCCCCATCATTGCCGGCGCCATGGACTACCACCTGGGCTGGCGCAGCTTCTGGTGGTTCAACACGGGCCTGTTGGGGTTCACGCTCATCTTCCAAATCTTTGTTTTTCCCGAGACGCAGTACGACCGCCCGGCAGCCAGGCAGCGGCAGCGCGAGCAGGCACAAGCTCCGGATCAAGCTAGGATCGAGCTGCAGGCTGTTGATCCTGCACAGCGGGTAGATCCTGTCACCAAGCCGGAAGATCCTGCACAAGTATCTGGACAGGCCGGCGGCCAGACGGACGGCCTGAGCATGGACGCCGAAAAGGAACCAGTCGGTGTCCCCGCACCGCCACAAGCACCGGCGATAGCACCACAAGCTCCTATCGACTCGTTTCTCGGCACCAGCAAACCCTCTCTCAGGCCACACTTTAACCTCTACGTCAAGAACACCAATTTTCACGTGCTCTGGCGCGAGCTGTGGCTGCCCTTGTACCTTTCTGTCTTTCCCATTGTCGAGTTTGCCGCCTTTGTCGTGTCTTGGTCGGCCGCCAGCGTTTTGGTCGTCAACCTCACCCAGTCGCAGGCCTTTGCCGCACCGCCCTACAACTACTCGTCGCAGGCCATTGGTCTGTTCAACATTTGCGTGCTGGTGGGGGCCATCATCGGCCTGTTCACGTGCGGCCCGCTGTCCGACATGGTGGCGGCCTAGCTGACGCGCCGCAACAATGGCGTGCGCGAGCCCGAGATGCGGCTGGTGGCCATGGTACCGTATGTCGTGGCGCTGGTTGTGGGCAGCGTCGTGACGGCTGTGGGCTACGACCGGCAGTGGCCGTGGCAGGTGATTGTGGTTGTGGGCTACGGCCTGCTGGGCATGCAGGTGACGGCCCTGCCGAGCATTGTGAGCACGTATGCGATTGACAGCTACCGCCCGGTGACGGGCAGCGTGTTTGTCGCCATCACCGTAAACAAGAGCCTCTGGGGCTACGGCGTTTCCAAGTTCCTGACGGCGTGGGCCGAGAAGGACGGCTTCATCAAGCCCATCATGACCAACATGGGGCTCGCTGTAGTCTTTTGCTTGCTGGCCATTCCGCTGTGGTTCTGGGGCAAGGAGCTGCGCGGCTTGTCGCGCAACTCGGTTGTGCACCAGCACTAGAGAGGGCTGGAAGATGCGGAATCCAGGGCAGAGCGGCGCCGGCAGAGACGGGAACAAAGACGCGAGCAGCGGCAGCAGATGCCGGTGTACGAAATGATGGCGACGCGGGTCTACCCCGGGTCGACTGTTGCATGGTACTAGAAGTACATGAAAAAGATCCGACTGCTGTTTGGAACCGAGGTAGAAGACTTTATCTACGAGTCCTTTATTCAGGAACAGAGCGCCACCGAGTCGGACACCTCCTAGTCTAGCACTCTTTCACTTTTAGTCTCTGTTCGTCTCAATTTTAAAGATGCATGATTATGGCAATGCAAGAGCGTTATCAATATGAAAGAATACGAATTGTATCATTGTATAAATTCTATGGCCAGTGACCTCTATAATACACTGTACAGATAGACAAACTTAGATCTACAACAGATAAACACAGTGACAAACAATAATAACAAAACGAGAAAACGAGAAGCAAAACAAAAAAAAGGAACGTTTGGGTATCATGATATGCATGAACAATGTCATCTCCATCTCCGTCTCTCTCCTCCCCCCGCCCTCCGCCCTCTAACTGTACCACGACGCCTTCTTGCCGGCATCCAGACTAAACAGGATCCGGCACCGCTTCGTCTGGCACACCTTGCTGCGGCCCAGGTTCTTGAACTTGGGCCCCTGCGGACCGTAGATGTAGTGGTACTGCCCAAACAGGCGCCACTGCCGCGCGTCGCCCAGCTCGTACGTCTCGTCGCCCCACGGGCTGCGGAAATGGAACCACGACGTCGGGGCGTCGGCATTCTTGGACGCGGCCACCAGCGACGACGGCGGCGTCGAGCCGGGCCGCTTCTTGCCGACCAGGCCGTCGCCCTCGTTCTCGGCCGACGCCTCCAGGAACGCATCCTCGGCAGCGCCGCCGCTGGTCTTGTCGTGCTTGTAGTCGTAAAAGTACGCCAGGTTGTTCTTGGCCGGGTCCCAGAGCGGGCCGCGGTCCGTCTCGTCGCGCAGCATCTTGAAGGGCAGCACGTATGGGTGCGTGCCGGGCAGCGCATACATGGCATGGCTGCCGACGGCCGAGTAGATGACGGGGCGCTCCACCATCTCGCCCGTCGACGACGTCGCATTCATCTTTTCGAGCGCGTCCCATGCATAGGCCTGGCCGCCGGCGTGCTCGCTCATGTACAGGGCACGCGGCACGCCGTTCTCAAAGCGCGTCATGCTGTGCTCCCAGTCGCCCACGTGATTGCCGTACCGCACCTTGAGCACCGTCTGGCCCAGGTTGTAGCTGTAGAAGAAGAACCAAAAGGCGTCCAGGATACCCGAGCCCTTGTCGACGAGCACGAGGATGGCAGGCGCCTTGGAGTAGCCGCTCTTGTCGGGCTTGTAGCCGTGAACAGAGAACGACTCGCCGTCTTCAGTCACACCGGCAGCCTCGCCCAGTGCAATCTGGTTCGTGGCGGCCCTGCGGATGTTTCGCACACGCACATCCTCGGGACCCATGGCGCGCTCCGTTGAGCGCTTCTTGAGCTCGGCCATGCCGGGACCCCAGATCGGGTTGGGCAGCTTGCGCGGATCCGAGATGCGCTCCAGCGGGTGGTCTCTGTCGACGCTGTGCCATGTAGTATCATCGCTAAACTCTTGCGGCGGCAGATCGTAGTCGTGCCCGTTCTTAGCGTCCGGGTTGCCGCCGCGGTTGGTGCCGTCGTTGGTCTTGTTGGTGCCATAGGGTACGGGGATGCCGTCGTGGCTGTGCAGCCATTCGGGCCGGGTCTCCACGTCGACCTCGCTTGTGAGATACAGATGCTCCGAGACGTTGTTGAGCTTCTGGTACAGGTTGTCCAGGTTGATGCGTTCGTTGTCGA
Source organism: Ophiostoma himal-ulmi (assembly GCA_029299165.1). NCBI lineage: Eukaryota > Fungi > Ascomycota > Sordariomycetes > Ophiostomatales > Ophiostomataceae > Ophiostoma > Ophiostoma himal-ulmi. The sequence goes on from JANSME010000001.1 coordinate 6,829,674, forward strand.
GCTCACTGCCGACGGGCTCGCCGCCAGAGTAGGGGATCATGTGCTTGATGTGCTCGTCGATGTGCGAGGGCCAAAAGTTCTCGCCCGAGAAGAGGTGGACCAGAGGAGCGTAGTCGAGAACGTAGCTGGGCACGTCGGGGTGTGCGACCTTGGCTGCGGTCTGGTCGCGCTTTTCCTGTTGTTCCGAGTCATCCGAGGTCGATTCTGTGACGGCAATCTCCCAGCTCTCCTGGCCGGCCGACTCGCGCGACAGCCACTTGTAGTCGGAGTAGTCTTCTGTCGCCAAGGAGCGCAGATCAATATTGCCGGTACCCGGGACATCGGTACGTCTGAGCTCGCCGCCGTGGTGCTGTCTATAGGTGTCTTGGCGCGGCATAGACGGGTCGTCCCATCTCAGATGGTGCACGCCGCACAGGCTGAGCCAGCTGCAGGCCTGGCGGTCGACCCAGTACGGACTTGAGTCGATCCATTTCTTGTCACGCTTCTTCTCGGAGCGCGAGGGTGGTGTTGGGTTGAGCATGTTGGGCACGAGCCAAATGACAAAGACGAGCACGAAGAAGGAGACGACGAGGAAGACAAGTTGGCGGATGTGGTACATTTTGGTGAGGCGGTGGAAGTAGGCCGACGTGCGGCGAATTAGTGATGGCCGCGGCGGGACGGCCACCACGACGGGTGGCGGATCAGCGTCCGGCATGATTCTGGTGAATATAGCCGATTTGACGTTTGACAATGTTGAAAACTGAGACTGAGAGACTGAAGACTAAAAGACTGAAAGACGACGTCACGACGTCACCGGATTGGGCGGATGCGTTAAAGCGGAGAAACAACGAGCGTATTGTCGACGGCTGATACTGTCCAGACAGGCAACGAGTGAAGGAGTGAATAGTAAGAACAGTCGCCGTCAACAGCGTTGAATAAAAAAGGAAGTGAGGGTGAGAGGTTGAGCGGGAGAGTGAGAATTTACGAATTTACGAATTTGCAAATGTGTAAGAGAAAGAAGTGCAGAGGTGTAAACGTAGGGTGACTATGCAGGAGGATGGGGTAGAGAGTGCCGACTGCGCCGTATTCGCAGAAAGTGGAAAGAGACAAGTGTGGAAAGAACGGGTGTGGAAACAATCCGAGACAGCCTAGAGAGGGAAAGCGCCAAAACAGTCCACCGAAAGAGCCAAAACAGCGCGGAAGGAGCGAACCAGGCGAGACTGGACCGAATGCGGTGGCGCCGATCAGGTACCAGTACTTGTTTTCGCTTGTGAGATGTGTGACGTAGCAGGTATCGGGATGTACATGATTACTCATATACCCACTTATTTGGCACAGGCTCGGCAGCAGCCTCAGCCTGCCATAGGGCGACACGGAGCCACGGAGCTGTGACGCTGCAGACCCCACTAAAAAGACACGGCGTTGGGCGCCCAGCAAACACTGACACACACGCTCTCGCTGTCTGCTTGTATTCAAATCTCTTTCTCTTTGGGTAATACAGTGGGCCAAGTCATGCTCGGCCAGCGAAACCATACACCGCGGAAATGCCCACGAGTCGCGCGGCTGGGCGCCGATATATTTCTCGGAGAGTGCGGTAATATACATCTGCCAGTGCAATCGAGGGCAGTCGGTCAAGAAGGGTCTTTTTAGTTATGCTTGTTTTTCTCTGTTGGTCTCTTCATCTCGTCTGCATGCTGCATGCTCGTGCAAAGAGTAGCCACTGGCTTGAAGGGCGGTGTGTCGGCGACGACATGCAGGTGGTCAGTGGCAGGGTCAAAGTGAAACAGTGGCACAAGTCGCTGCAGTAGCCAAAGACAAGGAGACAAGGATGCAAGAATACTCACTGGCCTGTTCAGTTGTCTTATGACTTGTGACTTGTCATGGTTACCCATTGAAGCTGAGCAGAATTGACTGCCGTGATGACAAATCCGATGACATAATACATGTATACCAAAACACTGACAGAGGAGCAGAACAGACTGCAGAGAAGAGGTCATAACGTCGTTATCATTATCTTACAGGCTATTGTACATGTCAAAATTACACAGACGCTGCCGCAGCAGGCTACTGTCTTCCCTTGCCCTTGGACGGGCTCGTCTGCAACTGGGCTGCGGCCTCTGTCCTGGCCTTTTTTCGTGCCTGATGTGACTCCATGTCGAGACCATTGTCGTCCGCCATGATGGCCTCTTGGTCGTCTCCGTTTTCGTCTTGCTTGTCTTCCGGCAGACCGGAGTCCCTCGTGATTGGCCGCTTGGCAACGCTCGGCCGCTGCTGCCGCTTGACCTCCTCCGCGTCGTCGTGCACCGTGTTTAGTTTTGTGTCGACGGCCAGCACAGTCACAACATCGCCCTCGCTTTTGCGGTGCTTGACAGCCATCAGCGACTCCAGGAAAGCGCCCTGCTTTTGCCGCTGGGCTGTGGCGCCGTTGGCCACGGGAATCACAAACCCCAGCCGCTTGCGCGCGCGCTTCATGGCCGCCGCGCGCTCTGTCGCCTTGTAGTCGCGCAGCTCCACGGGCGAGCATGTGATGCGCGCCGACGCCGCGCCGACGAGCTCGCTCTTTCGCTTGTTTGTTTTTGCAGTCGTCTGGTTTGCTGCGTTTGAGGGCGGCTCGGCCTCGCCAAACAGCATCTCGGTGCCAATGGTGTCTGCCCATGCGCCGCGAAAGAGCATGCCGCGGTAGGCAATCAGCGGTTCGCCGTGCAGGTCGAGGACCTGTATCTCGCGCGGCTGCTGTCCGCTTTCAGACTTCTTGGGCTCGCCCTTGGCCGCCATGCCGTCGCCGGCGTCGAGGTTGATCGGGTTCAGCCAGGACCGAAAGCCGCCGCGCGTGTTGTGGACGACCATGTCATCGTCGCGGTGCACAAACTCGGGCAGGGAGAGGTCGAGGGTGATTAGATGCGTCTTGCCGTCAGCGCTCAGAGCTCAATGACAAACAGTACATACAGTACAAACAAAACTCACCTCGGTCTCGGTGGTCGAGTACTCATACTCATACTCGTCGTCGTCGAGCGGCGCCGGCGCGTGTGCGGCCGCGACACGCTCGGACAGCGGCGCGTCAGCCATCGGTGGTCTAAAGGTCTAGAAGCGTGTTGGACGGCAGTGAGCAGCCGGGAACATTAGCTCATTGAAATGCGCTGCGTCAATTGCTCAATTGCTCAATTGGTTGCAGCTGTCTCGTCGTCGGCTTATCGAGGCTGTTATCGAAAATTTGGCGGACAAGAGCGGCAGAATGTCATCTCATACATACTCACGGCAGGCAAAGAGTCACAGCGGGGTTTGCGTGTTGGTTGACAGGTGGGGCGCACGCTGTAGAGACGCCCAGCAGCGCCCAAGCCTTTGAGATAGTGCAGTAAAAATTATCAAAATATCAAGATTATCACTATCATTATCAGCCAATATCTCTGTAAAATCGACTATCAGAGTCAACAGTCGATTGAGTCACCTGTCGTCGCCAGTCACCACGTTTGCGCCAACGAGCCATTGACACCAGCCAGCTTGTTTTCTGGGCATATATACTGGCCGCCTGACTCTCTGAGCAATTCACTTTGCATCAATCTTTTTAAATTGTACTTTTTTCCGTCTCTGTCGCCGATATCTTTTCAAACCCCTCCTCCTCCTCTTCCTCCTCCTCCTCCTCCTCGTCTACAAAACACAATGCCGACCGTCCACCTCCTCGACTACGTCGCCGGCAACGTCCGCAGCTTGGTCAATGCCATTGAGAAGGTCGGCTACGAGGTCGAGTGGATCACCTCCCCCGACCAGGTCTCCAATGCCGAGCGCCTCATCCTCCCCGGCGTAGGCCACTTTGGTCACTGCCTGTCCCAGCTCGCCGCCGCCGGCTACCTCCCCGCCATCCGCAAACACATTGACGACGGCAAGCCCTTTATGGGCATCTGCGTCGGCCTGCAGGCCATCTTCAAGGGCTCCAGCGAAGACCCCACCTGCGCCGGCCTCGGCGTCATCGACGGCGCCCTCGACCGCTTCGACGACTCCAGCAAGGCCGTCCCCCACATTGGCTGGAACGACGCCAAGATCGAGACGGCGGCCACATCACCAGTCTCCTTCTACGACCTGCGCCCGTCGTCCAAATACTACTACGTCCACTCGTTCAAATACCCCTACAAGCCCGGCGAGCTCGAGGCCGACGGCTGGACTGTGGCCACCGGCACCTACGGCGGCGAGACCTTTGTCGGTGCCGTCGCGCGCGGCAATGTCGTCGCTACCCAGTTCCACCCAGAGAAGAGCGGCGTTGCCGGTCTGCGTGTCATCAAGGCGTTCCTCAACGGCACCGGTGCCGCCACCCTTGGCAAGCCCGACACGTCTCTGCATGCATCTCAGTCAGTGACCCCCGGCCTGACACGCCGCGTCATTGCCTGCCTCGATGTGCGCACCAACGACGCCGGCGACCTCGTCGTCACCAAGGGCGACCAGTACGATGTCCGTGAAAAGACCGACGGTCGCGGCGTGCGCAATCTCGGCAAGCCCGTCGAGCTTGCCGAGCGCTACTATGCCCAGGGCGCCGACGAGGTCACGTTCCTCAACATTACGTCGTTCCGCGACTGCCCGCTCGCCGACCTGCCCATGCTCGAGATCCTGCGGCTCACATCCAAGACCGTGTTTGTGCCCCTCACCATTGGCGGCGGCATCCGCGACACCACCGACACCGACGGCACCAAGGTGTCCGCGCTCGAGATTGCCAAGATGTACTTCAAATCGGGCGCCGACAAGGTCTCGATTGGCTCAGACGCCGTGACCGCTGCCGAGGAGTACTATGCCACCGGCAAGAAGCTGTCAGGCAAGACGGCCATTGAGCAGATTGCCGGCGCCTACGGCAACCAGGCCGTCGTCGTCAGCGTCGACCCCAAGCGCGTCTACGTCAAGTCGCCTACCGACACGACACACAACACCATCAAGACGGCCTTTCCCGGCCCCAACGGCGAGGAGTACTGCTGGTACGCGTGCACCATCAAGGGCGGCCGCGAGACGCGCGACTTTGACGTTGTGCAGCTGTCGCAGGCCGTCGAGGCCATGGGCACGGGCGAGATCCTGCTCAACTGCATCGACAAGGACGGCACCAACAGTGGCTACGACCTGGAGCTGATCACGCAGGTCAAGTCGGCTGTGCACATTCCCGTGATTGCGTCGAGCGGTGCCGGCCGGCCAGAGCACTTTGCGCAGGTGTTCCGCGAGACGACGACAGATGCGGCGCTGGGAGCAGGCATTTTCCACCGCGGCGAGTACACGGTGACCGAGGTCAAGGACTACCTGGCAGGCCAAGAGCTGGTTGTGCGGCAGTTTGACGGCGAGCTATAGTAGTGTTTCAAAGCTCAAGTCAAGTAATGCAAGTAAATATGATAAAATAAAGGATAGAGCAGTTTAGAGTCAAAACTTTGATAACGATGAAAGAAGACGAAATAATTGATATGCAGTAATGACATACAGACAGCTAGTTTACATAAATTCACAATACTTGAGTAGCCAAACTGAGGAATAAACAAAAAAGAACATACAACATCAGTAATCGTCATAAGACACAAACAAAAAAGGACACGGTATAAAAGGGGAGTGTCTGGCATATTTCGACGACCATATGGGTGACTCTTTTAGATGCCACAAACTCGGCACAAGCTTCGTCTTATAGTGCAGCCAATCTACAGCTCCATTCCCATAAAGACCCAGCTCTGGCTCGTGATATCGACGCCCTCGCCGCCGGTCCAGGCGTCCAGCGTCGTCAGCGAGAAGCCAGCCCACTGCAGACCCTTCATCAGCGACGCCGCGTCCTCGAGCAGCGGCAGTGCACGGCGGTCGACGCACACAACCAGGTGGGCACACTCGAGCGCCGAGTCGGCGAGCTCAATCAGGGCCATGAGCGACTTCTTGAGGTCGCCGCCGCTGTTGATGAGCATATGCGCGTCGAAAAAGGCAAACAGTGTTAGCTCGTTGCCCGTGACGTCCTCGCTCAGGAAGCCGCGGAAGCTGGCACCGCCGGCAAAGTCCCAGAGCTCGAGCCAGGCCGTGGGTGCAGCCCACGAAAAGGGCTCGTCAGCGTCAGCATCAGCGTCAGCATCAGCATCGGCGGCGGCAAAGGACGACGCCGAAGATGCGACCGAGACACCCGAGAAGCCGCTGCTGACCGAAGCGCGGCGCAGGTAGTTGGTCTCGTCGTCGTCGCTCGGCGGCGACATGGAGTGTCTGCCGGAGCTCGTGGAGTAGCTCGAAAACGTGGCATAATCGAGACTGCTCGGCCTCGGCTGCTGAGTAGAAGCACCGGTCAGGAGGGAGACATGCTTGGCCGCGGTCCTCTCACCAAGGAACACAGCCTTCATGGTCTCGCAAAAGAGTCTCTCACACTCTTCCCTGAGCCGCGATGCTGCCCCCCCTCTGCTCGACCGTCTCTCCGTGTTGGCCTTGTTGCGCTTGGGCAGAACAATGACCTCGTTGTTGGCAGAGATGGCGGCGAGGGGGGGGCTTGAAGGTGGCGAAGGCAGTCCCATCGAAGGGACCTCAGGAATACCACTCTGCCCCTGCGAGAGTGGTAGTGCAGTAGTGAAAGTTCTTGACCAAGGTGGCCGAGTTGTCGATGAGGTAGCAGCTGGCCGCAACGTTGACGCCGGTCTCGAGGAGAGGCGCGTTGGCGTTGACGTTGGCGTAGCTGCTACCCCAACTACTACTACTATTATTTAAACTGGAATTTTTTGTTGAAGCCATTTGGACTGTCCAGGGTGTTTGTTTGCTAGAGAGGAGTGTCTGACTCGGGTGAATGGGGGTCGAGGGTTATTGAAACGGCCGTAGTGAGTGAGGATTGGAAGACGGGATGAAGTCGACGAGGCCGATGTGGGTTGGTTGTATTGAAACAAAAATGATTGGGTTTGGTTGGAGTGTTTGATTGACAGAGTCAATTGATTGATGATTGCAGTGTTGATATCGTGGTATCATTGACGATTGATGTGGTTGACGGTGGTATGTCTGTGATATTTATCAGGAGAGATCAAGATGAGACAGTGAGGAGAAGAGGAGAGAAGACTCTAGTAGCCCAGGGAGGCGACTGGCACATTGAGAATCAGGACTGTGTATGCACGCTAGCCTGTTTTCGTGCATAAGATCCGCTATTTCTGTACACGGTTTATTTCATTGGCTATTTGCCACTCTGGAGGGTGGGCCACCTGCTCACGTGTGGGCTGAAATACACATCGGATTGGGCAGGAAGAGATATTAGTGGGTCTGCCAAGTGAATGCTAGCGGCCTCGTGAGGCGGTGGGCGACGCAGTCATCTTGGGTACTTTACAATGGGTGATTGTGAGTAATAGTGTGTCTCCTCGCATGATAGTTGTGCGAGTGAACAGCGAATGAATCATGGATGGGTGGAAATCCGTGACCAGTTTGCTGCAGGTGTGCCATGGCATGGCGAGCAGATAACAGCAGCGGATTGTGCACAGGCAGCGGACAGCAACGGTAGACAAAGGATGCAGACTGCCGAAGGCGTGATAGAGAATACTCGACATAGCAAGGGCAGTCTCGCTCGGTCGATCCCCATCTCCAATGGTCCCCTAGATAGACACACCGCCTGCCAATTCATTGGCCATCACGGCCCATCTCCGTTGCTGTTATCGTCGATTGGTTTCTACTTGCCGTACAAATAGGCACTCGCAGCTACGAGTGTTTTTTTGTATATCTACAATTCATGCCGTTGATCAATGTGAGACCGTCAGGCGTCAATGCATGGTATCTGCATGCTTTCTGCGCTCAAAGCACTCTGCAGACGCCCCCAAGCCGCTGACCGCCCACTCTAGCATTTGCCCGGCAGAACCCCCCCCCCCCCTCCTGCCTTTTGACAGCCCTATCCGGCTTATCGATAACGTGTTTTGAGTGGTACTTGTCCTTATGCGGCACTTACTCCTAATTGAAAGTATCGGGTCTACCCTGTCGATCTTCCCGTGTTATTCTCCACTTTATTTCACTACAAGCATCTGCAATACGATTTGGTGATGATATCGAGAACTGGATTATCGTGAGATTTTGAGCGTTTGTGTGGTCAAAGTGAAAAACATTGGCTATGATGATTTTGATTTTCCGAAAATTCGACGTGAAGTCACAGAAATACTACCGTCATTCTAGCTGATGATTAAGCTCCTGCCTCTTTCAGACAGACTGCTCGTGTAAGTCCTCTCACATCGTAGAGTCTACTATATGCTGAAGACTTACAAAGACATCGCCCTCGTTGCCACATTGTAGTTCACAGTGAAATGTATTCAAGTTAGTACAACGCAAGTCTACAAAGCAGTTGATCATATTTCTAAAGATGATTAAAATTACTAGAGCCTCCTTCCAGTCTCTCGGTAAGTATGCTCTGTCTCTTTGCATCAAGTCAAGACCTTCACCATCGCCAGTAGCAAAATTTCACCATAGCAATATCAAAATACTATATACAGCGCCATGGCTAATCTTCACGATATCGGGGAGCCCTCCCGGTACAACAGCCTCGAAGTGCTCCGGGAAGATCGACAGTACCTTGGACCGCCGGTGGATTTGTTTGCTTTTAAAACACGCCGCAGTTCCAACTATCGGCACTCCGATGCTGATACAGAAACTGCAAAAGAAAAAGAAAAAGGAGATGACACCGAACCGGCAGCTCATGCAATCCTCCGGGAACCACGTGTTGCCGACATCGACAAACCCAGAATGCGCCAGATTCTGCCGAGAACACTCTGCTGCACCGTCTGCAAGGCCGAGTTCGCATTTGCAACCCAAATCATGAGCAAGCTTCAGACGGCCGTTCTCGACAACCGCACCTTTTTGGTTTCGCCGCCGCCATCCAACGCCAACCATCTGCTTGCGTCGTCACTCGACTACGAGGTAAACGACGAGGAGTCATGCAAGGATGTTCCCTTGTCGGAAGAAAATACAATGAGAAGCCACATGTTCTATCCAGGGAACATTTTGTATACGAGGAAAGACTATGCCATCCGCCGCCGCCGCGATAATCTGCTAAATGTCATCATTGGCCATCCATACCATCTGAACCACCCTGGAAATACCGGCCACTTTGGAATATTTGCCACGGTTTTGTGTGCGGTCTGTAGCACACCTGTCGGCATCAAGATTATCCATAAATCGACAACCGACAATATCGGCGATATTGGCATGTTTCTTCTCTCCGAGAAAAGAATTGTCACTCTCAGTCACTATGAAGAGGTCAGCGACGCAGACGTCGCCAGAATGGACGCTCATCTTGAGCGCATGGCACAAGATATTGGCCAATACGAGAATAAGCACAAAGACAAAGACAATGGCAAGGGCAAGGGCAAGGGCAAGGAACGGCAAGCCGACTTTGCAGGTGACGCAATCGAACCCGAAGACAACAGACCGTCTGGATCGGAATTTTGGGCCCGCCAGAGGAGCCAAGGCGCAATCGCACTCGCCGACACCGATCCCAACGGCTCTGCCAAAGCATTCAACGCTCAGCGCCTCCGTCGTGCCAGGATGCTGGGGCAAGATGATCCCGATATGACCTTGTGCGAAAACCTCACCGCCGACGACATTGCTCGCGACACATTCGAGGCCGAGCTGGCCGGCCACCTCTTTGACTACGAAGACAACCGCTTCGACATCAGGTTCGAGCACGATCTGTCCATTGCCATAGACTTTGGCAAAACAGCACCACTGTATTTTGGCCCCACGTATGACAAGAACTCGGCGGCCGCCCGGCAGCGGCGCAACGAGATCGCACCGCCCGAGATCGAGTTCGACTCGTCCGACGAAGACGAGTGCGAAATGCTGTTTGATGGCAGCTGGAATCCGTACGAGGTGGCGGCGATGCACAAAACCAAAAAGAGGCTGGCCGAGGCGAGACAAACTCGCGCAATGCGCGACCACCTCATGCTGGTGTGCGAGGAAGAAGAGTTCAGCAGGCGACGGACCGCCAGGCAGTTGAAGCGGTATGTGTCCCAATTTCTTATCCGATTCACTATACACCGTTTGTTTCTAACTGGATTTGCAGCTATGTTCCTCGTGTGAAGCAGCTCCTCGTCAAATTCACCCTTGCGCTTACCGCGATACTCGGCTCACTGGCCGTCTTCGGCGGCTTGAACGTGCGCATATTCTGCTATTGGCTCGCCATGAGTTTTGTTATCTTGATATTCCTGCAGTCAGAGGTGCTTTGGGTTATTATTCACAGATTGGCCTTGGCAAATGTTATGGATATATCACAGCGTCCGGCTGTGGAAAGATGCCTGTGGCAGATTGTCGTCACCATACAGAAGGCCGGTCGTTCTCTGGCGCGCGTCGTGAGGTGCATCTACTACTTTTTCTATTTCTTAGCAGAGAACTTGAGAGAGGTCTAACAAGTCAAGTCTAGGTATGTTTGAATAAATTTAGTTCCATCTATTTATCTGATATTTTATTTTGTATTTTTCAAAATACAAATAAACCTTTCCATCGGTGATTCATATATAAAACAATGTTTTATATTTTATCTCATGTTGTCATATTATTTTCCTACTTGAGAATATACACAATTAATCCAGTCATAGTATCTATAATTTCGCAGGTAAATCATAAAATTACATATATTGGTGCTAGACGTAAATGCCCTTACTCTCTACTCAGAGGTCGGCTCAACGGCAACATAGTGCAGGTACGCGCCCAGCAGCTTGATGCCCTCAATGTAGTTCTTCTTGTCCAGCTTCTCGTTGATCGAGTGGGCGCCGTCCGTCGAGCTACCCATCGGCAGCAGCAGCACGTTCTTGCCCGTTGCCTGCTCAAAAGTGAGCGTCACCGGGATACTGCCACCCTCGCGCGTGAAGTCGGGCTCGACACCCCAAACGCGCTCAACTGCCTTGGCGGCAGCCGAAAAGTTCCAGTGCTTGGGGCTGGCAACCCACCAGTTGCCCGTGTGCTGTGCGTACACCTTGAGCGTGTTCTTGCTGCCCAGCTTGGCAAACTGTTCCTCGACGTACTTGTACACAAGCGCGTTGGTCTTGTCAATCTCCATGTTGGGCACAGTGCGGATCGAGAACTTGCCAATGACCTTGGCGGGGATGACCGTCTTGGCGCCGGGTGCCGAGAATGCACCCTCGACACCGTGGATCGACAGCGACGGCATGCGCCAGCGGGCCATCAGCGTCTTCTTCTTGTCCTCGAAAATGGTCGTCTTGCTGCCGAGCGACTCGTGCAGCGTCTCCATCGTGAACGAAATGTTGTCGTACAGCGAGTCCTCCTCCTTGGTCACGGGCGCAACCTGCTCGGCAATGCCGGGAATCTGAATCACGCCGTTGGTGTCTACCAGCGAAGCCAGCACGCGCGTCAGGTCCGTCATGGGCTCCTGTGCCGTGCCGCCAAAAACACCACTGTGCAGATCGGCGCCAGGGCCCGAGATCTCAACCGAGTAGTAGTTGCAGCCGCGCAGGCCGTAGGTCAGGCAGGGCTTCTCCGTGCCCAGCCAGTAGTTGTCCGAAATGCAGACAGCCTCGGCATCAGCAAAGAACTTGCCGGCCTCCTCCACAATCAGGTCGTCCAGACCCTCGGAGCCGTACTCCTCCATGCCCTCAAAGCACATCAGCAGGTTGACGGGGAAGTCAACACCCGCCTTCTGGTGGGCCTCAATGGCGTTGAGCCAGCCCAGCACGGGGCCCTTGTCATCGGTGGAGCCGCGGCCCAGCATGCGGCCATCCTCGGCAATAGTTAGCACAAAGGGCTCGGTGTTCCAGCCGTCTGTCTTCTCGGCGGGCTGCACGTCGTAGTGGCCGTAGACCAGGATAGTGCGCTTCTTAGCATCGCGACCGTAGCGGGCGAGCACAACCGGGGGAAGGTCCAGCTCCGGGTTGTCGGGCTGCTTGCCCAGAGGGCGGAGCTCGACCTCGGCACCGAGAGCCTTCAGCTCATCCTCGAGAAAGTGTGCCATGCGCACAACATCAGGGCGACGAGCGGCATCCGAGGACACCGAGGGGATAGCGACGGCCTTGCTCAGGCGGTCGATAAAGTGAGTGGTCAGGTCATCGACCTGTTTGAAGTAGCCGTCAAGCTGGGGAGCCATTTTGCGAGCTTGGTGTGCGAGGTAGGCTTCTGTGAGGTAGGGGCGGGAGATACAAGGTTTGGTGGTAGATGTGGAGGGCAGTACGCGGGCGGCACTACGGGTGGATGTGGTCGTGAATGGAGTAGATCTAGATGTTGGGTATGAAGCAGATGAAAAGGAAGCAGTAGAGATGGGAGAGAAGGAAGGATGAGAATGCGAGAAACCGTCCACAAGAAAGGAGAAATGGCTAGTTCTTCTACTTTTTACGAGGCAGGAGCTGAGCCGGGGCAGCGACAACCGATGTGGAAGGTGCGACCGTATCGATCGGGAAGGTGGCAGGAGTGAGAGGGCCGGGCGGGGCATAACAGAAGGCTTCGGAAGCGTAAGGGAAAGAAGCTTAAACGGTTCAGTGGGCGTACAGCAGGTGCAGTGGTGTAATGGTGTGCAGCAGGGCGAGACAAACAGCAAAATGGGAAGGTGCGATTGGACAAGAAAAAGAGACAAAGATAGGCAAACAGGCAGGAAGGTGCAATGGGCACAAATGCCAGTTGCAAGTGGTCGTAACCGTTCTTGCCTATTTCAAACACGTTTAGACAAGGCGCGTAGCCGTAGCAAGCCGCCCATGCGTGGACTACCCCGCCATGTGAGCAAATCCGGCGATAAAGACTGCTTATCACGCTATTGCAGTGTAATCCGAAGAATCTGAGAAGCAGAGGAGTTTTAGTGGATATAAATGTACAGACCCACTCGTCTACAGTTTTGAGCATTTTAACACTGTACCCTGCTACTGTGAAGGCGGTATTGAAATTCATGACGCGGTCTATTACACGGCATGCCATCATTATCAGCAAAAGCCAAAATCAAATCTCACAAAAAATAAAATAAAAAAATGCCACCACGACAAAACTTTGGCCGCGTGCCCAATATTGCACAAGTGGTACCCGGTGCACACGTCAATATTGTGCTTAAGCAAGATCAGCCGACAGGGCGGACTGTCCAGGGAACGGTGCAGAACGTGCTGACACGAGGCAACCATCCTCGGGGAATCAAAGTCCGACTGAGTGATGGACGTGTCGGGCGTGTGCAGAGTATGAACAATGGCGGCGGGGGCGGAAGTACCAGCAGTTCTCTGCCACTATCTGCCATCTTACAGCAATACCCATCCATATCATCGGCACGGGGCATCGACGACGAGGTGCCGCAAGAGCAGCTCGGCCTGGACGCGTATATCAAGCCGGCCACGCCAAAACAGAACAAGAAGCGAGGAGGCTCGGCTGCTGCAGCCGATAGACCAATAACACTGCCCGTACCAGCAGTCGCACCATCACCGCCAACAACGACCGCGACGACGACATGCCCTGTCTGCAGCGAGTTCGAGGGCGACGAAGCAGCAGTCTCTCACCACGTCTCAACTCACTTTGACTGAGAAACCAGAAGTTGGTGATGTCCAAGACATGTATGAAAGAACTGGAATATATAAGAATCTATCTGCATGATCTATCTATTCTATCGTATGCAAGCATCCATCATCAGCCACCGATCTATCTTTACAGCCGCGCAGAAACAAACGCTGATGTGCTAAATGCACATTCAAAGAGCCACTCAATAGATAAGAGGCAGCAGCCGTCAATATTGCCAACATGGTTTGAACTCGTAAGACAAACGAAAAAAGAAAACAAAAGAAACAGCAAGAGAAAAGCACATCTTCAACTTCCTATGAGTCGAAGAGGGCACCGTATGCCGCGACTCCACGGCTCTCGAGGCCGTAGACGACCTTGCGGGTGACCTTTTGGTTCGAGATGATGACAACTGCCTCAACGGCGCCCGCTGCCTTTTTGGCAGTGTCGGCAAGGTGGCGCTCGGAGCGCGAGTCGCGCCAGATGCTGTACGCCATCTTGACGAGGTCGGGCCGGCCGTCCTTTTTGGTGTCGTGGATCACGGCTTCCGGGTCGGCGGCATAGACGGCGTCGATGATGCCCTGGCCAAACGTGGCGAGCGGGTTCGGTGTCGACCAGATAATGCGCACCGGGTGCTCGGGCTTCTCGACAAAGAGCGACAGGCACGGCGCAATTCCCGAGCCTGTGGCCATGACAATGACGGGTTCAAACATGCCGGCAACGCGCATGACACCGTACTGCGGCACCCCGCGCGTGTACATCTTGGTGGGCGGGTTCTGGATTATCTTCTTGGTCCAGTCGCCGGCATTGGAGATGACCACGGAAAAACCCTGCTTGCCGGCATTGGACATGCTCGAGCGCACCATGCCCTTTTCCATGTCGTCGGCGGACAGCGCGGCCGGGTTGGGAATTGTGGCAAACGCGTGCGTCTCCTTGAGAGGCTGGTCGGCCAGACGCACAGCCTGGCCAAAGTGGGCATTGCAGTAGCTGAAGTTGAGCTTGATGCAGTGGTCCGACAGCGGCTCGGCCTCGACCTCGCGCAGATGCAGGCGCGTCCAGGGGTAGATGACGAGGCCCGTAATGCACGCGAGCATCCAAAACGACGGGTTGGTCGCCAGCACAATGCCATAGTTGCGCTTCTGGTCGGCAGCAGCGTCCGCTGTGATGAGCATGACCTCGGCCCAGAACAAAACGACGACAGACCAGCCGAGGAACCGGTGCACGCACTCGAACCAGTTGTGCGCGACGATGCGACACCGCGGGTGGGCAAACACCAGGATTGTGACCAGCAGCAGCACGACGCCGTAGCTCACAATTATCGTGGCCGTCTTGATGCCTGTCCAGTCGTTGAGTGGGTCGGCATTGAAGTTGGCGTAGCTTTGTGACAGCTGCACCAAGAAGAGTGTGTACCAGAACGTGGCGGCGACAGCACATCCGCTGTGGATGCCGCCGTACGAGTAGACCTTGGCCATCAGGTGGCGCACCCGCAGCGGCAGACGAGTGGCTAGGCGCGGCGACGCAAAGATGTGGAACAGGGCATTGACAAAGTGCTCGTTGCGCACGACCAGCGCAGCCAGCAGGTTGGCGGCGACGGCATTGTTGGAGCCGCTATACGACAGGCCGCCGAAACCGGCAAAAGCGCGGCCGGCGAGCACGGCCAGCGTGGCAATGTTGCCGACAAAGGCGAGGGTAAAGATGCGGCGGTAGACGGAGCCAAAGTTCCAGCGCAGGTAGCGGTAGGCGCGGTTGCCGGCCTTGTGCGGGAGTGGCAGCGGCTCCGGGTTTCCAGTGCCATCGGTCTTGTCATTCTCCGAATCGGCCGATACTTGGACCGGCGTTACGGTGACTGCATTCTTCTTCTTGTCAATGGAACTGCGGCCGCTGCTGGTGGCGGTTCTGGTGGTGTCGCTGTCGGTGCTGGAACCAGCGCCAAAGGAGCTGGTTCTCTGACTGTGGAAACTGATGGGGGAAGTGCCCGCAAGCTTGGCTGGAAGGGCAGTCGAGCCAGCCTGTGTCGGAAGAGACATTGTGATGGGTACTGTAGAGAAACGCAAAAAAAAAATAAGAAGAGAACTGAACAATGCAAGATTATATCGAGAGCTAAATTGCAGATGGCGATTTATGTGAATGTCCGTTGGCCTGAAGAGAAGGATCAGAGGTGATGAGATACGATCTTTGATAAGACTGAGAGAAGATCAGTGGCAGTTATGGAGATGTGGGGGAGAGTGAGGAAGTGGATGGGATATCAAGGTGGGCGAAGATGTGGATGAGTGGTGGATGGGGATGTGTTGTCATGAATTACATCTCGATACTTGAGGACAAGGCGGCATATTATATGTCGAGTTGGGAGGCAAGCATCTACACAGGGCACAAGATGGAAGGGAAGACGAATAACAAACTTCGAAACGCAGCGACAATAAAGATAGCAACTTGTGCAAAGCAAGTCTGGGTAGGATGGATCATGCCATGCGGACAAGATCGAATCACATCTGCAGACGACACACCATGGCTGAGAGCTGATGCAGTGAGAGGGATGTGGTGCAGAAGAAGCAAAGAAAAGGCTAAGTAGGAAGAGTAATAAAAGCATTAAAGCATTAAATTATTATAACATTAAAATATTAAAATATCAAAAGCAAGAGAAGAAAAACTCGCCGTCTCATCCCCATCATCACGCACATGCGCCGGCGTCAGCCATCCTGCGTGTGTCTGAGTATGCATGGACCCTGCGGGCCATTCCCGTTCTGGGTCTTGCCGTGCCGAATTATGTCGTGAGTTGCGAGACATATGGGATAAGCAAAGCCGTCAAAAGTATACACCAACTATGGCATCGAAATCCAATCTCGCGTGAGTTATATTATACCAAACATCTCACCAGAGTACAAGGCAGTGAAGCCGTCGGAGACTGTTCATCCTCGACATGCTCGGTGAGTGAAAAACGACAATACCGACGGACGAGGTACGGCGTGTATCTGACGACAGTTTGTTGCACAATGGTTTCTGCAGATAGAATAGAAGAACACGTAAAAGGAAACAAAATCAACCAAGAAGAAAGGAAAAGAAAAAAACCACCAGCGAACCGCCCGCACGCCCCATTTCACAATGCAGATCTGCTCGCCCGTCTAATCAGCTTTGAAGCCACGGCGCTGTAGACACGGCATGGGGGCCGTGATAGCGTATGCTTCTTACCCAGTATTGATCGATTGATCACAGAGCTTGAATAATTCTAGCCAACCAAAGAAAAGCCTCGACGCGGGCTATGTTGCCGTCTTACTGCATTCGTAGTCTATTCTTGTCGATCGTGTTTGTCGTTTTTTAACGCCAAGCCGTCGTATACATCGTATCTTCCGCAGTCTTATCGTCGTCCACGCTTCGTCTTCTGCGTTCATCACATCGTCAAGACATTTAAGTGTCATATTTCACTTTGACTGCACCCCAGAGTATGTCATCTCCAGCTACCCAACAGTGGCCGCCGATCGTTGGGTTACATTGCATCATGTAGATTCCCACCCAAGAAGGAGAAAGTGCACAGCAGACAGGAGCTGTCGCGTTGTCTACGTTTAAATACTTTTAGGGTAGACTGGCAGCATATTGCTGTCGGGGCCGCATACCACACAACTGGGTTTACTGCAACAGTGCGACTCGATGCAGACGTAACTGGACACGCTTCTCGAGGAATTAGCTAGCAGAAGCACATGCCCGGTGTCGTGTCGTAAGCCCAAGAACCGTCTTTCTTGAAAAAGCCTGATGCAGGTGGACGATTGTATCTAATCTTCAAGTAATGATAGACAGCGAAGATGACGGTCAGAAGTAAGCATGCAAGGCGGGCACTAGAGAACTAAAGGATCACACAGGATGACATCAGGGCGAGGGGAGGTGGACCCCAGTATCAGAATAGACCCAGAATCCAAGTCAAAATCAGACTCAAAGACGATGAGACAATCAAAACGGAAGGAGAAGTAAGGATGCAATGCACGGTTACCGATGCACAGTCTCTGAGATAAAAACAGAGATGCTCACACGGGATGGAGGCTGAATCCAGATGGCTGATGATGGGTTGCATCAAGGCAGTCAAGGCAGGTCGAAGCAGGTACCCGTGGCACAGGGTAGACACGGCTCGCCACGGTATACACACGGCACAGCCAGTTCGCAGTCCGCCCACAAAAGAATGCGTCTATTGATGTACTGCTCTCTGCGCCTTGCTCCCCATGCTCTGCTCTACTCAACCCCGCTCGGCCCAAGGCTGGACAAGGCAGACATGGCGGGATAGCTTATCCCTATTTCAGTCTTGCTCTCTTCCGTAGCACAAGCCCGCTTCTTCAGCCCCTGTGCCTTGTGCGAGGTTGCGCATACTCATCTGCACATGCCATGCCCTGTCAGTGTGTTCCATATGTTTCTGTGGCGGCTGAGGTTGTTAGTGCTGTGTATCATTGCCGTGCTGACGCCTTCCCGTTTAGTCCATGTTTAGATGAGTCTGATGCCCTGGCCCCTTACAATCTCCACGGCGCTGATAGCACGATGTTGTGGATATGATGTGGTAAATAATATGTTCTTGCTTTGCCTTTTATTTTTATAGGTTAAACAAATCTTTTATTTTTCTAGATTCTTCTAGAGTGATCTTAGATGGACACGTATCTACGCTGATAAGCTGCCAATTTTATTTGGATTTACCGTCTTTCGTCTTCATTTTTCCTCCTCGAGTTTGGATTCTTCACCTCTTCCTCTCTTGATCTAATTTCCTTCCCTTCCATCTACTTGACTCTCTCTTATCCCCTGCAATTGTGTACGGCATGTTTGGCCTGATGTTGGGTTATTCTACCTACCTTGATGACATATTCTACTTTATCCCCTGTAGTAGCTTTACTCCAGCATGGTTATTGTGATATTGCACATAATGTCCTCTCTCTCCAGTGTCTCGTCAGTGTGAATTGGGCATAGCAGCAATCTTTTCTTTTCTCTCGTCTATTATCCTCTCTGCAACAAATTCTCTACTCTGTCACATGTTTCAAAAAATAGATACAAGATAGCCCCCACTCGCCGCACTGGCTCGACACAAATAGCACCGGCATTCAACAACTCACCGACTCAGTCAGGTAATGCCAGAGTGACACGTCGATTCTCGCGGCGGTATGCAAAATAAGAATACAAACCAATAATGCCAATGCAGTATTAAGCCGGCTTGCTAGCTGCTCTGATGTACGACTGTCGGGCGGATTGATTCTGCTTATTCTTATAGTTCTCCTTCTTTGATTTTGGTCTGATTTCTGACTAGGTGTGACAGTTCTCCTCTTACTTTAGCTAGTACACGACCACTCGGTCACCCTCTTCACCACTGCTCCTGATTCATGTCGAGTGCGCACGAATCACACGCGGCAGATGCGCTGGTGCCCCCCTGGGTTGCGTTACAGAGGATGGGTGGTAGTGCAGCTGGCAATGCCGCGGAGTCAAAAAGGCCAAGACAAGAAGGCGTGGTAGTCTACATGTCAGTACCAGAAGCTATCGATACGAGCTTATTTCAATTTCTATTGTATAAAAAAAGGACACGAACAGCAGAGAAGATAAAAGATAACCTGGCCACACTCGCTATCGATCTCATTAATTTTACTCTCAAGTTGGTCTTTCTGTCCTCGCATCTACTCTTCCAGCCCCCTCATAACAACAATGCCACACCTCGCCTTGACTTCGGCCAAACTGCATTCGCCGAGTCAATAGCTCATGGGTTGTATGACTTGCACAGCTTGTACGCTATTTTTACATGTGTTATGCAAGTCAGCATTCACAGATGCCGTCCAATCAAACTTGTATCTCGCTAAACACAAAGACGTGATCAAACCGCCGATACCAGCCTCTAGTAACGTCGCACGTTAGGGCTGCGTTGTTTTTAGTATCACTCCGTGCTCTTGTTTTGGGCTCTCACCGGTGTGGCTGAGCTGACGTCCTACTATGGCATCATCTTTATATATACCTGCGACAACATCTTGTCAACCCTATCAGGCTCTATCAGGCTCTATCAGCCTGCTCTATCTCGTCAGCCGTTCAGTGCTGACGATGGCTATGTAGCTTGTTGTCCTCTTTCGGCGTTATTGAATTAAGCTTATTTGGCAGCGTCTATCTGATTCTTATCTACCGGTGGGCGTCTAGAACGTCGACAGATGCCACAGATGCCGTGTGTATTCTTTCCGTTGTCATTAATTGTCGTGGCATTTCATGGCTTTCAGAGTGATGACGAGTAGCTCGAAATATCAATTATGCTCTCGTTAAGAGCTTCAATTTAATTATTGGTACCCCAAAAAGGAGAGACACTCTAGTCAATCCATACGCAAATATGTCTACCGCCGTAGGGCTCGATTCATGCCGCCGATACAACAGTCAGCATCAAGCCGCCGCTCTGGCCGATGCAGTTGTCGTCCAACTATCATCAAGTCTTGTACGATTTATTGATACTGCCGTCCAGACTCAACAATTGATACGGATATATTCACTCAGCTGTCGCCATTGAGGGTGCAGAGGAGCCTGCAAGAGCCAGTAGAAGAAGCCAACGATTGCTGAGCTAGAAGATGATGATGAGCCGGAGGATGACGACGACGATGGCAATGATGTCGATGATGATGCTGTGGACTGGTTTTGTTGTGTCGGGTACATTACTGTCGTCCTCTCTATATATCTCCACATACGAAGCCGCAAAACAAGAACACCGAAAAGGTCGGCCCGGGTAGCACAGTGGTAGCTGCGCCTGCCTAGTAAGCAGGAGGTCCGCGGTTCGATCCCGCGTCTGGGCATTTTTCCTTCTCTCTTTTTTTCTCTCTTTCTTTTTTTATTTTTTATTTTCTTTCTTTTTTTTGTTTTTCTTTTTAAGGATATCTCGAATTGTTTAATCTGTCTTTTTGAATACTCTTTTCTTTTACATTAAGTCAATCTTGTCAACATGGCATCTTCTTCTACAGTCTTACAGTAACACTGATTTGACGCCGAGGTTGACACCGCTTTCTAGTCTGACATTAATATAAATTTGAAATTCGGCCCCTTTTACGTAAATGCCCCCAATGCCCCCGTCTGACCAACGCAATGGCCAAAACACCACTTCTCCGCGTATTTTATTTTTATTTTTATTTCCATCTCACCCTGGCGGCCCGAGGGAACGTGTGCGGAGAAGTACAGCTCTGTGTTGCATTGCAGGTGATTGTTGGTATCTCCTCTTCTAGGTTTCGCTTCTTCATTTCCGCTCCGTCCTGCTTGCGATTTGGCTCGAGCTTCAATTAGCTCGTGATGGCTCGTAAGCTTTCTCCCGGCCATGTTGACAACACCGGGAGACTAACGGAAACCAGCTGAAAGAGACCGACTAGAAGCAGTCCCTTCCGGATGACATTGACGTGCGAAAGAACCATCTCCGACCCGTCTACTATAGCTCACCGCACGCCATCTAGGAAATCGCACATCTTTTGTACAAACTAAACGCGGCTGCTCTTGGCCCCGGGCTAGTGACCGTTATTTCTTTGCTTTTTGTTTTGTTTAGTTTTTTATTTTAATTTTGATTTTGATTTCTTAGTAGGCGGTACGGATCTGCCTGCCGGGAAAATAGCAGTGAAACTTAAAGGAGACGTGTAGACCCAGAATGAGCCTCCGCGGAGATGCACAGTATTGCCGACTGCACGCAAGCAAATGCCAACATACGCAAAGCACATTTAAAGATGCACATCATTTCACCATCGGGATTTGCATTGCAATTCCAATAAGAATTGCATGGCCAGATTACCTACCACGTTGATTCAGCCCCTATATTTGTAACATTGCCGTCCTACTTGTCTGGTTTGATTTCCTCGTCGATTCTCTTCCTCTATTCTTTCTCTTTTTTCTTCTTTTTCTTCTTCTTTTTCTTCTGGTCTTCAGCCTTCTGTTGATATCTCTACATATAACTCGCTCCTCGGATTCGCCATCATCCTACTCAGGCCTTTTCAACCCGTATTATTGCAGCCCAACACCTCGTATACCATCTCCAAATCCTACCTGGCAGCAACGACGCTCCCTGCACAGCTCACAGACCTCACCCGTATACCCGTCTTTCCCGAATGCCGAGTTTCGCCCATATCAACAAAACAACAATACCCAACGACGTCCAAGGCTTTCGAAATTTTCACACTTTGTACTTCCTTGACTGTTACTTGCCTTTTGATTTGCACCTATCAACGCCGTGAATGAGCGATAATCGACAAAGCTTATTTCCCGACAGCCTCGTCCACAATCTTCCATTTACTGCATCCTTCCTAATTCGGCAGTACAACGACGCGACATCTTCTAGACACTCTTGGCGTCTTCAACAGCGTCCTCAACAGCGTCTCCAGCATCATCTTCATACTCACCACAATCAGCACAATATGATGTCGTCATAGGTCCTGATTCAAAAACCGCCACACAATCATCACTATGCCCGACTACCGCTCGGCGGCTGCTTGGCAGTTCAACATTGACAAGTACCTCAACCGCTTCATCGTGCCCTACTTTGTTAAGCACCTGCCGTCGCCCGTCGCTCATTTTCTGGGACACCGCACCGCGCCGCCACACAAAATCGGTAACCTCATTGTCATCGCCTGGGCTTTCATTGGCGTCTTTTGCGGTGTCAGCGTCGTCAATGTCGTCGGCGCCCACATCCACGCGTTTCGTGCCGACGGAGGCACCACCTCCATCACCGTAGGCAGTTTTGGTGCCGCCGCCGTGCTCGAGTTCTACGCCATTGAATCGCCCCTCGCGCAGCCAAGAAATGCCGTCTTTGGCCAGATTCTATCATCCGTTGTCGGTGTCGCCGTCGCGCGGCTGTTCTCGCTCGCGGGCCCGGCGCGGTTCGAGACGCTCAGATGGCTCGCCGGCTCCATTGCGTGCGCTGCAGCCACGGCCGTCATGGCCTTGACGGGCACAGTCCACCCGCCCGCCGGCGCGACGGCCCTGATTGCCGTGGCCGACGCAAACATTTACGACATTGGCTGGTACCTCGTGCCGGCCGTGCTGCTGGGGTCGGTTTTGATGCAATGTATCGCGCTGATCATCAACAACATCCAGCGGCGCTACCCGGTGTACTGGTGGTCGCCCGAGGAGGTCGGCCAGATCTACAAACGGACTCTGCATCCCCAAGCCGACGCCAAGTCTGACGCGGAAAAGCTCAAGCCGACCGAGTCGTCTAGACATGAGGAGTCTCTGTCTGGCCCGTCTGTGCCCGACATTGACGTTGAGAGCGGTATCGCCAATGGTGACAGAAACGTCCCGCATGGCGACCCCGAGTCGGGGCACGTCACCTTTGCACGGTCACGCACATTGTCGTCTGGTCCCAGCGCGTCACCCGCCGGTGCAGCAAGACTAGAACGGGAGCAGATCGTCATTACAAGGAACGCCGTCATTGTTCCCGACTCACTAGACCTACGACCGGAAGAGCGGTTGCTGCTAGAGGCCCTGAGCGAGCGTCTATAGTTCTATTGTATTTTCGACTTAGCATTAATACCCATTCAATCCAGTTTGTTTTCCTTGTTAGGAGTGTCCTTGTCAATCACTGTCTTGTCACTGTCTCGTCACTGTCTCGTCACTGCTCGCCACCATGTCACTGCCTACAACAGCCAATGACAACGTCAATTTTCAACGCGTCACTCGTTTGACATTTGATAACTCGGCCGTATTACGGATCCCCAAATACTATATAAAGAGGAGGCCTGTTATCAGACATCAGCATCTATTTGGATATACAATACCAGAACAACCTCAACATCACTGAAAGCCTCGAGCAGCACTGCGACTCAACTTTCACATCTTGAGCACAAGCCACAATCATAATACATCTCAGGCCACAAACACGCCAACAAAATGCCTTCAGGAAGAAAACACAGCTATGGCAGCAGCAGAAGCCGAAGCCACGGTAGCAGTGGCAGCAGAGGCTCAAGCTCAAGCTCAAAGTCAGCACATTCTTGGGGAAAGTTAGCGACAGATGTGATAATTGTCGGATTCGGCGTGTGGGCCATAGACACAGTATTGAAGGACTACGAGGACTTGGACTTGGACAAGAAGAACAAGAAGCACGAGAAGTGAGCCTCAATAGTTGGCCGTTTCTTGTTTTCGCACTGAGCTTTTCATAGATTGGTCTTAATTGACACTGTCGTTGATCTCTTGATTATTGATTGTATCAGATACCGATATGCACATTGCAAACGCAGCTGTATAAATATCTGGAAGAGGCAAGAGCAATAAAGACAGAAATTACCTGTCCTATCGCACCTGCCCTCGATATTGACTTGTTCACATGCTGTTTCTTCCTATTAAAGCTAGAAGGCCGTATTTTGAATAAGAAAGTACTACCAGTCGCTCCTTTATCACCTTGTAAATACCTAGAAAAGGCAAGAGCAATCTTTCCTGTCCCATCGCACCTGCCTTTCATATAGATTTGCCTCCGCGTTCCTTCTTCTTTACGAAAGTAAATGGCCGTGCTTTCCTTGGGGGATGCACAACCAGTCGCTCCTTCCCTTGAAAGCGCTCACTTGCTACGTGGTAGCTTACGAATTCTTCTTTGTTCAGTAACTGCCGTATACAACAAGGTACATTAGCTGCTGGCCTTGTGATGCATGCTGCCTTCACTGCCTTACTAAAAGTCAAAATTTGCTCTGCCAACAGATAAGAAAGTCAAAAACAGTGTGTTATTGTCTACTACGAAGAAAAAGCTGGAAATAAATTGGTTCTCTTTCTTTTCTCTTTTCAACCACCCATCGTCCTCAGTCCTCCACAACCAACGAACCACCGTCTTCATCTTCATCATATCTGCATCCAATTCAACAAGCAATACAATTCTCCAATGGTGAACACCACAAGGCCTTACTGTCCGGACTGCCGTCGTCGACACCAAAGAAGCTCCGATACAGCAACACCTCCTCCTCCAGATTCTTCGATCAACGGCAGATGCTCCGAGGTTTCTCAGCCCAGTCTAGCAGAGAAAAGATTTTTTAATCACGGCTTGCCATCAAACCCGCGTTTGGTTGGTCGTGTCTCCTCGGCAATTACTACATGGAAACCACTCAGAGAGCAGTACCAAGATCATGTGGCCCGGCACCAGGACCTTGGCTACTTTGAATCCGGGAAAAAGGTCCTCTTTTGTATCGGCAACCATCCAATTCTCGAAAAGTGGGATGGCATACAAGAATCGATCCTGAGCTGCATCTCTACCCTCCCCTGGAATGCCGTGGACGTTTTCCGAATTGGTACTCTTGAGAACAAGCCTGTCGTGGTCTGGATCGCGGTTGATCACGACGCATCTTCGTGGCAGCTCGTCCTCGACTCCCTTCTCGGATGCAAGGAAATTCTCGATGGTGTCGGCCTTCATGATGTGGACGTGCAGATTCGACTGGCCAAATTAACTCATCTGGCCAACGGTCTGATACCGCCTCGGACCGAAACCGACTTCAACCTTCGGCTGCATCGTCACACTCAACCTTTGTCTACTGGTGTAGGCACATCTATTTTCCCGTATGCTTTGCCTGGATGGTCTGGGTCTGTGGGTATGTACCTCCGGCCCACAACAAAGCTCGACGGCGAAGCAGAATGCCCAACGTGGGCTCTTACTTGTCGTCATGTTGTGCTGCCGGGTGACCTGAATGTCGATAACGAGGAATTCCCGTACGAGGACGACAACGATACAAGGATCGTTGGGTTCGGCAGCCAAGAACTTGTCGATTCAGCTCTTGCTGCAGCGCACCAGGAGAAGCAATTGCAAGTGGAGCTGATACCTACTTACACTGCCGAGCGTCATCGCGAGTCCGCAACCAAGTTCCTGCAGGTCGTCAATGAAACAATTTCGGACCTCCAAAAGATCTGGAAGCCCGAACTGAGAAGTTTCGGGAAACTTCTTTTCGCCCCTTCAATATCTGTCGTAAAGACTGGGAATTTCAAGTGGCTGCGCGACTGGGCTCTGGTCGAGGTCGACACAGACCAGTGCCCCAAGGACAATCTTCCTGCGAACGTCGCTGATCTCAGATCACGAGTCAGATTGGATACGCTTAACAACTTTGAGCCCTATGGAGTGAGCTCGTGCTCTTTTGTCCCACCACCCAACGGTTTGCTGCAACTTTCGGGCGTTCTCTCAATCGGCGAGATGTATCGTCCGCCACACATGGACAACGGCATCGGCGGTCACGTTGTCGGCAAGCGTGGTGCCAAAACTGGCATGACATGGGGTATGGCATCAGAAATTCGATCAATCACAAGACAATGCCTGCCGAACGGAGAAAGATTGGAGACCTCTGAATGGGCAGTTGTGGTTCTCCCAAACATCAGCAATAATGCATTCAGTGCTCGGGGCGACTCTGGCTCTGTTCTATTTACTGTCAACGGCCGCGTTGCTGGGTTTCTGACTAGGGGATCAGATGCGCTCTCGGGCGCCAAGACAGATGTCACTTATGCCACGCCAATCGAATTTGTTCTGCAGGACGTCTGCAAGACTCTCGGCCGTGAGGTCAATCTGATTTGAGTATTGGAGAAATGGGAGTCAGGCGAGAGATCTTTTAAAATGATGTTGTTTTCGTGTTTTTTTTTTTGTTTTTTTTTTCAGGCTTTTACAGCAGTTTCCCTACCCATGGCCATAAGTCATAGATTAGTTGTAAGAAACCAATATGGGAGGATGTGAGTCCTATGACTTGGAGCAAAATACTTTGTAAAACTCTGTTAGAGTAGCAAAAAAGAGTCGATTAGTTGTTTTTCTGTTTCATGCCCTTGCGATTTTGTGTTTATTCTTTGATATTTAGTCAGTATATGTGATTAATGCCAGAATTTTGCAACCACAAGTCGTTGTGACAAGATCAAGCAGGAAATAAATGACGAAATAAATGATGGGGAAAAAATCAAAAAATCAAAAAATCAAAAAATCTCAGGCACACGTAAAAGAATATCAAAAATGTAATGACAAGAGTGGGATTCGAACCCACGCCTTTTTCAAGACTAGCATGTTCAAGTGACCATCCGAAGATGGTATTCCTGAAGCTAGCGCCTTAGACCGCTCGGCCATCTTGCCTTGTTAATGTAAGGGGCCAGCTTCTGATAAGTCATATACCCTAGTGCAAACGCCTTATTTCTTACTCAGTACCAAGTACGTGAGTATCTCGACTCTATATTGTTGTAAGAACAATTCTGACACAACTTATTGTGATATTTTTTCTTGCGAGTCTCTTTTCCTTGTATTTATATCTCAAGAAGTTGGATGCAATACTTGGCGCATTAAGAATCCCCATTCAGAATCGTTGTTTTTTTGTTTTTTTTTAAATAAAATAAAAAGTTATTGTTCGATAGTTGTTTATAAATCTCATGTCTAGTTTTGGCCTGTCTAACACAATGGCAAAATATTGATCTATTCCGAGTAAAATGGTTCTTATTGCTAAAAAATCGATAGCATGTATGTCTTCTATATTTCTATAAAGCCATATACTGGTTGACTACAGTACGTTAGTATGACCTCAATTTCACCCAGCCTTACTGCGAAAGAGATGGCAGCTTATACGATCTGAAGGACTACACGACAACGGAGAATGTCCGGACAAAGGGTAGTAGTGAGTAATAATCTGATAATTATCGCCGTGGCAGGTCTATTCGCTTCTGTCTGTAGCGCTGGCCCAGAATACATAACTTCAACATTTTTCAATCCCGTTAGCAGAAATATACCTCAGCATCTAATTATGCCAAGTGATAAGTATACCTTTACGAGATAGTCTATCTTTTTTTTCTTCTTCTTTTTTTTCTTGTTATTTTCGCTGTTATTGATAATAAACGGATATCGGCATAATATAGTCGAGGCTGCGGGCAGTACGTCAAGAAAAGAAACCAGACCAAAATATAAGACATTATAGTCACAAGGTTTACTAGCACGTGGTGGAAATATAGGGGATTTATCGCTTAAAAATGCATCTATAATAACTGCAACAGGTACTGGAAAAGAACAATCATACTCGTAGCAAGCCATGTCTGTAACATCGCTCTTCCTCGTCCTCCGATCCCGTCCCTATCATTAATTCCAAACATGAAGCAAAAAACACAAAAGTACTAGCTAGTCTAGTTCGCTTTTCCCCACGTCACCCTCTTCCCGTGTCAGATAGTCTCAAGTCTTTCCTCGCTTATGCCGAGGTGAAGGAAGCGCTGTTCTTCAACGGGATGGGAGCGTTGATCTTGGACTGGCGGCGGCGGTTCAGGTAGCCAGTGCGGCGGCGGCGCAGGTAGATGAAGACGGCCGCAACACCAATGGCGATACCGCCAATGACGGAGCCGACAGCAATACCGGCCTTGGCGCCAGTGGACAGACCAGACGACTTGGAAGAGCTGGAGTCGGACGACGACGAGGAGCTGCCGGCAGACGTGCCAGTAGAAGACGAGCCACCGGCGGTGGTGGTGCTGTCGTCGCCAGAGTCGAAAGTGGCAGAGGTCACGTTGAAGCAGGGAACAGAGGTGTCAAAGTCCTCGGCCTCGACAAAAGTCTTATCTTGTTAGCTATCCAATGATCGTCCATGTATATCACTTTATATATAAAATAATATAAAAAAACTCACAATATCGGCACAGGCGTAGAAGGTCTGGTTCTTGTTGTCGTTCTCGTTCTCGTAGACGGCCCAGTACTGCAGCTGGATGGTGGCGTTGTCACCGGGGCCGACAGTGGCGGGGATGTCGTCGATAAGGTAGCACTGGTGGCCGGGAGCGACCTCGGTGACGTTGTTGACAACCTGCTCGTTGAACGCGGACTGTGCAGTCGGGTCTTAATTGTCAGTTTTGCGTACATTATAAACTTGTCGCTGCCGAGACTATAGAATATAGTTTTTCCGATTAGTAATACTTACTGTTGTCAAAGGCAATGTAAAAGGCAATCTTGTACGCCTCATCGGCGATCGACAGAGCAACGTGGCCGGCATCCAGAGGGAAGGTAGTGCGGTTGGTAGGGCCATCAGAGCTACCGCAAGGACCAATGTTGTCGTCGGCAGAGTCCCAGACACGGTCATCGGGCCACAGGAAAGCGACGGGGCCCATGACGGTACCCGCGTATTCATCACCGTGGGCAGCAGTGGCAACGCCAGCCAGGGCAGTGGCGGCGGCAAGAACTGTTGTGCAGCGCATCTTGAACGTCGTTTGTGTGAGGGAAAAGGGTGAGAGGTTTGGGTATCAAGAGAAGAAGATGTGAAGGGGAAAAGGAAATGGTGATGATGGTGAAGATTTCCGAAAACAAAAAACGACAATGGTCGAGGCTGTTGACGATAGTTATATACAAGTCCGTTGGAACAAGACAGTCGACCAAACGATCATGCAAGCGAGCTATAGGGCCGACAGACGGGATGGGAATTATGAACTTGTGGGAATAATGTAATTTATGGAGTCGTATTACAAAATAATACAAAGTAAAAGGCTGGGAGGGGGGGGGCAGAGACCAGCCTGTCACGGAAGAGAGAATCAGATAAAAAAGTAAAAAGGTCAAAGATTATCAGATGCCACGCTAAACCGGTGGGAAATATGGTAGAAGAAGACGAAAAAAGGAAAAGCAAGAGAGAAGAAAGACAAGAAAAAAGACAAGAAACCCGAGAAAACCCACGCGATACACCCCTCACCCCCATCCCGGTCTCTCCCCTCTACCTCTATGTGATGAAATAGCATGCTCATATTGCGGGCTATAAGGAAAAGGCCGGCTCAGATAAATCAATATATAATTTTTCAGATAATAGTTAGACTTCGGAGTGATCCCCAAGAGGCAGCTATTCCCTCTGCCCAAGCACTACCCAAGCACTACCCAAGAACTACCAAAGCACTAACGAACATAATGTTTTGATGACCAAAACCTGTGCGCCATCCCAGGGTTCTGGATGCTGTGTATTGCATGGAATCGCTGTGCATCAGTATATGGCGCGGGATGGGTTGTGCATACGTTATGGGAAAATACCGTGCACTGTTGTAAATACTTAACACACAGGGGCCGATAGGTCGTACCCGTAGATCGAGAACGTTTCTTCACGATTTACTCCATACCAGGGTAACAAGGTTAAAGTGAAAAGAGGATAAAGAGGTTATAAGAAAAGAAGAAGAAAAAAAAAAGAAAAAAAAAAAAAAAAACAGAAGCCCAGAAAAGACAGACCACTGGAAATGCCAACAGCCGAGCAGACATGACGCTATCGGCCGACTTAGCGGCGAGTGGTAGAAATCACAGGGCAAGCAAGTGGCTCTGCCAAGGCAAAAAAGAGGATGTAGGAAGAGGAAAAGAGAGTGGCTAGTGCACAAACAGACAACTCGTGCCAAGATACCACCAGCACACAAGACCAGCAGGTTGGTGGGTTTTTTTTTTTTTTTTTTTTTTTTTTTTTGCTTTTACGTTTCTCTTGTAAGTCGCAGTGCAACAAGCAGGGTTGTCTCGACAAGGAAGGTGACGGGCTTTGCTCTCTGTTATCAGATACGACCAGATGATGTCAGCTGTGTTGGAGGTCTTGGCTTTCATGTGTTGTTTCCGAATAGACTTGTAAACAGCCTGAGATCAGCATGCGATCAACAAGGCTACATGTACCAATGTGCTAATATACACATATATGCACGAGACAGTAAAAAAAAAAGAGATGCAGACTATACGCGGAACGAAATAAGCATAAAGAGGGATACAGGTCGTGGGAACGGCTCATCAGTTTAGAGAGCTAGTTAGTTGGGTGTGCAGACATGGGTTTGCATCGTCGGATATCTGTCTGCTGCCAATGATGTGACTAACAGTCAGAAGAATAGAGGGAAAGTACGGGGAGCATGAGTTCGGAGCTCTGTGCTCTATGCTCTGTGCTGTGCTCTGTGCTCTGCTCTGTGCTGTAATCAGATCCGATGGGTGGAGCAGTGGAAGTGGAGAGGAGACAAGGACGACCGGACCACAACTGGACCCATGCAAAAGCAATAGAGCGTCTAGACCAAGATGCTAGGGGAGCAATAGTGACAGACAGGGCATGGTCAACTGTGCAATGCCAAGTCAATATTCTGGAGCCCGATAGAAAAAAAAAAGAAAACGAAAAAAAAAAAAAAAAAAAAAAAAAAAAACGAAAACGGAAGCTATGGCCGTCCCACTCCCTCCTTCTTTCCAGAGAGCTGCAGGCATCTTGCCGGGACAGGCGAGGTGTCTTACAAAGCATTGTCTTTTTGCCATCTAATGTCTTGCATGGCTCTACTATCACAAACATGGCCAAGCTGAACGAGCAGTGAGAGATGGGTGTAGACGTGGATGGGGCAACGGTCAACCACCGCTACTCTACAGGCAAGCCCCAGAGAAATACCGAGTATGTCAACCGACCATATCAGGCTGCTCACTATGGCGTGTGGCCCAGAAAAAGTGGCCCATAATGGCTCCAGTCGATGATGTGCAAAACGGTCACCTCTTGAGTATGCCGACCTCCGTGTCGACAAAATATAAAAGATAGCAATCGAATATAGAAGATAGTTAATAGTAAACAGCAAATATACCTCCCAGTATACGGTGTAGCTTTAGCTGGGTGACAATGCTATCATGTCACCTTCCCCAGGAAGAGAACACGCCGTCTGACATGACAACAGGTATGGCACCAAGCAGTGACACTCGTTCGTGCGTTATCAGATGAAGAAACCACTCGAAATACCCGGCAGCAGGAGGCAAACAATCGTCAATGAGGTCGGGCACATCTATAATATATATATATAGCAAGTCTACATGTAAAAGGGGCGAATGAACGTCTTTGGGGGAATGGATGGAAGACCGAACATCGCAGCACATATCTTTTGACACGCAGTCTAAGACATGGAGAGTATGCAATGATGAGAGCGGTGACGGATATACGGAGTATGTGGTGTAGTAGATGCTCACCGTCAAAGACAAAGGGAGAAATGGGTTTGAACTATTGCATTTTAGGGTGGTCCTGAATGCGGCATGCAACGTATGAGTGCGAAGGGCATCTGCAAAGAACAAAGAGCAGATAGCAGAAAGGTGTGGGAGGTCCTTCACATGCAACTCTGCACATCACTCATCACATCACCAGCAGGAATGGGTGCTCATTATCGAGGGTAGTGTGTGGAGAAGTGCGTCGTGATCAACCGGTCAAATCGGATTGGGAATACGCGTGATATGGATAAATAGCTCTGCTGGCTAGTGGTGCTTTGAAATTTACTTTTCTGTTTGCAAGCACAATTGCTGAGGGGTTTCTGGGCATGCCATACAAGGATGGTGACAGCACGCTATGCTTCTGTAGGAACTCTCGGCGAGTGGTATTGAAGTCTTGGGTCTTGGTGCCCAGCGAGAGAGGCAATAAGATGTTGAGTTATTTGTGGTTCAGATTATTGATCAGATAATATTTGATCAGATAATAAAAGAGGAGTCCGTTCTCCAGAGGCATGTTGTGTAGGATTATCAGTACTTTTGTAAGATTAAACCCCAACCGACAGCCGGTGGAACTCATGGCATTAGGTCATCGGATAATAACAAAGTTTGCAGGGTTGAAGAGTCTGCGTCTTAGCTGAGAAGAGAGAAAGCGTGAAAGACTCAAAAAGAATGTACGAGAACTCAATTGAAAATTAGATGCAAATAAGGCAGCATTTAGCCGAGAGAAGCGACTATATGTGGTAAAGCGGAAAGTGTCGGCCGCAGTGCGAGCCAAGAGAGCCTTGAGGGGTTTGTGTCGCTTGGCGTCTCCACTTCACATGGCGTTTGTAAACTTGACTGGTCCAGCCGGTCCTGGCTTGCCTTTATCAGATCATTGGAGGGTAGCTTGTGGCGTACTTGGAGGGTATATGGGAGTTCGGTAGCCAGTGGAGTGGGAGGAATGAAGAAAGATAGAGCGTAAATCAATGAGAGGATAAGCAGGGAAATAACCAAAGACCAACAGATCAAACAACAAGTACAAAGGTTGCATTCCACGCTTCACCCTTCATTTCCAGCACTTATATGTCCTTCAATCTACTATTTGTCGTATTGATGGGATCACGGAGGTGGATGAATAGAGTAGTCGGCCGTTGGCTTGATCTAATCTTATCAGATTTTATCAGATGATCAGTGACAACCATGACACATCAATATAGTGGGTATATAGTGGGGCCTGTTCGACGAAGGACAACAGTCCGCTTTGGCTTTAGCATATGACAGTGCTGGGTCTCCCTTTTTCGTCTTGAATATTTCTTCTTCTAATTTCCTAGGGAACTAACGGTTGGTAAGAATATCTTCTCTCTTCTTCTCTTTACTCAGAGCCTAATTCTGGGCAAAATAAAGACCAAGTCGGCCACCACCAGACCGCCTCCGACATCGCACGCCGACAACCCCCAACCTAACCCAAACCATCTGCTGCGTTCGTTGTATTGATTCAGGTGATTTTGTGATTGGTAGTGAGCCGACTTCCGGATAAGAAAATTGTCGTATTCGTACCAGTTGGTGTGGCTGATTGGCTCTCTCGCACTCCTCGGATGTCATCCTCAGATAACAATCCGAATGATGAGGCTGGAGAGGCTGGTCACTTACAGCTCTCAGCAAACATGGAAAAACATGTGATGTGGTTACAGTTATACGTTTTCTCCAGTGATAAACCTCTACTGCTACGTTCCCTAAAGATCAGCAGAGTTCCAGAAAACAAGGTGATTGTCGATGGATCGGCTGGCTCATGTCGATGGGCCGGGGTTCACGCTCGGATTCTGTGGCGCTGGGCTCTGGCAAAAGAACGGGTAAACAGCAGAGAGTCATGCAATAGACTCTGAGGCTTGCCAATTTAGTATTACTCAGTAGAGAGGGTAACGGAGCTAACAGGTGAGCGACTTTGTGGCGGGTGGTCCGAGCAGACACCTCAGATAACACATCCTTGTCGGCAAGTGGATATTCCCTCGTGGCCAAGGAAAAGAGGAGTCATGATTGATACTTGATTGATAATTGTGTACCAGAAGAGGCTAGGTTCTCGGTTTTTTTGGTTTCTGCAAGACCGGGGCAATGATGATTAATTAGATCGCTTGCGTCGGATCGAGCACAGCACAGCCTCAAGACTATCGAGAAGCATTGAGTGGTCTTGGCAGTGAGAAGGGTTTGCAGACACGTTTGGCTGTGCAAAGTATCTGTTTGTTGTTTTTCATATGGCTTGGTCGGTTTATCAGATGCAAATGCAACTCCTCTACGGAGAAAGTCGAGAGAGTGGCTGCCAGAGTAGCCTCTTCATAAATACCCTTTGTCCCTTGCAATCTCCCCATACCATTGTCATGGCAAGCTATGGCGCATCTCAGCAGACTCGATGCAATAGTGCCATCGATATGGAGAAACTGAGCTGCTCGCGTCCTACCATGCCCATGCTACCACCCTACCTTATATTTGCTACAATACTACTATGCCATGTCCTTTTCCTCTTCAAGCCTTACCCATGGTCGTTCTTACATGCGGCAGGCGGCAAGGAACTTCTGTAATAACCGCTCACTGTTGTCCTTTGCGTCGTAGTTTTTGCCATTCATTCCCTTTGCCCTTCTCGTCTTTCTTGTTCCCCTCTCTAGATCTCGTGTTGATGGCGCCAATGCAGACGGACGCAACCAAAAAACAAGTCCCGGCGATGCATGCTTATTTTGTGTGCATTGTTGGCGCCATCTCGTTTTCTTTTTTTCTTTTTTTTTTTTCTTTTTTTATCTTTCAGATTTTATGTTTTATGTTTTCTTCTTTCTTTTAGCTGGAAGATACAAATGAGTGGCGATATGCAATATTGGACAAAGCGAGTGCTCATTTCACCACGCATATTCACGCGCGCCACAATCATAGAAAAGACGCCGACATCGTCTTGCCAAACATGCGGCATACCTGCTTCCGGACTCTGGGCTGTGACGGTCTTGTACTATGGAGTATGCCGGAGAGCCCTGTTATTCTCCGCGGTGGAAACATCTGATAAGAGTCATACCAGAATCAGCATGCATTGGCGTAAACGAGCAAGACACCACGGTGCTTGACTGAATACTGTCAATATTGGTGGGTATCTAATCTCCATCTTCATCACTCTTGTCTTTCAGTTCTCGTCTGATTCTAGTCGGCTCGGGAACTCCCTCACGATGCAGCTCTGCCGTGATGCTGCTTTGATTGATGCACGTTTGTTCTTCTACTCTGCGGTCTGCGAGAGAAAAGGTCAGAAGCCGGTGAACTATAAATAACAATAATACAATGAAAACAAAGAACTAAGGACGAGAAACCCAGACGAGAAAACAAAACCAATAAGCATCACAAAACTAGTAGCAACAAAATAAGATGACGAATGCGCCAAGGCAGCCCAAAGAAAGCTCATTTCAGGAATGGAGAACGTATTCTTTCCAGCTACAGCCTACCGCACAAATACCGATCCAGACTCTTGTCTGTTTTTGTATTGGATGCGTATGCAGGTTATGCGGAAGAGGCAAACTACTAGGCTAAGAAAAGGCTAGAACAAATGGGTGATTCTCCGTACGAACTCCGTCCACAGCTCCATTCTCCATCTTGTATTTGCTCTATTCTTCTTTATTCTGTTTACTTTGTAGCTTCCCACCCAATAGATCCAGCTGCCATGCATTGACTCGCACTCCATGTTCCTGACAGTAAAGTCTTGGTATGCTTCAATCTCTCCACCCGCTCACCCACACCCCCCTTCTTTTCTCCTCGCACGCTCATTCTTCCCCTGTAGTCCCACATCGGCTGCGTCCAGGTCCAGAGATCCTCCGAGCTACCCATCTCTCTTGTCTTCTTTCTTGATTCACTCGCTTGTTCTTCTGCAGTCTAGCAAAACTTCTGCACAGATATAAGCTCGTCTCGGTGCCCTTCTTGTCTTGTTGTTTTTCTCTCTCTTTTTTCTCTTCATCCAACCTTTTTCACTCAAGCCTTCGTTCGTTTCTTCAAACAACTAAAAAAAAAAACATCTTCTTTGCTCTTTAGCAATCACTCTCGCTTTTTCCCAACAGAAACGTTCCTACATTCGTTAAACTTTCAAAATGGTTGCCTCCAAGGTCATTGTGAGCAGCGTTCTCGTTGCCGGCGCTGCTGCCTCCATCTCTCCCCGTCTGGCTGAGGCCCTTGCCGCCCGCCAGGTTGCCCCCGGCACCAGCCTGTACAACTGCCACGACAACTGCGGTACGTCTTCTTTTCGCACTCTAGATTTCTAGCTTTCCAGCTTGCTAGCCTTGAAACTATATACTAACAAAGCAGGTAACGCCATTCTCGCAATCGAGTATGCCTGCGATGTCTGCACTGACTCCACCTTCCTGTCGGACTACGACACCTGCCTGATCTGCGCTGGCACTGAGAACAGCAACATCTGGAGATACTACGGCTCGTCCCTGACTTCGGCTGCTGCCGAGTGCGGTCTGGCCACCACCCCTCTGACTGCCTCTGCCGCTTCCATCGGCCCTGCCACCTCGGCCAACTCGGCCCAAGTCTGCGACGCCACCACCACCCCTGCCGCCGCCTCCGCCGCTGCCACCACCACCTCTGAGGCTGCTGCTCCCACCACCGAGGTCGCCGCTGCCTCTTCCTCCACCGCTGCTCCTGTCGCCGAGAGCTCGCCTGCCGCTGCTGCCTCCACTGCCGCTGCTGCCTCCACTGCCGCTGCTGCCACCTCCGAGGCTGCTGCTGCCACTTCGTCGGCTGCCACCTCTGCCATCGTGGCTGCCACCACCACCTCTGCCATTGCCGCCGCTGCCTCTTCCAGCGCTGCCTCTGGCACCACCTCGGTTGCTGCCGGTACCACCTCGGTCGCTGCTGGCTCTGTTGGCTCTGCTGGCTCTGTTGGCACCACTGGCACCACCAAGGCTATCTACGGCAACTCCACCGCCACCTACGCCGCCTCCGGCACTGGTGCTGCCACCACCACCTCCAGCATTGTCACCGCTGGTGCCAACATGCGCTCCGTCGCTGTCGGCATGGTCGGTGCCGCCGCTTTCGGTGCTGCCTTTGCCCTGGCTTTCTAAGCGCCTTAACCGCTCTTGGAAATTTTTACCTCTCTCCCTCAAAAATACCCCCATTTCCGACTTCCAGTCCCCACAAGAGTTTCTTGTTAATGCAGATATGATCCGAATGACCATGATCTGGAACTCTCACCTTTTCTTGTTTGCCATCTAGCTGATATGACATGAATCGACTGAATCCATGTCAAGCTGGATGGTGAATCCTCTTAATTCTAATAAAAAAAGGGTTCTCGTTACGCTTTTATTCTTTTACATAAACTGTCCTGTATAATATTATCCATTTTAAAATCATAAAGAATTGGCTTTTTTAGCTTGAGCCCGTTACCAGTTTCTCCAGCGTGAATTTTGAACGTGACTGCTGTTGGCCTAATTGTTGTTTTTCTTGCTGCTCAACCACTGGTTTACGTGCTACAGTAGTGATTGTCTAGCCATGAAGAGCAAGATAGGTGATAACTCAATATGGTATTTTTCATACAAGATAATGATACCGCACTGAATAACGCGCTGGCTGTTTTCTTAGACTTCTGTCATATTTTTGTTAATTCCATTTGGGAATCAAGTTTTAGAAGCAATCCGACAACGTTGAATCTTGAAATTTGTCTCAATTGTGAATGACTATAAATAATATGAATTAATTTTTATCAAAGTTTGGGAGTATGCAATCATTAAAATAATCAGTTCAATAAAAAACACAAAAAGTACAAACTAACCATAAACCTATCATAAATTTCTATATTTGCGAATGTTCTTTTCTGAAAAGCCATTGTAGACTCGTTTGAACTATTTCTCATCCAATTATCACCAAATTGAGCCATGTAAGTCAAATGCTGACTTTCTCAGTCACATGACCAAGACAGTGACGCGACGACCCACTCCACCCACACACACTCAGGGGTCCGCTTCTCACCATCAACAAACGTATCACCAAACGGCTTCGACGTTGCGATTCTCAGTCTCAGTCAGTCTCAATCTCACTGTCGCTCGACCTCATGAGGTCAACAAATCCACCAAAATGTCACGAAGACCCGTGAAGGGAGAATACATTGAAACTGATGCGGGAAACAAGGTGTCGCGCAAGGCCAACCTCGTCGGCACACAGAATATCATCCTGGGCGGCAAGAGTATCATCCAGCAGGATGTCATGATCCGCGGCGACCTGGTGCGCACACTGCCGCCATCGACATCGAGCGGCCCTGTGTCCAACACAGCCGTATCTATTGGGCGGTACTGCTTTATGAGCAGAGCATCTTGTTTACGACCCCCAGGGCGGATGTGGAAAGAGTATGTCGTTCTCCCTTCTTTTTCTCCCTGTCTTTTCTTCGTCTTTCTCCTAGAGCTTGTCCTGCTGACTTGTACCCCAGCGTCTTCTCGCATATGCCCTTGCGCATGGGCGACCATGTGTTTGTGGGTGTCAACACCGTGGTGTCCGCAGCGTCGATTGGCAACCACGTGCACATTGGCGCCAATGTCGTCGTGGGCGACTTTGCCATTATCAAGGACTATGTCAAGATCCTCGACGGCACTGTGGTCCCGGCAAACATGGTGATTGCGAGCTTCAGCATTGTGGCCGGGCAGCCCGCACGTGTGATTGGTGAGCTGCCAGAGGGCGGCCACGAGGCCTTTGAGCTGCGCGAGCTTTACAAGACAGTCGGCAACGCGCCAGCAAAGTAGAAAAGTAGCGATACTCGACTGCATCGGAGGTCATAAGCACCTCTCTTTAGTGATAGCAACTATGCTATCAGGTAGCCCATGTCTGTCTTGCTCCATCTATGCAATATACCCTTGCCATTTCTATTATTTATTATACTACTTGCCATCTCTGATATCGCCTTATTGCCGGCATGTTCCATCCTATCTTGTCACTTGCCAGGCATTAGATGACAGATCGTCGGGACGACAAGAGATCTACACTAACCTTGCGTCTCCGTCCCTATGGGCGGCTGCTAGCTCGACGCGAGGAGACTAATTGGTCGATATCAACAGATACAACTGCCGACGTGACTGGCTCGCAATGTTTACATTCACTCTATACTGTCACCACCTACAGGCTTAACAGCATCGACTTCCACATTACCATATTAACCTGGTATTAGATGATATCCTTCAATATAGGTGCCATGGCTGTCCACCGTCGGCACTGCCTTTACATCGGCATTTTCAAAGTGGCCACGAGGATGGACGCGTGACAAAAAAATAGAGAACAATCTCTGTTTGCATTGGCACTGGTCTCCTTAAAGCGCCATCCACCGTCTTTCGGCCTTCTTCTCTCTCATCCCTTCTTATCCCCAACTCAGCTGCTTTCTTTGGCTATTATAGCCTATTTTGTCAACACCAGATGGTTTTCTCCCCCTTCTCTCTCCCGTCTCTCTTCCTAACTTCCTCCAACCCTGATGTAGAGAAACGCCCGTCTTAAGGCCCTTGCGGCTCTTGCTGAGGCCGCCCCTCAGTTCGGTAACGGTGGCGGCGGCGGCGGCGGCGGCACGACAATGCTTCTGTTTGGCCAGTCACATGCAATAAAAAAAAACGGAGAGTGTCTCTTGTAGATAGGCTTGTCTCTATACCTTTGCTAAACTATCAAAGTAGCTGTCTCAGCTCTGCAATCTCCCCCAGTGCATGTGTGACAATATCGCCAGCTCCCCGAACATCGCGTACTAATCCGACACTCGCACTAGCGTATGTAGCCGACCTGCCTTTGGGACCCCATGCTGCCGTGCCGCCTTCTTTGGCTGCAGCATCGTATCTTGTCTTTAACTCGTCAAACGACACCCCAGCCTGCTGGTCCGCCCAGCTCTGGTTTAGCAATCCACGCGGACTATACTGCTCCGGCCATCCAAATGTGCCCCTTAGGTGATTGTACAGATGTGTGCGGCCCGTATTGTGTGCTCCGTCAGTTGCACGGACAACTTCTGCCTGGTACGCCGGGTTTATTCGCGCCTCGGTCGATGCCAAGAAGCGCGTGCCCATGGCTACACCGGCAGCCCCCAAACCCAAAATCGACAAAGCTCCCCTCCCATCGGCAATACCACCGGCTCCAATTAGAGCTACAGATTTGTCGCCCAGAGCGTCGGCAACTTCAGGCAGGAGACTAATCAAGCCGATGCCATCTGTCGCGCGGCCATGTCCACCAGCCTCAGCACCTTGTAGTACTAACGCATCGGCAGCATCGGCTCCGGTACCCGACTCGACTGCTTCTTTGAGTGTTCCAACCTGAACCCAGACTTGTGTACCGGGTGATGCAGCACGCAGTCTGCGCGTCCATTCTGCCAGCTGGACCTGGCCGTCGCGCGGTGCAAAGAGCCACACGGCACACGGCCGGTGTTTGGTCACGGCGGCCACAGCCGACTCTAGGTCGCCATTCCACACCTGGAAACCGGCGCCGACGGGTAAAAGGCTGTCTCTGGTTTTCAAAGAGACTCCTTTCAGGAGTTCAACGGCAGCAGCGAGGTCAGTGGCCGTCGACTCGGGCTTCTCGCCAGGCCCAATAAATCCAAGCCCGCCTGCACGTGAGATCGCGACGGCCATGGCCGGTCCGGAAAAGACACGCATGGGAGCTCCGACAATGAGAGGTGACTTTGTCCAGGGGAAGAGGTCGACTAGGCGGCGGCGATGCTCAATGGTGCGCCGGGCAGCCTTGACAGGAAGCGAAAGGGACATATTGTGGCAGAAGGGGAAGGTTGTATGTGAGTTTCTTGTTCGATACGATGACAACCGGGGGCATGGAAATGATATGAGGAACTTGCCAATGGAAGACGCACTGAAAGTTAAGGTACCCCGGACGGCCGGGTAGCCTACGCTCCGTTTACGTCTTGCCTTCTGTCAGACGGCACAACAGCCGGGAGCTCCCCACACTTAAAGCGGGTCGGTAGTAGTGCGGATAGCGTGTATATTTATAAACTTCCATACTAAATACTAAAAACACGACACCACCTGAATAGACAATGATGAGGAATTGATCACGAAAGATGCAGGAATATATTCCTAAATAATTTCTTTCTTATGTAAGTCTGCATCCCCCCGCGGAGATATTGACGTCAAGTCTGACGTGACTCAACTGCAGCCAGTCGTTCCTACCTGCACAGTTGAGTTCCTTCTCCCAAAATGTCCGTCGCGTCGAGTAACAATTGGAGCAGGGACGCGCATGAATCTCCGGGTCGTGCCTTCCATGACAGCACACCTAACCTACTGAGTAATTCCGTACCGCTAACAAAAGATTCTCCGTCTCTTTCTCCGTCTTCTGCTAATACATATACCCCAATTCGGCAAGTGCAAGCGTGAATTACTTTACGTTTTGGATTAAGAATCACGTCGTTTACGTCCAAGTTAACGCAAGCCTAGACCAAAGTGGCCAGTTAGATGGACAGGCTGAGGGTTGCGCCCTGCGTTTGACAAGTCGGGCTGTTGTATTAGAAGTCGCTAATAGATAATAAAGAGGTAAAAGAGAAGCAAAGACTCCAAAATACTGTGATTGAGTCACCGACTTACAATCACCGGCCCCACTTCTCCGTGCCTTCTCTCTTTGGTATCTTGGGGCTGGTCATAGTTAACGGGCATACATGATTCGTTTATCTTCTTCTTCGGTCTTTCTAGACATATAAGAAGACATTCATCCAACGGCATCCAGACCGGAGTCAACATTTCCGCAGTGCTACATGTCCAAACCACTTATCAGCTATTGCCTATCATGTACCTCCGCGCCGACCATGCTGAGCCCAGCATCCCGGTGCTGCGGCAGCTGATCCGCGACTATCCCCTCGGCGTAGTGACATCCGCAATCTCTGCCGACGGGTTCCCTTTCATCCAGAGTTCACACCTGCCGCTCATTCTCAAGGTCGACGACGAGTCAAGCGAGACGGAATTGGGCCACATTACGGGGCACATGGCCAGAGCCAACCCGCACGCCAAAGCCATGCTTGCCGAAGCCGCGGAAGCTGGCGCCAACAGTGACGGCATCTACGAGCTCAAGGCTGAGGTGCTTGTTGTATTTATTTCGTCAATTCAACACTACGTGACGCCCAAGTTTTATGTCGAAACCAAACCTAGCACAGCCAAGGTCGTGCCGACATGGAACTATGCGACGGCCCAGGCGCGCGGCCGTGCCGTCATATATTATGGCCAGAGCGAGAAGGCATTGAGCTTTTTGAATGAGCAGCTGGACGACCTGTCCGAGTTTTCGGAGCGCGAAATTATGAATTTCTCGGGCGAGGGCGAGCGGCCGGAGCCGTGGAAAGTGGCGGATGCGCCGGCCAAGTACCTAGACATTTTGCGGCGCAGCATTATCGGCATTGACATTAAGCTGGACAAGCTCGAGGGCAAGTTCAAAATGAGCCAAGAAATGCGGACCGGCGATCGCGAGGGTATCCTGGAGGGGTTCAGGGGTCTTGGGAGCGAGCTGGGCGACAATATGGCGGCACTGGTGGAAGAGCGTGCAGCCAAGAAAGCAGCGGCAAAAGGCTTGTAATGGGTAGAAGCAGATTGAAATATGATCTTTGACGATCTTTGACGATAGTAAATGACTTGGTAACGGCTCTGCGACCCTGACTAATTCAATACGCTTTTTGTCAGACTGCCATGCGGACAGCCATGCTGTGATTTGATGGCGGTCAGGTTGTAGAAAAACAGAGTCACAGTCTCGACATCAGCCTCCTATTCCATAAGCAGCCAGTAATATCGTAAGGAACTTGGCAATCTGTTTTTTTTTCTCCTGTTCTTTCAAATAATTAAACTTGTGACTATATTCACAATGACAAAGAAACAGATTGCCATCATCGGTGCAGGTATGCCCTCCTATCCAATGACTCAAGATTCATCAATTGAAACTAATAAAAGGTCTCACTGGCTTGTCTGCACTCAAGGAGGCACTCGCCGAGGGTCACAATGCCGTCTGCCTTGACGCGCGCACTGAAGTCGGCGGCTCCTGGGCATACCAAGACGGAACAACAAAAGAAGAATATTTGCAGTCCTCCATCTACCTTGGAACGGTAATGAACTCGTGCCGCGACACATCGGCCTTTTCCGACTTTCCGCTAGACCCGGCGCGGTATCCCGACTACTTGGGTCACCGCCTCGTCGCACAGTATCTACGAGAGTATGCGGCATTCTTCCATCTTGACCAGCACATTCAGCTCGGCACCAAGGTCGTCAAGTGCATACCAAATAGTGACCATGAATGGTTAGTGACTACGCAAAAGGAGGGTATCACTGTAGAATCACAGTATGACGCCGTGATTGTCGCTGCCGGTCACTTGAGCAAGCCGCGGATGCCGACCGAAGCCGAAGTTCCGGGCCAGACTGCTTTCAAAGGCCAGATCATGCACAGCCACGTCTACCGAACGCCCGCACCCTTTCAAGGCAAACGCGTCGCGATCATCGGCTTTGGCAGCTCGGCCGTCGACCTCGCATGCGAGATTGCACCGCATGCCGACATCTGTCATATCGTAACGCGCCGAGGCGGATGGGTGCTGCCGCGCTACATTCTGGGCAAGCCCACCGAGGCTTTTGACAACAGAGCGACGCAGCTGTGGCTGCCGACAGGGCTGAGCCAGTGGGTGCAGACCAAGCTGCTCAATTTTGTGCAGGGCGCACACCCGCCGGCGATGCAGCCCGATCACCGGATCCTAGAGCAGAGCCCGACGATCCGCAGCGATTTTATCGAAAAAGTGCGCACGGGCATTGTGCACATTAAGCGAGCCGATGTGACACACTTTACGGCAACGGGCATTTCGATTGCATCGACCAAGGGTGACGAGATAAAGGAAGAGATCGAGGTTGATGTCGTCATCTTTGCCACAGGATATGAGCCGTTTGACATTCCGTACTTGCCGGACAATGTCCTGTCTACTCCCACGCCGTCATCTACATCGTCTACATCGCCCACGCCGCTCTACCGCTATATCCACCCACTGCGGTACCCGACGCTCTTTTTCCACGGCTACGTCGAGCCGTTGGGCGCGTTGCTGGCCGCATCCGAGGCGCAGGGCCGCTACACGGCTGCTCTCCTGTCGGGCAAGCTGACTCTGCCGTCTGTCGATACGATGCAGAAGGAGCTCGAAAAAGATGATGCGTGGCGGAAGAAACATCTCGTGCATTCGGAGCGGCACAACATTACAACTTTCCAGATCGAGTACATTGACACACTCTTGGGTGGACTGGGTGCAGCCCCGA
This sequence comes from Ophiostoma himal-ulmi, assembly GCA_029299165.1. Lineage (NCBI taxonomy): Eukaryota > Fungi > Ascomycota > Sordariomycetes > Ophiostomatales > Ophiostomataceae > Ophiostoma > Ophiostoma himal-ulmi. The sequence goes on from JANSME010000001.1 coordinate 6,873,135, forward strand.
CCTTTGGCCGTCTGCTGAAGCGCGTCTTCACCGGCAACCCGCTGCGTGCGCTTGGCGTGCTGAGTGCCGTGTGGTTCAGTATCCCGAGCAGTGCGCAGTGGAGGCTTGTCGGTGACGGAGCAAACGAGAAGCTGGCGACGGCGACGATACTGAGGACTGCGGCTGAGGAGACAGCGTTGAGAAAAGACGAGGTCGAGTACCTGGAAGAGGTGAAGAGGCAGTAGAGGCGTACAGTGTAGTACAGTGCAGCACAGTGCACACGGTGTAAATCCGCCATGTGCGGTCTCACCCAACCCACTCAGCCACTGTACCGACGCAATTACCCACTATCCACTCGACTCCGGGGCAGTGGGCCACTGTATCTAATTACGCATCTTGTCTTGGCAAGGGGTGCGGGAATGACGGGTCATTGAAGGTATTATTAAAATCACGGACTTTGAGTGTGTTGTTCAATGTGTCCCCTTTGTCTCTCCTTACATATTTAATCCTATTTCACTCGATGACTTGCTTCTAAACTCGACTTGGCTGGTTCACGTTGTCGCTTATATAAACATCTTGTGCCACCAACTACAGCGTAGTACAGGTGCAGTAATACAAGAGATACAAAAAGGGCAGGAGCCGCTATCTTATCTACCGCACTTTCCACATTCGCGATAACAGCCAACAGCACCGCGTCTGACCACGTCACCACCTGAGCTTCAACTACAGCAGCTCACCACTCAGCCGACAGCATCGCCCACATCGGCATTTGGCAACACAACTCCTCTTCCGCCATCCCATCAATGGCTTCGATAGCCCAAATATCAACTGTTCCTTTGTCATCTCCCGCGCGCCCCTCCATCTCCTCGATAATCGACCCCCTTTCTACTGCTCGACCCTGAAGATCAGACACCAAGTCAGAAATCAGGCCAGACCTCAACCCTTCTACTTAAATACAGAATGCCGCGCGACAACCGTTCGGCCACTCCGCTACTCCATAGCCAGGCAGCTGGCGGCGTGCTATCGGCCAGTCTCAGCAGCGACCTCGACCGCGGCCGGCCAGGCCACCGCACCCCGCGCCGCCTCAGTGACGAAGACGCCAGCCATGGAGCCCCTCTGCTGTCGGGCAGCTCGCGCCTCGCAGCACCCGCTCGTCCTCCCATCACGCACCAGAGCTCGTTCCGGTCCCGCAGCCCGCCCGAGAATGGCCGCGCCGCTGCCCGCAAAAAGTACATGTACGCCTCGGTGTTCCTAGTCCTGTCGCTCGTCTCTTTTACGCTGCAGACCGAACTGGCGGCATGGGTCCAGCACGCCGGCTGGGACAAGGCATATTGCATGCTCTACCTGACCCACGGCTCGTGGTCGCTGCTGTGGCCGTGCCAGCTGCTCATCATCCGTATCCAGAAGCGTGGTCTGCCGTGGCCGTCGTTTTGGCGCCGCCACGTGTGGCTCGTGCGCACGACGGCGGCCATGGTCGAGTCGCGTGACCTCAATGTCGCGACGCTGCCGAGCCACCGTGTCGTCGACACAGACGATGCCATGCCCAGCTTCGCATCCCTGCTGAGCATCTTTGGCCCCAGCACGAGCTACATGGTGCGCACAACGTCGTTTGTTACGTGTTCGCTAACGGTCGCCGGCCTCAGCTGGTACATTGCCGTGAGCATGACCAGCCCGAGCGACCTGACGGCCATCTACAACTGCAGCGCCTTCTTTGCATACGCTTTTTCGGTGCCCCTGCTCAAAGAAAAGCTTCGCCTGGACAAGAGCTTTGCCGTGCTCGTAGCCGTCGCCGGTGTACTCGTCGTGGCCTATGGCGATGGCGCTGTCGATGAAGGCGACACGGACGGCGAGAACTCATCGGGCAAACAGCGTCTGCTAGGCAACTTGATCATCGGCGTCGGCAGTGTGCTCTATGGCCTATATGAGGTCTTGTACAAGCGCTACGCGTGCCCACCCGACGGGTGCAGTCCTGGCCGCGGCATGATTTTTGCCAACACCTTTGGTAGCTGCATTGGTCTCTTCACGCTGGCCGTTCTGTGGGTGCCGCTGCCCATCCTGCACTTTACGGGCATGGAGACGTTTGTGGTGCCAACGGGCCGCGTTGCTTGGTACCTGTTCTTGTCGGTCGTTATGAACGCGACGTTTGCCGGCTCGTTCCTGGTGCTGATTAGTCTCACGAGCCCTGTGTTGAGCAGTGTGGCGTCGCTGCTCACTATCTTTATTGTTGCCGTGTCCGACTGGTGGCTCACGGGTGTGCCGCCGAGTGGTGCCGCACTGACAGGCGGCAGTATGATCGTAGTGGCCTTTGCGCTACTGAGTTGGAGCACGTACAGGGAGATGACCGAGGAGGAGGAGCACAAAGAGATTGTCGACATCAGCAGCGGTGACGACAGCGATGACGAGTGAAGAGGAACTTTGGTTATACTTTTCTACTTTTTTCTGGTTCTTTTTTTGCTCACATATCCGGCGTTGGTATATCATGTCTATACATTTGCATTGTTGGTCGTCTTCGTTCTTCATTCTTATCTCTTTTGGATCTGATTCTTGGTTAGATGGTTAGTCAGCATATAGGCGTCAGGGTGCCTGGCATGGCCGAATATTTTCCTTTAGAATTCAGTCATCTATAGAGAAGGAGCAGGCTGCGGCTGCATGGCTATCGGTGGCCAAGGTTCTTTTCTTTCTATTGCGTTTTGCTTGTGACAATCTTCACCGTGTCAACGAGAACTTTTAGGGAAACAGCAACCCATGCTTGCTTTCCTGTTGTCTTTGCTTGCTGTTGTTATCAAAACTGTCCATTTTCAGTCACATCAAGCCAACGTTTGCCATCAACCATCATCCATCAGTCATCAACATATAACATATGTTAGCACCAGCTCTATCATTACTGTCAGCTCTACCATCAGCTCTACAATACGCCCTACCATGACGTCACGATATCAGTTGCGCAGCCGGCAAAATGGCAGCTCAACATCCAATGTCTCGCCCATGATGGAAAATGCGATGAATACGGCACAGGATACATCTGCCAGATCGAGTGAGGTCGTGGTGGAGTCCGTTGAGCCCACTAATGACATCTCAACTGGCTCGCACCATCCGTCTTTTCCGCCATCTCAGCCTCTGCCCAGCCGTTCATCTGTTCTTTCTAGACCAATCAGTGCACGAGAGGCTTCTATTTTCTCGACCTCACATCATGCACATCCTACACAGACTGCATCGCCCGCGCCTTCTTCAGACTCTGCGCATCATTCTCATAGTGTCCATGATGCACCTGATGCACAAGCTACTCAAGCTACTCAGACTCAGGCCGCTCAGGCCGCTCAAGCCGCGCCGGCTATGCCACAAACTATATATGTTGCACCTCCTACACGTCCTGCCCTAGCTCATTATACACCACCGGTTGAATATACAGGGCGCACGTCGTCGTATCAGCAAGAACCTATAGGCAACGCCGGGTCGCACTTGATCCCTTTTCGATTTCTACTTCGCGATCGGGCCTTTGACTTCCACCTTCCTGAGATCTCACTCGACCCCAGAATGTTCAGAATATGGGCAATTTTGTTTGAAAGAACTCTGTTCTCCTTGGGTCTCGACCAGCATCTCAACCTTGCCCGCAGACCCAACTACCCTGGCTGCGAGTTGCACGAGGCCGCGATCTGGCGCTTAATCATCATATGCGCCTGGAAACATCTCCGACTCCTGGAAGAACTTGGGTTGAACGTCAACTGTGGAGATCCCTGCAAGCTTTTGATTTCAATAGAGCACATTATCACGAATATGATTTAGTTGCGATGGGAAAGGACCATACTGTGTCAATGGAACTTATCCATCATGGCAAAGAGTTTTGGTGGACAAACGCTAAATAGGAACAATCAAATTATTGTTAATGGAATGCCGGTGCTGGTCTTTCTGGTAACGGTGTCACGTAGCCCTCTTTGGTCTATCATTCAGCCTGTCGATCAGATGCATAACACTTGAATCTAGAGGCTATTAATAGATCAGCTTCGTTGTAACAAGCTTTCACTGTATGGTTGCACATGTCAGATCGGATGATGGCCCTGTCTTGCTACGGTTTGTACGCCCGGCATGCTTGCCGAGATCAGACGACTCGGCGAGACATTTCTACTTTTCATTTGGACGGTTCAGACATTCAGAAACGGAGTGAATAGACATAATGAGAAGGAGCAATATGAGCGCAAAATGTATTGAGATGTAGCCTGTAAGCTGTAAGCTATAAGCGAGTGGTATGTAAGTTAGTAATGTCGATACATATAATTTAGATGACATGACAGCAACAGGTGGAAGAAAAGAAGAACAAGGAAAAAAATAATAGCCAAAAGAGGACAAGCGAGAGCGAGAAGTGAGGAACATGTAGAAGAAATAAGAATAAAATAAAACCGACAAGACTCGACATGTAAGAGTGCGTATGCTGTCAGCCGTCAAAGAGCGTCGAAACGAGAGTCGGGTGTCAAACATCTAGCCATGATAGACTACTCAAGGCAAGCCGGCGGCAATGTTGGCGTACTGGCTGTTGGGGTAGCTCAGCAGGTTCTGGGTTCTGTCGATGCTGCCCAGAGACTTGAACGAGGTGCTGATCAGCGACCTGTTGTCGGTGCGGTCGGCCGAGGCCTCCCAGAACATGCTGCCACCCAGGCCCTTGGCCTTGGCGTAGGCAACCTTGGCCTGCACAATGGCAGGCGTGTCGTAGGTCACCAGCTCCCGTGTCGACGGGTCGTACGAGTACGAAGCAACGGCCTGGGCGTCGATGATCTCCGTGGCATTGGCGCGGGGAAGCACCTTGTAGTCCCAGGTACCGACCTCCCACGAGCCCGAAGTGCCGCCACCAGTAAAGTTCTTGCCGAGACCGTCAGTGGAAGCGAAGGCGCGGCCGTAGATGGGCATGCCCAGGATAATCTGCGACGGGTTGACACCAGCCTTGAAGTAGTCGTCAAGGGCGGCCTCGGTCGAGAAGTCGGTGGCTTTCGGGTTGCTGATGCTGGGGTAGATGTTGGCCTGGTGGCCCGAGTAGTTGGAGAAGCCAGGGCCGGCGTAGTCGTAGCCCATCAGGTAGAAGAAGTCAGCAATGGCAGCCATGCTGCTGAGCTTCTGCTTGTTGTACTTTTCGGGGCCGGCGGAGGCGGTCACGGTCAGGAGGAAGTGGTAGTTGTCGGCGTACTGGGCCGCGTAGCTGTCGAGCTCGGAGCGGATGGCCTGCAGCAGAGACACAAGGTCGTCGGCCTCGGTGGGGTTGGTAGGGTACTCCCAGTCGATGTCGATGCCGTCAAAGCCCCAGTCCTTGATCAGGGCGACAGCCGTCTTGGCAAAGTTGGTGCGCTTTTCGGTGGTGTTGACGGCGGCGGCGAACTTGCCGTCCTGGGAGTAGGTCCAGCCGCCAATGGAGAGCAGGACGCGCAAGCTGCGGTTGGCCTTCTTCAGGAGGTAGAGCTGCTTCACGCAGCCGTATGCGTTCTTGCCAACATCGGTAGTGGAGTCGGTGGGAAAGTGAAACTCGACGTCGGCCCAGGTGTCCGAGGACGAGACGGTGCCGTTGGAGTCGAACTGGGCAAAGGCGTACAGGACAAAGTTGATCTTGTCGGCAGGCAGCTGCTGGGGAGCGTAGTTGCGGCCGTAGATGCCCCTGTAGAGTTAGATTATATATGGTGTAATATCTAGAAAAGGGACATGACAAACCAGTTGGTAAAGTAGACGGCGTTCTGGTAGCCGGCGATGTCCTTGCTGATAGGGTAGCGCCTATCTTTACAGGGACTTGGCTGGTCGACAGCGGGAGCGGCGGAGACGAGGCTGGCGGCCAGCAAGGACCAAAGAACGTTCTTGACGAACATTGTAGATATCGACGAGGGTGGAATTAAATAATAATAAAAAATAATATAGTTGTAACAAGATGTAGAAGGGGAAAAAAGAACTGAATAAAGGAGAGTCGAAAAGATACTGAAGGAGTGACTGAAAGAAAAGACTTTGTATATAGACTTTCTTACCTATAAAACATCGTCTAGAATTATCTAGGTGGATGAGGTGGCGATGGTGATGATGAACCGAAAATCAAAAATAAGAGATACAGGGCGAGGGTCTTAAATATATCCACGGGGGACTATGCATGTTCTATCCGTTCTGTTTTGCTTTCTCCTTTTCTCTTTTCCTCTTCTTTTATTTTTCTCTTTTTCTCTCTTTTTTCTCTCTCTTTTTCTTTTGTTCCTTCTCCCTTCTTCGTGTTCTTGTCAGAGACCTCTACCACTTTGTGTGTAAATACTACGACTTTTGTTGGCCAGCATGGCATGGCAAGGGCAAGTCAAAACGTGTGTCTAATCTCCAAGCTAGAGCTAGCTCGATAACAACCTGGTCCAGGTCAGGCTGGCCTTCTCTGACGTCCAAAAAAAAGAGAAAAAGACAGACAATATCGGACCAGGCGGGCTTGGAAACTGTCCGTCTGTGCCTTTGTAGGGAGTAGTCTCAATGCTAATCGTGGCTGTTGTCACATTCCATGGATCGGCAGGACTGGGACTTTCAGGCCTAACAAGACTGACAAGACTTACACCGAAGAGCACAACTACGACCACAACCATACTCGGTAGGCAGGTAGACAATATCGGCTCCTACAAGTTTCTACAAGCTCATACAAGCTCATACATGCTCTCGGATCATCGTCAAGACCAAGCACTACGTAAGAAGGATCCAGATTCATCCCATCCCATATCACGCTTGGGTGATGTCGCCTTTCGCCTTTACTAGACAGGTAGCAGATGGACAGAGAGAGACACGGTCAGTCGGTAGTCTTGTCCCAGTCACGTTCTTGACCTCGAGCCTACCACTCTACTTCGTACGACACGACTCTACGCGTTTAGTTTATCCCGACACTTGGAACGTTACCGACCAGGGGTGTCTTCTTGGGTGCAGCCTAGCCTGGCCTGAGCGTTATGGCGTGTCGGGAGGGTGGTCTTTTCTTTTTCCCCCGATTTTCCTTTCCTTTTCTATTTATTTATTCTATATCAATTAACACATATTTATCTGCTACGCCGTAATTCTGCATGACTTCCAGCCAAGACTAGACAAGACAGGCCTAGTCTGCATATATGGTTTAGTCGGGACGATATTGGATAAAGTATGTACTTGTACTTGAACTGGAATTAAAATAAAAATAAAAATCACCGTCTCGATAAGACAGCCGCGTCAACAGTGCAAGACAATTGTTAGGCGGGGTGGATGTGTTGGATGGAGAGACGCAAGTCAGACACCGTTGGCTGAGAGAGGGAGGCAAGAATTCGAGGTGGGCTAGGTTGGATACTACATCACATGGCCATTGCAGAATCCAGGGACAGGACATTCCAGTCGTGGTATAGAGGACGGGGAGACAACGGCGATGGAACAAAGAAGAGACGATGGAGAACGCGAGGACAAGGCCCTGGGTCAAACGAGAAGAACGATCCAAGCCAAGACTCGACCGATCCAATCCCCAAGTCAGCCAAGCCTTCCAGGTGTAGGAGTAATCCTTGGTAAATGTGAAGAAGATGAGACGAGAACGTGGTCATGTACTACATGTCTGCATTGAGAAATGATGGGCATGATACGGTAGGAACCTGCATGACCCGAAAACGAGAGTCGAATTAAAGAGAGCTTTGTATTTTGAAAGAAATTGAATAAAGGAGAAGTAGAGTAAAGAGATTGGGAAAATTAATCCAGAAAGAAAAGAAGCATACGTGATATCCGACGGAGGGATTGCTTAGTTGCTTGATTGCCATATGTAGGGTCTTCTGTAGGAAGCCACCACAAAATATGGAAACAAAGAATATAGTATTCTAGACCCAACGATGCGGCGTTTCCATGGGTCTCGCTCTACAAGTCTTCGGGTTGGGAGGAACTCTGCAGCTTTGAAGGGAGCAGGGGTAAGTAGACTTAGTATGAAACTGCATAGCTAGGCTTGGAACAAGAAAGAAGGGAAGAGGAACAAGTCCATGCTGAGTAGGACTAAACGAAGTGCTCATGGCAAAGCTAAGAGTGACTCAATCGTTATTGAGATGGGGAACCACCGGTAGTTGGAGTGGAATAATTTTATGAAATTACACAGCCTCATTAGCATCTTGGAATAAAATATGTCAAACAAAGAACTAGTGAGTACAGAGTAAACGTATATTGCCATTCATGTCTGCCAATTGTAAGGGGTTAATGTCGGGACAATGGCAGGAAAATGGCAGGAAAATGGCAGGATAATGGCAGGATAATGTCAGGAGAAATGAGAAATGCCACGAGGAATGCCATTGTCAAGACTCGAATCATCAAGCTCGCTATCGCTGTTGCAGAAATAGTGGCAAGGGAATCGAATACCTTAATTAATGGGCCAGATTAAGCATTCGAGATAGAGATGATCAGAGGAGTCTCTGATCTGTCGTCCGTCCGCCATCATCCCCACAAGCACAAGGCACTCCATACTCTGCGATTCTTATAAGCTTAAACTGGTCAAAGAATAGCCGAGACGCGGCCATGAGTCCGACAGTGGCAACAATGGAGGCAGAATAAAGAGTAAAGAACAAAGAGTGCATCCGCCCAGGCGCGAACTCTGGCTAGTGAAGCATAAGAGTCTAGCCAGTCTAAGTAGGCTTTTAAGAGTAGATGGCCCTGACGATCCTAGACCGAGCTGCCTGTTTCGGTATGGCTGCAAAGGCACAAAAAGGAGAGAGCGAGAGAGAGAGGAGAGAAAGCTCTACGGGGTAAGCTCACAGATATGGTAAATACTGTAGCATGGACGTATTCGGGCGATTGTTTGTTTGATACGTTTAATTATTGGATCTTTCTCTTGGTTGTGGTTTTAGGTTTGATTTCGATTGTATGCGACTATATTCACTCATCTTGCATGCAGTCAGGAACAGACCGTCCGTGATGCAATGCCTTTTGATTATGATGATTGCCTCTTGGGCTGACGACGGAAGTGGTGGTCTGATCTACAACTATGAGTAAACCCAGGTTGTCTTTCGGTGATTCTTTGATTATTCTTGCACTGTGCCGACCACGGCGGAGTATATGCAACCTCGATACAAGCGTAATACTCGCGATCCTCCGTCGGAATAGTACCGGCCACGGCGGAGTATTTGCAACTTCTATACTGCATTTCTTTTGTATATTCTCAACTCGAACACTCCGGTGATCACGACTCGCTACTCTCACTGGCAGACCATGGCATCATCAAATCCCACCATCTCGGCTCCATTATATAGCGTACAACCGTGCCTTGTGCATATCCGTCTCACGCCTTGAGAATGCAAGCTGTAGCTGTACCTTGTAGCCTCATACACTGTACAAAAGTACTCGCTCCCCTCACTAAAGTACCAACGGACGGCCCGTGTGCTATAGCTGCAGTGATAATGCTTGGTCTTGCTTTAGCTTTTCAATCTGAACTATTTATTTCACGTTTGTGCGCTTGTGCTGCTCCTCAACCTTTCTTCTTGTAATTCACACAATCACTCTCTGTCCAGGAAACAGCCGCCCGCGTCTCGTGCGACTTGCGCGCCAGCTCCATCAGACGAATGCCCATGCGTGACTGCTCCAGCTTCATAGCGATCTCGGCCTTGCCGCGCACTGCATCCACCAGGTTCTCGTAGTACCCGCGGTAGTAGCCCGGCAGCGACGGGTACTTGCCAGTGTAGAAGCCTGTCGGCGCATCCAGAATCTGGCTGTCGTCCACCTTGGCCGTGGTCGTCAGCGTGCCCCAGATTCTCTCGTCTTCCGTGCCGTACAGCGGGTCGTCTGCTGGCACGCCGGGACTGGCCAGCGCACGGTCCTCCTGTGGGCAGCAGCCAAACTTGAGGAACGAGCCAGTCTTGCCGCGCACAGAGTACCGCAGCTGGTCCTTCATGACCGACGCAATGTTGGTCTTGACCGTCACCACTTGGTTCTTCTTGTCGCCGGCATACTCCAACACCAGCGTAAAGGTGTCTGGCACATCGGCATCGGCAAAGGTACGACCGCATAAACGCCGTCACAAACGCTGGCTTGCCAAACAGCGTCAGCGCCTGGTCCAGCGTGTGCGAGCCCAGGTCAAAGATGCTGCCCAGGCCCGGCTCGTACTTGAGGTCCGCAAACACATCAGTCCACGGCGCGCTCGGCGGGTCAAAGTGGATTTCCGCCTCGAGCACGTCGCCAAGGGCTTTTTGCGACAAAAGGTGCTGCACGGTGCGGAAATCGTTGTCGAGCCGGCGGTTCTGGAAAATGGTCAAGATTTTGCTCTGGGACTTTGCGAGCGCAATCAGTTCGTCGGCGGCGGCGGTCGTGGCGGTAAAGGGCTTCTCGACAACGACATGCTTGCCGGCCTCGAGGTCTTGCTTGGCAAAGGCTTCGTGGTTCGTGGACGCGACAATGACGACCTCGATCGCGGGATCGGCAAAGAACGTCTCAGCCGTCTGGTAGTGCTTGGCCTGCGGGAACTTTTTCCGTGCAGTGGCCATACGTTTGTGTCTGGGCGGCCGACGGCGGTGCGCGCTGCAGGAAAGCATAGGCCTGAATGTCCTTGTTGGGCAGGATAAACGGCAGATGGAAGCAGTTGGCCGATGAGCCGAAGCCGATTATGCCAATCTTGACGGGATCCATGGTGATGCGTTGGTGCGTTGATGCGTTGATAGGTCAGATAGTGGTAGACGGTGACGTCGTAGCTGCGATGGCTCTTAGAGGCGGTAGTGGTGTGGTCGCGTAGATAGACGTCTTGTGTCTCGGTATCTTCTCTACGTTTTCTGTACATCTTCAAGAGCTCTCCAGCAACTTATAGTCGAGCTCACAAGAACAGCCATCGGCGATACTTGTCGTGAAGCATTTTATTGGCGATGTTTCCGGCTTCGTTAGGTCTCGACTTCGTTAGGTCTCGACGTTAGTTGGGATTTATATCCGATACCGTCGTTTCCTGGCAAATCGTGAAGTCGTGAATCCAAACAGATGCAGTCAGCCGTAGCTCGAGGAGAGCTACTGGCCGTTGCTCGCGTTAGTGCCGGCTTTATTCCCTTTTATCCGTGCGCTAGCATAGCTGCAGCAAGCTACTAAATAGAGATCGAGGTCAATAATTGGCAAAGCTAGGTAAATTTACGTATCAGTCGTTTATAGATGTCGATGTTGTGATATCTGCACATAGATAAATAGATTCGAATGATGACTAATCAGCACTTGTAATGTATTCTTCTTTACCAACATCTGTCACGATCATGACGGCACCTTGACATATCTAATTTAATTTCCTCGCACTACTTACTAGGTACAATAGCCTGCGGGTAGCCAAACACCTGCCCCGGATCCACCGCCGCCTTGATCTTCTGCGGCTGAGGCAGACTGTTGCGGTAGTACGCCTGCTGCGCATACGTCCGGTTCATCGTCGGGTCGGTAGAGTTGATGCACATGCCCCATTGGCTGTCCAGCGAGGCTGGTAAGGCCAGTAAGTGATAGAACCCAAGCCAACTTCATCGCGATGATGGTCCTGAGAAAGACAGAAAGAAAAACAACCTTTACTCTTTAAATTTATAATTCGATAGTAATTAAAACTGGGACTACAATTGAGACTGAAGACGAAAAAAAAGTATTGTTTTACTTGTGTAGGAAAATAAAAAGCAAAGTGCAAAAAATCTCCAGGGGGCGAATCGAACGCCCGACTCTCGGATATTATTGAAGACAATTACAGTCCGATGCCATAAACCAACTAGACCACCCGGAGTTATTGTTAAAGGAGTCTTGTGGATATAGTCATTATAAGCCATAGTGCAGTGGCAAGTTTTGTGCTAATATATCATTTTGATGAATGATATGGCTTGCTATTCGATATACGTAGTATAACACAACTACCTAGCTTATCAGAGATACAGCAAGTCTGCCAAGACGTGCTCCTACCACACAATACAACGTGAAACCTGCTGTTGATCACCCCGGCTTCAACCAGTCGTCGAAGTCGTCGATGATCCAACTCGATATACAATTGCTCGAATATAATTTGATGCAATGACGAGAGATATTGGCAATGGCATTCCGTTGTTTTGAATGTGTACTAACTTGTATAGGTGTGGCTGCCTTATTTGAGTAGAGTATGTTTGATAGCATAGAGTATCATGAAAACATACCACGGCCGATGTAAATGGCGTAGATTAATATGATAAAGGCATGGATGGTGTGATGGTAGCCTTGAATACGGAAGATAAGAGGCAGAGGTTAAAGTATAATGTCTACTTATATGATCCTCTGTCTGTACGTTATTGATGTTGGCTTGCACTGCTGGCCAAGACAAAATCAAAGTGACAGAAAAGGACAAACTGGAAATATCGACACCTCCTGGCGAGGGAAGCAGTCAAATGGGAGACGAGAGGGTCAACAAGGAGGAGACAATGATAAGCAAGCAAGACAAGGACAGCAGCAATAGAAGTGAAGACGGCAATACAACCTCAACAGCAAAGATTTGAGCTCAACACAACGGCACTGGTCGTGCAGGGTCTGCCCTTTTTCGCTGCCAGCAACGCATCCTATTTGCTGACGACCAACCTCGGCATCACGGCCACCATTATGCACATCTATCTCTGACACTACGACTCGGTCAAGGCCGCTTCCAGTATGAAACTCAAATGGCCGACAGTATCTAGTCGAAAGCACGCCGACTGGTTTATGCGGCACAACTTTGTGCTGGCCGCAGCGAGCAGCGGCGGCACGGAGCTGTTGGCGTTTGTCACGACGTTTGCCGTTCAGGGTGGCAGCGGCACGCCCGTGCCATTTCCACCGTATTCCAGACTGGCAATTTTGATTTCTGTGCCGTCAATCTTGGCTCGAGCTAGAATCAAGTGGCACTTTGGTATCACAAGCGGGTAGTTTTGAAAAAGAGAAATACTTTATATCTAGACCGAAAAAAAAGTTTAAAGATCCCAATCCCAAACGATGTAAAAAAACAATAAAAAAAAACAATATCCAAACAATTAGGGAGGGGAGAGGCCTCTACCTTACGCCACACCGTAGACCTCGCTGGGCTTCATGCTAAAGACGCTGGTGGTGTTGACCTTGGGGTACGCCTCCGTGGCATACGAAGTGTAGTTCCACCAGGCATTGGACTGGGTCAGGTCGTCAAACTTGTAGCTGACAGCGATGCTGGCGACAGACGCGTTGGTGGCGGGCATCAGCTTGGACACGACCTGGCGGCGGCGGGTGGTGTTGCGGATGTCGGTGATGTTGCAGAGGGTGTACTGGGTGGTGGCGGCGGTGCCGGCGCAGTGGGCGACAAAAGCAGGCACGGGGAACTGGCCTTCCGAGTAGGGGGCCGAGATGTTGAAGTCTGTCGTATTAGTACGAGCAAAGCGAGGAGACGAAAATCGAGCGAAGCGAGGAGACAAAAAGAGAACAAAAGACTAACCATAACCACCTGCGTACGAGGCAGCCCAGTTCTCGACCGTCCACTGGTACGAGGTATCCTCGGCCAGCTTAGTGCCGGCCATGTTGAGAGTGCGGTGGGCGGCCAGGGCCGGCGCCAGCAGGAGAAAGAGCGAAAGGACACGGGCGATCATTGTGAATGTGTAGATGTGAAGATGCTGTTGTTATAATTATGGATAAGTGTAGATGTGCTGTTTGCGTGACGTCGTAAAGGGCCGCTAGTCGTGTTAATGATATCGACAGTGGCGATGAATGTGGTAAGAGGTTCAACCGTCTGAATAAAGGACAACGATGATGAAGAACACGACAAGAATGGCAGAGAAGAGAAAGAGAAAACAACGAGCATCCCTTTATATCATTTGATCATCACTCTCTACACATTCTCCTCTCATCTCCCATTCATCAACGCTGTTTGTACTGAGTCGTTGTTTAGCTGTTATTTTTATGTTTTATGTCTTGGGTCCTGGTGTTACCCCTATGCTTGGCGCCCTGCCTTGATTACGGGCATGCCAGGGCGGTAGAAAGTGGCAAGGTAGTGGTAGATTGCCGACCGTTATTGGCTCCTCCTTGTTCAGTAGTCAGGGCCAGTTTTACTACTCTGTAGTATTACTAGGACCGTAGACGCGCTTTGACTAATTATATATTTACGATATCTCACATCTTGTTTCTTCAGGGGAGGCAGCACTGATCGACACTGCCCGGTTCTTTATTTCTTATTCTTGTGCTTGTATCCCGTCTCGTATGTAAGTGTTGTTTCGTTTCTCTTGGCTCTTTTCAGCTGTTCTAAATAGAATCGGCCAGTTGACTATTTTGATTAATTCCGATTAATTTATGAATATGCTTGTTGCTGATTTGTGCAGCACTTTAGCCATGGATGCGGCTCGAGTGCCGGGCGATCTCAATCACAGGTAAGCCAATGATGGAATGTTTTTGCGACCCAGCTCAATGCAACGCACCTGATTCTGCAGCCTTGATAGACAGTTAAAAGACAGTTAAAAGACAGTTAAAGGCAGATAAAGACGGTAAAGCCGGCCGTTATGTCCTGTGAGTCATTGCAGTCCCTTGTCTTTTTCTCTCAACTCTTCAGCGGTAAGAGTAAGACAGTCTGGGTCTGAGCATGGTTCGTCCTACACAACAGACAAGACAGTCTGACAGTCTCACAGTGTTAAAGAGTCTCGTGCGAAAGATGAAGAAGAAGAACAGAAGAGAAGAAGAAAACGTTGGCAATGTCTTAGTGTGTAGGACGTGAACCGGAAAAGTACCAGGCTGGCGGCTGAGGCGTTGGCAGGCACAGACCGAGCTGGAGCTGGAGCTGGAGCTGCAGACGCATATTGGAGGAGGGCACAGGAACACGGAAAACATGGATATACTGGCACAAGCACAGCTGTCACACAAACCTCGTGTCTATAATAGGAACGGGTAGGTGGAAGTGAGGGTCAAAGTATTTGATGTTGAGTGTCTGGAATGTCTAGAATGTCTAGAATGTCTAGAATAGAAGCAGACAAGCAGAAATCCCGGTCTTGGAAGCACGGAGCTCGTGGAGACGTTTGACTTGTTTGACTTGTGGTAGAGGCGGAAGAAGCGGGTGCAATCTAGATATCCCGTCGGTCGATCTGATGGTACGGTGAGTTTATTCGGGGTTTTCCTGATGATTTGATGATTTGACGATCTAAAGATTCCAATATCATAGCAAAGACACTCAACAAATTGCTAGACAAGCAGAGGCTGGGGTGATACTCGTACCTGCAGATGTGTCAAATGAAGCCAATAGTGTGAGAGCACAAGCAAGGGGCAGAGAGTAGTCATTGATAATAAATAATTATCAGGAAATCAAAAGACATCCGGCCATCTTGATCTTGCGGTGAGGGTGGCCAGGAACGTCATGCAGTGAAACAGGTGCCAATATTGAGGCAGTTTGCACCGTACCAAGACATCAATATAGACATGGATATATTCAGTTGATTCTGTTTGCACACAAAGGTCGGATGATGCCTAATTGTGGCCTGTCCGGCGTTTCCGCAAGGTGTGGTGTACAATGTCTATCGGAGTTGGTGCATCGTGTCTTTCCTGCCTTTTTGGTCACTTTTCAGCTTCATTGGCGATGATTAGTCATCATTGGCGTGGACTCGTCCATTGTTCGTTCCGTTTCCTTTCTTGTTCTTTCTTGTCTTTTCATGTCCCTTTCATGTCCTTTCCTTGAGAAGTTAGCTTCGTTTTCTTTCCTCTCGCAGCAGTCTATCAAGTTTTTTCAACTCATCGCCTTTTCTCTATTTCACCCTGTCAAACCAGTCATCCCAACGCAGTACTATCCAGCTCTGTCAGCCATTACTCCGACATTGTCTTTCCTAAAAATACTCTTGATAGTAGCCATATAAGTCATGCACACCCTCATATTGGTTGCCAGTGTTTGCCAGTCGGAGAAAACTCTTCGTTCGCCGTAGCCACTCTCTACTCCGAAGATTACGCCGTACAAGCATTTTGGCCGTCTTTCGCCGCAGACTCCACTTTCCGCTCTTTGCTTTTGCTCTTATTACTTTTTTTACTCTTTGCAGTCTTTCCTTCCTCTACCTCGAATTATGTCAATTTGCTTTACACTTTACATAGCTCCTGTGGGGCAATGGAGACAATGGAGACGATCCCGCAGTGTGCCTAACCGACGTTCTGTTTCCGTCTCTACGGAGTAAGGGGAGGAGTGACTGTGAAAGAGAAAATAGGAAAGAGGAAAGAGCGTATCTGAGGAATTGATAGACAGCGAAAAGAGTCGGCAGAATCGACAGAACCAGCAAGAGCGCGTGCCCTCCTGCATTCCCTTCTTTCCTTTTTGCCTCGTTTTATTCGTTCTTGGTAGGACCCATTGAAAGGTTTTCTATCTGCCTGTCGCTCCTTCCTTCTCCCCCTTATGCTCAACCACTGTATGTCTACGGAAACTAGCCAATCAACGGTCTCAATTAATGGTTGTCCCCGCCTCCACCGCCGCCGAACAGCGGACGACCCCTCTGATAAGGATGTCAAAGAGCCCAAGTCGAGGTCATAGATAAGATAATTGGGGTGATTCCAACAAAAAGAAAAACAGCTAATAAAAGTTAAAAAGTGATACCGAAGAGAAAAGAAAAGAGTCATAGTTTACTCCGACTAGTTGCCCGTCTGTTGCCCGTCAGCCCGTGTGGAGTGATTGAATAAATAGCTGCTTTGCTCCTGCCGTCTTTGTCTTCTTCCACATTTGCATTTCCATTACACCTCTCATATCTTTCTTTACTGCTTAGAACTGTAGCCATTGTCGCCTCAGTATCACCAACATATCAACCTCGCCTCACCTCACATCTACACAACCACACAACTACCACATAAAATGAGCAAAGGACGTGTCTGTCTCGCCTACTCTGGTATGTCCATCTCATGGATAAACTTGTTATCTTGAAAAAAAAAAAAAAAAAAAAAAGGCCCAACTAACACCACAGGCGGCCTGGATACCAGCTGCATCCTCAAGTGGCTCCTCGAGGAGGGCTACGAGGTTGTCTGCTTCCTTGCCAACGTCGGCCAGGAGGAGGACTGGGAGGCCGTCAAGGCCAAGTCCGCCCTGCTCGGCGCCGCCAAGATGGTCATTCTTGACCTGCGCCGCGAGTTTGTCGAGGAGCTCTGCTTCCGCGCCGTCCAGTGCAACGCCCAGTACGAGGGCCGCTACCTGCTCGGCACCTCGCTCGCCCGTCCCGTCATTGCCCGTGCCCAGATGAAGGTCGCCAAGGACGAGAACTGCCAGTTTGTCTCCCACGGCTGCACCGGCAAGGGCAACGACCAGGTCCGCTTCGAGCTGGCCTTCCTTACCATTGACCCCGCCATCAAGATCATTGCTCCCTGGCGCATGCCCGAGTTTTTCAACCGCTTCCAGGGCCGTCTGGACCTGCTCGACTACGCCGCCTCGGTCGGCATCCCCGTCACCTCCACCAAGGCCAAGCCCTACAGCATGGACGACAACCTGGCCCACTGCTCGTACGAGAGCGGCTCCCTCGAGGACCCCTCGCAGCCCCCGCCCGTCGACATGTGGACGCGCACCGACGACCCCGAGAAGGCCCCCAACACCCCCCAGGACATCCAGATCTTCTTCGAGAAGGGTCTGCCCGTCAAGCTGGTTGCCGACGGCAAGGAGTACACCGACAGCGTCGAGGTCTTTGACAAGGCCAACGAGATTGGCAAGATCCACGGTATCGGCCGTATCGACATTGTCGAGAACCGCTTCATCGGCCTCAAGAGCCGCGGCTGCTACGACGCCCCCGGCATGACCATCCTGCGCCTCGCCCACCTGGACCTCGAGGGTCTGGTCTTGGACGGCAAGGTGCGCTCGCTGCGCGACCAGTTTGTGACGCACAACTGGTCTGAGCTGCTGTACAACGGCATGTACTTCTCGCCCGAGCGCGAGTTTATCGAGAACTCGCTGGTTTTCTCGCAGCAGCTGGTCAACGGCGAGGTGCGCCTGCGCTGCTACAAGGGCAGCACCTACGTTCTGGGCCGCAGCTCGCCTGACTCCAAGCTCTACTCGTCCGAGGAGTCGTCCATGGACTCGCTTGTCGACTTCTCGCCCGTCGACACCAGCGGCTTCATCAACATCCAGGCCATTCGTCTCAAGAAGTACGGTCTGCAGAAGGCCGAGGCCGGCGAGGCTCTGTAAATGCAGCCATTTTATTGGAACACTGGAACATACAAACTTTGCACAAATTGAAAGGAAAACACTGAGGAACAGTGTCGGATGGTGCTATAAAAAAGGCGTTTGCTAGTTAATGATACACATTTATAATGATCAAGCTGATTGGTTTATGGGCGATTGCGTGGGTGTCATTGTTATGATATCGGATGGCTGGTTATAATCTTCGCAGTCGTTGGTTCTGTTGCCACTGTTGCCGGCGTCGTTTCTAGCGCAGATGCAATTGTTGTATGTGTCCTTGCCGTTGCTGTGCTTTGCTCCGTGTCCAGTGCCGATCCCCAGTCACAATCAACTGTCATGCAACTGCCATGCAACGCTCGAATATTCGAATATGCTTGTATTGTCCGCTCTCTCCTTGAACTGAAACTGAAAACTCTGCATATTGCAGGTCTCGTATCTCGCATCTCATCCCCGTGGTGCTATGCCCTATGCCCTATGCCGTCCAGACCCTAGTTGCTCCGTGCACCGCCCTTGGCCTCTCGTAACTCGTCCATCCGTGCCACACGCTTCTTGAACTCAATGTACTGGCACTTCTCGTAGCTGTGGCGTTCCGTCTCGCACTTCCATGGGAGGTAGTAGGTCTCGAAGCGGCAGCGGTTGAGGGGGATGAGCAGGTTGGCGCAGCTGTCGCGGTAGGCCAGCGGCAGCTTGGCCTCGCTCATCTGCTCGCGAGTTGCCTCTGTGCTGTTAGTATTTGTGCAAGGGCCGTCGAAGACGACGAGCCTGTATTAGACTCGGAATCGGGCAAAGAGAACGGTGGCTGACGTCGTCAACGTCGTCAACGTCGCCGTCGAGACTGGGAGAAGAACTGACTCGGCAACTCGGGGAGATCATCGTGACCGTGGCCCATTGTGTATGTGGCAGAGGGTAGATTAGGAAAGGAGTCGTTGTAAATTCAGTGTATTGGGCGTCGTCGTCAGTCGTCGTCAATCGTCAAACTATCGTCAATCGTCGTCAGGTCATCTACCAGGTGTGTCCAAATTGAGGTGGAAGTTCGGCAAATTCCAATCCACCGTTCACGTGACTCAGTCAGCATTGCGCTCAGTCTCATTGGCTGTGCTAGACGTGGTGCACATACAGTGTCCACACAGTGCAATCACTCCATATACAGTGCAATCATCACGATGATTCGTTATTGTTCACTTGTTTGCTTC
Source organism: Ophiostoma himal-ulmi (assembly GCA_029299165.1). Classification (NCBI taxonomy): domain Eukaryota; kingdom Fungi; phylum Ascomycota; class Sordariomycetes; order Ophiostomatales; family Ophiostomataceae; genus Ophiostoma; species Ophiostoma himal-ulmi. The sequence continues at coordinate 6,892,347 of JANSME010000001.1, forward strand.
AGCTCTGATATCATTTAACATTCGAGGTTGAGCTCGTCATAAACGTTTCTAGTTGATTCTACTCGCTGATAAACTATGCAAAACATTCTTCTTTCATCTTGTGTTTTTTTTAAAATCTCTAATATTACATCCTTGGCAATCAAGGCTCACCCGGCCAGATGGAATCGGCCAGCTGTCTCACCAGCTTCAGCTTGTTGACCATGTCGTCGTGCGTCACGCTGTTGCCCAGGTGGTGGCTGGCGAAGCCGCACTGCGGGCTCACGCCGATGCGCTTGAGCGCATCCTCGCGCGTCTGGCCGGGCGTGCCCTTGGCCACGTAGTCGGCCGCCGCGTAGACGCGCGCCTTCATCTCGTCCAGGTTCTCGAGCTTGGGGAACTTGGAGGTAATGACGCCGAGCACGACGTTCTTGTTGGCGGGCAGCTCCTTGAGCGGCTCGAACCCGCCGGAGCGGTCCGTGTCGTACTCCAAAAAGTAGGTGTCCACGTTGATCTGCTGGAACAGCTTGGTGGCGACGCGGTCGTAGCCGCCCTCGCTAAAGTGGCGCGAGTAGGCAAAGTTGCCGCGGCACAGGTGCAGGCCGACGTGGAAGTCGGCCGGGCGGCCCTCGAGACAGTCGTTGTACAGCTTGACGTAGCTGTCGAGCAGCTCGTCGGCGTCAATGTCGTTGTTGTCCTTGAAGCCCTGGAGCATCTTCTCGGAGCAAAAGTAGGCCAGGTTGGGGTCGTCAATGGTGACGTTGCGGCAGCCGGCAGCATAGAGCTCCTTGATCTCGGCACGGTACGCGGCGGCAATGTCGGCAAAGTACTCGGCGTCGTTGGCATAGACGTCCTTGGGGTAGGCGTAGCCGGGCTTGTAGCGCAGGTGGTACCACTCGGGGGCGGGCAGCGTCAGCTTGGCTTCCTTGACCTTGTCGGCGGGCAGCTTGCTCTTGAGGTAGTTCCACTGGTCGAGGTAGGTGCTGCCCTTGTGCTTGATCTTGCCGATGCAGACAATGGACTCGCCGGGCTTGTGGCCAGCCTCGGTGAACGCGGCCAGGTCGGGCACGTAGAGGCGGAACATGTCCAGAGGAGGTTCGGCAATCTCCTCCATGCCCTCGAGGGCCGGGAAGAAGGTGCCCCAGAACTGGTGGCGGCGGTACTCGCCGTCGGTCACGGGCGAGTAGCCCAGATCCAGCTGGACCTTGACAATGTTGTCAATGGCATCGTCCTCGAGCTTGCGGAGCTCCTTGTCGGCAGCAATGACGACGGCCTTTTCACCGTCGAGCTGGACACGTTTGTCGGAGAGGGCCTGGGGACGCAGCAACGAGCCGAGGTGCTCAGCACGGAAAGGGGGACGTTGGTGGGACATGATGTTTGTAGCGTTTGGCAGAATTAGATATGGCAGCCAAGAGTCGAGAATCAAGAGTCGAGAGTCATAGAGCTACAAGATGAGGTGGGAACTACAGCTACATATACTCATACGTGTACATCTATAGATACATCTACCAAGCCATGTCATCTCTTACACATCTCTGACCTGTCTTGGTGATCTTGCAAGCATCCAGCTAGTGAGAGGAGATATCCCCTCTCCACCCCACGTAGATATGTAGAGAAAGGTAGAGGCAGGGCGTAGTAAGGAGCAAGAGAGGGGAGACAGAGAAGAGGGGGCCAGGAAGAGAGACGCATTGGCAGGTAGATCGCGGCAGCAATGAAACACTTGAGACTGCCTAAAGACGAATCAACACAGCAACACGTTCACCTTGGCGCGGGCAGAAGAAGAGACCGAGTTCTGCGGGGAAAGCAAAGGGAATAAGTCGGTTAAACTGAGGGCTAGAAATAGCAGCTCAACGATTGAGAGAATTTAAGTGCAATTTCGTCAGAATAAGTGCCGAGTAGGCAGGAATTTGGCGGTTGAGAGTCACTTGAGAGGCAACTAAAGTGCAAAATAGAATGGACCCATATTTAGTAAGAACTGACAAAACAGCTAATACAACACACCACGAGCTACCGATCGGGTTAAAGATATTCTTTCATTTTGAATTTATTTTGCTCAAAAATACTATCCAATAAAGGAGGCGGTCGGCTTAACGAGGCCGTATCAGAAGGTCTTGGTAAAGCGACGACAGGGGCATGATTATGCACGCCGAGTTGGGAACACGTCGACACCAGCGTCATGAGCTGATGCATTGATGGAGATGCAGAGATGTAGGTAAGTGGGTATCGTGCTGATGTGTAAGGTATTTGGCAGCAGGGAGTACGATGAATAAAAGTTGTGAAAGTTATGCTTTGCTGTGGTAGAAGGCCGGTGCTCATCGTCACCCCAACCAGCTGCAGCCCCAGGGCCCGGCCGGACCACGGCGGATGTCACATTGGATGTATTGAGTTGAGTATTACACGATGATGGATCATTGAAGAAGCAGAGGGTTACAGTCGAGCTAAAATCAAAGCTGAGGAAACTTCATGGTCAATTCCAAGCAATGCTGATGTTTGATTAAAGGCTTTCTAGTACGATCTAGTAGAAGAGAAAACGCTCGCCAACTCAAGGATAATCGCTCAATACCAGCTGAAGATAGCAAAAGAAGCAGTGTACTAAAGCAAGGAAAAAGAAAGCATCGGTGATTTTTTGTCATTTTCTCAGTTCTGTCAGCAGCACACACAGTCGGTCTGGAGCACGTCGCCAAAGCGATGTCGTGTAGCAGACAAAGTGGTATCTTAGTCCCGGCCATCTTGGTACGTCCCGTCCTGATAGGTCCCGGTCCATCCGCTACGCTCCGAGTCAGCATCGTCATTTCCGGTACACTCCGTCCATGTGTCTTGGCCGTCAACGATGCTGGTGGACAGCGTTCTGCAGTCCAGCTTCGACTCGGACACATCCGGCATTCTCCGGCCGCTTGAGCCCCAAGCATTGGCCTCATCTGCGTCACTGCCGGGGGTGAAGAGACTCTTGAGGGACTGGTACAAGGCGCAAGTATCGCATGCTCCGTTGTCAAAGAACCGGGCTTCGTCATGTCCGCCGATGTTTGCATGGGACTCGGCCTGGCTGAGAAAGTTCCAGGCGGGGATTGCCAGCATCCGCCACACTTCATAGCGGTCGCTGTTCCATCGCTCCTGATACTCGTGGCCTTCCTGGTACGGGCATTCAGGGACCTCAATGTGCTCTCTGAGCTTGAGGATGTCCAGAGTAAGCCGGACATGTCCAAACCACCACTTGTGGTTCTCCGCCATGAGCTCTGGGATCTGGACCGTTCTTGAGTGAGGGAACCCCTCAAACACCTTGAACTCGTAGACGTACGCCATCTTGTCGTGTGTGCTGGTGGTAATAGATTGTAGTTTGGCGGTTGTCAGCTGCTGGTTTTTATGATGAAATAGAGATGCTATCAATCTCGACGATGGTGGTTGTCAGTTGCTGATGATGGAGGAGGCCGAGATTTGAATCGGTCTCGGAGATGATTGGTAAAGAAGATGCCAGGAATATATACAAAGACAAGTCAAATCAGGGTGCTGCGCGTGCTTCATTTATAGCCCGCCTCGCACCTTAGGATGCAGTCCCAACTCGTAGAATCCAGAGTGATTCATCACGTAGAGGTGTGACCCCAAGTGCGTCCTGGGGATGGAACAAGTATGGCAACTGTCTTCCATCGCAGCATGCCTTTCTCACGGCAATCATAGCTCGTCGCTTTCACCCCTGCTGAGACTGCACGACGATCATATCGCTGCAAGCATCCATAGCTGCCCGAGCCAGGGCGTATGGTTAGTCTTGGCCTTGAGAGACCGCATTGATCCAACTAGCTATGGAATTGTATTGCATACGGTGCTGATGAAGAGTTGGGGAAAGAGAGCGATCCTCAGGAAGAAGGGGTGGAAGACGGGTCCTGTATATAGGGACGGCAGACTGAACAGTGATGCAAGAAGCAGTGACTGCCTCATAGACTCCAGTGACATTCTTTGCTGTGAGAATTGCCGCCCAAGTCATGGCCACAATACCGTGTATTTCATATAATGAGAAAAACACCAAAGGTCATTTACTAGATCACTTATGCACAGTCACCTGGCCTTACAAGTCCATCACATATGTGACGACGTTGATTGAACAGTACATTGAGTTGGATTAACAAATATTAACAAATATTAACAAATCACTCCATTCAGAAAGCTACTGTCCGGCATTCGCCTGAGTCCCTGCCATGGTCGCCTTGACCGAGTCGTTGAGAATTTTGTATGCGACACGCTTCACATCGTCCACCTTGCCCGCCTGTGCCCGCATCTCCTCCGTCATCACCTCGTCCTGCGGCACATCGGCCGTCAGCCCGTCCCACGTCTCCTGGATAAAGTCTGCCAGCGGCATGCCTATTGCCGGCAGGCCCTGGCGCGTGTGCAGCTCCGTCTGCACGGCCGGCGGCAGAATCTCGACGACACGGATGTGGCTGGTCGCTTTGGCCTCGAGCTGCGACCGCAGCGACCAGGCAAATGAGTGCAGCGCCGCCTTGGACGCGCAGTAGTTGGGGCACTGCTCGATGGGGATGAGCGCGAGGCCTGACGTCACGTAGATCAGGGACGCGGGCTTGGGGGCCAGGCTCGTCAGGTGCGGCAGCAGCAGGGCTGTTGCGTGCACGGGCGACAGGTAGTTTGTCGTCACCTCCGACGTGACCTCACCCAGAGGAATGGTCTGCGGGTTGACAAAGTCCAGGCCCTGTTGGAAGCCGGCGTTGAAAATAACACTGTCGAGGGTGGGGTACTTGGTTGTGATGGACTGGATCCATGCGGGCAGCGCAGCCAGGTCGGAAACATCGACGACTTCTGTGGCAACGCGGTTAGCGCCATGGGTGGCAACGAGCGCATCGAGGCGGTCCTGACGACGACCGGCGGCAATAATAAAGACATCGTCACCCTTCTCGGCGATGAACTTGTCCACGAGGGCCCGGCCGATACCAGCCGAGGCGCCCGTGATGAGGACAGTCTTGTACGGGAAAGGCATTGTAGATTGTCTGACCAAAAGTATATGTTATTCAAGAATAGAGAGATGCAAAGATATCAAGTAGAAGTAAGGTATAATAGAGAGAGGGGATGCAGTAATATATAGTCAAGCCCGATGGAGGGCGAAGGAGGGGATCGCCTATATACCACCTATATCTGCAACAGGTGACAGCGGCCTTAAAGCCCGGACCTTAACTCCTAGTACGAGCTAACGACAGTACATGCTAACAAAGCAGCATCTGTCGATAATAGTTGAGATATATCATGTGTATTATATATCTACAGCGAATCATCCGAGAAATCCCTTTAACTCCGTAAATACGGGCCTCAAACTAGTGTTAGTCGACCTCGACTCCCTATTATCTCCACCGAAGTGGACGCCCACCCTTTGGCAATATCAACTATCAGTGATCTTGCCTCAACGTTATATCACAGTACATCGATTGAAATCGATACATATCAGGTCAAACAAGTAAATGAATTGCATAGTCATATTCGATGAACATAATATAGAACCAGTGTCAAAATAAAGCTATGTAAAATAGAAGAAAGGTGAAAGTAAAAAAATTGCAGAAAGAAAAGTAAAAGGCCGCCGTCCACCGTTTCATGGCCAACCGAGAAGTGTAGAAGAACAGGAGAGAAGAAGCAGGATAAACAGAAAAGGCATAAAGAGCAGTAAACACCACCTCCGCTCATGTCCTGACCGCCTCACGACGAACAAGGCACGGATGCAAACAAAGGTCAAGATGAGAAGTAGTAGATAAGAAGAAGAAATTGAATGTAGAATGTAAAAATGAGATGTCTTGAGGATCTACCCGTTGACAGTCTCGCAAGAACAGGAACAAAATATCGTAGTCTTTCAACTTGGTATAGTAAAGCTGATGGTAGAAAGAAATGACGAAAAAAGAATAAGTGAGAATGAAAAGAGACAAAGAAGAGCAAAGAAGAGCAAAGAAGATAAAGTAACAAAAAGTAACAAAGTAAACGTATCAAAAAGGAATGGAGGCGAATGTAAGATGAGAAAAAAAGTGTCAATGTTCAAAGAGACACATGCAGTGCATAATCGTTATGGCGTAAATGGTAAGAAGAGAAGAAAGCAGAGCGAAACAGAGAGCAGAAAACAGGAAACAGGAAGCATACGAGCAATAATAGAAACCAAAGCAAAATATAGCAAAACAAAAAATAAGCAGATACACCGTTCCCAGCCCTAAAAGTAGAAACGAGAAAAAAAAATTCAAATGCATGAAATAAGATGAACACTTAGGCGGCAAAGCGGCGCTTCTCAGTGGACTTCATCAGCACCATGGGGGCCTTGCGCTGCTGGCTACCAGTCGGCTTGACGGACTTGAACACGGACGCAAAGCTGCCGGGGATCACACCGCCAGGCACGCTCTCGCTGTCGCTAGTAGTAGCAGCAGTGCCCGTGCTGTTGAGCGATTCCACGCTCTTACGCGTGATGCTTTTCTCGCGCGAGCCAGGGCGCTCGGAGCCAATGGCACCCCAGCTACCCGTCGATGTGCGAGAGCTAGGCAGCGAGCACTCCACATCGTCTCCGTTCAGGCTGCCAGAGCCGCTACGCCCGGAAACAGACTCATCATCAGTGAGCGGCGTGGCCAGGTCGTCGTGGCCGTGCTCGTTCTCAAGGACGTGCTCGTGCACGCGCGCCTGTTGCTCCTCGGCAGTCTCCGAGATGGGGCTGATGCTGCCTGAGCTGCCGCTGGCAGTCACCTGGCGGCGGCTGAAGCCGGCACGCACCAGGTTGTGCACAGCAGACCGGCGCGTGCGCGTGGCAAAATTCTTGCTGCCCTCGTGCTTCGACGTAGGCTTGCTGGCCAGCTCATCAAAGTTGGGCGGGCCGCGAGGCTGGCGGATCGGGTGCTCACCAGCGCGTGCCTGGCCAGGACCATACGTACCTGCCTGCATAACATTGGGCGGGAAAGTCGCCGTCTTGGGACCGGCAGACTTGGGCACCTCCTGGGAGTTGGCCGAAGTGGCAGTGCCACCATTCACATCAAGGTTGGCGCCGTTAAACAGCGACGCAGACTTCTTGTGGCCACGACGGAATGCGTTGGCGCTCGGGGGAGGCAGGGGGGCATGGTCGGACGAGGGGGTCGTGGAGTCGATACGGCGAGGAGGCGACATGTTGCGGTGCAAGTTGGCACCCTCCGAAGGCGGGGGAGACACCTGCACGCGGGGCGCAGTGATCGGCGATGCCTGGCGGTGCATGTGCTGCTGCTGGAATTGCTGCTGGAACATGGAGCCGCGCGTCTGCTGGTGCTGGTGGGGCATGCGCTGATCCTGCTCCTGCAAAAGCTGCTGCTGCTGCTGAGCCTGTTGCTGCTGGAGCTGAAGCTGCTGCTGCTTCTGGAGAAGCTGGAGGTACTGCAGCTGCTGCAGGTTGGCGTTGTACTGGTCAACGTACTGGCTGTTGATCTGCGACGGCTGGCCGACATACAGAGCCTGCTGGCCAGTGGCGGGGTCAATGTACGAGTACAGCTGCTGCTGTTGCTGGGCCGCCTGCTGCTGAGCAGCCAAGACCTGTTGCTGCTGCTGGTACAGGAGCTGCTGGTAAGCGGCAGCCTGCTGCTGATGCTGCTGGCTGCCGCCGCCGCTGATGTTGAGGTTCTGGAACTGCTGCTGGGCAGCCTGGACCGACATCAGCTGCTGCTGCAGGCGCTGCTGCTGCTGTGCCAGGTACATGTTGGTAGCGACAATCTCAGCATACTCGGCATCCATGACAGCGGCATCGGCATCAAGCTCGGGAGGAGCAAGAATCTGGTCGGCAGTGTAGTGCTGTGCTTGCGCTTGCTGCTGCTGGAGCTGCTGCTGCTGGGCCTGCAGAATGCGCTGCTGTTGGACCTGCTGGGCAGCGGCCTGCTGCTGCTGAGCCTGTTGCTGGGCGTAGGCGCTGTTGTAGGTCTGGCCGTGGGCAAAGCGAGGCAGGGATGTCTTGGGGCCGCTGTAGCTGTTGGTCTCGGCACCGCTGTAGGTAGAACCTGCAGCGGAGACGTTGCGCGACTGCTGGTTCATGGCAGAAGCGGTCGTAGGAGACGGGGGGAACGTCGCAGCAGTGGCCGACTTGGGTGCGGTTCTAAGGCCGGCCAGCAAGTGTGAGCGGCTAGTGCGCGGCGTCGGAAGAGCGCCATCTTTCTCGGCGCCAGGCTTAATAGCATCGATGGACAGGGGCTTGATGCCCTGTCCACCTCTCCGAGACGCGAGACCAGAACCGGGCATGGCCAGGTTGTTGGAAGCACTAAAATTGGTGGTGTGAGACATTTTTATAGTTGATAGTAGCAAGACTTCCCGAGTCAATTGCTGCAAGACAAAAAGTGGTTGAGAGGGGTTGAGGTTGCCTGGGATTGGGTGTGACGAGGGACAAGAGGATTTCAAGTCTGACAAACGAGGAGTCGAGTAGTTGAGTGGAAGAGAACGGGTAAAATTAGAAGGAACGAGTAGTCCGAGCCAAAATGTGAAAGCAAGTATCGAACTTTGATGCCAGAAGACAGATGAAGAACTGTTGGTGCGAATGGTCAGAGCAGAGAGCAGAGAGTAGAGAGCAACAAACAAAAACAAAAAATAGCAGAAAAGAGACGATAATCTAGAATAAAGCACGAGGCCGCTGGCGGCAGAGATCCGGCTGAGCGGAAGGGGTATAGAGTGGAAGAGTGAGTGAGAGATGAAGAGAGAAAGAGTAAATGAAGCGATGATAAAATGCTGCAGCGTCAGCGCGCAAGTTGATCGAGGCGAGTCAAGTTGAAGTGGTTGTTGGGAGATATTAGGTTGGCAGAAGCCGAAAGATGGATGGAAGTTGGTTTGAAGTCGAAGAAGCGTCTGAAGAGACGGGAATGCAAGCAAGTGAAAAAGTGTACAAGAAGTATTAGGGCAAAAGAGTTTAAAAGAGTAATGTTGTTGGTGAAGAAAGCAGATGCAGATCAGTGAAGAGTTGTGGATGTCAAGTGTGAACTTGTGTGATAGGCAGGAGGCCAAGAAACTCGCAGAATTCGGTGTGGGGAGAGAGAGGGAGAGGGAGAGGAATGAAGAATGAGCTTTCTTGCTTCAATGTCGAGAGTGGTGATAATCCGATCGAGTATAATTGAAAGGTTGAAGATGAAGTCGAGGAGGAAGAGTGAATGATTAAGTATTCTTTTTTGTTATTTTTCTTGTTTTCTTTGGATTTTGTAATTGATGTTTGGTTTGGTTTGTGCTTTTCGATGCGAAGAAGCAGTAGAGCCAAGCGTGAAGTCAAATGAAGCCGGTTTGCAACAGGTTGGTTTGTTGTCGATTGCGGTCAGATAAGGTCGAAAATGTGGTCGGGAAGACGAAAAGGCACAAATTGGCAGAAACACAATTGGTCGGTAGAAAGAAGACGGAGAAAAAAAAGAGAGAAAGTAAAAGAAACGGCACCGCACGACGATGGATCAAATTCGAATGGATTAGGCGACGAAGAAGGGGAAGAAGAAAGAGGGCAAAAACGAAGGGGGAGGGGAGGGGAACGAAAGAAAGTTGGTGAGAAGAGAAGAAGAGGAGAAGAGAGGAAAAGAGAGGAGAGTTAAAAAGAAGAGGAGAAGAAAAGAGGAAGAGGAAGAAGAGAAGAGAGAAGAAAGTGGAGTGACGATGCTTTGGGCAGGAAGAAGGGTAAAAAGGCAAACGGCAGAGAAACAGAGGGAAGGGGCGACAGGGGGTTGAGGGCAGAGAAGGAAGGAACGTAGGGACGTTGATAGTAAATTGGCAGTGGCTGCCAGTTTTTGTTGGTAAAAGGCCAGTAAATTACAGTGAATAGAGAAGGAACGACCAAACAAAGAAAGTATGAATACTTCTCACATCCTAGCAAACGCAGAAAGAGCGACGGCGACGACTCGCAATAGTGGTGTGCAGCACTGGGGAGCGTGCAGACGCTAACGCACAGCAAACAGGGGTGGCACCAGAGAAAGTATCTTATTGAGAGGAAATAATAAAAAGTAATTAAGAATAAAACAGATAAATGGCAACTAAAATACGAAAATAAAGGAAAAGACAGCCAGAAAGAAAAAAGGAAAAAATAAATAGAGGGAAGAAAGGACAGTGGCTACGGGCTGTGATTGGCTACGAGACATGGCGCGCTGGCAAGTGGGGCGTGAAGGTGTGGGGAGTACTGGCCATCTGCACTGTGTTGTGTGTGTGTGTAACGGAGTTGGAGAGGGCCAGAGGAGGCAACAGAGGGAGGGGGATAGAATGCAAGGTGAGAATCATGTTGAGAGAGAATGCAGAATGGGGATGCGTGAAGAATGAAGATGGGTCATTCTAAAATGCATTTTTACGTTGGAAAAGTGACAGGTAATTAGTAGTAAGAAACGCGTTGAGTTTATGCTCATGCTCAAACAGAGCAGTGCCCCTTATGCGAAGCTGCGGTAAGGCGTGTTTTCTGAGAAGAGACAAGAAAGAGAAGAGAGAAGAGAGAAATGAGAAGAGAATACGCAGTACTCAGTAGACTCTGACAGAGTGCTGGATCTAAAAACAGGAGCGTTACTCCGTCAATACTACGCAGTGCACGTCCTACGGCTGCGTCGCAGTCAGGGTCAGGGGTTTCAACAGGGTTCAACAGGGTTGCTTCAGGGGTCAGCATATTTAGTCCAGAATAGCTCAATAGAGCATGCAGGCGAATACTCTAGCGTTCTCAGTCTTCTCCATAGCATACGAAAAGTCCACGACGTCTTTGGATATGCAAGACTAGAACACTGGAACGCATTTGAGATGCGCGTGAGTCAAGCGAGCTGGCATGTTGAAGTGATATAAGATCAGCGCTATGATACAGGGAATCTGACCGAGTATTTTCACTTGTAGAAGCATAGGCGATTATATATTCATCTTATTTGAATATATACAATTACGAAATAGATTAAATGCATTGGATAGATTGATGAGTGAATAAGAAGAGGGAATACGAAGTAATAATATTGGACAGAATTTAGTAGAGTACGTCTACAGTGTGTGTATTTTGAGTACTGTGTGCTACATGTGGTGTGGCTGGCCAATCAGAGGCGCGTGTGATGAGTGACTGTCAGTAATGGTGGTGCATTGTAAGTATCTACTCTCTAAGCATACACACTCTGTACAGCACACAACACCAGCTATCCCTCTCAAATCATTAACAAACAAATCAGGTGGGAATCAAGCATAACAAAACTGCTCCGTACAGCGATCAAGGGATTCTGAAAGGGGAGCGAGAATGAAGAATAATGACGAAGAATTGCTCGGGAATTAGCGAGGGTTAGTCAAAAGTAGGCTGAAAAAGCAAGTCAAGGAGGGAGTAGGCTGCAGAACGGAGTGAATAAAACTCAGCAGCAGAAAGCAGAAAAAGCAAAGAAAGGTGGAGGTGGAGAGACACTCTGACTCTGACACTGTAGAGAGGAGAGACACGCAGCGAGACATTGACAGGCACACAGTGTGACAGTGATGGAAACAAGGTACAGACGCTACATAGGTACGCGCTAGTGCCGCGCTAGGGCCGATGTATCAAAGCTCTGAAACGGTCACGAGTCTAGTGCGCCAGGGGAAGGAGAAGAAGGGGAGAGGAGAGGCGAGAAGGAGGAAAGAGGAAGGAGGCAAGAGAAGTCAGTAGTAGATGGACATGGAATAGGCAAGAGCGGACAGTGCCAGGCTGGCAGGGCAATGGCAGTCGACTACCAGACAAACCGGTACATGCAGGGCTCCATAGCATCTAACAAATGATACAAAGACGGCAACTATCAAAATGCATAAACAAGAGAGATGAGCAGAGAGATGAACAGAGACAACAACAAAGGCTGCAGACAGGAACAGGCGAGTCTTATTGCAGTCTCTATTGCAGAGACGGTGCTATTAGAGTGCATGTGTGCATATGCAGGTCTGTGCATAAGATGGGCAGCCAGAACGGCAGGAGCAAAGACGACTGGTCGAGTGATGGCCGTAAGCGCTTCCGGTGTGCTCATTTGCCAGAGAGCAGCCAATCAGAGGGCCTCTGTGCTTGCCGCTATTCACCACACCTACTAATAACCAATAATACGAAGTACTTTCAACTCTTTGAATACTCAGTAGTAGTACTACTACTTTACAACGAATTCTAGTAAAAACTCAATACCAATGTACTCGAACAACCCACAAATAAGATACAATCTTAAATTTCACGCCGTACATCCCGTGGTAACACTGGCATGTGGGTGCACTCAAACTGCGGCAAACTGCGGTACAGCGTAGGAATGGGATAAAGAATGCAGGTAAAAGTGAATCAGTTGAAGAAAGAATGAGGATTAATTAGAATAATGGATCGAAATAGAGTTAAATGAGATGGGCGATCTGTTCGGTTACCATATTGGTGGCAAGACTTGACGGAAGATGCGGATGTCTGTGGTGGTCAGGTCATGTGACTTGTTTAGTTGTCAGAACGATGGTTGTCAGCATCTTGTTAGAAAATAGAAATTCGTATTGAGTAGTCGTCGATGGACTCCGGTATCTAGTCTTGACGGGAATGTTTTGCATTTTGTCTTGGTGATATGCTTATCACAAGTGCGTCAACCTTGAGAACTCGATAAAGTCGAGATGCAGTTCTGCCGTTTTGTTTTTGCATGCTTGCTTCGATCTCCATGCATCCGAAAGCACGGAACTCGAATATACGCACACGCTTGCAGTTAAAGAACAGATATATGCCTGTTTAATTCAGAATATGAGTACGAGTAAATACCCTTGACGAGAGCCTTGAGACCACACAGGCAATACAGCAAGGATCTAAAACAGGCGCAAGGAGTGGGAAATATCTTGTAAACACGGTAAAACACTTGGAAGCTGGGTGACCTCCGAAAACAAGGAGCAAGGCTTGGAAATGTAAATGAATAAAAAACCGGTCGAGGAGAGATGAGTCGTGTGCCGTCTTGTGTCACAGGTAGATAAACACATGCTTGAAAAGAATGAATGGGTTCTTCTGCGATGAGTGCTGTAGCCTATGCTTATGAGGCGGATCAAGGTCCACGATTTGCAAGCAGGCAGCATCAACATTTCAAACACGGTATCGGAGTAAGTCTTATTGCTACCTGTGGTAAATGGACTCGATTGAAATGGTTAGAGTCCAATCGAGGTCACTTGGCGGCTGCTATCGTGAGCAATATTGCCAGCCTAAATATGAGAGAAAGACACGACAAATGATGCATCTGAGTAAATATTGAATAAATGCTGAGTAAATATTATGCCTAGAAAGAAAAAAGTGACAATAGTGTAAGAATCATTGCAATATACAATCTGATTATTGCCATACCGAAATATTTCAATATTGAATGTCTTTGCCGGCTTGATATCGTGATGTCTTGTCAGCACGCCAATACAGCGCCATGGCAACGCACAAGCAGCTTACCAGTCGATGTTGCCAACTGCAGCTAGTAGAGCTGTGAATAGTAAAGGTTCCATGCACTCAAAAGATAACAAACCGAGGTTCAACGCACATTTGCTCAAAGAGCATCATTCACGCTTAGTCATACACGCGACGCGTCGCGGCCGCACAATGGGCTGCTTTACACCACAGACCTTGAGTGCCTCTGTATTAATGAATACAGCGCAGTAATTGCAGCCACTAGAAAGCGGGGAGCACCTCCAGCAGAGCCACTCTACAAATGGTGGACCCTCCTTTAATTGATTTTCGCATTTTCACGCGTAAGCACGCGTCTCGGCCTCTCTCTCTCTCTCATTCGAGTTTCGAGGTTCGCGTTTCCCGACCTCGATTTGCTGCATTTGCCCTCCAACCACGCATCATCCATATTTGATGCCCACGACGATAGCGCTAGACATTAATCATCACGAATGCTTGCGACTGCGACAAAACGCTTGAATATACTCTAGTTGCCCAATGTGCTGATACCGTTGTGCCATTGACAGCATCGACAGTCGCCGGCCCGGCTCTGTCTCCCACCTCCTACCCACCTAGCCTCGACTTCACTCAGCTCAGCTTCCCCTCGACGGCAGCCTCATCCACGCCACTATTACCCCATCTCTATGATACCGACAAGCAGAACGGACTGAACGACTGGACAAGCATCTCGGCTGCCGCCGCCTCTCTCTCCTTTCTCTCCTTTCTCTCCCGATTCTCTCCCTCCCTTCCAGAACCCCTCTCCCGCCATCATGACGGCCCCCGACGTTGGCTCTGGCATTTACAGCGCCACCTACAGCGGCGTATGTTACTAGATTATAAAAAAAATGAAACTACGATTCATCCACCATTCCCATCTGCAGCAGCAATACTAACTACATAGATTCCCGTCTATGAATTCCAATTCGGCGTCGACCTCAAAGAACATGTCATGCGCCGCCGCCACGATGACTGGATCAACGCCACCCACATTCTCAAAGCCGCCGGCTTCGACAAGCCCGCACGCACGCGCATCCTCGAGAGGGAGGTGCAAAAGGACGTCCACGAGAAAATCCAGGGCGGCTATGGCAAGTACCAGGGCACCTGGATCCCGCTCGAGCACGGCGAAGCGCTCGCGCAGCGCAACAACATCTACGACCGCCTGCGGCCCATCTTTGAGTACATGCCCGGCGATGTGAGCCCGCCGCCCGCGCCACGCCATGCCAGCAAGCCCAAAGCCCCCCGCGCGCGCCCGGCCGTGCCCAAATGGACAGCCGCGGCAGCATCGGCGTCGGCGTCGGTCGCAGCCGCCACGGCGCAAGCAACGGCAGCGGCGGCGGCGGCTGCCGCTGCTGCTTCTTCGGCTAGCAGCAAGAAGATTCCGCCACCGCCGCCGTCGGTGTCGGTGGGCGGCGACGACATGGACAGCGTGATCCACGACATGGGCATGGGCGACGACGACACGCCCGACAACCTGACCGTGGCGTCGGTGTCGTATGCTGACGAGGACATGCAGCAGCACCACCACCACCACCACCACCAGCAAATGTACCAGCAGCAGCAGCAAATGTATCAGCAGCAGCACCAGCAGCAACACCAGCAGCAGCAGTACGCCGACTACCCGGCGTCGGCCCGCAAGCGCAAGCGCAACAATCTGGACCGCGAGCGCGACGAGATGCAGATGATCCAGGATCAGATGGAGCAGCAGCATGCCGTCTATGGCGACGAGCTGCTCGACTACTTCTTGCTGTCGCGCAACGAGCAGCCGACGGTGCGGCCGGACCCGCCCACCAACTTCCAACCCAACTGGGTGATTGACACGGAGCGGCACACGGCGCTGCACTGGGCGTGCGCCATGGGCGACGTCGAGGTGGTGAAGCAGCTCAAGCGGTTTGGGGCGACGCTGGGCGTGCAAAACGAGCGCGGCGAGACGCCGTTTATGCGCGCCGTCAGCTTCACCAACTGCTTTGAGAAGCAGACGTTTGCAGCCATTATCCGCGAGCTGTTTGACACGGTGGACGCGCGCGACCATGCCGGCAGCACGATCATCCACCACGCCGCCATTATGAAGAGCGGCCGCGTGACGTCGCAGTCGTGCGCGCGCTACTACCTGGACAACATCCTCAACAAGCTGCAGGAAACGCACGACCCCAATTTCGTGCAGCAGCTCATTGACGCCCAGGACCACGACGGCAACACGGCGATCCACCTGGCGGCCATGAAGCACGCCAGCAAGTGCATCCGGGCGCTGCTGGGCCGCGGTGCGTCGACCGACATTCCCAACAACGAAGGCCTGCGCGCCGAAGATTTGATCAAAGAGCTCAACGCCACGAAAAAGATGCGCGCGGCCGCCAACGCGGCCGCCACCACCAATGCCATGGCCGCCGCCGTGGCCTCGCACAGTATAGGCATGGGCAATGGCAATGGCAATGGCAATTCCAACGGCAATTCCAACGGCAACATCAACGGCAATGCCAACGGCCTGATGCCGCACCGGTCGTCGTCGCCGTTTGCGCCCGACTCCAACCGCCGGCCAGGCCCGCGCGATGTGTTTGGCGAAAAGGGCCTGAGCGTGCCGGGCTTGAGCCTTGGTAACATCAACAACATCAACAGCCTCGGCAGCCTCGGCAGCCTCAACACCTTCCAGTCCGAGGCGGCCAATACAGTGCAGTCGCGCATCACGTCGCTCGTGTTTGAAAAGTTTCAGGATCTGGCCCAGAGCTACGAGGACGAGTTCCGCGACAAGGCCGACGCCGAAAAGGAGGCGCGGCGCATCCTGGGCAACACGCAGAGCGAGCTGCAGGCGGTGCGGCGCGAGATTGGCGATCTCGAGGCGCGCATCGAGCCGGACGACGTGGTGGCCAAGATTAGCCGCGACGCGACGGCGGCGCAGCAGCAGCTCACGTCTCTGGTGATGCGGCGGAACCGGCTGGCGGTGGAGATCGCAGCAGGGGCCGGGGCCGGGGCCGAAGAGACAATGTCTACGGCCGGCGAGGACGTGACGGCACTCCTCGCCGAGCTGCAGCAGGCGGTGAGCGAGCAGAAGCAGGCCGAGGCCGACTACATTGAGGCGCTGGCGGCCGTGGGCACGTCGGACAATATCGAAAAGTACCGGCGACTGCTGCGGAGCTGCCTGGGACCGGAGCTGGAGGCACTGGAAGAGAACCTGGACGGCATGATCTCGATGATGGAGGAGGAGGCGGAGAGTCACGGCGTGCCAGGCGTGGGTGGACCAGCAAATGGCGACGCCATGGAGATCTCTGTATAGGGGTAGAGGTCTTTTGATTTATTGTTTATTGTTTATTGTTTACTGTTTACTGTTCTTTTGTCACGTCTTTCGTCTTTCTATCTTTGATGAGGTAGGAGGACATTTACGGGCGGAGTTGGCGTTTGGGCACGATGTATGATGTATTCTTTTCTTTTGATTTATTCTGATATCTGTTTCCTATTTCCTATTTCCTATTTCCTATTTTTTTCTTCTTCAATTTCACGCGTTTGCCTCTGATATCAGATCAGTATCAGACAGTACCACTGAATTTGTAATATGTGCTATACGTATTATGTGAGATAATATTGATGGAGGTGATATAGAGGTGAGGTAGGAACAAACAGCCTTTGCCACTTTCTTTGTGTTCTTCGCTTCTCCCAGCCTTTTTTTATGCTTCCTTTGTTCTACCCAGATCTGTGTATTTTAGTATTTCAGATCTGTCGATCTTTACATCTTTCAACTAAGGAATAGAAAAGGGATCTAAACTTTGTGTTAACATCGTATTTTAATTCTTCTAGATTGTTATTTAAATATTAATACTGGTGACAGTGCACTGCAATAATTGCTCACATTATTATTTATTGTTGGCTTTAATTTTGCTTTTGCAATATTGATGCTATGATATAAGAGTCAACAATCGAATATCTATCATGAGGCATCGGTGAAATTAGGAAGCAAATATGCTTTTCAAAAGTCAACAAAAAAAAATAGAAAATCAATTCACAAAAAAAAAAAAATTCAATAACCCAGTTCGTATGTTGAACCAATCTCTGCAATTATTGAATGAGACACATTAAGATTACAGAAGAAGGAAAGGAACAAAAGAACAAGTTGAAACACAGCAAAAGAAAGCAGAAAGAAAGAAATGCAGATCCGAATATTGGAAGCATAAACAGTCAGCTGGAGCAGTCTCGGTCTCAGTTGAACGCCGTTGGGTCATGTGGGCGAATAACGAAAGCAGAGCAAAAAAAGAAATAGAGAAGAAATAGAGAAGACAAAAAGAAAAGAAGAGAAAAAGAAAAAAAAGAAAGGAAAAAAAAAAGAAAAGCGGACCCGTACCTAAAGTGGACAAGTGCCAGCCCGGGACAGCTGAAGAAATCTCCAAAAAGGGAATGATCCCAGCTCAGAGTGATCAAGTCTCCAGTCTGGGTCAGCCCATCTCGTTCCGGCTCAGTGGGAGTACATGGGTACATGGACGATATAGGGTAAGGACGACTTTGACATGTTCGATTTGAGACAAAACAATGGGTCCGCGTACAGCTACGGCTAGTCCGTACGGGGGCGGGCGGATTGCAGCTGAGATATGGATATCTGCGAATTTGAAATTTACTCAGTATGATGACGATGGTGAGGGTCTAGTAGAGGGTCTGGAGGGTACGCGATTGGGTTCGGCTGAGGGCGATTTAGAGTCGACTGACATGACAAATAGATGGTAATTGGGTTTAGGAGTAATCATAATTAGATGCATATTGAATGTTGATTACATAATACAAGAAAGGAGGGAGACAAAACATGGCAATAAAAAGAAGAAAGAAGAAAGAAAGAAAAGAAAGAAAAAGAAACTGGATTGATGGTAACAGCCAATCGATCAATCACTCGCAGCAAACCAGATATCCAATACGACTCTGTTACTTGTTTATCATCCCGAGACCATGTACCATTGGGCGATAGACCAGCATAAGCTTCGCCAAGTATTGTTTTCTCTTTTTCTTCTTCTCTCTTTCGCTTCAATACTGAAGAACCATGTATGCAAGCAGAATTCAATACAACCCAACGTCCACGCCAGCTGAACAGCGTCTTGACCTGACACCTGACGGCAAGGCGAGACGGTTCTTTTGCGTCATTCGCCTCTGAGAACGAGTATGTGGAGTGGAGGCGACGTTATGCAATTACTCGTAATTATCTATTTTAGTCATATTTATCTTGTGTACAGAAACTGCGAGTCTAATGGGTTTCAGTGCAGGCGACGCCGGTAGTCGGGTGATACGGATATTATATATTGATTGGGATGGATGTTGAGTTGGGTGATGTCGGGAGAAGAGAAGAAGCAATAGAAAGTGGAAGAAAAAGAAAAGAAAAGAAAAAGAAGAAAAAAGAAAAGAAAAGAAAAAGAAGAAAAAGAAGAAAGAAGGAAAAAAAAAACCCCCCAATATAAAATCCAATTAATCAAAGCAATAAAGCAATAAAGCAACCAATAGACTATAAACCTAAACCGATAAACCATCACTGCTTCCGTTTGCCTCGCTTGCCTCTGCTTTCAGCCCTCTTGGTCGTGCTTTCGGTACTTTTGTTCTCTGTATTCTGTATTTTTGTAATTGATTCTCAATGCCATCTCGCTAACCACCAGCTCTACCAACGCGTCATGATACTTGCAGCCGACACTAGCTCGCCGGTAATGAGACAGGACAGCTCAACTCGAGCTAGACGTTTGGTGTGTGTGGGCATTTTATGTATTATTTTTAGTTTTATTTCCGCTTTATTAGTTTTATTTCCGCTATATTAGTTTTATTCTGGTTTTATTGTTTTATTAAATATATGTTCTAATGTGCTGCACCCTGGCACATTCAGCTGACGTCGTTTTGGTATTATTCGGGCTGGGTTTTTTGGGTTTGCTAGTATTTTCTGTTCTTTTTTTTTTCTTTTTTTTTTTCTTTTAATATGTAGATACCAAATAAATTCAATAGACAAAAGATCACTTCCACATACAACGTCCAACTGTATCTTGACTACTCTACCACCTGCTCGTTTGATAGATTCCTATGCTTTCCTCCTAGTGATTGTTTTATCTTTTCTTCTTTTTTCTTTCTTTTTATCACTGTTATTCTTTACCTAACCTCTTTCCTTCTGTCTACCTCTACCTCTATACCCATGGCAATTCGTATAGCAATCTAGATCTAGACTCCTTTAACCATCAACCACATTGAGTACTTGTCCGATCGCTGCTTCTTCCGTTCATATCTCCTTTTCTCTTCCTGCTGCTCTTTCCTTTTTCTCTTTCTTTTTCTCTGTTTTTCCCCTGTTCTTTCCCTGTTCTTTCCCTGTTCTTTCCCTTTTCTTCCCTTTCTTTCTCATTCTTTCCCATTTCTTCTCCTTCTATTGTCTCCCTTTTCCTTCCTGTCTTTTCTTCTCTTTCTCTCCCATTACCTCTTTTCGTTCCTTCCTCAATTCACTTCTCCAATACCCCGCCAATGCGACCTTCCTCGGCTGACACCTCATAAACGGCATCTCTCACCCTACCAACCCAGCGTACCAGCGTGCCAGCTTACATCCACCAGCTTGCATGCAATGCCGCCACAAGTACCCTGTACCTACACAGCTCAACTGCCAAACTGCCGCCCGACTCTGTTCCGACTACTTGCTACTGCGATTGCGACTGCCTGCCACAAGCAGCCCTGCGCCTTCTTATTCGTCACCACGCAACGACACTTGTTCTTGTCGTTGTCGTCTTCGGCTTCTCATTCGCTCTCTCTCCCAGACTCTCGTCTCTCGTCTCTCATCTCTCGTCGTCTCTAGCTGTCGCTTATCTCTCGGTCTGTCGTCGTTGACTTTTTTTTTTTAATATATTCGCCTCTCATCTCAGCCGCCGTCTTTATAAATTCATTTTTTATTCTCTTTATTTTTATTCTTTTTCAACTTGTATGCCTATACGAGACTGCCTTTTGCCCTCTTTCGTCTCGCCATTTCGCCTCTCTTGACGAATCAATAAGCTGTCTGCCTTGACTTGTTTGATTTTCAACTTTGATCAACTTATATCAACTTTTACCACTTCACTTCCAGCTTCACTTCCAACTCCTCTCACGACAGAAATCAACACGAAACACCCAAGTAAGCACTTATCTGCATTGGGTCGTCTGTCGCACCACCCAAGCCATCGTCCATCAGCTTGCAAGAACGAAAGACGAGACAGAATACAAAATATTAATAAAAAAAATACGAAATACAAAATACAAAATAAAGAGAAGAAAGAACAAAAAAAAAAGAAACAGAAAAGGAGGGCGCCTATCGCTACACGCTGAACACCACGCACGACTTCTAGCCTCATCAGCAAGGCTTGCCCCTCGCCGTCAGCAGCAGGGGCCACATCAAGACGATACTCGACTGTCCTATCGCATTCGCATTATCGTCGGCCTTCTTATTATTCTACTCTACTCTACCTGACTCGACTTCTTATACCTTCTTATATCCTACTCCCTCCATCATCATCATGCCGGCTCTCACTTCTTTACCAGCATCCTTTTCATCTTCTTCCTCCTCCTCCGCCTCCTCTTCCTCCTACCCACCACACAAGCCACATGCCATTGCTTGGCTTCAGAATAGAAACTTAGTCTCTTCGTCTACTTCTACCTCTTCCTCCTCCCCCTCTCATCTGTCCTCGCCACACTCTTTCTGGACACTTGCTACTGTCTGCCTGCTCGTCCTTGGCGCTGTGCGTCTATACTCATACTCGCGCCGCTCGCAAGCAAAGAATTATTTAGCAAACACAACAAAAACACAGCCAGCACCAATAGCATCCCCGGGCTTAAAGCAGGATCTAGTTTCGTCACCAAGCGCACCACATTCCAAGGCTTACCACGCATATCACCTGGCCCCATCATTGCCAGCCTTACCCGACCACACGGCCGCGCAAATCCTCGACCACTACGCTGTCTCTCAGTCTTTCTCTCAGTCTTTCTCTCAGTCTTTCTCTCAGTCTTTCTCTCAGTCTCGTCCTCTTTCTCCGTCAAGGTTTACGAGAAGCCGCCGCATCTATCAGCTTGGCCAACCCCTGCAACCGCAGTTGTACTCGCAGTCTCAGCAATCTCAGCACCCTCAGCACCCTCAGCACCCTCAGCTCTCTCAGCTCTCTCAGCTGTACCAGCACGCAATGCACGAATCACGTGGAATAAGCAGCGTCAGCGCTGACTCTCTGGCGCGCTCCTCCTCTCCGTCTCCGTCCCTGTCCAGAAGATCAACTCCGCCTCTGGTCAATGTCATGGCCAATGCCAATGCCAATGCCAACGTCTTCTTTGACAACTCGCTGCCGCCGCTGCCTCTCTCAACTTCTTCTCTGAACAGATCAACTCATACAAATGCCACGGCTGGTCCTTACAATATGGCGTCCGCACCACACTCTGAGACGACAGAGATGCAGTCCATGTCCTTTATCCACCAGCCAAACCCCGACTACGGTGCTGACACAGAGACCGAGGCTGACGCCGAGTCTGCCAAGCCAGTTGCTCCAGAGACGGAGACTGGCACCGCCCAGGCAACCACCACGTCTACTGCTGCATCTGCTACACCCGCCGAGACTGCCTCATCTACGCCTGACTGGGGCCGGCATACCCAGGTCCATGGCGGCGGCGTCTGCCTCGCCTGTCTGGCTGCTGACGACGACACCGTCGGCTACGGCGATTCTGTGCCACTAGAGATGAGAAGATGAGATTTGAGACTTGTGACCTGAGATCTCACTCAAGAGAGGGGAGCTTACTAGGAATGACTAATCGTGGCCATTGCTGACGATCGTATGAATTATGACGGGGACTTTTGTGTTTATTTGTTTACTGTTTGTTTTTGTCACTTCTGATTTTCTTTCACATCTTCGTTTCTCTTCATCTGCATTTATTATCATACTTATGCTATTTAATATCACGACTAGATTCTCTATACGCTCTATTCAAAATTGCGCATTGACAATGTCAAATGTACTGGCCCAGTATTATGGCTTGATTTCTGGAATTTATTGCATTCAAAAGAGGCACGCTCAGAAAGATAAGCGCCAGTGTTGCCGTGCATGTCTTTGGTCTTGATATCATAACACCTCATTATAGATGGTCCGAGGCCCACACTGACCATGTTGAGGATGAAGGTGTTGGGAACCGCCTTACAACGTTTAAAGCCACATCGACCCGTCATGGCGGCGGGTAGATCGGCTAGAATAACTCAATCGGCCTCCTTGTAGCCGGTGCAGTCCTCTGTACCGGGCAGACCTGGCACTTGCGCGATGAGTGGCGCTGGCAAGAAGTGGCATAATGCATAAATGAACAACAATGCCGGTATAGACAGTCAGCCTGTCAGCATGGCCAAGCTCAATGGAAGAGTATCGACTTACACTGATACCAGCAGTATTGTCAGATAGACCCCATCCGGAAATAAGCAGGGCTTGCCGCGTGAGGCCAGATGGGGTTGCAGTCGTCTACAGACAGTGGTAGTCCGAGAACAAAGCCCAGGCTGAGTCCTGCGTATGGGTGTCTGGGGCTGGAAGCAGTGAGTCGAATGGCCTATGACAGTTGTGTATGTGGTTTGTATGACAAGTGAAGATGAGGTGGGAAGAAGATGGGATGAGAAAGCGACTACATTGCCGTCTAAATATAACACTTTTTTGCTCTTTCCGTTTCATCGACACTATTATCCTTCTTTCCTTGGATGCTGCTTACTTATCATCACTCGAGACATTTTAAAAGTAAATAACAAATCGATTGTTCAGGGGTATTAACGAGTAAAACAGAACAAGACATCCGTCTTCTATAAACCTAACAAAAATAAAAGACTAGGCATCTAGTACAAAATTTGATGATGGCATAAGACATCCAAACTACCTAACCAGACAGCTCGACACCGCTCTGCTTGGCAGACGTGGCACCACTGGCCGCACCGCCCTGCAGAGCCTCAGCCTCCTTGGCTTCGAGTGCGCCCGGCTCCGTGATGTTGACGCCAATGCGGATGGCCTCCAGAGCCTCGGCACCCGGGCCCGAGAACCACTTGCGCGCCCACAGCACCCAGCTGCCAATGGAAAAGATACCGATGATGCCGACGGCGACGACCGTGTAGTTGAGCGTCTGGTCCGTGACCGGGTTGGTCGTGGGCAGGCAGAACACGACGGTGATGCAGCTGATCCACGCGCACGCGGCCGTGGCAATGGGCCGGCTGAACACGCCGAGGTCGAAGGGGCCCTTGACGGCGACAAACTGCTTGTGCCAGATCAGACCCGTCAGAATGGGAAGGCCGTAGCTAATGTACAGGCCAATGGTGGCAATGGACGTGGCGGCCGAGAACGCGACCGACGAGCCCAGCGACGGCAGCGCCAGGATAAACGACAGTATGGCGGCGAGCCAGACGGCGCGGATGGGCGACTTGAAGCGGTCGTCGACGCTGTGGAAGAACGCGGGGATGCCGCTGTCGCGCGCAAACGCAAACATCATGCGCGAGTTGCTGGTCATGCTGAACAGGCCGCAGTGCCACACGCAGATCATGATGAGGCTAAAGATGGCGAGCGCGCCCTGTTCGCCAAAGACGTCAATCAGGATCTGCAGCACGGGCTGGTCGTACTGGCTGGACACCGTGGCGGCAAAGTCCTGGATCGAGAACAGGAACGCCATGAGCACAAAGAAGCCAAAGAGGGCGCTGAAGCCGACGCTGGACACGACGCCAATGGGGGCGCTCCACGACGCATTGCGCGTCTCCTCGGACAGATGCGCCGACGCGTCGAACCCCGTCAGGGTGTACTGCGACAGCAGCGCACCGCACAGCGCCACGTAGGCCGAGCTCGAGCGCACGCTCCAGCCGACGCCGTCGAGACCGGTGCCGTCGTAGAACTTTTGGAACACAAACGACGCCGGCTGCAGCTTGGGCGCCTTGGCCAGCACGGCAATGCAAATGGCACTGACACCGGCAGAGTGCAGGAAAATGGAAACGTTGTTGAGGTACTTGAGCACGTGCACACCAAACGAGTTGACCATGCCGTGCGACACGAGAATGGCGGCGTAGATGCCAATGGTCTTGGCGGCCGAGGACTCGTACGAGGGGTTCTGGACCTCGGCGGCGGTTGCGATCAGGCCGGCCAGACCAAACGAGATACCGGTGGTGACGGCGACCTGGCCGAGCAGGTTGAACCAGCCGGTGAGCCAGGCGGCAAAGGGCGACCATCTAGGGGGCGCGAGCAGAGCGGACCAAAAGTACGGGCCGCCCGATGTCGGGATGGCCGAGACGATCTCGGCCATGGCGATGGCGACGAGCATGGTGAAGAAGCTCACGACGATCCAGCCGATGGACATGACGGCCGGGCCGCCGGTGTTGAGACCATAGGAAAAGAGGGTCGTGAGACCGGTGATGACGCTGATGATGGAAAAGGAGACGCCAAAGTTGTGGGCGAGGCCCCAGTCGCGACGCAGCTCCTGCTTGTAGCCAAAGGTGGCGAGGCGATCCTCGTCGACCTCGTCGGCGGTATGAGCTTCGGCCATGGCAACTTGTGAGCGAAGCGATTCACGTTTGAGTAGAGTCGTTTCCAAGAGTCGAAGTAATCAAGCAAAGTCGCGATTCGTAAGACGACTATATGTTGAGGACAAAATTGACAATACAATAAAAACAGCAATAACAGACCAACAGCAATCAAAAACAATAAATACTGAGTAAGAATCAAAGGAGTGGGAGCCGCATTCTTATATGATCAGAGCCAGTGATGGAACAAGCATATGCGTAGAACATGTGTAGAACATCATCAGCAAGGGACAGTGCTCCCACACCAAAAAGCAAACAGGCCAACCGGCCAACAAGCAATACTACGTGCTGATAAGCTGGAAAACTTTCACCCGTTCGGGGGACCCGGTGCATATGGTCTAGGAATAACGTGTTGCAGGAAGAAACTACCGAATAGAGTAAGCTCGAGATAGGAGGATAAGTCTGTTGAGATAAAGAAGTCATAGGGTAGATAGAACAAGGGGGGGAGAGGGGGTCATCCTAGCACTCGGTAGATAGTCTGCTAGTCAGAGCTAGAACAAGGTGGAAAGAAGGAAAAAAGAAAGAAAGACGGCTGTTGGAGTTGGCAGAGCTGTCTAATAACCCCGAGATAAAGCCAGTAGCAAATCCATGGCTCTCCACGGCTACTATATGCAGATGCAGACACACGTCGTGAAGCTGTCGTTTACGAGAATCCGCCTATCAGTACTTCAGCACAAGGTACTACCCACGATGAAACATCTGAAATCCGAAATGAGTAAAAGAAGAGCAGAGTCATAGCACCCATTACTCGTATCTGCATTTGTCTCTTTTCCGATTTTGATTCACCTCATTGCCTTCCGTCTGATCTGTCAAGCCGGTATTCGGGATCTAGCATGCGACCCTGCCTTGCTACGTGTCTGCTTGTGTCGATTGCATCTGCTATTTGCCTCTCTGCCTCCATTGGCTGTCTGCTATTTCCTACTTGCCGTGTGGAGGTCTGATACCATGATGATGAGTCTGTCGCCGAGTCAGTCTTCAGACTGTCACGATTGTCTACTGTCGACTGTCGCCTGTCCTGTGCTCACTCTTCCCTGATGCCGTGGTGAGGAGTCTGTCACCGACTCACTCTCAAGACTATTACTGACGCCTGTCTTGTGCCCCCCCCCCCCCCCCCCCCCCCCCCCCCCCCCCCGATATCGTAACTTTGTCAGGGTACATTTTTCGTCTTGCGTCGATCGTCTCCATTCTAATCAACCCACTTGCAATGCGATTCACTGATTTTTATTCATAGATTGCAGAAGGATTGATCATAGATTGATAGCCGCTGTTCGATCGATTAATTTTCTTTTGAAACATTCTGTCAATTTTCTTGGCCAAGTTGAGCTGTTAATTCGCCGTGGAATGTTGGCATTCTCACTTGGGCATCTGCCTTGAAGAGAGGCACATGTACATCTACCGCATCTGCTCACCTAGACGTCCACGGAAATTAATGACTAATTCCCCTCACGCTCAGTCCCCTCACTCTGTTATCAATGTGGGTCATCCCGCCTTGGTCGCCCCAGAAAGGAAGGTCGCCGGCAATGAGGAGATAGCGCCCGAGGGTGGGGAAAATAAAGCATAAGATGAGATTGAGAAAAATCATGCACGTGATATTTCAGAGAAAGTCACGTTGGATAAGATATTGAGATATCAGTAAAAAGCAGCTGGACCCATTTTAAATTTTTGCTTATCGATAGCAGGTCAAATTGAGTTTTGAGTTTCAGTCTGGATCGAGTTGACGATGTGAGCAGTGGTGACACGCCAAACAAAGGTATACGGTTCGCAGTTCACGACGACAACGACGACACCTCCACCACCATGCCCTCGGTAATCGACCCAGCCCTCCAAATGGCCGATCTCACACACAACGACAAGAAGCGGCCGTACGTCGGCGACGAATCGCCGCGCAAGTCCAAAAAGACAAAGTCGGCATATAAGAGCGACGAGCGCATCGAAGACAGCGACGATGAGGGGGTGGTGAAGGAGAAGAAGGAGAAAAAGGAGAAGAAGAAGTTGGACAAGAAGGACAAGTCTGAGAAGAAGGAGAAAAAGGAAAAGAAGGAAAAGAAGGACAAGTCTGAAAAGTCTGAAAAGTCTAAAAAGTCCGAGAAGAAAGACAAGAAGGACAAGAAGGACAGAAAGGACAAAAAGGACAATACAAAGGGAGAATCTGAACCCTCGATATCTCTCCTCACTCCCTCGACCGTGTCGCCCTTCTTCACCCAGACCGTCTCCCTCTGGCTACCGCTATACCCCGTCGGCTTCGACCGCCCCATTACCAGCGCCGCCCACCAGCACCTCGACGCCCTCGTCAACCACTACTCGACCCTGCTCGGCGGCTACCTCCTGGCCTACCGCAACCTCAACGTCGGCGACAAGGCCGTTCGCGCCAACCCGACCAACCCCCCGACCGACTCCACACCCGCCACACTCACCTCGGTCGACGAGTACGCCGTCGGTTTCGGCTGGCTCACGGCCGACGTCGACCTGTTTGTGCCCAGCCGCGGCGCTGCCCTCGAGGGCAAGATCATCCTGCAAAATGAGGGCGCCATTGGTGTCAACTGCTGGGAAAAGTTCAATGCCAGCATTGAGGCGGCGCGGCTGCCTGCGGGCTGGAAGTACATTGAGTACGCCGAGGGCGAGGGCCCTGCCTATACCTCTGCCTCTGCCGCAACTGCTACTGCCACTGCCTCTGCTGGCGTCTCTACGTCTACGTCGGCCGGCAAGAAGATTCTGTTTGACGACGAGCCGGACCAGTCCATGATGGACGCCGATGCGGCGGCCGCACAGATTGCCGGCGAGGCGGCCGAGGTCGTCAGCGACCCGACCGAGACTGTCCCAGGCGCTGTCACTAGCGCAGTGGGCGAGCTCGAGGAGCTGCAGTCGACCGGCTACTGGGTGGACGAGGACGGCATGCCCGTGACGGGCACGGTCAAATTCCGCATCAAGGACTTTGACGTCGGCCTGGCCGGCGACAACGGCTACCTGGCTATTGAGGGCACGATGCTGAGCGTGCTGGACGAGCTGAAGCTGAAGCAGCAGGAGCGCGAGCGCGTGCGCAAGGGCGTTGCGTCTGGCGGCTATGCAGGCCGCAAGACACGGCGGCTCAATGAGTTTAGCATTACGTCGTTTGGCAGGGAGGACGCAGAGGAGGAGAGCGGGCGTCGTGTGGATGTGTACAAGGGCAGCCGGCCAGGGAGCCCCGAGTAACCGGCCATTAGGCAATCCACGCGAGGGTTAGAAAGATTAGAGGGGCGTTGGGCTTTGATTGTTTATTATTCTTGATCTTCTTGATTCTTTTTTTCCGTTTATTTCCGTCTTTTCTTTTCATTTTTACAGACTTTGAATTTCTACATGGCGTTGAGAATTTACAATCCAGCATTACAGATCTAAAATGTCTACCTATTGTTCCGAGCCATCGTACGACCTACTAATAGTTAGGAATCATGAGCAATCATGAATAATCATCAAGCTTTGAAATGAGAATTAAAACAAACGACGTCGTGTCAGTTCCGGATGTAGTCCGGTTCCGACGTCGGGCAGCGGGTATCCACAGTTACACTGACGCAATACCCGCTCGTATCAACTAGTTAACCCGCTGTTCGCTGTTCCGCCGCCGGCAGCCGTTATTCAAGCACTTGCAGCGTGCCAATAGTGCTAAGCATTATCGCCAACAGCCGCAGGTAGAGGACCCTCTTTATTTGTAAGTCGAGCTTCCACACCCTTCTGACGCCATCGTTATATAATGACCTCGGGTAAATCTGCTGCAGCTATTCATAGCTTTTGAATTTGCATTCTTCACAGCTCACGCTCAAGCTCAAGCTCAAGCAAAGAAAAACCTCCACCATGTCTTTCAAGTCTGCTCGTATCCTCCTCTTCGGCGGCACCGGTGCCATCGGTTCCTACATCACCGAGGCCATCCTCAAAAACTCGGCCGCCTACAGCCACGTTGCACTCTTCACTTCGACTGCCACTGTCGCCAACAAGCAGCCTCTGCTGGCCCGGTGGAAGGCGAGCGGCCTGTCCGAGGTCGTCGTCGGTGATATCACGTCGGCCGCCGACATCACCAGCGCCTATGCCTCGGTGAAGCCCGACACCGTCATCTCGGCTCTCGGCCGCGGCGCCCTGCATCTGCAGCGCCAGCTCGTCGAGATTGCCGACTCGCCCGACAACTCGGTCCAGTGGTTCTTCCCCTCCGAGTACGGCACCGATATTGAGCATAACGCCAAGTCGCCCAACGAGAAGCCGCACCAGGACAAGCTCGCCCTGCGCAAGTTTATCCGCGAGAGTGTCAAGAACCTCAAGATTACCTACCTCGTGACCGGCCCCTACTTTGACATGTGGGTGGACGTGCGCGGCGATGTCCGTGGCGGCGGCTACGACGTGCCCAACAAGAAGGCCTACCTGGTCGCGCCCGACTCCAAGGTCGGCTTCTGCACCATGGCCGACGTGGGCAAATTCCTGGTGGCGTCGCTGGCGCACCCCGAGGCGTCCTTTGGCAAGGCCCTCAAGGTGCAGTCGTTTATTGTGACGCCGAATGAGGTCCTGGCTGAGTACGAGAAGCAGACGGGCGGCAAGTGGGAGGTGCAGACGACGACGCTGTCGGAGCTGGAGGCGCTCGAGGCCAAGGCCTGGGCCGACGGGTTCCCGGGCGCGACGGGCTACACGCTGCGGCGGATCTGGGCCGAGGGCGGCACCCTGTACGAGAAGAACGACAATGAGCTGCTGGAGGTCACCGAGTCGGACCTGGATACTCTGGCGGAAGCTGTCAAGCGTCAAATTGCACGAGTCAGCCAGTAGAAGCTACATAGCACAGTGCAAATATAAATAAACACCGTATGAATCAAGTGTGCAACTGCCTACTAGTACTGTGCCAATTGTATCCCCACTGTCACTACGCGGGACCCGTACCTGACGTATCCCTTGAATAGCTGACACGTTGATCAGCAACTACGACCAACCTCTACCCGACGACGCCTTCCCCACGATTGTCTGCACCCGTGTTTGCACCTGCCTTGCTAACATCGACGACGGATATTCATCCGACAACAGGCAGACGTGACAACAGGCAGCTGCGACGACTGGCTCTGCCACTGCCTTCCTCTTTTGTGCGACTTTTGTCTCCGTCTCACTACTCTCGAACACGGCCACTACTCCACTTACTATCGCAGCTATCACCATCATCACATCTACACATCTACACATCATCACATCATCAATCTACACTTCTACACATCTATCTATACACACCAATCCACAGCAGTCCACATTAGTCATATCAGCCAATCCACCTCACTGCAATGGTCCCAGATAGCCTCCGCAAGGCCCTCGGCGGCATCTCGCCCTACTTTTGCTACATTCTCGCCGTTGTCACCCTCGGGCCCCTCCAGTTCGGCTTCCATCTCGCCGAGCTCAACGCGCCCCAAGATGTCATCACGTGCCGCCAGAAAGAAATTGCCCTGCCAAACCCGCCGATGTCGTCAGCAGCAACCCATCTGCCCGACTGCATCCCCATGACCGAGGCCCGCTTCGCTACCGTGTCCTCTGTCTTCACCATTGGCGGCCTAGTCGGTGCGCTAGCTGCTGGGCCTATTTGCGACCGCAAAGGCCGCCGCCTCGCCATGGCCGTCACGGCATTCATCTTCCTGATTGGCTCGCTCGTCGAGACGTTTGCTACCTCCGTGGCCATGCTCGCAATTGGCCGCGTGCTCAATGGTGTCAGCGCTGGTGCGTCGACGGTTATCGTACCGCTCTACATCTCCGAGGTGGCCCCGCCAGAGTCGCGCGGATTCTTTGGTGCTTTCACGCAGATCACTGTCAATGTGGGCATTTTGCTGGTGCAGACGCTGGGCTTCTTCTTGAGTCACGGCTCGGCCTGGCGCATGATCCTGGGCGCGGGCACGCTGATTGCCTTGGTCAACCTGCTGGGCATGTCGGGCGTCGCCGAGAGCCCTGCATGGATTGTGGCGCACAAGGGCGATTCGATACGGGCGCATGCTGTCCTGCAGCGCATCCGCGGCTCAGGCCATTCCATTGTCAATGAAACGGCTGGCTGGCTTGCTAAGAGTGGTTCTGCGCCTCAGCGAAATTCATCTCGGCGTCAAGGTGGCAGTCTTGATAGCGCTGGTGCATCTGTGCCTGCTGAGGAACAGGCACTGTTGCAACCGAATGTCTCTGTCCGCAGTGTCGGCAGCGTGAGCATCGCCAACGAAGAAGGTGTCTACGCCGTTGCACCGCCCATGTCGCCGCGGCCCTTTGGCCCATCATCAACGCCTTTATCGTCGCGGTCTGTCGGCTTTTTCCAGGTTGTCACCGACGCCCACTACCGTCCAGCCATTATTGCCGTCATCGGTATCATGTTTGCACAGCAGGTCTGCGGCATCAACTCGGTCATCATGTACTCTGTCTCCTTACTCAACGGCATGCTGCCGCTCAACTCGGCCCTGCTCACCATTATCATCTCCGCTGTCAACCTGGTGACTACGATGCTGAGTGCGCCACTGCCCGACCGTCTCGGCCGCAAGACATGCTTGCTGATTTCCGTCATTGGCCAAGGCTTAAGCTCGCTTGCGTTGGCATTTTCTATTGTCTTTGGCGTCAAGATCCTGTCGGCCTTTAGCGTTCTTACCTTTGTGGCCTTTTTCGCTGTCGGCCTAGGCCCTGTGCCG
This sequence comes from Ophiostoma himal-ulmi, assembly GCA_029299165.1. NCBI lineage: Eukaryota > Fungi > Ascomycota > Sordariomycetes > Ophiostomatales > Ophiostomataceae > Ophiostoma > Ophiostoma himal-ulmi. The sequence goes on from JANSME010000001.1 coordinate 6,923,815, forward strand.
TTCATTTTGGCATCCGAGCTAGTCGGACAAGAGGCAGTGGGAGCCACGCAGTCCTGGGCCCTGGGTGCCAACTACATTGCTACCTTCCTTGTAGCTCAGTTCTTCCCCATGGTAAACACGGCGCTCAATGACCGACTAGGCGGTGCCGGCTGGGTGTACTTTTTGTTTGCCGCTTGTGCCGGGCTTTCTACTTTGTTCTTTGTGTTTTATGTGCCGGAGACCCAAGGCAAGAAGGATGCGGACGAAGTTTGGGGTCGGTCTACACGGCTCGACTAGTGGCGGCAGTAGATTGAGTTTGTCTTTTTACTTTTTGTATTTGCGTATCGTTCTTGTCTTCTTTATTTTTGTTTATTATTGGATATCCTGCAGCGTAATTCATCACTATCATATCATCTATCGCTTTGTCACATCATGCTGGAACTTGGATCTACCTGAACAAGGCGGCCTGTCTAGCAGCGTTGTCGAGCAGACCAATACCTGCCTTGACGCCGTCAATAATATAAATCTGTGCACCACGCTCGGCACCGTACTCGTCTACGGCCGCTGACCGAATAATTTCTTCGAGTCCAGCCATGCCTGCACAGCCCATTACAACACATCCGACCGGCGAGCTTTTGAGGAGTGCCTGGGTCGCTTCCTTGATCTTGGCTGTGATGATCTCTTGTGTCACGCCGCCGTGGAAGTCACCCGCCGTCAGCCCGGTCGAGTAGACACCCGCAAACTTGTCTTTGCTTGTGCTCTTGCCAGTAGAAGATGACACGCCCAGATAGGTCTCGACACCCGCCGACAAGTGGTCTTCCCAGAACTTGCCCGTCGTCACTACACCCCACGTTGACGGTACCGTCTTGGACGCAGAGTAATAGGCAGGCAGCAGTGTCAGCGCTGTCAGGATGCTCGCCTCAAAAATGCCCGTCACCAGAATCTTGCCCTGCGTAAGCTCGCTCAGCTTCGCGACGAGCGGGTGCACACTGTAGCATGCCACCAGCACCGCGTCGTAGTCTGTTGTCAGGCTGTCAATGTCCAGCGACGCGAGAACGGCCTCTGTGCTGGCAGCCAGGTCGGCGGCGTCATTGATGCTTGCCGGGCCACTCGGTGCCGTGCTTGTCGTCAAAGTCTATTTAGTCAGTATCTGTATAAATTATATAAACATAAGAAGCAAAAGTGATAAAGTACTAACACCTGGCAGACCACGGATGGCAAGCTCGACGCCGTGGGTCATGTCTGTCGACGAGTTTGGGTTGAGAACAAGAATGCGAGGCATTTTGGTGGTGGGATTGAAAGTAAGATAAAGGTGAATCTGCTGATAGTACACAAATTCAATGATAGTTCATGACAATTAATGAAAATAAGAGTGAGATGAGATTATCGCTGGCATTCATAGATGGTATAGCAGTTAGTGGAAGTCCCGCATGTGGGGTAAAGAAATGTTAAAAGTACAAATAGTCAAACCGAACCGAACACAACTAGATACACTACATAAAACAACTGGCTTGGCAGAGCAATGTTGATGCGAGTTGTTCATGTCGAGTGTATGACTCTTTGAATTTGTAATCTGCTTTTCAAATAACTCTAGTATTTTCCTGATAATAAGCGCATTATAAATTCAGGACAATCAATATGCTACTCGCTGTCATCGTGTTGGTACAGTGGCTAGAAAATAGCAACCGACCTGATGAAGATGCTCAGAGTGTATGACGTCAAGTCACACATGCTGCATATTTTATGCGGTTATTTCAATACGGCTGTAGTTTTGATTGTAATTCCAACTCCAATCTGAAGTTGGCTATACTTGCAGCTAACTACGCATTAACATCGAGCACATCTTCACGATAGCCGCCCAGTTGTAAAAAAAAGCACCCTCTACTTAGCTAGCGTTTATAAGCAAAGATTACCCAAACTATGGCCAATGTTTATATATTAATATCTTATACAGCCTTTTATTGACTCTTCAACCGTGTGCTTGATCTCTACATTCGTGGACAGTGATGGTGAATCTTGAAAGTAACTTATTGGCATTATAAATACCGCAATTATAGGTTCGTAATCTCTTGTATTTGATTCATATCTACCTTTATAGTTTATTACACTGTACATTAAAGTCAATTAAGAACAATGAAGCACGATAGGCAAGTAATCACAAGAAATATTCATCTTCAACAGCTGGTGTAAGTGACGTTGATAATGACTAATCATCAATGTTAACAGCTCAATCGATAGTGTCGCGTAGTCCCCACACATCACGTGCACCAGGCAGTCGCATAACCACAGCACTCACCCCCTAAAAACAGAGCTGCGCCTCCGACCCTCCGACCCCGCTATAGGTGAACAAACGTCAGCGTTTGGAAGGCACAAGGTACCCATAACGCTCCATAGCGTCCATCCATACAGTGGCTAGAGCACTAGAGTGGGCGAGTGGCAGCTCCGTAATGGTCTCCATTGTCTTCTCTATCTACCACCACCAGCCACGCCATCCGCATCCGAGCTCGACAACGACGAATCTCCAAGCGTTGGTATAGTCTACCGTAACCCTTTCCACGACGACAACTCCCTTCTCGACTCTCGGCGACCTCGATCATTGCCTTTTCCTTTGTTTCCGCCACCTCCATCTACACTTTCTAAACAACCGCCATCATGGCCGCTCCCATCGGTATGCATCAGCCATCGTCACCGTCCCCGTCGTCGACCACCATCACTACCCATAACTACCGGGTCTTGTGACAATCTCGGCAGTCTTGACAGTGTGCCCGTCCTTGATTGTCTACTCATACTAACTCTACAGTCCTTGATGGCGGCACGGGCTTCCTCAAGGTCGGCTATGCCGCTCAGAATTTCCCCGAGTTCCAGTACCCCTCGATCGTCGGCCGGCCCATCCTGCGTACCGAGGAAAAGGGTGACGATGACCTCGTCATCAAGGATATCATGTGCGGTGACGAGGCCGCTGCCGCCCGCACGATGCTCCAGATCTCGTATCCCATGGAGAACGGTATCGTCAAGAAGTGGGACGACATGCAGCACCTCTGGGACTACACTTTCTACGAGAAGATGAAGGTCGACACCACAGGCCGCAAGATCCTGCTCACCGAGCCCCCCATGAACCCGCTCAAGAACCGCGAGCAAATGTGCGAGGTCATGTTTGACCGCTACAATTTTGGTGGCGTCTATGTTGCCATCCAGGCCGTGCTCGCCCTCTACGCCCAGGGTCTGTCGTCTGGTGTCGTTGTCGACTCCGGCGATGGTGTCACGCACATTGTGCCCGTCTACGAGAGCGTCGTTCTCAACCACCTGACGCGCCGCCTCGATGTTGCGGGTCGCGACGTCACGCAGAACCTGATTGCCCTGCTGCTGCGTCGCGGCTATGCGCTCAACCGTACCGCCGATTTCGAGACGGTGCGCCAGATCAAGGAGAAGCTGTGCTACGTCTCCTACGACCTGGAGCTCGACAAGCGCCTGAGCGAAGAGACCACGGTGCTGGTCGAGAGCTACACCCTGCCCGACGGCCGCGTCATCCGCGTCGGCAGCGAGCGTTTCGAGGCACCCGAATGTCTGTTCCAGCCCCACCTGGTCGACTGCGAACAGCCTGGCATGGCCGAGTTCCTGTTCAACACCATCCAGGCAGCCGATGTCGACGTGCGGTCGTCGCTGTACAAGGCTATTGTGCTGTCGGGTGGCAGCAGCATGTACCCGGGTCTGCCGTCGCGTCTGGAGAAGGAGATCAAGCAGCTGTGGCTGACGCGGGTGCTGGGCGGCAACCCGGAGCGGCTGAGCAAGTTCAAGGTGCGGATAGAAGACCCGCCACGCCGGAGACACATGGTCTTCCTGGGCGGTGCCGTGCTGGCCAACATTATGGCCGACAAGGAGTCAATGTGGGTGACCAAGGCCGAGTGGGAGGAGGAGGGTCCGCGTGTGCTGGAGAAGCTGGGCCCGAGATAAGCGGGTGTCTTTTAGTGTCTATATTTTATCCAAGTTCATTCTGTTTTTCAGTAGCTAGATGAGGGGAGGTGAATGAAAAGCGAGCCACCGTTGCTGTCTAATCAATTGTCGTAGGTTTGTCGTAGGTTTGTAGTTGATCACCGAATGCTGTAGAGGTGACGTACTTCTAGCCAATTGCTTACATAATCTCCAATTGTAATATCCACAAGCTAGCATCTACCAGGTCGTCATGCGACAGCAACAACTCCCAAGCCAAGCTACATAATTGCGACAACATTGCAGCCGATACGTATCAACTACAAGCGTGCTTTAGCACTTTTTTTTAACTCTCACTACGCGACACTTTTATGACCGCTCCTTGCCGATGAGGCTCGTCGCCGACCTATCTCGAGAGCCGCCCTGAGGCTTGACACCGAACCGACGACGACACTCTGAACGCGACCATACGACGACAATAAAAATCCCATTAATTGTAACGCGACAATTCTTCGACGACTAAAGACCCATCACACACAATGAGTCACGGCTCATCCGGCTCGGGTCCCAACTCCGGGTCGGGCCTGCGCGGCGGCACCCTCAAACGCACCCAGAGCGCCTACGACGATGCGGCCGACCGTGGCATCGGCTACGTCAGCTACCAGAGCAAAGTGCGTGTGACTGACAAGTACCGCGTGATTGGGTTCATCAGCAGTGGTACCTATGGCCGCGTCTACAAAGCCGTGAGCCGGCAGGGCGGCCCGGGCGAGTTTGCCATCAAAAAGTTCAAGCCGGACAAGGAGGGCGAGCAGATCACGTACACGGGTATCAGCCAGTCGGCCATTCGCGAGATGGCCCTGTGCAGCGAGCTGTCGCACAGCAATGTGATTCGGCTCGTCGAGATCATTCTGGAGGACAAGGCCATCTTCATGGTGTTTGAGTACGCCGAGCACGACCTGCTCCAGATCATCCACCACCACACACAGCCACCGCGGCACCCCATCCCGCCGGCAACAATCAAGAGCATCATGTTCCAGCTGCTCAACGGCTGCCAGTACCTGCACACCAACTGGGTCCTGCACCGTGATCTCAAACCCGCCAACATCATGGTGACGTCGTCGGGCCAGGTCAAGATTGGCGATCTGGGTCTCGCGCGCCTCTTCTACAAGCCGCTGCACTCGCTGTACACGGGCGACAAGGTGGTGGTGACCATCTGGTACCGTGCGCCCGAGCTGCTGCTGGGGGCGCGGCACTACACGCCGGCCATTGACATGTGGGCGATAGGCTGCATCTTTGCCGAGCTGCTGTCGCTGCGGCCCATCTTCAAGGGCGAGGAGGCAAAGATGGACTCGAAAAAGACGGTGCCGTTCCAGCGCAACCAAATGCAAAAGATTATCGACATTATGGGCATGCCCACCAAAGAGCGGTGGCCACTGCTGTCGCACATGCCGGAATACCAGCACTTTGTGCCTATGCAGCCAGCAGGACACCACCACCACCACAGCAGCAGCAGCAGCATGTCGCACTCGACGCACGGAAACCTGGAAAAGTGGTACTACACAACAATCAGTCAGGGTCAGACATCGGCGCCGATCCAGTCGACTAATGCGTCGCAGCTGGCGAGTCTCGGCACGGACGGGTTCCGGCTGCTTGCGGGCCTGCTCGAGTATGACCCGGAGAAGCGGTTGACTGCCGAGAAGGCACTCGAGCACCCGTTCTTTACCGCCAACGACAACATCCCGCTCTACAACAACTGCTTCGAGGGGATCAAGACGGAGTACCCGCACCGACGCGTGAGTCAAGAGGACAATGATATCCGGACAAGTAGTGCTCCGGGCACCAAACGCAGCGGGCTGCAGGACGACTCGCTTCGGCAAGCAAAACGTCTAAAGGAGTAGAAGTAGGCGAGGAGCACGCTTTAAATAAAATTACGAGTAGCATAGCGTATTTTATTATTTATTGTTTATCAGTTATTGGAATACACGCATGGCATTTTGTATTACACGTGAATAGAGGGATACATAATCGGGGAGACATGACATGGAACGTGAGGATAGCGAACGCAGGAGATAACTATATTAAGCAAAAAGCGAGCAACGCAAGAAATGCAGAAAATGCAGAAAATGCAGAAAATGCAGAAAATGCATGAAAGGCAAGCAACGCAGTAGAGACCACACGAAGCGGCAAAAACAAAGGTATCTGGAAGGAAATATTAGGTCGAGTCGGTAGTCGAGTCGATGGTAGTCGGGTAGGGAGTAGAGGATAGAGTTTGGGTCAAAGGAGTACAAGTGTGGTTGTGTCAAGGGCAGGCGCAGACAACATCAGCGATGCGAAGAGCGGACATGCCTCGTTGGTTGCGCCTCGCTGGCTTTGGCATCCTACTTCTTGGCCGAAGTTGGCGGCGCCTTGACGTTGTTGGACAGCCACGCCAGACCCTCCAGCAGGCCCTCACCGGTAGTCGCGCACGACGGCACGACGTACCAGATCTTGTCCTTGAGCTTGTTCAGCTGCAGTGCCTCGGTGACCTCTGGCGGCTTCAGCGAGTTGTCCAGATCCTGCTTGTTGGCAAACACCAGCAGCAGCGAGTCCTTCATCTCGCGGTCGTTGATGATGCGGTGCAGCTCCTGCCGTGCCTCGTCCAGGCGCACGCGGTCGGACGAGTCGACGACGAAGATGAGGCCTTGCGTGCCTGTCTGGTTAGTATAGAGTTCTTTATTGTGCATGTCCTTCTCGACATCTATATCGCGCCATCGCCGCCCCCTCCATTCATCTGTGGCCGCCGTGCTGCCGACTTACCCGAAAAGTAGTGCCGCCACAGAGGACGAATCTTGTCCTGTCCGCCGACGTCCCACACGTTGAACTTGACGTTCTTATACGTCACTGTCTCGACGTTGAATCCCACGGTCGGTATGGTCGTCACGTCCTGACCCAGCTTCAGCTTGTACAGGATCGTTGTCTTGCCGGCGGCGTCGAGGCCCAGCATCAGCAGGCGCATCTCCTTGGATCCGAAGATCTTGCCCATCATCTTGGAAAGCTGGCCACCCATTTTGCTATTGTGTATAGTGCCGGTAAGCAATGTATGTAGACAAGGATAGAATAGTAGATGGATGATGCGATGTGATCAGGGTCCTGGTCGGTCGATGGTCGATGGTCGATGGTCGATGACCGATTGATTCGATTTAGTTCGACTTGAGCTGTCGCGTGTAGACTTGCTCAGTGATAAACTTGTTGTTTGGAGTGAGCAGGTAATTGGTAACAAGGTGTCTCAAGAGTCGAGTGTGTTGTCTCGTCGTGCCTGGTCGTGTCGGCTGGTCGGCTGTGTCTTTGTCTTTTTGGTGCGGCCTGCGTTTAGGTCCTCAAAGGCTGTCGGTACTTGACGAGTGCCCAAAAGTTAAATTGCGTTCCTGAAAGGGAAAGCGGCGAGCGTACGGCAAAAACAAATATGTAATTACAAAATAGAAAAATAGAAGAAATACAGCACTGGCAGTGGTAAACTTCAGAATGCTCCGTCGGTTGATAACGTTGAAGGGGGTGAAAGTAGAAACAAAACGGCTCCCCTGTCAACCCCTGACTACTGAGTAGAGCGGTATGCAGTATGGAGTTCAAAGTACCTAGGTATCAACAAAGACAGGGGCTCGGTGGGGCATGTATTATGTAATCATGCATGTCAATCCTCGGCACTGTTGGAACTGCCGACACAGAACAAAAGAACAAGACACAAGAACAAAATGACAATATAGCACCGAATAGAGGATCATATACGATGTTTTGCGGGAAAGGTCCCATTTTTAAATCATGTATTCATAGCAGTAAAATGTCATTATCACAGATATATATAAATAACGGTCACGTGCACCGTACAACGACGACGACATCGGCCTAGAGGCGGTATCATACAGTAACAAGATGTTCAATTGGTCGTCTTCAACTACAAGATGAACTACCAAAACAAAATAAAAATCCAAAGTAACGATAGTTGAACAAATAATAGAAATACAATAAGAACCCTTCCAAACACCATACTCCTGGGTATACGCCGTAAAATGCACCCCCGTAAATTTGCTCTGGTTGCTCTGGAGGCGCCCGATAGACCAAAACCTATTAGTCTTTGTCCTCATCTTGCTCGACGACCTGGTCAACCTCGTCGTCCTCGCCATCAATATCATTTCCCGGTGGAACAGGCGCTGCCACAGTCTCCTTCGTCTTAATCTTTATCCTAATCACCGGTGCCTTGGCTGTCTTTCTAAGCAGGTCATCAAGCTGATCCGTTTGATCGTTGCCTGCCAATGCGCGTCTAGTCATTCTTGCAGATGTGGGCGTGGATGTGGATGTAGATGTAGACGTCAATGTAGACGTAGATGCAACAAGGCCCGGCTCGAATCGCTTTTTCTTATTTGGCTTGGGCGATTCTGTAGGTGCCGGCTTTGCTTTCTTTGCAGCGGTGGATGTCTTTGGTAGTGGCTTGCGCGGCGACTTGAGCAGTACCTTGGATGATGTATTGGACGTATCGGACGTGTTGGACGTGTTGGACGTGTTGGACAGCGGCTTGGGTAGCAGGCTGGGCAGCTTCTTTCTAGCTGGGCCGCCGCTGTCCACAAAGCCGTCTTCATTTTCGGCCACCAAGTCATACAACTGATCATCGACCGCGGGTCTGTGTCGATGTGAGAGTCCCTAGTTCCGGTACTCGACAACAAACCGCCGCTCCACTTCCTGCAGCGTGCCCGAGTTCTCTTCCCCTTCGAACCGCAGATTTACCTTATTCAGAGACTTGTTTGTGCTCATAACTTCGGCCTTGTAGAACGTCGTGCTGTCGGGGTACAGCGCCAGCACCGTCTTGCCAGTTTCCAGCTCGGACAGCTCTTGGCCAGCCGGCGGCAGAGGGATCATGCTGCTGGCGCTCGTCCGATACTCCTGGCGAAGCTCCGGTGCGACATCGGGATCCTCATCCTTGACCTTGTAGCGGCGCGACTTGCCCTCGCCCAGGACCTGTTGCACCTTGCCCAGGAACCATTCAGCAGAGTCACTGGCATTGGCAGGCTTCGGCTTGAACACAACATCCTGGCCCTTGACAAACATCACGCGTGAGCGTTGCGCTGCCGACGACATGCTACTGCCGGCGTTGGCCACAGACGGCTGTGGCTCGACACTGTCGGCCTTGACAGGTGTGTCGCGGTCGCCGCCGCGCGGAGGCACGCTATCGCGATTGCCGCTGCTGTTACTGCTGCTGCCGGCACCGCCCTTGCGACCGGTACTGGTACTAGTGCCCGATACGGCTGTCGTTGGTTCAATGTCCATCTCGTCGCCGGGGCCGTCAAACTCGTACGGGTCCTTCTCGCGCTCGCTGCGCTCAGCACGTTCGCTGCGGTCCCCACGTTCTTTTTCACGCGAGTCCTTGTCCCGCTCACGTTCTCGTTCGCGGTCAGCGCGGTCGGCGCGGTCACTGCGGTCACTGCGGTCACCACGATCGCGGTCAGCGCGGTCTGCACGCTCCACACGATCCCGATCCCGATCCCGATCCCGATCCCTGTCACGGTCAGACCGGTCCCGATCGCGTGTGCTACGGTCCCGGTCGCGCTCTCGTTCACGGTCTCGGCCGCGGTCGCGGTCGCGCGCTTCACGATCCTTGTCCCGGTCCTTTTCCCGCTCCCGCTCACGTTCTGCGCGCTGGGACTCGCGGTCCTTGTCCTTGTCTCGCTCACGCTGCTCTTTGTCGCGTTCGCGCTGCTCCTTGAGCTCCTTTTGTTCTTTCTGTTCCTTTTGTTCCTTTTGTTCTTTCAGCTCCTTTTCCTTTTCTCTCTCCTTTTGCTCCTTCTCCCTTTCGCGCTCGCTGGCGGCACGCTGTCTCTCAGAGTCGGCGTGGCGTTCACGCTCCCGCTGCTCGCGCGTACCGGCCCGGCCCATGGTGCGTCCAGTGCCCTGGGTATCGCGCGACGACCGTGCGGAGCCGGGCACGAGCATGGCATTGCGCTCTTGTTCTTCCTTGAGGGCGCGGTAGATTTCCAGGCGCTCTATGGTCTGTGCCAGTGTCGAGTTGAGGGATTCGATATCTTTGACGCCCTTGCGGAGCAGATCATCTTGCTTGCGCTCTTCGGCGGTCGGGTCTTTGCTCGCGTCGCTGGTCATCAGCTTGTCTTGCTCGACAACCTCGCGGCCAGTGTCATTGGCGGCATTCACTAGCTGCACAATTGCCTGTATATCATCGCGGGCACGCTGCCAAATGGACGATTCCTGACTCGCAGACTGTTGTGTGCCACGGTTGCCGGCTCCGCGGTTGCGGTTTCGTTGTGACGACATGTCGGGTATGTGGTTTTGGACGAGTGTCGTTTGAAGTTTCTTCAACTCGCGGCTAATTTTTTTCTCGTTCATTGTTAGTATAGTACTCTAGCCCGAGTAAGGGTGCTGATGTATATGTATGGCAAAATAATAAAATCCCAAAATGACAAAATGACAAAATGACAAAAAGCGTTGCCGGCAAAGATACGCAATGGCTGGTGATGTTGACAGCATGATGTTGGCATCTGTTGACCGGGAGTCATGTGATTTATGGAACTCACTATCTCCAGCTTTGAAGTAGGAAAGAAGGAAGCTGAAATGCGCCTTCCTCGTACTGATGATGTTTCGAGCGCGACTGCCTTGCGTGCGAGTGAGTCCCAGTGGACAGGGTCAAGTCGTGTTTTGTAGATCCCGAGGCTATATTTTGGTGCAAATCTGTGAATAGAAAAAGCAATGTGTACTCTGTTAGATGGCTGTAGATTATGCGCCGAGGTTCGCGATGATAGTAGTGGGTGCTCCGAGAATCCACGATATTAACGGAATCGAGATGACGACAGGAAGCGTGCAGGCATGGAAGAAGGAGCTGTGTGGAGGTGGGTATTGTCTGTCGCAAAGCTCAAAGTGGGACTGATGTGAGCTTACTATTGGTTGGCCTCGGCAAGCTCTAGATCTCGGGGACAGTGTTATTTATAACATTGTACAGTGTAAATACTGTGCATATAACTAGGGCAGGGCTCCCAGCTTCAGGGCTTCTGCTTGTCACGATCAAAGCTCAGCCATATCAACTATCAAAAGCTCAATACAATTCAATTCTAAAGTAGGGTGCCACCAACGCCGTTTACGTGATAGGTACAATAAGTACAAGATGAAAAATAACCCCAACAAGAAGGACAAAGACACAAAAGATACACAAAAGAACGCAGCCCAAAACTCATCACGGCCAGATGCTAGTGACAAACGAGTCGACATATGGATAGTCGACGGCCATGCCCATGATAACACTGTACTCGTCGCGCAGCAGGTCAGAGCCCTCGTTGGCATGGGCGCGGTAGTGGCTCAGCTCGTGGCGCCGCAGCGCTACGTTCCAGGGGAAGCTCGAGTGGGCTACGCCCATGAACGCGCTAGCCTTGAACATGACCATAAAGTCGACGAGAGCCTGTTGGTCAAAGGTCATGGCGGATAGCGTCTTGCGATCGGCCGGGCTCAGCAGATCCTGCTTCATAACGACTGTCACACTCTTTGACGAGTGCTCATCTCTGAGCCTGTCCTGAATGTACGCATTGAACATGTTGACGACAGTAGTGTTGCCCGACGCGGCATAGACGACCTCGAGACCAGTGCGCTGTAGGTTGCGGTACTGGGCGTCAAACTGGTCAGCCATGCGCGAGAAGCGCCACTCGCTGGGCGGCCAGGCCCAGATAGCGTCCGACTCGAGCCGCAGGTGGGCGCCATAGTAGGCGTGCGGGTTGATGGCGCGATCCGGATCAATGGGCAGGCTGTAGCGAGACGCAAGCTCGTATAGGACCTTGGCAGCCAACACACGAGTGTCGCGGCGAAACGACAGGATCTTGCCAAACTCGTGGACAAAAGCGTCGCCGTCGTCGCGCACGGGGTACTCGAGGAAGGACTGCTCCATCATGATGTGCGTTGGCCTGTCGGCTGACACCGAGATGGACTTTTGCTCAAGCCACGCGTCAAAGTCGTGCCGCCATTGCCGTGGATGGCGAAGGCCCGTGAGGGGGTGGGCGGGCTCGAACTGGTCGCCGAGCACATGCAGACGCTGCACAGTCTGCTTGTTTTGTTTATACTCTGGAAAGTCCTCGACGTGGTTGTATAGAACAAGGCCCGGGCAGCCCTGGGTGAGGTATTGACGGAAAGTTTCGCGCTCGAGGAGGTAGTCGAGGGGCATCTCCGTAGCGGTCTCAATGTCTTTGAGGTCGTCCTTGTTGCGCATGGCAATGGAGGGGATAACCAGAGCACCGCCGCCGTGTATGGCATAGCGGACACACTTGAGCATTTGGTTGCGGAGCATGCCGATGCCGCCATGTTGGCCCTCGCAGGTGAAAATGAGGCCCTTGCGAAAGGTTGTGCGGCTGCAAACCTCGCGGATGGGGGCATAGTCAAAGGGAGCCGGGAACTCGACGTCGGTGGCTGTCTGAATAAAGGAGGATTTTTCGTGGGGTATTGGGGCTGGATGTGAGAGTGAGGCTTTTGGTATTGAGGAAGACAAAGAGGGAGATGTGAGCTCGGAGAAAAGAGTGAGGGCGGCATCTCTGAAGCCGAGGAAGCGGAAGGACCAGGCGAGGACGAGGGCAACGGCGAGTGGGATGGCAATGCCCAGCCGGTCCCGGGTGCCTCGAGAGATCATCGAAGGGGAGGTGGTACAGCTATAGAGTCGTAGAGTCGTAGAGGCCGTGTAGATTGGTTGTCAGACGTAGGCTCAAATGCAGTACGTGATGTTCACTACTACGCTGATGTCGATGAGGTCAAGACAAGCAAAGCCAAGATACCAGGAAGAAGGATACCAAGAATACCAAGACATGAAGATGCCGAGAGAGAGAGAGAGAAGTAGGGGAAGCTACGATCTACTTTCCCCTTGGCAAAGGCTTGATCGTTCCTGCTGGTTTACTTTTGATTTATTATTCATTATTAATCATTATTTTATTCCCTTGTTCATCTTCAATGTTTGTTTTATCACCAGCGTAGCAGCGCGCTGTGACCCCCTGTGCCTTGCCAGTCACTAATACGACAGCTGGACAGCTACAACGGCAGGGTAGTTCAAGCAGCGGCGACTCCAAGGTTTGGACCGCAGTTTCAGCGCAGTTTCATTTCTCCCCAACTCTACAAGGTAATAGGGATTGATAGAGCAGAGCCTGGTCAATAGCTAGCAATGTCGCAAGAGAAACATTCAGACATTAGATGTTTAAGTGTGATTTTTGATAAAGCATAAAAAAGGATGATCCACCGATCCACGACATCATCTCATATATCCTCTCTTCTCTTACTCGAGATCCTCAATCCCCTCGGCGATGGACTGCTCTAGGGATATCCACGTGGGCTGGCCAAAGAAGCTCTTCAGAATGGCCTCGGCGCGTGGTCTCTCGACAACTTCGCTTTCGTCCAGCGTCTCGCGCCCCGGCACGTCGGGCAGTGTCCACTGGGGCCGCAGCTTGTGCAGGATGCCGATGACTTGGGTCCAGCAAAACGTGTCTGCATAGCCAAAGATGCGCTCCTCGTTGATTGTCGGATCCAGGAGGGCGGCTACATGCAGCCGCGCAATGTCGCCCGAGTTGACAAAGTAGGCCGGCTGCAGAAAGTCCATGCCGCCGTAGTTGCCCTTCCAAAAGTCGCGGACCAAGGACATGGTTGAGCCCTGGTTTGCCGGGCTCAGCACGCGGCCCCAGACACAGTTGGGCAGTACCGCGTTGAAGCCAAAGGACGGCTTGTGTTCACGGAACCACTGCCATGCCGTGCGCTCGCCCTCTGTCTTGGACGCCGAGTACGTCGCCCAGCCGCGGTACTCGGCCGGCGTGTCCTTGCTCCAACCAGCGGCCACGGCAGCATCATTCCACGAGTTCTTGTCGACGCGGCCTCGCTTGACGTAGTCCTTGCTGGCGGACATGGGCAGATCGGCAGCGGTGGATGACGATGTGAGGACAAAGCGTTTGACATTGTGGGCTGCGGCTGCTGACATGATGTTGGCAACGGCCTTTGTGGTGCCGCCGATAACACTCTCAGCGTCGGGTGACATTCCCATTTCGGCGGCGACATGGACAACACCGTCGACATCTTTTATGGCGGTATCAAAAGCACCATCGGCACGAATATCAGGGACAACAATAGACTCGAAGACACCTGGGCCGTGTTTCTTTTCGAAGAGCTGATTAAGCCACGGCTTGTCTTCGCGAACGGTGCCTCGGACACGGTACTTTGTGCCCTTGATGGCGTTGAGACCGAGAATCACATCAACAATGTGCGATGCAATATAGCCGTTGGCTCCCGTGACGAGAACCAAGGCGTTGTCGGGGAGAGCAGTCATTGTGGAGGCTAGTATCAAGTAAGGAGGCGTTGCTTGAACGGTATGCACAAGTGGTCGATACTTATAAAGAGGGAATCGTGAGTTATATAGATTTTAGAGAGTGTTGTAATGGTCTTTATATAGACCTCATTCAGGCTTTCACCGGTTCCTTGCTGTCAATGGCAGTATCAGATAAATCCGGGCAGCCGGGGTTTGGACATGTTTTCTAATTTCCATCTGTCTATCCATGTACATATGCTGATGCAAGTCCAGCTCGAGTGAGACACACCCACATCAGCATCACCCACCATCACAGTTGGTTGCGTATGCTTGTGTACATGCACTTACAAAAAGGTTGCCTTGACATCCTCGCTATGGCGCCGGACATAGTCGCGAAAAGTACCCATGTGTACGCCATGGCCGTTCCGCGCTGCATCGACATCAATCAGCCCAATCATATCACGTATCACGTAGTAGCCCGCAACAACCACGGGGTTCTCCTTCAGCAGCTCCTCCAGCTGTGCGTCGGACAAGTAAGCCACCTTTAGCTCCTTCTTTTCTTTTTTCTCACTTCCATCCAGCGCCTCCTGTAGAACGGCAATCACCTCCTCGGGCGTCAGCACGTCCGACGCAACACCAATCTTTTGTCCGTGGAACCGCGCGGGGTCGCTGATGGCAGACACGGCAAATGCTGCAATGCCGTCTTCGTCCACAAGCGGCAATTTTGTAGTTCTCTGCAGCCCAGTAGTCCACAAGCCTGTGTCGCGGAAACCAGGGTACATGGCCACTTTGGGCGCAAGGAAGTTGGCCATGAAATTGCCGGGTCGAAGAATGGTCCATGACTGGAAACCAGACACGGCAACGGCTTCTTCCAGCTTTGTCTTGCAGCGCATAAACATGGCAAAGACGGATGTATCGTCGTCAGCAATCAGCTCAGTACCAAGACTTGTCGAAACAACCACGGACGTGACCGTGCCTGCCGACTTGGCCGCCGCGAGAACGGCATTCGCAAAACGTAGCTCGGCAGGCGGGTCGCTAAAGACGGGCGAGGGGACGAGAAAGACGGCCGTGCACCCATTCATTGCTTTATCTAGGGCATTCGAGTTGCCGTAGTCGCCTTCAACAAGGCGCACACCTTGTGCAGTGAGGGCAGCAGCCTTGGGGGATGCCGGGTCCCGAGCGAGGCCAGACACGGACCAGCCGTGGCGAAGGGCCAGCTTGGCAACGGCACCGCCTTGGCAGCCAGTAATTCCGGAAACAAAGATTTTTGTCATTTTGGTGAGTATTTGAGTTTGTAGTTGGATTATTTGTTTGCCAGTCTATCTGTCTGGCTGGTTAATTGCTTGCCTGTTATGATTGTTGAGCGCCTTGCAAAGTGATGATTGATAGCTCGACTGATCAGTCTCGAGTTTTTCATCTTGGACGATCGGCCTCTCTTATATACATTCCTCCCATCATTCTCTCCTTTGTATTCAGCCTACCAGATTAAAAATTAAAATTAAAATTAAAAAAATCACAACTGAAGCATCTACGTTCTTGATAGTCAACCCAGTTTTGGAGGAGTTCCGCCAGTGAGCCGTCGGGAGCCTGCCAGCACTAGCGAATCAGGCATCTCCAACGATGTAAGACGGCGGAATTCCGCCGCTTGTAGGTGGCAGATGTCTATGTATTACCAAGCCTCTCTCAAGTTCGTTTATTGTTGGTTTAGTATACACACTCAAGCAGCAGACGTCTACCAAAGCAGACCTTGGACAGACTTTACCACGCCATGCCCTCGCTATCTGCCCTCGAAAGAGCTTGCCCGCCATCAAGACGCCGGTCGTGCCAGGCTTGCACCAAGGCAAAGCGGCGCTGCGACAATGGCCTACCGTCGTGTCTTCGCTGCACGCGGCGTGGCCTTGTGTGCTGCGTTCCCGTATCATCAAGGGTGCAAAATTCAACTTCAGGCAGGGCTACTACAGAGTATACCTTTCAGCCTGTTCCAGACTGCGAGCTGGTCCTCGACATGTCGCCATCGTTGAACATGTTCACTACTCTAGGCAGCATCAACAATATGGACAGTCTCTCATCTCCAGAATATTCCATACTGTCGGCCACCGCCCTTCCAGCCCCGGCACTGTCTATGCTACCTATGCTTCCGGCATATCCATCTCTAGAGGGGTCTCTAGATACATCTCTAGCTATGCATGCCCAGGACCGGTCACAGATCAGCCGCAATATTGCTTCACATCTTCGCTACGCCATTGGCATTATCAGCCAGGTCCCCAGCCAGCTCGTCCTTCATAATCGCCTACCGTGGTGCCATCATCGGTTCTATCAAATCCACCAGGATCAGACTCAAAGCGGCCAAACCGTGATGCCACGCAGTATGCAAGACGCCTTCTCGAGCTGTGCTCTCTACCTTGCCAAGAATACGACCAACACACAGGTCATTCACCAGTGTATCAACTCGCGACTAGACGACCTGCTGCAATCTTGGCATCTCCTCGCCATCAATATGGCAGCAGATCTGGCGACAGACCTCACACAGAATATAGTCGAGCTTATTGCATACACACAGGCCATCCTGCTCTACAACATTATTGCCATCTTTGACACCGACATGGACGCGCACCGCGTGATTGAAAAGACGCGTGATGTCCTACATGCTTCAGCACAGAAGCTCGAGCCGTTTGCTTTCTTCGAATCTGCTCAAGAACACAGGCGGTCGACGGCACTGTCAGATAGCTACACATTGCAGAGCACAGCCTGGGACGACTGGATACTGGCCGAGACAGCGCGCCGGACAGCGCTGATTGCCCACTTCTTTATACACTTGTACTACCACATCGTCGTGGGCACGCCGACCAGCGTATGCCGCGACAGGGCCCAGCTTGAATCATCCAGGGCGGCCGCGTCAGACCAAGAGGAAAAGTACTGGACGGTGTCCTCGCGGCTCTGGGAGGCAGAAAACGCGTCCGAGTTTGCAGCAGCGCGAAGCGCCGGCCATGCCCAAGTCGCGCGTATCTACCACATGGACGACATTCTGGTGGGCTGTCAAAGTCACGCCATAGCAACCGATGTGGCCCGCGATGATTTCAGCCGGATTTTGGTCAGCAGCGTCTTGGGGATTGAGGCGTATGACGGATGGATGGCCGGTGCTGGTGTGATGACGCGCTGAGTTTGTTTTGTTTTGATTGTTCAACTCGATGCTATCTGGGTGGTCTATATGGTTGTTTGTAATAGATTCTCTTTGAGAATGATGCTTGAAATTGTAGGAAAAGACAAAAACTGAATAAATTAGAAAGACAACCCAATACTTTGCCAAAACACAATATTGCACATTCAGAATATTTCTATACTTTTATTGAGAGTACCTATGAGCAGAAAATATTCTAAAATAAATTATATTCAAAGATATCGACATTGCTGTCGACGAGAGTTGAATGTATTTGATTATTAATGACATCACATGCAGGGTCGCGTTCACTAGGAAAAGGCGCATATGAAAATTAGTCAGCTGTCGGCTTGACGGGAAAACGATCCATTTTTCTCATTCAGGTACGGGGACTTCCATTTGTTGGTAATAATATCGCTAGTCATCGCTAGTCCTCATTGACAGTTCCCGTAATCTCTAATAATTATGTAATGACTCGTTCCCCTCTCTTTGGCCTGTAGACTTGCGCCATCGGCACCAATTGCACCAATACGGCCAATACCCGCTTCTACCACGCTTCGTTTCTAGCCACTTCCATTGTCGGATTTGAGTCTCTCACTGTATCTCTTGTTTTTCTTTGGATTCTCTCTGGATTCTCTATGGATTCACTTTGAAGTCACCTGGATCCTCTTAGCTTGACTGTTTATGACTGTATATTTTATTTAGTTATTTCCCCGCCTACTCCCGTCTGCGCCGCCAACACTGCCGCACCCCCCGCCTTACCGGCCTGGATCACGACATCTCCGATCATCACCAACACCACATCCTCCACTTATCCGATACCTCCTCCCGTCCACCTTCAATATGCCGGCTTCGTACTCTGAGACTTCTCGGGACGAGTCAAACCCACAGCTGCCGTCGTTTTACTCCCCACGAACGAGCGCAACCGATGCGACCGGCGCCGCGGGTCATGCCGAGGTCGACGCCTTTTTCCTGTCCAAAGACTCCAAGGACACACACGCACACGACACACTAGCGTCACAAACACACTCAAGCACAGATCCAAGGCTAGCCAATCTGTCACATCTGCACCAGTCATCACCCTCGCCGTCCTTGCCGTCTCTCGTCTCGCCGGCTTACACCCCGCCAGCAACCACCCCGGCACCCACCTCAGTAACATCTACACCCTCAACAAGTACCGCAGCCACTTCTGAAAATGCAGACGCAGAACCCCGTGGCGTGCCCGTCGACTCCAGCGTACCATCTGGTGGCTGCGGCGACAAGAAGCCTCGTCTGCTCGAGACTCTGCCGCACGTCGAGTGCATTGTGCGCGCACGTATCCCCACTGTCAACGGCACACAAATGTTCCTTCACCTCTATACCAACAACATCGACAAGAAGGAGCACCTGGCCATTGTCTTTGGCGATCATATCCGTAGCAAGAGCCTGGATGCGCCGCGGCCGGGCGAGACAGAGCGTGACCGCATGACACGCGGTGCCTACACGGGCGTGCTCTTCCCAGGCCGCACTACATCGGGCGAGATTGCTGCCGAGACCCCGCCGGAAACAACACCCCTTGTGCGTGTGCACAGCGAGTGCTACACGGGCGAGACAGTATGGTCGGCGCGCTGCGACTGCGGCGAACAGCTCGATGAGGCTGCCCGCCTGATGGCCCTGCCGAGCAACAAGGCCGGCGGCATCATTATCTACCTGAGACAAGAAGGACGCGGCATCGGGCTTGGCGAGAAGCTCAAGGCGTACAACCTGCAGGATCTTGGCTCGGACACGGTCGAGGCCAATCTGCTGCTGCGGCACCCGGCAGACGCACGCAGTTACGGTCTAGCCACGGCGATGCTGCAGGATCTGGGCCAGCCCGAGATCCGGTTGCTGACGAACAACCCCGACAAGATTCGGGCCGTCGAAGGACCGAACAGAGAAGTTGTTGTCAAGGAGCGGGTGCCCATGGTGCCGTTGTCGTGGCTGGGCGAGGGCGGTTTCCGGAGCCGTGAGGTGGATGGCTACTTGAGCACAAAGGTATGTCGTGTTTTCCCACCCCAATTATTTCGGCGTCTTCCAGTCATCTTCTGCAACGCTTTACCACGTTCTATCCCCATACTTCATCTCTCCCCCCCTTTCGTCTCACCTTCCTCTTACTTTCATCCCTTGTTCAATTCCACCCCTTGCTAACAGAACAGATTAAAAAAATGGGACACCTGCTGGACTCGGGCGGGATGGTATAGCAGGTCAAAGGCGTATCAACAAGATATAAAATCATACCAAAATCATCTCAGAATCATACCAATGACGTGTGGAGTATTGCATCACACTCACAGTTACAGTCTTGTCATATTTTCAGCTAAAAATAAAATGCAAAGCGCTCAGAACAAACAAGTGCTAAACTTCTTGTGTAATGTAATACAAATCTAGGAGTCGTGAGAAGGCCATCGCCTATTGCCTGTGTTACATAATCGGTGTGACAGAGTGGGTCATGAAGTAGACATTCGATCAAGCCCTGCAGCCAATCATCGCGACTCCAAACAACCCACTTTTAATCAGAACCCCGTATTTCGCGGCGCGCAAGCTCTGTAAAATTTGCCTGTGTCTCGTCTCCATCAGCCGTACAGCCTTGCTCCGTACATCAACTATTCACTATTACCTCTGCACGATATATCTTATTCCAAAAACAAAAAAATTACTCTTCTGCTATCCTGCTCTTCTATTATTAATCCGGCTGCCAGCTCCTGCATAAATAGGCATCCACCCCTTCACATAGCTGCCCCTCTTCCCTCCTTTTACAACACAGGATTCAGATCTTGAAGCTTCCAACTCCCGACCTTCAACTTTACTCAAGAACTCAACTCTACAACCTCTACACGACGCACGTACACGACAAACGTACACAAAGACATCTATAAATCATCTTCACAATGTCTCGTCTGCGGCTCCGGCTTCATGTCCGCCGCAACGGGCTCCCCGAGCTGAACCTGGCCTTTGTGGCTTCGCTCACCATGGGCCGGTCCTCGAACACGGATGCTACTGTTGCCAACCTCCTCGAGCAGGTCAACGAGACTGTGCCTCTCACTGGTGGCAACTGGGGACTGGACGACTATGCTGTTGAGCTTCTTTCCACTTCTTCGTCCACTTCCTCTTCTACACCATCTACATTTGAGTGCCTGCACTACGAGACCATCGCCACCATCTTCGATAAGGACGACGAAGTCGTGATCCGGCCTCTCACATTTGACGATCGTCGTCGTCGCCGCATCAGTGGCCGTTACCAGATTGCAGCCAACGGCCGTCACCTGGTCGATGGAATCCCCTTTGGCCGTACTCGAATTCAGTTTGAGATCCGCCGCCCCGAGGTTGCCATCGCCCCTGCTCCTCGTGACGCAGAGTTCGAAGAGTCCGAGGGGACCGAGGCACGCTTGATTACTGACGGCACTGAGATCGAGGCTCAAGACCAGTCAGAGCTGCAGCTGCTCACTGAGAGCGGGCAGGGCACCCCCTCATCTCGCCGTGTCCACTTTGCCAACGATGCCATGGCAGTTGACAAAGATGACGAAGATGACGAGGACGATGAGGACGACGAAGACTTCAACTCGTCCATGGAGTCGAGCGATGACTCTAGCTCCGAAGATGATGAAGACGACTCTGATGCCTCTAGCAGTAATGCGGATGAGGAAGAGGAGCCTAAGAAGGTGCTACTCATCGAGTCAGCCAAGGATAGCGCTGCCGAGTCTGCCCCAAGCACTTCCACCCCGGCGACTGCTAGCCAGACTGTGGCACCTGGTGACGGCCTGACTGCTACCCAACGCCGCAATGCTCGTCGCCGTAATAAGCGTGCTCACGATCGTGCTCGTGAGTCGCAGGAGTCACATGAGACCCAGGGCTCTGAAAAGTCTGAAAAGTCTGATAAGTCCATGACCCACTCCATTGTCAATGGTCCTCCTGTTGGACACCCCGACCACTGGCAGTCGGTGATCAATTACACTGCCGTCGAGTGCATCGACGATAAGTACACTCTCCACGAGCCTTCCTTCCCCTTCAAGCAGCAGTGGTACGGCAACACCAACACCAGCAGTGTTGCCAATGCCAAGCGCAAGATTCCTGCCAATGCGGAGATGCCTCCTCCCAAGAGACTCACTGCCACGGAGCAGGCTGCCACCCCCAGCAGCAGCAGCGATGACTCCAGCAGCAGCGATTCCGATTCCGAGTCCGATGCCGACTCGGGCGAGGCTAAAGTGAATGTGAACGAAGACGAGGTGGAAGATCTTCCCAAGCTGCCCTCCGATCTCCTGACGCTGCCCGCCCTGACCAAAGACGCCATCGTCTCGGGCATGATCATCACCTGGAAGAAGTGGCTGCTGTCGCAAAAGACCAATTGGCAGCCCGTCATCATCAACATGACGGCTAAGGTCATCAGTGTCAGTTCTAGCTGCGCCAACCCTGAGATCAAGGTCGTGCTGGCTGTGCGTGACCGCAAGCACGAACTCGTCGAGCGCGAGTACGACGCCATTACTGGCGAGCGGGTCTATGGCCGGTTCGAGCTGCCCGGTGGCGACGACGACGACGACGCGTTTGATGGGGAGGACGAGGAAGAGGAGGACAACGGCGAGCGGACATACCACCTGGACGACCTCGTTGAGCCCCGGATCGTGCAGTGCAACGGCTTTAGCCCTTAGTATGTGGCCTTTCTGCTGGACGCTGTTGATCTGGATGCCGATGAAGCCCAGGCGGAGTGGGAGCGGGCTCTTGGCCGCCGTGCCATTGAGGAGAACTACAACCTGATGGGTATCTAGGTCTCATATCTTTTGTCATATCTATTTTTGTGTCTTTGTTGACGATTTGTTTTTGACAATTTTTATTTTCTTGACTTTTTGTTTTTGTTTTGTCATTGGCAAGAATACCCAGGTTGCGGGAGTATTGGCATTTGGAAGTATTGGAAGCATAGCATTTTGTTTTTAGCATTGGCATCATAGGGGCGCATCAGGTGTTATTCAATTTTTGGTTTTCTTTTTTCCAACTGTATTTTTACTTTCCTGTCTTTGATTGATTCTATGAATTATATCGACTGTCTGAAATCTTCGCGATACTCGTTATCATCTGCCATTTTCTGTCATTCATCAAGCCACAAGTGGCAGTTCTGTTATCATTATGTCGTGCACAGATATAGTCTTGACTTTTACAATGTCGTTGAACATGGCCTGTCTCGGACGTGTTCGATACTCGATGTAATTAGATAAGCTGTCACCAAGACTGGTAAAATAAAATGAAACTCCCGACTCATCTAACATCACATAGTAATCTGAATCGTGATATTACATAATCAATAATGAGGGAGGAGGGATGATGGACAGTGATTATGAGCATGAATTGGAAAGGAGAAGGAATCTAGAAGGTGCGATGCAGCGATGTAGGGGTAGTGTCGCTTGTGGAAGGCGCGACGCGACGCCTCACGACTATGGTAGGTTGAGGCCCGCCGGACAACTACCTCAAGACAAGAAGGCGTATGTGGTACAGCTTTTGACGACGCTCCACAAACCAAAGCTCGGGATGAAGACAATCTGCCACGACAAGTCTTCTATCCAGGTTACCAAACGGAAGCTTGAGTCTTACACAAGTGACTATGATCATTTGTGGTCGCCCCTTCCTAATATTGTGCCCAGCCTTCCAAATCACCACCAGCAAGCCGCCCGAGCATCATGCACATAGCTGCTGATGAGAACTCCTACCAATTACCTCGCATCTTGCTACACACCATCACATCCTACTGCGGCAAAGCCACAACCCTACCCAAAGTGCATTATCTCAGTAAGGGGTTGATAGAGAGGCTGATATGGGATTGGGCTGACAGGAGTAAGGAGGTTGGAGTTGAGGGAACTGGCCGTTGTATAACCTGTTGGGCTGTGCGAGGCGTGAAGCAATCTCTGCCATATATATCTTCCCCATCTCTTGCTCGAACTGGATAATCAAGACGACGACCAGGTGCAAGCAACTGCGTGCCTGCCACCTCCACTATCGCCCCCCAACATGAGATTCCTGAAAGAGTACTGACTTGCTCCGGATTTCCGTCGTTGGTCTACATTCATGGCGAGGTTTTGTATATCCACCTAGAAATGCATGCATTTGGCCATGCAGAAGTGGTAACAGAATCATTATTGATTCAGAAGACTCAGTCGTCACCATAACTTGTGAGTCCTTCTTGTAAGGAAACCTTTGGGTAGCCATACGTTCCTGGGGTTTCCCCCCTCATCTTTAACTTCAGTCTTTCTTTCTTTCTTTATTTCTTTCCTTTTCGTTTCTCATCTTATATCTATCTGTTAAAGTTTTATGTTTTTTTCTGTGATTTTTTTCATCAATTATAGAGGTTGATTTTGTTTAATACAATAGTGTATACCTTTCAAGATTACACCCCAATTATATCGGACGTTGTGTATCGTATAAGTGATAAGACATGACGTAACAGCTCCTCTAATTAATACTGTCAGCACTAGCATCTAGTATAGCGAGTGACTTTGATGATTCGTTTCATTTACTTTCATTTCTTTGCGCCGTAGTTAGTATTCAATGGAAATGTGAATCTTATTGCACCCCTGTTTAGAAGATATTAAGTGTAGCTAAATGATTGGCTGTGAGTGTTCGCCTTACACTGCATCACTAACACAGACTACAACCTCCACACTCTGTTGGCTGGTAGCAGCTCTTCCTGTAGTGTATCTCAATTGTATAATACTGCATACGCAATGCACTACACTGGCAGCAATGATTTGTTCTGGTGTTCCACCCAGACAATCAGAATTGCAAAGCATGGCGCACTGACATCCTGCGAAGTGAAGAGACGACATCCAAGACTTGCATCATGTTCACTGCGGGTCCCCTCTGGTGAAGGGGTCAACTCGTCTTGACACCACAGTAATACGCACTGGTAAACACACTGTATAATTAACTGTACAAGTGCCGCTATAAGCTCCCTGTAAGCCCCTGTAAGCACTCTATAGTCTATAGGTTAATAACTTTTTGAATCTT
The DNA here is from genome assembly GCA_029299165.1 of Ophiostoma himal-ulmi. Taxonomy (NCBI): domain Eukaryota; kingdom Fungi; phylum Ascomycota; class Sordariomycetes; order Ophiostomatales; family Ophiostomataceae; genus Ophiostoma; species Ophiostoma himal-ulmi. The sequence goes on from JANSME010000001.1 coordinate 6,948,174, forward strand.
TTGAATCTGAAGCATTTAAAATAACTAAAGCATCTGAATATATGAATATCTGAAGCATCTGATGTATTTGAAGCAGTTAATATATTTGTATACTTAAATGCTTTAAGTGCTTTAAATGCCTCTCGCTATAAACACATCGCTGTAAGTATCTATACCATACTGTAAAGCGCTATAAGCTCGCTATAAGTGCTGTAACAAGTTTTGTAGCCTTCTCGTAAACACAGTGCGACCCACTCAAATATAGAAGTATAAAAACGTTTGACCCCGTCACCAGCCATACACTTGTTCACTGCTGTCTGCTAATAGAGAGGCAGACAACTTGTCAACTGGCAAACGGAGAGCGCGACTGAGAAAGACTGAATGTCTTCAAGATATATAAATTGATGACACCCAGCTTGGCACTTCTGTTTAGATATCTTGCATCGACGTCAAGCCTCTTCCGTTTCGTTCCACTTTCACTTCTTCTTCTGTCTTTGTATCATACACTTTGAGTTGCTGGCAACTCCAACCTTGTTACGTTCTTTGGCCCCTTCCAGTTCTTTTCATTGATTGATTTATATCAAATAACACCAACTTAATTCATCATGACTTTGTCTAAGAACGTCTTCCTGGCTCTCGCCTGTCTTTTTTTCTACCATTTTGAGATCGTGGTGGCCTTACCTGCTGATCCCACGGCAGTATCTGCTTTCCCGTCGGCTTTACCATCAGCCTTTAATTCTGGCGCTCCATCCATCCCTACCGCTTTTACGGCAGCTCCGTCCGGTACAGGCTCCCCTGCTCGCGATCCCGGCTCTGACCACAAGCATGGCGGCCCAGACTTTGCTCCAGGTGCACACAATCAAACGCACAACTCGTTCCCTGCCGGGAATGAAAGAAATGGAACGGCCAATAGCACTGATAACTGCCCTGACATGCCCGGGAACCACACACGCCATGGCGTTGAAGTCGGGCATGATCATCACCACAACCGCACAGACGCCGACTCCCAGCTGTCTGGAACACCCACTGGGTCTTTTATTAATCTGATTACACCACCCCCGGACTCAACTGCTATTACTGCCGCCCAGGGTGTCAAGTTTTTGCAGACGACCTACTATTCGTGTGTGACAATCGGCTCCTACTCGCACTGCGGCTGGCATAAGCCGATTCTTGATGCCAGTATCGACTCGGCCGGATCCAAGAATGGTGGCAAGGCATGGCTGGCGGGTATCCTTGCTATGGCAGCAATGCTGATGTAGTCGAATATCTGTGTCTGTTGTGTACATGTATAATAACATTATTATCGATTTCTTTTAACTCTTCTTTATAATCTGAGTCTCGATACCAAGTATCATCACTTCGACTATCTTTCTGTGACTATAGCGATTACTCGCTACAAATACTGATCTGTGAATCACACAAGCGACTGCCTAGTTTTTTATTTTCAACATTTTTTTATCCTCTGCTCGTAGTAAAAAAGAAATTAAGAAGAAACAGAACAATATGGCCGTCTCTGCTCACGTATCCCACGAGCCAAGACTAAACTCAAACTGAAAAGTGAATCACCGGACCGAAATGTAAAAAAGAGGCCATGCTGCTTGCACAGCACAGGATATGTTTTCAAATGTGAATACAAGGACGCCCCAAATAAGGTAAAACATGTAAATAAAACCCTTCCCATCCCAGTTTTTTTTTCTCGTTCTCGTTCTCTCAGTTTCTTTTTCCTTTTTTATGATTGACCAGATTTTTTGTTTTGGTTTGCAAGTGTATATTTCTTTTAGTATACACATACATGCTGACACCGCCAAGCACTGCACTCGTTGTTCGTCTCGAGATACGGCGCTGTAGCCGATGCTGCCGCGGCCGTCGCCATTAATATCGTCATCGCCAATCGGAGCGAGTCGTCTATTTGTCCTTCTTGGCCTTGACACCCTTGGCCTTTGCTGTGCCACGGAGAGTCTTCTGGCGGTTCTTGCGCTGCTTGCCTGTTGTGGGTTAGTATATGCGAGAGGATACAAGAAGAAATAGTAAAAGTAGCGGAAAACATACGTTGTTGTCTGCCGGGCTTCTCAATCTTGGAGGCCTTGCCGACGCGCACCAGGCGGTAGTGAGGCTCGAACTTGATCATGGCCTCGGGCGAGTCGTACACCAGGGCGAAGCCGGTGGTCTTGCCGCCACCGAAGTGCGTCCGCAGGCCGAAAACGTTGACCTGGTCCTTGGCAGCCTTGTACAGGGTAGCCAGCTTGTCGCGCAGCTCCTCCTTGGAGATGTTGGCGCGGTTGGGGTGCAGGATGTCACTGAACTGTTAGCTGTTTGCACAGGATAGTGGTGATGGCGAAACTGGAGACGCAAGAGTCGAGACGGATGCAAGTGGCTTGTTGATATATGGCAGAAATAGCATGGAAAAGCGTAGGTGTCGTCGTGATCGACGCAGTCGTGGCAGTCTACTTTTATCTTGTCTGGACAGCCGTGCCGTGTGTGGTGTGTGAAAATTGCTATCTGATGTAGCCGAAATTTTTGCAGCTAGATTCGGTTTTGTCCATTCGTTGCTGTGAATTTCGAGACATGATATTGTCCTAGCTATGATGCCCGGAGCCGTACTTTTCCCAAGCCATGTTGTTGCTGCTCTGTCATGTTGACATCTCGATTTAACGTGATGCATTCTATTTTTCGTGGATGAACAATTCTTCGTCGCATGCTGTCGAGTTTGCTGTCGTCGTTGCCATTGCCATTGCCATCTGTAGCCATCCGTCTCTGTCTCTGTCGTTCTCGTTCGCGTCCATCGTTGATGCCGTGATCCTCATCGCCGTGTCAACTTACACGACCATCTGCTTGCGGCCCAGCAGGGGGTTGCGGATGAACTTGCGAGTCCGCAGGGTAACGGGGGTGTCAACGTCCGCCATCTTGGGCAATATGTGTCGATATGTTGGGGGATGGGTGATATCGAAAAGTTGTCGTGTCGGTCGTCGTGAAAGTCGTAAGTCAAAAAGCAGAAAGTCAAAACTCGGGATAGTAACAAGAGGGGGGAAGGGCCAGAAAGGCAGAAAGCGTAGGGAGGGCAAACTTTTCGAGACTATTTTTTTCCTCACTGTTTTTTCCTACCAGAAGACCCACTACTCACCACCCTCGACCACCTTTTCACTGCCTTTTGCCAGCTACAAGCGCTATAACACTCGCAATACAGGGCCCAGCCTGCTGACAATTTTTCTCAAGCCCGGCACTGCTAATTTTCCGTGACCCGATTTTGGACCCGCTCTTTTATCGCTTCTTCTCATAAACTTTGTGCTGTGTGGTGTCCCCGCAATTATCGACATGCACTTAGCCCTAGTGTGATGATGCACGTGAGAAAATACACTCCACTAAACCTGATAAGATAAGAAGCTCAGAAACAAACAATAAACTAAATTAAATTCTAGAAATTACATAACGCTCAATCGGCAGATGTGGATTGGCACAATGTCGCTATAGAACGGCCCGGCCTGCTCGCGTCGCGGAATTACGGGAAAGTCGACTGTCTCAACACGCAATGACTGCTCTGCAGCCAGTTGCATGAATGTGTCAAACGTCTCCTTATTGCGCTCTGTGGCCGAGATGAGCACTGTCGCACCACTGTTGGCAGCCAGACACCACTTGATCGTCGCTAGTAGGTCTGGCATAATGCGTGCATCAAAAGTAATGTCGGCGCCAAGGATGACATCAAAGGCTGCAGATGCCGGATCTAACCACTCCGGCGGTGTTGGCCCCCATGGCAGTTCGCGACTGGCAACTTGCTTGCTATCTAGACCATTGAGCTCCAGATTGATAGGTAGATTGTTCACCACTTCAAGCGAGCCGTCTGTTGCCACGCACTCGACTGCACCAAGGTGCTTGGCACAAAGTACAGAAACATAGCCGGTGCCTGCACCGAGCTCGAGCACTCTCTTGCCTTGTACGAGTGTCGGCTGCTTGCGGCAGAGGTACTCGCCCAAGTGCAAAGCCGCCTCCCAGGTGCGGATGCCCGTCGTGCCGCCGGCTGATATTGTAGCTCTGTTCTCGAGAAACGTGATGGATGGCGTAGGTGTAGAATCGGAGGTAGAATCAGACATAGATAGAGCTGAAACAGAGTAGATGACTCGGTGCTTGCGGACGGCAAAGGGAGCAGTTGAGACGCTGCTGAAGTTGGCAAAGTGGTCCAGCAGATTGTCGGACACGGCATGCTCGTCCCAATCAACAATGCTGGCCTCAATATCTTCGGTGAGCTTCTTCAGAATGCGCTTGGCATAGGCAGGCGGCAGCTGATACTCTTCGGGCGCGCAGGCCTCGGGAGAGAAGAGGGTCGAGTAGAGGTATTCCTGGACATGCTCATCGCGGAGGAGGGCTCTGTCAGTGGGAAAGTCGGGGTTGGGCTCGGCTTGGAGGTACTGGCGGCAGAACCGCTGCACTGGCAAGCTCTGCGTCAAGGCATTTCCATCCATGCGTGTGTCGCGCGCTCGAGGCCTGGGATTAAGGTCAATGATATTGAGATTTGGAGATGAAGATTGCAGCCAGCAAATAGGATGAGAGTATTTGGAAGGTCAAAGTGGGGCACACCAATGACATCATGTTTGGTAGTAAATGGTGTCCGAGCTATGCATCAATTTGTATCTTTGCTTAGAGGCTCTCGAATTTGTATACATTAAACCTAGATAAAATTGACGTGAGATTTGTCTTGGAAACACTTATATATTGGATACCGAATACTGTATACTGGATATTATATCATGTCACTGGCTGGACATACGCTTCAACTGGGCGGCAGAAGGTGAAGAAGATGGAACAAAACGACAGCGATGTGAAAGAGAAACAAAGGTAATGTAGAAGAGCAAGTTGTCTATCTACTTGTCTTCCTCAATCTCGCAAAACGCAAGGAATGTCTCAAACTCTTCACCGTCATTCAATGCGCCCGCCTGCATCACTGTCTCAGCTGTGGCACCGACAAAGAACACGTAGCCCTCCTCAATCGTCTCGACCTTGGGGCCGACGGCAATAGTGCCACGGCCACCAGTGCAGATGATGATACTCGGGCCACTGACGGCATCTAGAGTCACCTTGGAGTCCTTGCTCTTCAGGGCCGTCCGCACGACGCTGAACTCCTGAATCGGCGGGTCGTACAGCGTGCTCTCAGACCCGGAGCTGTAGGCGGCGCGGTTGAGTGTGGCGTAGGGATAGTCGACGGGGTGCATCTTTTGCTCGTCAATGGGCGCGTAGTTGTATGTCAGCATTGACGTCAGCGTGCTCACGTCCTTGAACTTGGGCGTGAATCCGGCACGCACGACATTGTCCGACGCCGCCATGCACTCGATAATATCGCCCGAGATGTAGGCATGGATGTCGTCTGCCTGCAGGAAGAGGGCCTCGCCGCGCTGAAGAGTCACGTAGTTGAGGAAGAAGAGGTTGAACAGGCCGTAGTCGACGCCAAACTCGCCGTATAACCGGTTGATCAGCTTTGCCATCGTAGCGCCTGACGACGACTCAACACCACCGTCGGCAAAACCCTCGGCATCGACAGCCACAAGCTTCATTAAGGAGTCGGTTGCTGTGGCTAGGGACTCTTGTGAAGCAGCCATCAATGCCGAGAAAAGATCCTTGAGCACGGCCTTGTTCTTCTCCAGCGCCTCGGGGGCCTCGTCTGTCTCGTGGCCGTCCACTGTGGAAACAAAGGTATCAGCCACAGACTCGCCGACCAGGCTGCGCAGGGGCGGGACGGTTTTGAGGAAGTGGGCAATCTCGGCAAGAGGACGGAAACCACAGAGGCCCTCAAAAGGAGTCACGGCGATGGCCATCTCGGGCTTGTGGTTGTCGTCGGGGTAGTTCTTGGGGTCGCGGGCGTGCAGCTGCTCGGCCAGCTTCTTGTTAGGGTGTGCTTGGATGGAGAGCGCCTTGTTGATGGAAAGGACCTTGAAGAGGAAGGGTAGCTTATCGCCATACTTTTCGGCAATGGCAGAGCCGAGCAGGGCCTGGTTGTCCTGGACGAGGTCAAGCAGGGCGCGGCCGGTCACGACGTCCTTGGAGGGGTTTGAGGGATGTGTGCCCATCCACAGCTCGGCGTAGGGCTTGTCTTCCTTGACTGAGAAGTCGTCAGCCGGCGTGGCCTCGGCATATTGAGCGGCCACGGAGTCGGAGCCGACTTTGCCCCAGTCGTAAGAGTTGACTCCGCACTGGAGTCGAATCAAGGGAATCTGCATTGCGAGGGGGGGGGTATAGAATGGTGTATGGGTAGGAAGAGTAATAAAGGAGAAACAGCCCTTGACGTGAACAAGAAAAAACTTTGAATTAACTCAAGCTGTCGTCTGTAAAAGTGAAGCTTTATTTTCGAAGAAATTGGCAGGTGGTGATATATAAGGCAAGATGCAGTAACATAAGAGAAAAACAGGAAACTACAGTGAGGGGGAGCACCGTGCTTCTGCCAGAGGCGTTACGTGTAAGCTTGAGAATGGAGATTTGAAGATGCCAAACGGGAAGGTGCGATTGGCGCAGCAGAAGGCGGTGGGGGATAATAGTGGGATAGACAGGGAGTTTAATATGGGTAGGCTACCACAAGCTCCAACAATTGGCCAGCAGTTACTGAAGCTCAAAGTCAAGGTATGTGGGGTCGATGAAGAAAGACATCTGAAGACATGACGATGTGCATAGTATGATGTAGATGCTTGCCTCACATTGAGATGGGTAGATCAAATTGTTTTACATATTCGGTTTAGTTAGGTTTTTTTTTTTTAAAAAAAAAGGAGAACTCAGCCGCTGTTTGTAAAATAAAATGCAGAGATTTTAAGCTCAAGTTAATATTGTAAATTAATTTGTAAATTTTAAAAATAATACCAGTTGTAGAGACAAAACCAATATCTGGTCATAAAACAGAAACAGAATAAAACTTTTATAGAGTAACAGTGGCTCCAATGTACGATGTTTTATACATGTGGTTTATGATCACGATACAACACAGCAAATTTCTAAGCTAATTTTTTATTTATTTTAAATATAGTAAGCAGTATCTAATACACAGAAAAAGGCGCAAGTAAACAATCCAGTAATCCAAAAAATCCAATCCCGCAGTCAAGAAATCCAGCTGATACAAGTAGCCTAACACACATGATATAACATATAAACTATTAGAGAAGACAGGAGTGAAAAAAAAAAGAAAACAGAGAATAACAGATACAACAAAGTAGACAGAAGAAAATATATATCCAAACGACAGCACAGTTCCATGAAATATAACATTGCTTGAGTACAGGACAGAAAAGAAGACAGAGAGCACATGAAAGAAAAAAAAATGAACCAAGAAAGTTGATCGACAAACTGGTAACTTGACTTTACCGTCCGCCCAAGATTAATACGGCGAGTCAGCTTTGATATCGTGAGCCTGCAAGTCTGCGTACGTGTGCATGGGCGGCGGCAGAGGCGAGTCACTGACGGGGGTGTGACTGGTTCCAATGTAACCATGGTCATAGCCATGGTGATGACTAGGTGGCAGCATGGAGCCTATAGGGCTGGCGGCAGGGCTGTATGGACGCGCCTTGACTAGGCTGTCAGTTGACGACTTCTTCTTGTTCTGGCGACCGTAGACACCGTGCAGTGACGATAACGACAGTGATGATTTGACACTTTTCGCAGCAGATGCGTTGTCGGTTCTGGTGCTAGCGTTGGCACCAGAGCTGACACTAGAGCTTGGGCCCGCATCATAAGTGTAGCTGTCAAGACAAGAGCTCATGGGGCCAGGGCCTTGAGTGCCGACGAAATTGCGCTCCTGATCGCTGAAGATGCTGCCCTCGCTGGCGCGTTCTGCTGCAGGAACAGGAGTAGGAGCATCCATGGAGCTGGTGCTGACATAATGGCTCGTCTCGTGGTAGAGGTTTTTTGAGCAGGCGTGGCTAGGGACATGGACGCTCGATCGGCGGCTGTTGTCGTTGGAAGGAGGCGGGTAGTCAATACGCGCCAGATTTTCAGAGCTGTTAGCTGTGCTGGTGTGGGCATTGATGTATGGGGAGTCAGCAGTACTGGCGGAATTGACTGAGCTGTTGATGGAGCTGATCGAGTCAATGGCATGTCCCTGAGAGGCCAAGGACAGATGAGTAGGGGGAGCAGGCATAGGCACGTGAGCCTGCAAAGACGACGACTGTCTAGATTGCACAGCCTGAACGGGAGCCGGGCTGGACGCAGCACTGCGGCTGCTGATCAGCTCTTGCTTGAAATGAGACATTGGCACCGGTGTTCCATGGTCAAGCACACTGCCATGCGAAGGGGCACGGCTCATAGGCACTGTTTGCAGAGCCTGGGTAGCACTGTCGTAGCTGTTGTTGTTGCTCCTGATCGTGTTGTTGTTGTCGTTACACTGCCCAAGATTTTCGATGGACGAGCTTGCAAGTGTAGTTTCGGTTTCACCGCTCTGAGCTGGACGATAGACAAGCTCTCCATGGATGTATTGGCTAGCGTCGTGCTCTTCCTGGCCGTGGCTAGACTGATGATTTTGGTGATTTTGAGAAGTGACTTGAGACGAGACAAGGCCAGTCTGAGGCTTGGATGCGTTGTAACTGATAGCTGAGGACCGACCGTGCTGGCCATAGTGCTGGTCTTGGTGCTGGCCATGGCCCTCAATACACTCTCGACAGTGGCAGCGAGAAAAGGCCTGAGGCTGAGTTTCTTGAGGCTTAGCCTGGCTTTGAGAGTGGTGCTCGTGCTGGTGGTAATGGTCATCATGGTGAGAATGGGGCTGAGCCGGGGGAGGCAATGATAAGACGCTTGTAGAAGCTGGAGCCTGAACCTTGAGTGGCAGCGGAGGAGGTGGCGGGCCAGCTGGTGTACGGCCATCCCACGTGAAAGGGGGCATGAGCTGTGATGTCTGCTCGCTTATAACACCATATGAGCTACACGATTGGTCGGTAGGTGCGTTACCGTATTCTTCACTGTACCCAGGCGTCCAAGCCGGTTGGGGAAGACTGTTGTAGTAAGCCTTGTGAGTGTAGGGGTATAGGCTGCTCGTGGAGCGGTACGGGTCGCTATTTGAGCCACTGCCGCTGCTAGAGCTGTTAGGACTGAAGTCGCTCGGAACTGTTCCATAATGGCCACTAGAGAGAGGGCCAGATAGAGAGCTAGACAGGGAGCTAGGCAGAGGGCCGGATAAAGAGCTCGATAGAGAAGGAGGGGGTGGAACGGCCGCCCGGTGGGCGAGGGCGCGTGAGATGTGGGAGTTGTAGTCAAACTCGGTCTTAATAGTAGCTTCCCGCGATGACACGCGGAGAAAGAGACAAGGGCTTACTCCGGCATTGTGGCAGTTAGTGCACGGTGTGCCCTGGCCCTTGTCACCACTGCACCGGATCTTCCTCTGCCGGCAACGGCCACACTATGACACTGTTAGTAAAATGCCCCACTATATGGCACAGTACAGAGACTCACAGCAACAGCAATTCTCTTTCGAGTGGTTCCTTCGCCCTTTTCAACAGGATCACTGAGAATGCTACGGTGCTCCAGGCCACGGTACTCGTTGTTGGGGACGTAGACACGGCTCTCCGTGTATCTGGATGACATGTAAGGTGAGTATGAGTGGGCGGGCCGTTTACCGTCTGCGTGACTGGCATGATAGCTAGCCTGGGACACCATGTTGACTGGCTGCGACTTTTCCCATTGTTAGTCTTTGCTAAGGCGTATTCGAGGGAGAGAGCAACGTACCGGTTCCAATGGATAAAAATAAATTTCTGGGGTAAAATGATCAATATTGTGTAAAGACTCGGAGCAATTTTTTTTGAAACTGATAGACTTGATAAATATGATGAGAAAGAAGCAGATGAGAAAGAAAAGAGCAACGACAACTCGAGGCTAAGAAGAACAGAATATAGTTATATGGCCATAAGACTGGGGGATCGTAGGCTTTTTGTATCCTTGACTAACACGGGTCTTGTACTGACGGGCGTGCCAGTACAGAGGTCAAGTAAGACGATGGAAAATGACGGAGAAAAGAAAACAGAAGCAAAACAAATGGAAGACGAGAAGAGGAAGTGAATTGATCAATGACGATAGAAGACAAGGCAGAGGCCAGGGATCAGGGGAGAGGTGAAGAAAGTGGACAAGAAGGACAAGAGTGAAAGGAAAGCCGGAAGGTTAAATAAGATGGGAATATAAGAGGGGAATTATGTAAATTTTTTTTTAAAAATATATCTGATTGAATATTAGAAGAACCTAGATCATACAAAGCATATAGAGTGGAAGAGAAATAACTTGGAAGGGGAAGAGGGAGAGAGGAGAGCGTCGACAGACGAGAGACGACAGACGAGAAGCGAAACGAGAAGAGGAAAACGAGAAACGAGAAAAGAAACGGGTATATCTGATCTATCACTTATCATAGACGGTTTGCTCTGTTTGTGTGACGTTTGATGTCCTGTGTATTATTATGGTTTGCTGTACCAAGTTTTGCATCAACGTGAGGAAGAGATGAAGTCATAATTAGACGAAATGTTAAGGGCGAGGAGAGAAGATATAATAGTAACATCAGGTTAAGCTTGATCAATACAAATCGAGTGCAATAAAACCTCGAGTGAGTATTAGACAAGTCAAACAGATCTAAAAAAACAAATAAGATAAAATATGGACAGAGAGCGTGTGTTTGCATATTGTTTGACTGTATTATTTGTATCATCTGTATCATCTGTATGCGTATGTGCTAGTACTTGTGTGTGTTTGTACCTACTGCACCACCTTGCTTCCGACTTCAGCAGATATCGTATCCTCTGACTGAAGCTTTGAATAAGTTTTCAATTTTCTCTCGTTGTCGTCTTTATTATCATGGCTGTAACTAATTACCACTTTGCTACAAGCATGTTCACAGACAACGTAGATGCACTGCTATCAAGCTAGGCCTCTTGACAGAGGACTTACATTCAACTTTAACCAAATAGCATATTTTTCGACAGCACCGTATTATGTATTGCAAGCAATCTCTGCAGTTGTCATTTGATATTATAACTCACACCCGCTACGTCTCATAGCTTGTTTGTTAACCAGACTGTAGATTAGCCTTGTAATTGGCATGACGCCGGCCTGCCATAGGAGAATTCAGCACCCAAGCACTCAGTCAGCCTTTTGTAGCTTCTTCAGTGTGCCTGATATTCTGTGTTTGTTGAGAACACACCTAACTGCAGGTACGTTTCCAGTCGTCTGCCACTCTACTGATATTTTAATCTACCTTTAGATTTATCTCTATTTTATTTATTTGATATTCAAAGCAATAGAAAATATGCCTCCTGGTGACTGCGTTTGCCAATGCACGTCTAGCCTTGGTCGGCCAACCGTCTGACTGCCACAGCTCGTTTGTATATTGCTCGTATCAGCCCCGTAACACAGCATCAGAGAAGATGGAACATTTTAGATATTGAATATGATCAATAATAAGAATGATGTATTTTATAGAAAAAAAGTAATCTTGATGGATAAACTACACCAAAGGTTGTATTCCTGAATACTTTCTACAGCGGAATGGCAACTCTTCCCGCTTGCCGCTTGTAGGACAGACTTTGTGTTCCGCCTACTGCCTGTATCACACCATACAGAGTGAAAACAGCTTGTACTCACCGTAAAGTGCCATGTCAGTTGATTTAAACAGTGAAAGAATTAATGAATCAGTACGTGACTGACAGAAGAGAAATGCATATGAACCTAGACAGTTCGCATACTGTATGCTGTCATGTTTTCTGTAGCACTGTGTTTGGTATAACGCTTGTCCACAGCATCGCCCCTAGAATTTGTTGTCCTTTGTAGTGTCTTTACCCTGACAGCAATAGTCTTGTGGGTTCGAATTTGTTAAAATGATATGGAAAAAGTACTTATGGAACAATTCCGTGTAGTAAATGATTAGTGAAAGATCTAGAAGATAGTCGAGGCTGTTGCTCTAACACACCCATTAATCGAGTACTTTAAAAGACAATAATGATATAATAAAAATGGCGAGTCGTCGACATAAGCTAAGTTTCGACAATGCATTTCTCATGACTGGAGATAGTCTTGGAGAAGGCTTCCAAAAGACATGCAGGTGACCCCCGCACCAGCAAACGAAACTGCTGGCCACGCAATGGACTATTCAAAATTAATCAATGGCGCTCCATGCAAAGAACACCGCAAGCATCCGGGAATATATTACTTGTATTTATCAATAAATTTTATATTTCACTCAATCTTCTCATATTTATCTTATCATAGACGTGAATTAATGCGTTTGGGGCACAAAGCCATATGCGGCCAACAGCCTGTGTCTCTCATGCTGTGAGAGTTGAAGTAAGTGACATGTCTCTTTTTGATATATCAGGCAAACAACGTTAACGAAGGCTACTCAATAAACTGCAAGCGGGAAACAAGGTGAAAATTATGAACAAAAGTGGGAATATAAAGAGGACGAGATTAAGGAAAAAAGTGCACCAACTAGACACCGAGCAACTAGACAGGTAAACATAAACAGGAAGTCATGGTAGGCTAACATGATGCAAGACTTTTAGAGCACGCAACAGTTTCTAATAGAGATACTATTTTAAAACATCATCAAAGGTCAAGGCTGAGAGCTGTTTACATTGACAGGCTAGATCAGTACGAGGCTCGTTTTGTCATTCCCACACAAGTTGTCGCCCCCCAAGACTACTACATTATTGGAATAACAATTACAAACCAGGGGAACAAGGACACTATTTCAATCAAAAGGCTCGCCTCCATGAGTCGTTGCTGGTAGTACTAACCAGACAACAAATAATATAAGGCTAAACGATAGGCAGTGAGTGGATCAGGAGAGGAGAATAATTCAAACATAATGTCATCAAACTAAAACCAACGGCCAGAGACAAACACATACTCTCCCCACGCTCTACCCCTGGTTACTTGTCCTCCCGATATTGTGTTGTACAGAGGAGAGGGGTAGCTCGCCAAAAACTGAGTATTACTAATTAATAAATTGAAAAACAAGAATATATGAAGCTAAGTATAAATTGGCCTGTAGAGGCATACAGAAACATTGTTCTGAACCAATTGCTCCTGCCTGTCATATTTTGTCTTGCAGCGTCCGCCATTCTGTCCTTTGTTGTACAAAGCAGTGACATAGTTCTATATTGAGTATATATTGCAACATGATACATAGGAATATGATAGCTATGATAGCTAAGAAGACAGAAGTAACGGTCTCACAAACAGACAGCAAGCGTCAAACAAGATATAAGAAAAGATATCATGAGGCAAGAGGCAATTTAACACGGAGCCAGGGGCCAGGAGTTAGGAGTTAGTAATCAGAAGGCAGAAGGCAGAAGGCAGGTGGCAGAAGATCAGAGACAAGAGACAGCATACAGACAAGGAACTAGAAAAAAGAAGTCAAACGGGTTTCAAGTGGGCCAGCCACACGGTACGTCAACTTGACGACTTTGGCTGCGTTGCGTCATGACCTTTATAGCCATTTACAGACTCAGGAATCAGTAGTAGATCGTGCGTTTAATAACAACAGGTGACTATGCACTTAATACTATAATGAGAAAGGGTCACATACTTTAGGCAATCGACCAGGCAGTCATTATCCAGGGTCCAGTCGTAACATCATAATATATTTTAGAGCTCTAGTAGTATACACGCTGGACACAGCTAGGGGTCTTGTGGCAGACAGATAGGTTGGGAAATAGATAAGCACAGACACAGAGAAACAATAAGCTCTACCGTCGGCTTCGGTTCCTATCCCGGTCATCTCTGTAAGACTTGGATGGTCGTGGACTCCGACTGCGAGCACTCGACCGGCCTTTGTCTCTGTGATCTCTGCTGCCTCTGCTGTCTCTGTCTGTGCCGTCTCTGCCGTCTCTGGTGCCCCTTCCATCTCTACTCCCTCTGTAGTCATCGTTTCTACGTCTGTCATCCCGGCGATCGTCCCGGCGGTCATCTCGTCGGCCACCACGTCGATCACTGTGGTGGTCATCCTGGTCGCTGCGACCATTGTACCGACCTCTGTTACGTCCATTGTCTCTCTCTCTCCCTCTGCTGCCATCCCCGTAGCCACGATCTGCATACTCAGATCTACTCCTGTCCGCCTTGCCTTCCGTGCTACCCGTAATTCCTTCCGGCTTGAGTGCCTGTCTCCGCGCCTCCACCTCGCCGTCATGCACCATGTCATACGAAGCACCACCCCTGGCGTCGTCGGCATCTTCGTTGCGGTATTTGCGCCACTTTTCCAGCTCATTGACACCACCCCAGCCACCCTTGCCGCGCGATTGCTTCTGCCGTTTCTCACCCCACCATGCACCCGTCAGCTTGCTCACGCTTTGACTAAAGTCCACATGGATGCGTCGGTCATCAATGAGGACGTCCTGCATCTTGAAATAGGCAGTCTCACAGGAGCTCTTGTCTTCAAACTCGATAAATGCATACTGTAGACTGTCACCCGTCTTCTGGTCGCGAATCACCTCGCACGACAAGATCTTGCCGAAACGACTAAAGATCAGCTCGAGGTCTGAGTCCTGGGTCACCGGATTGAGCTTGCAGACAAAGAGCACGTTCTCCGGAGGTGCAATGTCAGCGGACGGCAGGTCGCCCATGACTTCAAGCGTCAGCGCCTGGGCACGTGCTGCGCGCTCGCGCTGCTGCTTCTCGCGTTCAGCGGCGCGTTCTTCATTATCGTCATCGAGCTCGTGTGTTTCGATCTTGCGCTGCTCCTCTTCACCTAGACGTGCCGTGTCTAGTTGTGCGCGTGATGGCTTCGGAGACGAGGGCGGCTCAACGAGACCTTCGGGGTCGGGATAAGGGTCGTCGAGGATGACAGTGTGATTGATGCGAATATCAATAAGTGGGTATCCTTTTTCGTCTACAACGGCTTCGTTGATCTGCTCAAGGACATCAAAGCCCTCGACAACGCGCCCGAATATGGCAGACTTGCCGTCGAGGAAGTCGGTCTCGTCGCCCAGAGAAACAATAAATTGAGATCCAGCCAAGCGAACGTCTGGATTTGTCGGATGTGCAACGGTGGCCATGCCAACCGTGCCACGCTCGATATGCTTTAGCTTGGGATGGAAAAGGGCTGGAAATGTGCGTCGTGATGCGTCGTGCGAAAGGACGCCCCAGATGCTGGAGCCGCCATCGGATTGCTTCGAAAGAGGTCCAAGAGGGTCACCAGTCTGGAAAGAGAATGCCTTTTGAATGGAGTGAACGGGCGAGTAGTTGTAGTACTTGATCTTGCAGAGTTTCAGAAAGCTGGGCTGTTAGTTGTGTTGACTTTTGGCGTAGACGTTGCCACACGTCGAGCTATTGACTGCTACATTGACGGCAAGAGCGAGGTAAGACCAATACTTACTTTTCACAGAGTTTGGGCGCATAATCCACCAAAAGGTCAATGACAATGTCACCCTTACTGGTCTCAAGTAGAACTGACATGATTGCGACTGCTCGCTGGACGCCGGCCGATGTCGTTGTCGTAAGGCTGTGGACGAGGACGCGTTAAAAAAAGTAGACGCAGCCTTGGACACGACCGCTAAAATGAACGGGAATAGCAAGAACGATGTAGGCGACATAGGCTGACAGAGAGTCACGTGCTGCCATGATTTGCAGAGGTCCACTGTAGAGCAACCTAAAGTCGACGACATCTTGTGGTATAATACCCAAGTTGGATGCCCTGACCATGAGCGAAGGCTGTTGATAACAAAGACAAAAACAGTTGATACAAAGATGCTAACATTAAATAAGAAAACGAGAAACCGTTTGTCTGTGTTCTCATACAGTAGTGTACGAAACTCAATAGCCACGACAGAAAAGAAACATTTCAGAGTTGATTAGTCATCAAAGAATCAAATCTGCTGGCCGCAGCGTTGTCTCGTCTACTTCGCGATATTTTAGCTCTGAAGGGCTAAGTACTAGCTAGGGTTCCATATTCATGCTGATACTAAGAGCCGTAGCTTTTTACCTGCCACCATATTGCAGGCCGTGGGCATCATCATGCGGCCGACCTCAATACACAGGAGACGTACTAAGTGACCTGCGCAAAGACTTCGTATTTTCGAGTATCTAGATTTTATATTCAGGTTTTTGCTTTTGCATGTGGCATGTATCAATGGTGTGAATATGAGTGCACAAGCCATGGCTACCCTCTCTCCCACCGGGCCGCATTTTGGGCCGCTTTCATTGAGGCGACCTCGTTCAGGGGCCTCTATTGTCTTAAGAGCGAACATTTGCGCTTGAGGCCAGCCATGATTGGGCTGCTCCTGCTGATACGAATATATATATATATATATATATATATACTGCCTGTCATTGCTGTTTAGTTTTACTGAGAAAATTTTTGCACCCATCCAAGACTTTACAGTCCATAATAAAGCAGCTTCTGGAGTAACAACGATACCAATATGACGACTATAGCAAGATCTATCCCCGATCCTGTCTTCCATGACGAAGACAAAGCCCATGAATCCATTACATTCATGAGCAGCATACCCATCCATGGCGACGACAGTTTCGAGAGTGACAAGCGGGATGACGCGAGCAATGACGGAGAGGCGCTTGACAACCAAGGAAATAATAATAATGGCAATCAAATCCAAGGCCAAGAAAGCCTGTCGCAGGTACTTGCGAGATTGTTTGAGGTACTTCGACAATTAACAGAGACACTTGAAAATTTGAGACTGCTCGATACTCTAGGCGAGGCAGAGGGACAAATTTTTGCCAACCGAAGGGGGGACCCTCAAGCACCGACAGACGACGACAACTCCTCAGATGAAAATCCTCTCAGCACTACATTCAATCTCGCCGAACACACATGCCAATACCCACCCCAATATCTTTACCGGGTGGTTCACCCGGGATCCCATTCAATTGAAGATGGAGGTATGTCTGTCCGGGATCAGGACCCGGACCTGAGCAATCTGACTGCCTTTAAAACCACCCTCAGCAACCACTTTATTTGGGGCCTTGAAGAGTGCAGCCCCTACATGTCGACCTTTTCTGATATCTGGCGGGTACGACAGTGGGAAAAGCGTCTTTCCGACAACAATAAAGGATATGAGCGTGAAAGCATCCGCTATTTTATGATTGATACGTCGCAACTGAGAGATGGATGCATTTTTGATGCACAAAAGCTGGCTACAGATCTCAACATTGTTACATATTACGGAAGTAGAGCAACGCTTGTTAGCCACGAGTACGAGTTCCTCATCAAGGGTACTATCAATGCAGATGCCATTGTCTTTCAAGGGAATTTGGAGAGCTCGGACGAGTTTTCCAGGAAATCTGAAGCGATTACGACGCCCAGAGAAGATATAATCATAACAAGGATTTGACGGCGTTTACAGATAATTGCATATTAGACTCAAACTAGTCTCACATGCAATCTAATCTAACGGCATCTTGCCCACCAGAACGCGCACTATCTCAGCCGTGACACATAATTGCATTGGTTGGTGCTGCTACGGAGTTAATCCAGGTCTGCGCAAGCTGGACTACACTGCAAAGCAAAGGAAGCACTCAACTGCATATAAAGTTTGCCTACTTCGATGCTACCATCAACCTAAAAGTATCACTCAACACAAGTCCCGGCACACTAGCCCTCATCACCACTTGTGACGACTCCGTCGCTTTTCATCTTTTCTATTTCAGTGAAGATTGTTTTGACAAATAGCCTGGGGCGATCGTTCGCATCAGCCACCGCCATGGACATGAAGGATATGATATAGTCGCGCAACTTATATATAAGTACTGTAGCTTCCCTCGTAGTCGAGCCTCTTTCTTGGGATTCCTCATCAACATTGTCCTTACCGTCGGCGCATTCATTCACTCATCTTTATAATTGTTCCTCTCACTGTCATACCACCTACTACTTGTGACATTTTTCTTCGTCGCATCATTATGTCGTGTGCATCCAAGATCGTGACGGTCGCCACAGCCGTCAACACCTCGGTGACATCTGTCTACAGCTCCAACTACAGGAGCTCTAGTTCGGCTTCTCTTCCAGACCTGTGCACCGTCGCCAATGTCCGTGCTTCGCTGCCTTCCGACGGCACCTTCTCTGGTATCCATCTGCTTCCGTCCACCGTGACTGCTACTACTGTCAACGCTACTTCCAGCTACTACAATGTTACCGTGAATTACACCTACGCTGACCGTGACGACACTGTTGTCCTCTGGCACGGGTTTCCCGACCCCGCTGACTACTAGGACCTCTTCTACGTGTCCGGTGGTGGTGGCTATAGCCTGGCCAATGGCGTCACCTTTTGCCTCTCCTATGGCGCCCTTACCGGTATGATGCTTTCACCAACAGTCTTGACGCCGTTGTCCTCAACGACGATGGCACCCGCAACTGGGACAACATCGAGATATTCTCGTACCGGGCTCCGGGTGGGATGACCACCATCGGCAAGGCCATCACGTCGAACTCCTACAACACCTCTAGCAAGGTCTACATATACTTCGCTGGCTGTTCCGACGGTGGCTGTGAGGGTATGAGCCAGGTCCAGCGCTATGGCGATATCTACGATGGCATTTCTGCTGGTGCCCCAGCTTTCTACCAGACCCAACAGCAAACCGTATTCGTCATCGCCATATTGTACTAATGTATCGAGAACCGCGTTTTCCCCGCCGTGGTCGAGATTGTCCAGAACTACTCCGCGGAGCCTTAGGAGCTTTAGACTATTGTCAACCTGACCATCTCTGCTTGTGATCCCCTCGACGTCCGCACTGACGGTGTCATCTCTCGGAGTGACCTGTGAAAGCTCAACTTCAAAATGAACTCAACCTTTGGCCAGTCTTACTACTGCGCTGCCGAGAACGGCACTTGTGCTATGGCTTTAGCAAGAGATCCGATATTGTTCGCCGTGCCCATACCTCCAGCTTGTCTACTTCTAACACTCCCGCTTAAATCTGCCTCTGACTGCCTCAACAGTACTGTCTCTTCCGGCACCTACTTTGGTGAGGTCCAGATGCTCTTCCAGGCCCCTGCGCCCTCTTTGGACAAGCAGCTCTGACTTTGATTGTATGTATGATCAGGCCTCCATCGATAGCTAGACATACACCCTGGACGCTTACAACGTCGCAGTTGCCTAAGCTACTTGAGAAGTTGCAAATTCTTGTGGAGAAGTTGCCCGAAGGAGTTTCTTGTCTAAATCTTCTGGGCAGACACGGTGAATGTGCATATGGTCATGTGTATCAGGGTAGATTAGAAGCTGCATATGAACGTTTCAGCATATCAACGTTTTAGTTATCACAACAACAGTTTTATTTAGTGAGAGAGTTATGGGACGCATTTTGCCAGGTACATAATATGCACTAGATCGTCACAACGAAGTGCGTGTTAGCCCTGGTATAGGGAATCTAGTGGACAAAGCATATTATTGTGGCTCGTCAAAACAAGCTTTAATGATTGCACTATCTTTCTTGGCAACTACATAGTGGGAACGGATGATGTCTCGCTGTCGAAGTGATGCGTAAGCCAGTTATCATATTTAGATGGATCTCAAGATATCAATTTATAATGCATCTTGATGTACGACACTTAACATAACTCCCATTGGAGTGTAATCTTTGACGCGCTTCTTAGTTGTGGGCTCGGTGTGAGATGCTCAGATGTGTGTACGTTCTAAATGGCCCGGCAGATGTCCGAAAGTCCGACTGTTCCTATCATGGCTGGCAATTCCGTTTCCACTTCCGCACCCTTATCTTGATATTAGGCTTTTCTTTACTCACATCTGTTTCAGTAGCCTTCTAGCAACATGTCCTTCTAATTCAGATATAGCTTCGATGTTAAAATTACTCCTAACAGAATTGGGTTGACCAACATCTTGCCTTCGATGGCACGCGATCAAGTCACTGAGCACTGGTGTTCGTCGTATTAGTAGACTTCATCGCCTGATAGATAATTGAACTTGCGATAGCCAGAAGAGCACCAAATAAATTCGGATCAATCTCGACGTTATCATACAATCTCAATGTCATCGACTGACATTAGCTAACCTATTTGTGTCAAAAGGTGGACGTCCTGATTACAGTGGAGATAATAGGATGTCGAGATCGACCAAACAGAGGCCCGTATTTGCGGGGTAAAAGGGATTATTCGGAGGATTCGCTGTAGACACATAACACACACAATACACACACGCTTTTTGAACCTATATAAATGAGGGCATCTAACTATTGACAATCTCTTTATTCGTTAGTGTCAATAAGAGCAGTGATAGGTTGACGGGATCTCGCTTAGACTGCAACTCAATTGCCGTCTTGGGATACTTAGTCCAGCCCCCAGGCGAAAGCCGTGGCTATGTTATATATCGCAGCAATATCATTGGACAGAGCGTCGCATTGATGGCGATAATTGGGGAGCGATCCAAAGCTTCTTTTGAGCCAAAGTAACGCTAAAACTGACAATGAGGTTGCACTTGAAAGCGATAGCTGATATGACACGTTTAATGTACAAGGATAACGGGGCTATTCAGATGACCGAATTGTCTGTAATACCGATAGCATATCTTGGCTGTATCTACATCGGCGAGAATATCCCATTTCTGATAGATATGCTATTGCTGACTAGGTGTATGTACTGGCCTTGCTGCCACTCTAGGACTGTTTGCACGTTGATAGAGCTACGAGTATTAGACAATCAACCCCAGAATAGCCATTAAATAGAGCCAGTATGCTTCCGACACGACCTGTGCTTCCCGGGCTTTTGCTCGTCAGCAGTGCAGCTGCTGGTGTCTGCACACGCTCCGGTCATCAGTTCGTCACCATCTCCAACCGAGACACTAATAAAAGAAATGCTAACATCTCCCAGAAAGCCATGCGTCCCAGATGCAACGTATGACTCCTCTGTTCTTCGTTGGGAATGGTCACCCAATCCGGGCGAACTCAGCAACGGAGACGTTGGAAAGTATCTGCGCATGTCGTCAGGTGTTGATATTTGGTATACCACCATGGGGCCAGTGCACTCCAAGCATACACCGGTGCTCGTTCTACATGGAGGAAGTGGCAACTCGAACCAGATGTCCAACCAAGCCAACATGCTGGCCGAGTCAAGACTCGTGATTCTTCAGGAGTAAGGCTACATGAGGTCAATTATTGCCAGTTTTAGACTAACACTTATACAGCACCCGATGACAAGGACGTAGCCCGTATGCAAACTTTACAGAATTCCATTACGACGACATGGCGCGCGATGCCATTGAGCTTGTTGATCATCTCCATATCACCAAGGTTTGGGTTTTTGGCTGGAGTGACGGCGCCATCACCGGTTTGGATCTGGCCATGAACTACACGTCGCGTATTGACCGCGTATTTGCGCATGGTGCTAACAACCAAGCCAATATGAGCAATCCCGGAACAAACGACCCCATCATCAACCCTGACAGTAGCAGCTTCGATGCAGACCATTCAACCAATGGAACCACCTTTTCGACCAAGACTGCCGAAAAGCGGAAGCGTGAAACCTGCAAGTCCTATGATTGCGGCAGTTTGAAACCCCTCCCCGGTCGCTGCGATGCCATGGCGGATGGCGTATCATTGTAATTTTCACTCTCCAATGCCTGAAGTCGAAACTAGCACTCACACAAACAAGCATGTGGGCTACAGAGCCAACATGGGGATCAGAGGCAATGGCCAATATCAAATGCCCAGTCTGGATTGTTGACGGCGACCATGGCACAGCCATTGAAAGAAATCAGCCGGGCGCAATGGCAGCTTGGATACCCTATGCTGGTCAGCTTATCCTTCCTCAGGTTGGACATCCTGCCCTCATGCAAGACTCTACATTCTTCAATTTTGCCGTCAAGTACTTTATGGACATGTCATATGACGGTGTCTATCCCAAGTACTAGAGCTAGCAGCACAAAGATACCTCGCATATGAGCTCTATATAGCCTCAATAGTTCACTTATACTCATTGATGACATACACTTCTATTTGACCGGTAGATCTGAAAGGCTTTTCTACATGTCCTGTGTAAAAATTATACTTTGTGGATATTGATATATAGAATGTGAGGGACAAAAAACTTCTCAGGGTAAGCTTATTTATCTAGCTTTTAATTTGCTTCGGTTCTGGCCGATGAAGCGGGCTTGCTGCGAAACACCAGTAAGATGATATATCTTATTATGAAGAAGGAAAATGCCGGCAAAGGTACCTACTCTATATTGTTAAAGGTGTAGGGTAAGTCAGAGTCGCTTTTGTTGATTGTTTTCCCCTAGGACTAAATAACACCATATCCATACGTCTTTATTTTATAATATATCTTTCCTTTACACAAGAAATAAGAACAACTGTTCAAAGGCAAAGATCAGGGGACCATAGACCAAGCATCTAGAATTTCTCAGTGAAACAAGAGTGTAAAATATGCATGCGCTAATGGTATAAATATGTGCTGTCAGGGCACTATCACTCTAAGCATCAGATATGTTATTATACTTCTACTTGAATGGATTTGTGTGCCACTATTACTTGTCATGACCTGGGCACTGGCGCAATTGATTCTACCAGGCGGTAACGAGACTGATAAGAGATTCGCCAGAAAAAAAAGAAGAAAAAAAAACAAGAAAGTACAAGCGCTAGCAATAGTCTCGTATGCCAACGGCTAGTTGTATCCCTTAGCCCGCCATCTGTATCCTTTCGAGATTCCCTTTTTCGTCTTTTATTGAGGGCTGGGGGCGATCTATTTCACGCCTCTTTCTTTATTATAACACCGGAAGAAGAGCATTTTAATTATTGATTCTACACGATGGTGATAGGCCTCAGGCAAAAGACCACACTCGTCAAGTTGCGTTCGAGTCTTTGCGTTGCCACTATCTTTTATATCAGTGAATAACACTTTTAGGATAGCGTTTTCTCATGGCCAAGCTCGAGTGGGACAGGAAATGCGCCGACCGTTTCTCGCTTTCTCTTTCTCTTTCTCTTTCCTCGTTCTGTCGGTGTACAACGTACGACACGCCAGACCCGCAAATTGTATACAAATATACAAACAAAACCGGATATGCATGAAACAGGAGCTTGGTCCCTGAATGTTGATATTAGAAGATAGTCATAAATATGTTGTATCGCGTGCATCGATAGGACTTCTAGCTTTAAGTGCCTTGGAAAATCACGCCTGTAAGATCTTATCTGTGCTTTCACGTGCCTAGAACAATCAGACCGATCTTTCCCATATAGAGACGTCAACTGATATATATGGGGCGAGCTTGATGAGTACATTTGCAAACATTTCCCCTCAGGAGTAGCATCAAGAGTAGTATCAAGAGTAACAATGATTTAATATGGTGTTGGCGAATGACGATAAACCTGACTGAAGGATCGTGATGGATGATGAGATTGTCTGAATGAATGATTCATCTTGCTTTGCATTTCTGTGGAATGCAAACGGGTGAATAACATCCAAATTCGAGAGGGGCACTGAGCAACTTCACCTGATACAGGTCGCAATCACACTCGCAAGGCATTCGGAGATGAAGTGATTTGAGCTAGTAGCTTCTACTGCCAGCAATAGGAAAAGTCAAATAAACTTCTGTTACTACCCTGCCACGTCGATGAGGCCCACGGCGCTGCGTTGTTGCTCTAGGACGTTGTAAAGTTCAGGATTTTAGCCCACCAACTCTTCGGGGATGTTCGACTAAGACCATGGGTGAGCTGGGTCAAGGACCATAAAGTAACTTATCTGCGAGCATTTTGGTACATGCAGAATAGGCCATGAGCAGTGTCTGAGAATACATTGTTCATAGCTACAGCCTATGCTGAACCTCCCTAATAGCTATTTGAGG
Source organism: Ophiostoma himal-ulmi (assembly GCA_029299165.1). Taxonomy (NCBI): domain Eukaryota; kingdom Fungi; phylum Ascomycota; class Sordariomycetes; order Ophiostomatales; family Ophiostomataceae; genus Ophiostoma; species Ophiostoma himal-ulmi. Next base: position 6,971,882 of record JANSME010000001.1, read on the forward strand.
CTTAAGTCACTCAAAGCTGCATTACAGTTTCTGATCTGTAAAGGACAACGAGTGAGGCAGCACGAGAAGAGAGCTGTGAGAATCTGCGGATCACATGTGAAAATTCTTATTTTCGTTGAAAGGCGGTAACTATTTCAAGAGTAGTGTAGTATCGGGGTCGGCAATTTACCTGCCATTCGTTAAAGGCTATCTGTTATCTGGCGATTGATTGTGAGAAGCCAAGGAGTGACAAGTACCGTCAGGGCGCTGTGCGGCCAGTGACCGATGAAAAAATACCTACCATGCTACTGGTACCTGGGTAATAAATACATAGAGACTTGTGCCCCCGTAAAGAAAGAATCAGTCGAGCCAGGTGCACTGAGTGTACGTACACCGCAAGAGCCTGGAAAAATCTGTGAGATCTCCCATTCCCCTTTTTACCCCTTTCAGACAAAGTCCTCAACAATTTACAATTTGGGTGAATGCAGTCCCTGCCCATGTGGATCGCCAAGATCCACCACTTTAGAACGAGGTTAGTGCTACATGACTGAAGCTACGGAGTATATCAAGGATCTTGAACCCTGTTCATTGGTCGGTCATACTATACTCCGTATATTCATCATGTCGACGCTGTATCTACGGGGCATGGACCCCTCTGTACCCAAGGGCAAAGGACGTTCTTTGACCAGGCCTAGATGTAAAAAGGGTACAGCTATACTCGCCGAAAGGAATAATGTCTACTAAGCCAGGACAAAAAAAAAAGTCTATATAAAGACAGAGCCGGGGGCCTAGAGCGGGTTGGCTTCCCCTGATCCCCATCTCTCTCCCGATTTGACATTAGAAGCTTCCTGGGTGCAGTCAAAGACGACAACATATTCAAAGATGGTCAGACAACGGACCGTTCAGCCTGGTGCTGACGAAAAGAAAATTGCAACTCGTGGTCCCAACGAGTTCCCTGATATCAAGACTATTCGCGATGCAATCCCTGCACACTGCTTTGAGGGTGAGGTGCTGCACTCCATGGCATATGTAGTTCGCGACATTGCCCTGGCCGGCACCTTTGGCTGGGCTGCCCTTACCTACATCCCTCAGCTCTCTGGTGGTGACATTGTCAGCGACTGGACTGTCCGCACCGCTGCCTGGATCATCTACGGCTACGTCCAGGGTCTCATCTGCACCGGTATCTGGATTCTGGCCCACGAGTGTGGCCACGGCGCCTTCTCACGCTACCGGGTTCTGAACGATGTTGTTGGCTGGGTTTTGCACTCGGCTCTCCTCGTCCCTTACTTCTCTTGGAAGTTCTCCCACCACCGCCACCATCGTTTTACAGGCCACATGGAGAAGGATATGGCTTTTGTGCCCCAGACCACTGAGCGCCGTGACGAGAAGAACAAGCCCGAGAACTGGTCTGCCATCAGTAGGCTGCTCTTCTCCCATGAGACTGCTGAGCTTTTCGAGGATACTCCGATCGTCCAGGCTGCTAAGCTTGTTCTCCACCAGGTTGCTGGCTTCCAGACCTACCTGCTGTTCAACGTCTCTGCTGGTAAGGATAGCAAGCAGCGCGAGGAGTCCGGCTGGCTGCGTGTCAGCCACTTTGAGCCTACCAGCGCTGTTTTCCGCCCTGGTGAGGGTATCTTTATCGCCCTGTCCGATCTCGGCCTGGGTCTGGTTGTCCTGGCTCTTCACCTGGCTTCCAAGACCGCCCTCGTTGGTGGCTGGGAGACTGTCTTCCTGTTCTACATCATCCCCTACATGTGGGTTCACCACTGGCTGGTCGCCATCACTTACCTGCACCACAACCACCCCGATGTCCACCACTACGACGCTGAGGGATGGACCTTTGTCAAGGGTGCTCTGGCTACTGTCGACCGTGACTTTGGTTGGGTTGGCCGTCACCTGTTCCACGGCATCATTGACACTCACGTCGTGCACCACCTGTTCCCGTAAGTTGCAGACATCTAACCCTTTGATTACTTTAATCCTACGAACCTGACGCTAACCATTTTAGTCGCATTCCTTTCTACAAGGCTGAGGAGGCTACCGAGGCCATTAAGCCCCTGCTGGGACCTCTGTACCACCAGGAGAAGCGCTCTTTCATGAGCCAGCTGTGGTCCACGTGGACCTCCTGCAAGTACGTGGAGAACGACCCCCATGTTCCTGGCGCCATGCGCTGGGCGAACTAAGCGGAGACGGCGATCTCAAGTTTAGAAGCTTAATGATATTATGAGTTCGTGTTGGACACATGATTCTCATCTATAGACGGAATCACGTCTGTTTTCGAAAACAAAGAAAAAGTTTTGCGTTGCGAATTTTATAGAGCCTATATAGTATAGATGGCGGGTACCGAATATAGATAAGAAACAAAGACAGCAATTCAAATCTCTTCAACATCGATGGCAGCTAGTTCCGAGAGAATAGCGTTCTTGATATCTTCGTCTGCCCAGCTCATTTCAACACCGTTGATAGCTAGCTGGCGCATATCGCGCTTTGTGAATGCGCAGTATGTGTACGCCTTCTGCATGGCGCCGTCGATCCATACATTGTGCATGTAAGTCGGGTCATCACTGTTTAGATTGAACTTGACACCGGCCTCCCAGAGAAAGCGTATTTTGGAAAATAGCACATCCGTTGCTTGGCGCCGATGATATGCATGTGGACAGAGTGTCAATCCAATGTTCCGATCTCTGAGTCCGGCTACTAGATCGGGACGACTATACGCATCAAGGCCGTGATCGATGCGATCTGCGCCACGCCCACCACAGACCTCGAAGATGGCTTCGTGAATGTGCTCGTGATGATCCAACTGGTCCACGTCACAGTGCATAGTGACCTTGAGGCCATCCGCAACGGCCCTTTGAAAAGCCTTTTCGAAGAGAAGAGGAGGACGCTTATATTCATTAGCCGCAAGTCCTACACCACGGAACAGATTATGACCAGTTCCATCTGCAAGACAAGCCCATGGCCGTGCCGCCTCGTAGTCGGCTAATCCTTCCTCAGCAGGCAGATGGCGGAGGAAGCACAGAATCCAGTAGCTGGTCACGCCAAGAAGCGCAGCAGCCTCACGCTGCGCCCTCAAGTAGCCATTCAGTGCATATTCCGCTGGGACACCGCGGCTCGTGTATGTTTGGATATCGAAGAAGATCTCGCAATGGCGGATGTTGAGTTCCCTGCATCGTGTGTAGTACTCCATAGCCATCTCGTAAAAGTCCCGTTCCTCGCATAGTACCTGGCAGCCCGCAAAGTATGCTTCGAAGAACGTCGGCCGCGACTTGTCACCATTAATTTCTGGCCTGTGGTTGTAGGTCACTGCATACGACGCCAGCAACTCGTCGTACGTAGCAAATGGTAGTGGCACATTATTCCGATGAGCAAGCTTCCATCTTAGTGCTGGAGACAGTGTTCCCTCAATGTGAATGTGCAGCTCGACCTTTGGAAGATCGGCAATGAAGGGCGAAATCTCAAGGCCGTTCATAATGTCGAATGGCAATATGGATAGTAAGGATTGAAATACGAGAGGACTATGAGATAGGGTATGAGATAGGATATAAGAACAGTACAGAAAACCTTTTCGTTCGGCATGTAATCTGACTTATTCATACCCATCTCCAATACTAAATCCACAATTACATGATTGCCTTATTAAGATAGCTGCCCATATCTCAATATCACGTTATCACACGGGTACGAGCCAGTCGGCGGCTTTTATTAGACAGCACACGTCGGTTCGGCGAAATTGGCCGGGGATGACCCTAAAATGATCGTCGCTGTTTGGTGGGATAAGACATCGGACAAAAGACCGTTGCACAAAGAACTGGAAAGATAACGACAGGAAAAGTTCGATAGAGATAGCATTTCGGCCCACTGCTACCCCCGGCGAAGTTAGATAGCAGATGTATCTTTGCAATAACAGACGGGTATATGAACCTGGGTCATGTTCCTGTATGTGTCGCATATTCGTTCCTGCTGCTTCCTTTGATTGCTTGTTTGAGTCCGGTATTGGAGCCGAGTTTGTGTTTTCTCAGAAATTCAATAATTCAACATTTTCGGAAAACTTGCATTACACATCAAAATGATAGCCACAGGAAAGGCAACGAACCTCGTCGACGCCGATGTATTGCCGGAGAACCCAACAAGCACAGAAGGTGGCGCTGATATTGTTGACGCCGCCATGGCACGTCGTGTCGTGCGCAAGATCGACCGACGGCTCGTGCCGCTAATTTTTGTGACTTGCTTGTTCTTCTTTATGGATAAGACGATCTTGTCTAGTGCTTCAGTTTTCAAGCTTCGGACGGACAATGTAAGCTTTTGAGACCAAATTGGTTTGATATGACAAGAGCTAATAGTGTCTCCATCAGGGTCTGGTCGGCCAACAATATAGCTGGGTGTCAAGTGTCTTTTACTTTGGTTACATCATGTACATGTATCCGACAACTCTTCTCTGTGCTCGTCTTCCGATTGGAAAATATTTAACTGGAAACACTCTCATCTGGGGCATTGTTGTCGGCATGACGGCTGCCTGCAAGAGTTTCGGCGGCCTCATCACTGTTCGTTTCTTTCTTGGCGTTTGCGAGGCCACAATAGACCCGGCATTTATGTTGTATGTTGCACTTAATCCCTTTCGACTTACCCACATACTGACATTCTTAATAGCATTACATCAACCTGGTACACTCGCGACGAGATCCCCATCCGTACTGGCGTGTGGTTTACCGGAAACTCGGTAGGAGGCATTATCAGCAATCTTTTTGCCTTTGGCGTAGGCCATATTGAGGATGACATGCACCCATGGCGTTGGATGTATATCATTCTTGGCATTGCCACTTTCCTCTGGGCATTTGGCATCTGGGCCCTGCTTCCGGACAGTATCGCAACTGCCAAGTTTTTAACAGAGGAGGAGCGTCACTTTGCAGAGGACCGTATTGTCATTGCTGGCACTGGTCGGACAGACAAGATGCCGTTCAGATTCGAGCAGGTTGTCGAATGTCTCATTGATCCCAAGACTTGGCTCATTTTTACCATTACGCTCTGCATGCAAATTCCTAATGGGTGAGTCAGTATTAGGTATTTTTTATCGCATTTGTACTAATCCTTGTCTTCTCAAGTGGCACTCAATCCTTTGGTAACCTCGTTCTTACCTCTTTCGGCTTTTCATCGCTCCACTCTACACTCATTCAGATTCCACCAGGTGTCATTGTTGCCGTGACCATTGCTGTCACTGGCTACATTGCCGGCCGGTATCGCAATCTGCACATTCTCATGATGATTCTGGTCGTTTTACCACCCATCGCTGGTAGTGCCATGATCTACAGACGTGCTGAGCTGTCCAAGGGTGTTCAGCTGTTTGCATACATGATGTTGTCAACTGGACCTGCACCGATGCCACTGCTGATGTCTCTAATCCAGTCTAACTACAAGGGTGTGACTAAGAAGGCGACTATGACCACCCTGCTCTTCTTCGCATACTGCACGGGTAACATTGTTGGACCCCAGCTATTCAAGGCTGCACACGAGCCGGCCTACAACACTGCATTTGAGGCCATCATGATTTGCTACTCGCTTGCTGTTGTCTTCTGTGTTATCCTGCGCGCATACCTGATGTGGACTAATGCCAAACGAACTCGCATCGAGGGCATTGAAGGAAGCTCTTCCACTAGCGGTGTTGTTGGTGGCGGCAAAGTCGTAGACGTGCACAACGGTGATAACATTACGGAGGCAGTCCAAGAGGTTATTCTGCGTGACGAGGACTACGAAGATGTCACAGATTGGAAGACTATGGGCTTCCGTTACCGTTACTAGGCTAAGTAGACTGCGGCATTCACATAGTAGTGAGAGTATCATGATGAAACTTTGAACTGCAACAGGTATCTTCAATTCCAAATCTATCAAACGCCGTCTATTCTAGATTTTATTTTCAGTGATTGCTTCAAATCTTTGCGTGCTTCTCGTTAACAAGGACGTAGCGGTAACGAGCCTTGCCTTGCTCCATATCAATAATGGCCTGGTTGGCATCGGTGAGGGGACGTGTCTCAACCCAAGGCTTGATGTTTTTGTCAACGGCGAGCTGAAGCATCTCAGCAATCTCACCGGGCGAGCCAATGAGGCTGCCACCAACCTTTATGCCGTTGAGGATCAAAGTAAAGGCGTTGATGACAGGCAGGTTGCCACCATCGGGGGCACTATTGTTCTGTTAGAGACGACTAATGTGATAAACTTCAGATGTGTTGTTAACTTACCCAACCTGGATGAAAGTGCCGCCAGGCTTCAGCAGAGACAGGTAGCTCTGAAGAGGCATGTTCTGGTTGGAGACGGTAGAGATGATCAGGTCGAGGGAGCGGGTGTTGGTGGCAGCCCACGACTCATCATCCTCGGTAGCAATGTAGGCATCAGCGCCCAGCTTCAGGACATCCTCCTTCTTCGAGTTTCTGCGAGAGATACCGACAACCTTGTCTGCACCCAGGGCCTTGGCAAAGAGGACACCAAAGTGACCGAGGCCACCGACGCCGACAATACCGACAGACTTTCCAGGGCCGCATCCGTTGTGACGGAGAGGTGCGTACACGGTAACACCGCCGCACAGCATTGGTGCGGCATCCTCAGATGCTAGACCGTCAGGGATTTTAACGACAAACTTAGCATTGGCGCGGTTGTAGTCACTGTATCCGCCGTAAGACTTGCCCTCGCCGTTAGGATAGGTGCCGTTGTAAGTACCGACGTGTCCCTTGCCGCAGTAGTTCTCTTGGCCGGTGGAACAGTACTCACAGTCGGGGCTCAAGCAGCTGCGAGACTGTGCACCAACACCGACGCGGTCGCCAACCTTGATATTCTTAACATTGCTTCCAACACGGACGGCCTTGCCAACAATCTCGTGACCAACACAGCAAGCTAATAAAAGTTAGTATCGTATGTGAAATTAAAGCTGCCAAGAAGTGTACGCACGGTAGTTGGTAGCACCCCAGCCAGAGCTGAGAGTGTGCAAGTCAGAACCGCAAATACCGCAGTGAGTGACCTGGATATCAACGTCGTCCTCGGTCCAAGTCTTGGGCTCGAACTGAGCCCACTCCATCTTTCCGTTCACGGCCTCGGGGCCCTTGCCCAGCCAGCCCCAAAATTCGTAGTCAGTTGCCATTTTGAAAATTTGTTGTTGTTTGTGTGGTATAGAAAAGACTTTGAAATTGATTTAGGAGAAACCACAAACATTTCTATACTAGGACTAGAGCTCTATATATATCATGGCTCCCTTAAGACGCAACACTTTGTCGTCCCACTAATGGCATCGATATTTATTATGGAACGTGCAATCTACGTGTAAAAAAGTTATATTTCTGAAGGACTGACTAATGCAATTTTCTAGATTCTATCAGTAGAATCTACTAGATGTCCTTACCCATAAAGCCTAACGCCTACTGGTGAATAATTCACATATTTGTAAATTTGTGGAAATGGAAATAAATAGTCGACAGTTCTACATCGTGAGCCGGCTATGACGATGCTGGCGTTAGGGGCACGTAATATTCTTGTTTACAACGGGGTGGTATCCGAGCTAGGTAGTAAATATGGGTCCACTACTGTCAGAACTTTAAATACGCTAGGTCTTCGCCTTGTTTCTGAAATGAACGTGAGCGGTGGCGTTGGCGGAAAAACACGTCGATTTCTTTGTCGTCAAATTCTTCGTCATCCATACCCGTGGCAAAATATAAAAATTACAGAGTAGATACCGAGGTCTTTTCCGAGTAGTCTGACTAGATAATTAAAATACACACATTGAATTATCTATTCGAATTCTCTGCAAGTTCTCGCATTATTATAATATATGTGGTAGTACAGGGATATAATAAGAACAACTATTGCCACCATCTTTTTCTGTAGAAAAAAAGAAACAAAATTAAGGTTACATAAGAGCAATTAGCATCGACAAAAAATCCTTATAGCACAAATCAGGTCCTAAGCTTTGATGAACAAGGACAACAATAGTCTCTGAGACAAGCAGCAAAAATGAAAACTAGGATAGAGTGAACTTTTTTTGTACAATATGCTGCAGATATAAAATCAAGCCAAATTCTCCATGATGACATATTGGCTCTTTCTTGAGAAAACTTTGCTGCTAAATTGATAAGACTAGAGAGTAGTTGGAGGAGAGAGGGATTATGACTGGAATGAATTCCAGAAACTGAATTTATCCCAGATCACACAACACAAGAATGACCGTCGTGGATCATGACATTGTAAATCACACTGCACGTAAACTTTACACGACGGACTGTAACAGTGGTGGGCATGTTCAAAAGTACTGTATGGTACTGCATCTTAGATACTGTGTGGTATGCGAAGTTAGGAGACAACGTGATAATTTAACGCCACTATGTTCGGCTAGCGAGGATAGTATTCCAGCATATGCTTGGCATCAACGAAGACAAATACTAACTACGGATGCGTCAACTGTGCTTGAGGAAGATATAAACACCACAAGCACAATTGATCAGACAGATAATTACTAGTAGAATATCACATTAATAACCATAATTCTGTTCGGCGACATCACCGTGCCCTCGCCTGGCTTTGGCGCCATGGGCCTCACTGTTGAGTGTGGAACAAAACTGAACCTAGAGTAGGCAGAGCCTATCTTGCTCAAGGTTATTGAGCTGGGATGCACCTTCTAGGATACCGCAGTCGTGTACTCCTCTGGCATCAACGGGAAGCTTCTGGGTGACTATATCCGCAAGCATAATGCTCGCGACAACATCTTTAGTAAGGAAACTAGCCTTCACTAAAATCAATTATTTACTAACTTTACAGTCGCGTCAAAAGGCGTTTTCAACTGCATAACCAGTAATGTCTTAATCATAACCCCCCGAACACACCCGCGAGTACAGTGAGGGCACAACCGAGAAATTAGGCTTCACTCCTAATCTGCTAATCTCTACTACCTACATCGCATCGATCTTAGTACGCATACGCACCATTTCTTTCTCGAACGAATAAACAGAAACTGACAATTGAACAGACACTCCCTTGGAGTAGCCTATCCCGCGCTTCATGAAAACAAGAAGGCTGGAAAGACCAATATACTTGGTCTTTCCAAGTGCTCCGCTGCTACTCTGCGCAAGACAAACTCTAGTACGAAACCATTAGCACCTCAAACGCAATAGGAAGCTCTCAACTAGCATAACGTGTAGTTGCGAAGATCGATGCCGTCTAGGCAGATTACTCCTGCTTCGAGACCCTGCACGTGGCAGTTGGACTGATCGACACCGCGAAAGAACTTGGTGTTGTCCATGCTGCATTGTCGCCTCTTGGTCACGGCCAGCTCGTAGACAAGTTTGACTTTAAGAGCCCGGATAATTTTGCACCCGAGAACTTCAGACAGAGAGGTAAAAAGCCACGAGCTACAATACATCTACAAAGGCAATTACTAACACCTACAGTTCCCAAATACCAAGGCGAAAACTTTTATAAAAACAAGGTCATTGTCGATAGCATCAAGGCACTGACTGTTCGCAAAGGCTGCATCATATCGCAGATCGCTCTTGCGTGGGTGGCTGCTCATGACATCATCTCTATTCTAGGAACAATAAAAACACGCCATGTTAAGAACTAGGCGTCAAGAGACATTTATCCGACTGAAGAAGAGCTTGCCGAGATGCGGAAGATTGTGGATGCGGGCAAGCCTGTCGTAAACAGACACTCCAAGGTTCACCAATCTATAGTAGGTCACTAAGTCCATTCAAGCATGCGACTCTATTTAGGTAGCATGAATACAGAAGTCTCCCGGATCTTAACAATTGTCGGCACAGTGTCTACCTAGTTACTAAGCACTAAATAGGACTTATTCATGACTAGGGACAGCCAATTAGAGGTACTTTTGTCATGCAGAAATTCTCGCCATAGATAGTGATAATAAGATAAACTTCGTCAAAAGATCAATTGTAGACCTAGCTTTAGGATAGCGAGGGTATATGATCTAGACTATTGACAGACGTGCTATTTAATTACAAATAAAACTATAATAGACTTCTACCAAACGTAGGTACCTATACTAGACACGTGATATAAATAATCTAGACCCACTATATATCGCCTTATAATATAAGCTTATCGGCAGCGCTTTTACTATTGTAGACTCAACCAAACATATTAAGCTCTAATAGAGAGCTTCTCGATTCTTTATAATCAACTTGCCCCTACGCGCCATCAACCGACAATATGGCGTTTCGATAAACTATATAACTAGCTACTCGCGTAAACAAGCGTGCCTTTTTATTAAAAATGTAACTAGGCTGTTAGGGTTAAGACTTTGCAAAAAATAGATTTTCACAATTCGTTTTTTAGCAGTAAAATAAAAAGTTGTAATTATAAAAACGTAAAACCATTCAGACGTCCGAACAGTAAAGAAAGAACACACCTAAATATATTCAGACGTCCGAACCAAAATTATTTAAACGTCCGAATAGAAAAGAAAGAATATACTTAAATATATTGTAACTAGGTTGTTAAGGTTAGGACTTTGTAAAAAAATGGATTTTTATAATTCGTTTTTTAGTAGTAAAATAAAAAGTTGTAATTATAAAAACGTAAAACTATTTAAACGTCTAAATAGAAAAGAAAGAACACACCTAAATATATTTAGACGTCCGAACTAAAAATATTTAGACGTCCGAACTAAAATTATTTAGACGTCCGAATAGAAAAGAAAGAACACACTAAAACATATTCAAACGTCCGAACTAAAATTATTCAGACGTCCGAATAGAAAAGAAAGAATACACTAAAACATATTTAGACGTCCGAACTAAAATTATTTAAACGTCCGAATAAAAAAAAAAGAATATACTAAAATAAATTTAAACGTCCGAACTAAAATTATTTAAACGTCTGAATAGAAAAGAAAGAATACACTTAAATATAACTAGGCTGTTAGGGTTAGGACTTTGCAAAAAATGGATTTTTACAATTCGTTTTTTAGCAGTAAAATAAAAAGTTGTAATTATAAAAACGTAAAACTATTCAGACGTCCGAATAGAAAAGAAAGAACTGTAAAGAGAAAACGGAGTGACCGTAAGGATAGTATCTCGGTAAAGAGGGAGATGGTAAACTAAGGTATACGATAGGTTGGCGAAGAGCAGCCGAGGGATAGTAGATAGAAGGTGAAAATAAAGAAATATAAGAAGTAAGAAATATAGAAAGACTTTTGTTTACCGAGTGTTTTTTTACTCGGTAAGTCGATAAGGTTACTCTTTATACTTCGTCGTCTCCGACCCGTCGTCGACTAGTCGTCGAAAGGAATTGTCTTTAACCGTAGCGTGAAAATGTTTTTTATATTAAACGATTAGTCGATGTTTAGTATTAAAACGAAGTATTTTAGCTTTTTATTAGTTTTTCCGTTACGGCTATTCCGATCGGACTATCTTTAACGGGTTATCGGCTTATAGCCGACTAGTCGACTTTTTTGTTTTAAGTAATCGTTTTACTAGTTAAGGCTTATTACTTATGCTTTATTTATTTATATTTTTTCTTACATTATCTTTTTTTTTTAATAATACCGTCCCGGTATTATTACTTAAAACGACGGCGTTTTTAAAACGGCTCGTCGACGACTATTAGTCGATAGCTTATAGCCTTTTTATTAACGGCCGTAGTTTTATCGGGTCTTAAGTAATAAAGAAACCTTCGTAAAAAAAAAAACTTATTTAACTAAAAAATCAGTTAATGTTCGGCTATTAATAAGTTACTAATAAGTTATTAATCGCCTTCGCGGTTGTCAGCTTAAGATAAAAATAATAAAAATTAAGTTTTCGATTATATCGCCTATTATTAATATAATAGTCGCCGCGCGGTAGTAGCAAACGATCCCTTAAATTCTTAATTAAGTAATTAATGAATTAAAACAACAGCTTAACGGCTAGTTCGCGATAATAAGTTATATCTTTTATACTTTATTAAAGCCTAGTACGTTTATAGTAAAGCTAACCTTAGATAGATTTAACGTAAAAGTTTTTATATTAACTAATTCGACGAAATGTCTATACTTAGTTTATAACTTATCGGCTATACGCTGACTTTACGATCTCGATTTTACGTAAATCGTAGTAAAGATGTGATTGTTATTATAAGGTAAATATAATAAAGAGAAAGGCCGAATTTAACCGAAACTTTATCCTCCTTTTTAAATAAGTAGCGACCCGTTACCGATTAGTAATAACGTAGTAAACGTTAAAGTCGTAAGATTTTATTTATTACTTCCGGATACGGTAATATATTATTAACTGTATATTTAAATTAAGATATAAATGTAACTGGGCTGTTAGGGTTAGGACTTTGCAAAAAATGGATTTTCACAATTCGTTTTTTAGCAGTAAAATAAAAAGTTGTAATTATAAAAACGTAAAACTATTCAGACGTCCGAACAGAAAAGAAAGAACACACCTAAACATATTCAGACGTCCGAACAGAAAAGAAAGAACACACCAAAACATATTCAGATGTCCGAACCAAAAATGTTCAGACGTCCGAACCAAAATTATTCAGACGTCCGAACAGAAAAGAAAGAACACACCAAAACATATTCAGACGTCCGAACCAAAAATGTTCAGACGTCCGAACCAAAATTATTCAGACGTCCGAACAGAAAAGAAAGAACACACCCAAACATATTCAGACGTCCGAACCAAAATTATTCAGACGTCCGAACAGAAAAGAAAGAACACACCAAAACATATTCAGACGTCCGAACCAAAAATGTTCAGACGTCCGAACCAAAATTATTCAGACGTCCGAACAGAAAAGAAAGAACACACCCAAACATATTCAGACGTCCGAACCAAAATTATTCAGACGTCCGAACAGAAAAGAAAGAACACACCCAAACATATTCAGACGTCCGAACCAAAATTATTCAGACGTCCGAACAGAAAAGAAAGAACACACCAAAACATATTCAGACGTCCGAACAGAAAAGAAAGAACAAACCCAAACATATTCAGACGTCCGAACAGAAAAGAAAGAACACACCAAAACAAATTCAGACGTCCGAACAGAAAAGAAAGAACACACCTAAACATATTCAGACGTCCGAACCAAAAATGTTCAGACGTCCGAACCAAAATTATTCAGACGTCCGAACAGAAAAGAAAGAACACACCCAAACATATTCAGACGTCCGAACCAAAATTATTCAGACGTCCGAACAGAAAAGAAAGAACACACCCAAACATATTCAGACGTCCGAACCAAAATTATTCAGACGTCCGAACAGAAAAGAAAGAACACACCAAAACATATTCAGACGTCCGAACAGAAAAGAAAGAACAAACCCAAACATATTCAGACGTCCGAACAGAAAAGAAAGAACACACCAAAACAAATTCAGACGTCCGAACAGAAAAGAAAGAACACACCTAAACATATTCAGACGTCCGAACCAAAAATGTTCAGACGTCCGAACAGAAAAGAAAGAACACACCCAAACATATTCAGACGTCCGAACCAAAATTATTCAGACGTCCGAACAGAAAAGAAAGAACACACCAAAACATATTCAGACGTCCGAACAGAAAAGAAAGAACAAACCCAAACATATTCAGACGTCCGAACCAAAAATGTTCAGACGTCCGAACAGAAAAGAAAGAACACACCCAAACATATTCAGACGTCCGAACCAAAATTATTCAGACGTCCGAACAGAAAAGAAAGAACACACCAAAACATATTCAGACGTCCGAACAGAAAAGAAAGAACAAACCCAAACATATTCAGACGTCCGAACAGAAAAGAAAGAACACACCAAAACAAATTCAGACGTCCGAACAGAAAAGAAAGAACACACCAAAACATATTCAGACGTCCGAACCAAAAATGTTCAGACGTCCGAACCAAAATTATTCAGACGTCCGAACAGAAAAGAAAGAACAAACCCAAACATATTCAGACGTCCGAACAGAAAAGAAAGAACACACCAAAACAAATTCAGACGTCCGAACAGAAAAGAAAGAACACACCAAAACATATTCAGACGTCCGAACCAAAAATGTTCAGACGTCCGAACCAAAATTATTCAGACGTCCGAACAGAAAAGAAAGAACACACCCAAACATATTCAGACGTCCGAACCAAAATTATTCAGACGTCCGAACAGAAAAGAAAGAACACACCAAAACATATTCAGACGTCCGAACAGAAAAGAAAGAACACACCAAAACATATTCAGACGTCCGAACAGAAAAGAAAGAACAAACCCAAACATATTCAGACGTCCGAACAGAAAAGAAAGAACACACCAAAACAAATTCAGACGTCCGAACAGAAAAGAAAGAACACACCAAAACATATTCAGACGTCCGAACAGAAAAGAAAGAACAAACCCAAACATATTCAGACGTCCGAACAGAAAAGAAAGAACACACCAAAACAAATTCAGACGTCCGAACAGAAAAGAAAGAACACACCTAAACATATTCAGACGTCCGAACCAAAAATGTTCAGACGTCCGAACAGAAAAGAAAGAACACACCCAAACATATTCAGACGTCCGAACCAAAATTATTCAGACGTCCGAACAGAAAAGAAAGAACACACCAAAACATATTCAGACGTCCGAACAGAAAAGAAAGAACACACCAAAACATATTCAGACGTCCGAACCAAAATTATTCAGACGTCCGAACAGAAAAGAAAGAACACACTAAAACATATTCAGACGTCCGAACCAAAATTATTCAGACGTCCGAACAGAAAAGAAAGAACACACCAAAACATATTCAGACGTCCGAACCAAAATTATTCAGACGTCCGAACAGAAAAGAAAGAACACACCAAAACATATTCAGACGTCCGAACCAAAATTGTTCAGACGTCCGAACAGAAAAGAAAGAACACACCCAAATATATTCAGACGTCCGAACCAAAATTATTCAGACGTCCGAATAGAAAAGAAAGAACACACCAAAACAAATTCAGACGTCCGAACAGAAAAGAAAAGAACATACCCAAACATATTCAGACGTCCGAACCAAAATTGTTCAGACGTCTGAATAGAAAAGAAAGAACACACCCAAACATATTCAGACGTCCGAACAGAAAAGAAAGAACAAACCCAAACATATTCAGACGTCCGAACAGAAAAGAAAGAACACACCAAAACAAATTCAGACGTCCGAACAGAAAAGAAAGAACACACCAAAACATATTCAGACGTCCGAACCAAAATTATTCAGACGTCCGAACAGAAAAGAAAGAACACACCAAAACAAATTCAGACGTCCGAACAGAAAAGAAAAGAACACACCCAAACATATTCAGACGTCCGAACCAAAATTATTCAGACGTCCGAACAGAAAAGAAAGAACACACCCAAACATATTCAGACGTCCGAACCAAAATTATTCAGACGTCCGAACAGAAAAGAAAGAACACACCCAAACATATTCAGACGTCCGAACAGAAAAGAAAGAACAAACCCAAACATATTCAGACGTCCGAACAGAAAAGAAAGAACACACCAAAACAAATTCAGACGTCCGAACAGAAAAGAAAGAACACACCAAAACAAATTCAGACGTCCGAACCAAAATTATTCAGACGTCCGAACAGAAAAGAAAGAACACACCAAAACATATTCAGACGTCCGAACAGAAAAGAAAGAACAAACCCAAACATATTCAGACGTCCGAACAGAAAAGAAAGAACACACCAAAACAAATTCAGACGTCCGAACAGAAAAGAAAGAACACACCTAAACATATTCAGACGTCCGAACCAAAAATGTTCAGACGTCCGAACAGAAAAGAAAGAACACACCCAAACATATTCAGACGTCCGAACCAAAATTATTCAGACGTCCGAACAGAAAAGAAAGAACACACCAAAACATATTCAGACGTCCGAACCAAAATTATTCAGACGTCCGAACAGAAAAGAAAGAACACACCAAAACATATTCAGACGTCCGAACCAAAATTATTCAGACGTCCGAACAGAAAAGAAAGAACACACCAAAACATATTCAGACGTCCGAACCAAAATTGTTCAGACGTCCGAACAGAAAAGAAAGAACACACCCAAATATATTCAGACGTCCGAACCAAAATTATTCAGACGTCCGAATAGAAAAGAAAGAACACACCAAAACAAATTCAGACGTCCGAACAGAAAAGAAAAGAACATACCCAAACATATTCAGACGTCCGAACCAAAATTGTTCAGACGTCTGAATAGAAAAGAAAGAACACACCCAAACATATTCAGACGTCCGAACAGAAAAGAAAGAACACACCAAAACAAATTCAGACGTCCGAACAGAAAAGAAAGAACACACCAAAACATATTCAGACGTCCGAACCAAAAATGTTCAGACGTCCGAACAGAAAAGAAAGAACACACCAAAAAATATTCAGACGTCCGAATAAAAAAAAGAACACACTAAAAACAGAAATATTTAGATTTCTGAACAAAAAAGCCGGTCGTCATCGTCTTCCTCTTCCTCGTCATTTTCAACCTCGTCCCCCTCGTCGTCTTCAATCTCGTCCCCCTCGTTATCTTCAACCTCGTCCCCCTTGTCGTCTTCAATCTCTTCTACCGTTCCTTTGGTATGTTGTCCGCGAGGCATCAGCCCAAGCAGCTCCCAAATTGGAGCAGTATGCAAAGAACGCTCGTCGCCGTCTTGGGCCATCTTAATGCCAGGAATCGTATCCTCCTCATCCGCTGTCGGCGCCGCCCCGCCCCCGAGAATCTTACTTACAATGTGTTTCTCGCATGCCGCACAGACTGTATGCAAAATCGGTGTCTCGTCGGCAATTGCTTGAATCACGGCGCGAAACTTGGTCTCTTTTTTGCCCACCTTAGGACCCTCCATACGGTGCCGGTTGTACGCCGTTGTTATACTTTTAGGAAGTAGAGCAAACACACCGACGCCAAACGTATCTGCTAATATAGCAATCGGCCGCCAAGCATATATCTTCTTAGACAGCTGGCCGACCGGCAGTGACATCTTGTCGGCGAGATACGTATGAATCTGAGTCGTCAAAGCACCACGAGCAATACCTTCCCCGTCGAGAAACGCAGCGACCTCCGCGTCCGTGCAATCCGACTGCGACCAACGCGCCCACTGTTTGACGAGATCGGCTTTCATTTGTAGCATGCGGATGTCATCGGCCACGCCGCGCGTCGGTAGGTCATATAACATCGCTTGGCTCAGTTGCTTTGTAAAGGTCGAAAGTTTGATAGAACCGACGTGGCTTTGGCCCGTAGCATGTTTATTTCCCGCCACCGTAGTGCTTTCTGCCGAGGTTTGTAACAAGTGACTAAGAGACCGGTCCTCTACATTGGCATATTGTTCCAAAAACGCCTCAGCCAACCGTTTTCGCCCCCGGTTCCCAAAGACGTCAGTATACAAGACCATCGCAAACTGTCGAACGTCGTTCGACGAGACCATGTCCGGAAACACATGTTTTTCTAACTGGGCAGCCGCAGGCAGCCTCCCTAAGAAGTCGCTCTGCGTCTCTTTTTTTTGTTTAGGCTCAGTTCGGATTTTTTTTAAGAGCAAGTGGACGAGACTGCTTTCGTATGTTACCGTGTTGTCCTTTAATGTGTCATCCCCGACCGGAGTCTCTAGATCTTCTATTGTGTTCGTCTCGTCTAAGATACTAGTCTCGCCTAGGGCACTGGTCTCGTCGGGGGCACTAGTCTCGTCGGGGGCACTGGTCTCGTCGGGGGCACTGGTCTCGTCGGGGGCACTGGTCTCGTCGGGGGCACTGGTCTCGTCGGGGGCACTGGTCTCGTCGGGGGCACTGGTCTCGTCGGGGGTACTGGTCTCGTCGGGGGTACTGGTTTCGTCGGGTATACTGGTCTTGTGTCGAGGATTTGTGTTCTCCGGCCTATTATTAGAATTTATTATTAATCAAGAAAGAAAAAGAAAGAAAAAGACGTACATATTAAAAAATGACTGAGATGTTACTTCTTTTTGAGACGAAGCGAGCAAGTCTGGTTGTATACCGTTTACCGTCGTACCGATTTCGTGTAGTGGTTTTGTTGTAAGCTGCATTTCTTGCATCGTAGAGAACAAGAACTCGGGCAGAAGTTCTAGTGGTAAATTTGCTCTCGTAAACTTCGTACACAGGTTCTGGATGAAAGACAAGGTCATACTGCGGTATTTTAACCGAATGAACGTAGGAGTATCAATTTTGGGTCCGGCTTCTAAAACGGGAGAATATTGAGAGGAGGGGAGAGAAGACATAACCTCGGTCGCGATCGTAGACGGCGGTTCGGACAGTGGGCGCTGGGCTAAGGACTGCCGGCGCGGTGATTGATCGGTGACCGAGTTTGCTTGGGGCGAGGGGGGGAGGGGAGCAACCACGGTACGCAACGGTGAACGGCGCGGATTTTGGTGGCGTGGCTGCACTCGCGACGAGCTCGGATCGATCCGGGCGTGTTTTGTAGGCCATATATCGGCAAGCGCCTCGTCTACTGCCTGACGGCGCTTCGTCGATGGTCTCATAACAGCTAAAAGAAACAGACAAGTAGAAATATGTATAAAGAAATAGAGTAAGAAAAGGATATAAAAAGAGATAGACAAGTAAAAGGATGTGAAGTCAGGTAGACGGATGTGAAAAGAAAAAAAAAAACAAGTAGAAAAGAAATACAAGTAAAAGAATGTAAAAAGAAACAGACAAGTAGAAAGATGTGGAAAAGCGTAATATAAGAGTATAGAATCCGCAAGTATGGGATGTTGAGCATAAACCGACAGATAGCTGGTTGTTTTTTCTTGTCTTTTCTTTTCCAATAAAGAAGAAAAAACGCCCTTTTCCGCGTCACAACCGCGACAGCGTGTCGTATCGCGGAACGAATATAAATAAATAGATAAATGAAAAAGAGATAAATATTTAAGATGTAAGATAAAGTCGTACTCGTATGTTTCTTAACCGGACGACTTTTAATTTTAATACCTTGTCATGTTACGAGCAGGTAAAGGAGGTAGACGAAGACGAGGTCTTAAGCTAAGTGTATTCGGGTATTTAAAACTGCGTAGATAAGGTAAATAAGCAGGAGATTAGGAGATAAGAGTAAAGAGGTAAGACGGGGTAGACGGTAATAACGGTCCGTGCTTAATAATATCCATTGTTTTGCGGGTCTTTATATACTTAGTGATACAAGTTAAGACTAAGAAAGAACACGTATAATAATGTAGCTTTTCGTATCATACTAATCTTCGCAGAAGTCGAAACCAATTATATCAGTCTTAAAAAAAGGTAATATTTTAACGTTGAAAAGGATTAAAACAATAGAATAAGATAAAAATAAACCATTTTCTTTGTTTTTATTTCGTTTTTAATTATCTGATATGAAGTTATTATTGTTAAAAATAGGATAAAATAGAGCAAAAATTGCTTATTATAATGGTATACTTTAATCATCTCTTTTATTTATTTTTAAAAATAAAATAAAACATTATACGAGATGTTAATTGTAGTAAGCTATATACTTGATGTATTACGTAAACAGTCGGTTGACATACTATAAACGGGTACTAAATGAAGATCGTCGATAGACCCCGGATTTACCTTTCTCTTCATTTCCTAGCTCCCGTTATCTCTTAATATTCAAGGGGTTGTTTACTTGTTTTCTTTCTTATCAACGAAAATGTAACAGCTGCTTGTATATTCGGACGTTTAAATCGTTGTACTAGGAGTTGTATTCCTCTTCATTTCCTGTTATCTTTCAATATTCCAGGGGTTGTTTACTTTTCTTATCAACGAATATGTAACAGCCGCTTTTCTATTCGGACGTCTGAATTGGTGTACTAATCCTAGAGTTGTATTTCTCTTCATTTCCGGGCTCCCGTTATCTTCGTATTTCAAGGGATTGCTTACTTTTTTCCTTTTTTCTTATCAACGAATATGTAACAGTCGCTTTTCTATTCGGACGTCTGAATTGGTGTACTAATCCTAGAGTTGTATTTCTCTTCATTTCCGGGCTCCCGTTATCTTCGTATTTCAAGGGATTGCTTACTTTTTTTCCTTTTTTCTTATCAACGAATATGTAACAGTCGCTTTTCTATTCGGACGTCTGAATTGGTGTACTAATCCTAGAGTTGTATTTCTCTTCATTTCCGGGCTCCCGTTATCTTCGTATTTCAAGGGATTGCTTACTTTTTTCCTTTTTTCTTATCAACGAATATGTAACAGTCGCTTTTCTATTCGGACGTCTGAATTGGTGTACTAGTCCTAGAGTTGTATTTCTCTTCATTTCCGGGCTCCCGTTATCTTCGTATTTCAAGGGATTGCTTACTTTTTCCTTTTTTCTTATCAACGAATATGTAACAGTCGCTTTTCTATTCGGACGTCTGAATTGGTGTACTAGTCCTAGAGTTGTATTTCTCTTCATTTCCGGGCTCCCGTTATCTTCGTATTTCAAGGGATTGCTTACTTTTTTCCTTTTTTCTTATCAACGAATATGTAACAGCCGCTTTTCTATTCGGACGTCTGAATTGGTGTACTAATCCTAGAGTTGTATTTCTCTTCATTTCCGGGCTCCCGTTATCTTCGTATTTCAAGGGATTGCTTACTTTTTTCCTTTTTTCTTATCAACGAATATGTAACAGCCGCTTTTCTATTCGGACGTCTGAATTGGTGTACTAATCCTAGAGTTGTATTTCTCTTCATTTCCGGGCTCCCGTTATCTTCGTATTTCAAGGGATTGCTTACTTTTTTTCCTTTTTTCTTATCAACGAATATGTAATAGCCGCTTTTCCATTCTGACGTCGGAACCGTTGTGTTTCTCTTCATTTCCTAGCTCGCGTTATCTTTTAATATTTAAGGGGTTGTTTACTTTTTTTCTTTTTTCTTATATGTATTTGTATATTCTATAGTCGTTCTCTTTATTTCCTGGCTCCCGTTATTACTTAATATTCTAAGGGTTGTTTACTTTTCTTATTAACGAATATATAGCAGCCACTTTTCTATTCTAACGTCTAAATTGGTGTACTAATCCTAGAGTTGTATTTCTCTTCATTTCCGGGCTCCCGTTATCTTCGTATTTCAAGGGATTGCTTACTTTTTTTCCTTTTTTCTTATTAACGAATATGTAACAGTCGCTTGTATATTCGGACGTCTGAACCGTTGTACTAGAGTTGCATTTGTCTTGTGTTATCTCTTTATATTCAAAGAGTCGTTTATTCTTTTTCTTTTATTAACGAACATGTGACGGCCGCTGTAACAAATCTCGGATATCGTCAAAGTCAAGTTTCGTATAAAAGAGCAGAGAGCACGTAAAAGATAAAAGATTATTTTTATATACTTTTTCCCCCTTCTACTATTTTCTCCTTCTCCTACGATTATACAATGGGGCGACCACGGGCCCACGTTAACCGCCAGACGAAGACGAAAAAGTCTCGCCGCAATACTACCAAAACCCAAACGGCACGGTCGACGAATCAAAGTACCCAGTCACAGTCGCCTATTGAAGCTTATTTCCAAGCTCCTCCTGCCCAGTCACCTACGCTGCCGCAAGCCCGGCCGCCGCAATTTGCTCGTCAAACATCAATCCGAGCCCATTTCTCGCCGTCACCTGTATCTTCACAGGCGTCGGACTACGTTATACAAGATAGCAGCTCGTCGAGTCCGGCTCGTTTTATAAATACTTTTTTTAGAGGCGGCGTAAGGAAGAATGGTATGTTGTTTTCTCTTTTTTTCTCTTACTCTTTACTAGAATAAGATAAATTAGTTGTATTAACCAAAAAAAGGAACCCACCCAACGACGCCATCTACCGAGCGGCGACAGCCGAGTCCTTTATCACAACCGTTTACTCCGGGTCTTAGCGATGTGTCCCGACACTCGTCGTCGAGTCCGGGTCTTTTTACGACTTTGAATATAAGACGTGACGCCCGAGAAAATAGTAAGTTTCTTCTTCTTTTTGTGTATTTAATAAATACTACTACGTCTTTAACATGTGCACGTTGTTTTCTTTTTTAACCAAAACTAGGTTTTATAAGACGATTACAACACAACTCGCAGGCCACTGTGTCTCTCCCGACACCACGTCCAACGCAAGGTACGTCGAGTCTTCTTTTGTCTTTTTTGTCTATTATTTTTTACTATACTAATAAAAAAGAACTCCAAGAACAACAATGGCCAGCGTCTACGTTGGCGCAGAGCACAACCCACGACAATGCCGGAGACGTGGCCCAAGACGACGTAGACATCAACGAAGCGGACATGGCCTACGACAACAACGAGCACATGGACCTAGACGATGACGACGGCGAGGAGATGAGCGATACGATGGACGACGAAAGTTGGCGCGGTGTGAGCGACGACGAGGCAGACGGCCCCGCTAACGCCGGCCAGCAGCTGCCCTACGAGGTGCCGTTAACGCGCGAGGAAGTATACGCATGGCTTGAAGACCAGACTATCACGCCTACAGAACGGCTCGCGCGGCGGATCACGTATGTTCTCCGCATCGGCCTCGTGGCGTGTCCGGCCGAGGAGCATGCGCGCTGGGAGACGGTCCACAACGCAAATTGCTCCCACCACTATGGGCTCCAAGAGACATACGGGGCGTCGCCGCCGGGGTTTACCAACGCGGCAGCAAGGCAGAGCAGCCCAGCCTTGTCAACCCTCGGGCTCAACTGCCCAGTGCGGCCGCTTGGCCCAGGCCATTTAAAACTAAGCCGGACGGACCTCCCTTCCGCGTCTCGGCTCGAGGCGCAGCATTGCGGCTGGCCGGACGAAGGCCGGCACAAGGGTGCTCAGATCTGCTTACACCGAGACGATCTACCTCTACAAATCATGGACCGGGCGGTGCACGACGTCGACAGCTTTCTACACGTCACGAGCGACCCAAGAGACTTTCAAGGGCCGCTCGACGTCGCCGTTACGCCGCAGACCAAGTCTCTTCTTACAAAAAACGTCCACCTGTACTTGCCGGTCCAAACAGAAACAAAAACAATCCGTGCCCCTATCCACCGCATCCCACACATCGTTTTTGCCCGGCGGGGTGCGGACGTCATTTATATGTTTTTCCCCAAGATGTATGCTGAAAGAACGAAAACGACGCCACCGCTGCCCGACGTCTTACACGCCATGTTCTTCAATATATTCATCTTGCCGAGCTTTGACCGCATCGGGTCGAGCTTTGCACACCACGTCCCGTCGTGTTATAAAGAGGCGCGCGCCATGTCCCGCATTGCCGTCGAAGGAACCGGCCAAAAGAACGGCCGGGAAGGCGCTATCCAAGTCACGTACAACGACACCAACCTCCAGTTCTTATGGCAGGTGATGCGCGACGGCCTAGACAGGGCGGAGTACGCCAGCCATCCCGGCAATGCGGATTTGACCGAGCACGACCGGAATGACTTGTTATTGTTCGGCAACCCGGTGTTTATGTACAATAATAAGAACACGAAGCTCGCGTTCCAAACCGCCTCGACCGAGATTGGGACAGACGCGTCGACAGTAACGGCCGCGATCGACGCTTTCCAGGCCGGCCTCATGCCGTCGGTCGCTCCGTACCTCGGCCCCTCGAGCCCGCCGCTAGACGACGGATCCTGGGGGCCGACCCGGCGGCAGCAGTACATGGACATTGCGGCCGAGTTCCTCCCCGAACAGACCGGCCACACCGTGCTCGCGCGGCGGTGCTGCCAATATAACACGTTGTTGTTCTTAAACGGCGATCCGCAGAAAGCTTTGTTTGGGACCGCCGGTACGGACGCTCGTGTGCCGAGCGGCGCGCCGGGCGGTGCCCGCGCGCCCAACGACGAGGGCGAGGACTTGGACGAAGCGTTTCGTGTGCCGGACGTCGAGCACGACAGCGCCGGACACCGCGGGGACGAAGATGGCGACGCCGCTGGCGCACCTTCGTACTGGCGGCCCCCTTCGATCAAAAAGTCAAACACGGCTGCGTATCCTATCCGTCTACTACGGGACGCGGTCTCGATTACGTGCGAGCCGCGGAAACTAAACCCGCTCAGGCAACAAGGCGTCGCGTACATCCAGTCGTATACCGTGGAAGAAGGGCGGTACAACGAGCTCGGCGTCTGGGCCTTTTCCCATCCCAAGCTCTACAACCTCGGCCACGGTAAAGACGTGTGGGCAAGCATCGCAAACGAGGGCAATGTGTCGGCCAACCTCGACGGCGCCCACGCGGCGCTGCTGTCGTCCTGCCAGCGTCTGTCGTACGGCTTAGCGGACCGAGCACGCCAGTTCGGCTGGCGCTTTGAGATCCGGGTCACGACCGCGCTCAGCCAGTCCGTCCGAGAGGCGGAGGTAGCGTGGGCGACCCTGGTACGGGGGGACGGGCTGCCGCGGCTCGGGTACCTAAACGGCCAGCCGGACCTTGCGATCGTACGCGCGGACATGAACATCCGCGCGGACCGCAACGCGTTTTATATCGTCGACGCGCGGCTGTACAATACCTTTGTCTGGGAGAGCCTAGACAAGTACGTCCGGCTTCTCGACTACATCGTCATCATGTACAAGAACGGTATACAGACACCACAGACGGCCGCTACGTTCTTTGCGCTCGTCGTGGTCGCGCTCCAGCAGTTCATCAACTACGGGAACGAGATAGTGCGGTACTCTCTCATGGCCGCTTTGCCTTCCGGCGCGCCTACTGTGACCGTGCCTGGTGCGCCGACGAAGACGCCGCGGGTTGGGCTAGGGGTTACGCGAACGATGGCCGCGCGGGGCTTTGGGTTTTTCCCTACGACCGGGATTGACTGGTTTGGGCTGCAGCTCGAGTACGATCTGGCCATCCACATCGACGTCCCCCAGCTCGCGGTGAAGACGCACTGGCGGCGCGTCGGGATGGCGACTACCTCGTACGGCGTCTTCGACCAAGCCGTCAACGTGGCGGTCGACCCCGCGATACCCAGTGCGGCGGGCGGCGACGCCGTCTTGTCGATCTTAGCGCAGCTCGTGCTGAACGAGTACCTGCTGAGCGTCTACACCGCGCTGTCGAGAAAAAAACCAACCGTGGACGACATCAACACCATTCAACCGACGTTCTCCGGCTTCTGCAAGATCGCTGTACTCGACAAGCGCACGTGCACCTTGCCGACGAAGCCCAACCACCGCATCCAGTCGCCGCAGCAATACTTTAAGTGGGCGTTCACGACGGTGCACGACTCCATTACACGCACCCGTATACAAAAGCATCAGTTCTACGTAATGACGCAAAAAGTCATCGACCGCCTTGACCACACACCACACTCCCCGTTTGTGTCGGCGAACCGCTTTCTCGCTATTTTGTATTATCGGTTTTGCCAGCAAGTCGGCTGTATACCCTGCCCTTGCCCTACCAACGGAGTCTTGTCTCTTACAACAAAACCGCAGAAGAACCGACTTGTCTTGTGTATACGCCTAGTCCAGGCGACGAGCGAGGTGCCAGCGACGGCTACCATCGAGGATCCTATTGCTATAGTATCGCGGACCGACACAGCGGCGAGCGTGCCACCACTGCGAGCTATGTATCCCGCCTCGAGCTTACTAGACATTGACTTTGTCCGGCAGACGGCTAAGCTTATATAAGACGGTGGCGGCACGGGGCACGTAGCATAAAGCGGATTGCTTTGGTTGTATTCTTTAGTTTAATTGTATTCGTGTTTTTTTATTCTACGATAACTTCGTCTTTTCTTTTTTTCTTTTCTTTTTTAGTCAATCTATATCTTTATTACTTAGACTACGTTGACTCGCTTTACTATGCCGTAGGACAGCATCTTACTTCCGTACCTATTTACTACGTAAAAGATTATGCTCGTAGAGACTTATAAATAAAGTAAGAGTAGAGAGCTCTCGAGAATATACTATATTTTGAAAGTATTAAAGGAGCAATACGCCCCTTAAATGAAATAAACAGGCAGCCCTAGTTACGAGATGTAGCCAAACACACATAAAATAAACAAGTTCTTATCGTAGTAGTATACTCCTTCTTTCTTCTTTTAACTTCCTTAGAGTCCTGATCGCGGCTCCCTATTGCGACCGTGTTGGGGCTCAAACAGGCCTGATACTAGACAGGAAGCTCTCTAGTCGTTAGCAAGCCGTCGTTGTTCCGGCCGTCAGCTGCATCCACGTGGGAACGGTAGTGCCGCTAGATGTCGCCCGTCCCCGGCCGGTAGTGAGTATGCTCGTGATTGGGGTTGAGTGTAGCGAACTGGGCCCAGCGCAGAGTCTCTTCAAACTTGGATGGATCGAGCAGGCTTGAAAACTCGTCCTTCTAAGAGTCAAAGAGGTGGTCCCGAGTAACGTGCCGATGGGCGCCGTCATAGTCGTAATTTTGCTAGAGCGACACCTTGTACTTCCAAGGCTTACTAGCAGGCGAGACCGAGAGGCGGATGTGTAGGGCAGCGCGTGCATGCGCCTTTACTGCGTGGCAGGTACAATCCAGAGAAACTGGATATGAGACTGGACTTGCCCGCCGACTAGTCACCTACGAGCACAAGCTCGGGCAGGTTAGTGACATGCTAGATGCCGAGCGACTGCAGCGCAGCCAACGTGTCATTAAGTTCTTTTACCTTGTCACCAATAACCGTAAAACCGTGCGAGACAAAGCTCACATTGTGGCGTGTTGACTGATCAGCGGCACCTAAAGTAGGGATGTTATTAAAGGGAACATCTACTTGTTGGCGCTGACCATTACGGACCTGCATTACTATTGTAGGATCATCGTTGTCGTTGGCACCGTCCCCCCGTTGTTGCTACTTGATCTTATTAAGGGTATTGCGTGTGCCTCGCTCCGGTGTGCTAAGAGAGTCTAGCTGAGGACCAAGTAGTGTGCTTATGGCCTCGAGGTCAGGAGAGACTCTGTCTTCTCCGTCAAGGTCTCTAGAGTATACTGCAAAGGATAGGCTTAAGCCTGCTTGCTCCAACACCCGGCTAGGGTCGCTAGTGAGTAGAGATAGTCGACCGTAAAGATCTTCCTCCCGAGTAATAAAGTGGTAATGCATAGTCGAGGAGAAGACGTCAAGAAGCAATCGTAGGTATTGGTTGGTAGAGCCACGATGCAAAGGCTTGTGATGTATAGTAGAGGAGACGACGTTAAGAAGCAATGGTGTGTATTTATAAAGCCACGATGCAAAGGCCTAGCGAGGTGTGGCGATGAGGATGTCGTAAAATTTTCTCTAGGTCAAAAGTTTAGTCGACTTCGGGGACAAGTCTTTAAAGCCTCCGAGACATTGAGGTCTAGAAAACGGGAGAAAATGATAAGATTTAATGCTTGAAGTAATGTAGCGAGGAAAATGAAGTTAGGGATGTTGAGTTTGATGAAATTTGCGCTTTAGAAGAGCCGGGCTTATGACCTGAACAAGTGTTATGATGATTAGGTATATGAAAGGTGACTTAGTAGGAGAGAGTCATTTTCTTTAATTATTATGGTAACTACCTGCTAGCTAGTGGTAGGCGATCACGTGATAGAACACGAGGCACGTCGTTATCCTGATAAAGCGGTATACGCTTAGTCATACCTATAATGTGGCAGATTATCGACAATAGATTTTAGTATTGTAAATGTCGGTATTCGTTGGTAAGATCCACCTAATTCACGGCCTTAAGCAGTAACACCTTATATCGATTGCCATGATTCACTTAGAAGTTGGCCTCAGCTTCACTGTTTAAAGAGATGGAGGCATAGGAGGATCATTTAGCTGGTATATAGTAAGGTTTTGGCCCTTCTATATTCTTTGATAATTAAATTGAACGAGACATTACCAATACTAAGAAACCATAGACTTTTACGAGGATCAGTGTTTTAGTGAGCGTGATCCTGTCTCTTAACAGTACATTCGATTTTATTATGTAGTAATTAATTATGAACGTGTTTTATAATTTCGGTTATTTATTATAGATTATTATATTATCAACTATAAAAAGTTGCTGACTACTATTTACGATTATAGGATTTAATAAAATTTACGTCCCGTTATCGTGAGTCGACTTTCTTTTTCTAGTTTTATTTGTATAAAGGCAAATCTACTTTTTTAGCTGACATAATAAATGCTTACTAACAATTTCGCCTTAAGAATACCCGCGCCTTGTAGCCCGATTTGATTAGTTCAATCCTTTATTTACGGTATCCACTTGAGAGCAGACCGAGTCTGCTCTGAAGTGGGTCCTCTTTCTGACATAATACATGCTTACTAACGTACATCGACGGTTTTGCTTGGAGAATGCACGCGCCGCGTAGCCCGATTTGATTAGCTCAATCTCTTATTTACGGTATCTACTCTAGAGCAGACCGGGGATACTAAACAAGAGAGTCGAGAGTCTGGCTATTTATCTTTCACGACGTTCTTCTTCCTCGTTACAAGATGCAATTGCTGGTCTGCGTTTCAATTCTTGAAGTCGATAATGCCATTGAACCTAAAAAAGGTACAGTCGCTGACTAGCACACGACGGTTAGATTTAGTAATAGACAGATCACGTTCAGTGACTCGTGACTACACTTTCTATTCTATAAGCTGTAATACCGTGCTTTATCAACCGATAGAGTAGTTCCAACAGATGTTCCAACAAAGGTTTAACCATATCCGGCTCTACTTCTACCCGTAAGTAGATGCAAATAGCTATTGTAATAAGACGCCGTATTGCGTTTGCATTATCTCTATTTTACTTCTAACGTACGTCTACGTTGTCTTTCTCGTAGACTTATAAAACGTATACTACGAACATCGATACGACGATTTCTTTTGTTTTCTCCTCTCTCTTTTACTTTCTCGCCGCTAGTGCTTTCCTTTTCGTACTCATCTTCCTATCTACTCTACTAGGTCGGCAGTCTCTTTCTCTCTTAACTAGTATTTCACCGCCGCGACTTCACGACTACCACTACGAGACTCCTATCATAGTCAGTATAAACAATGGCCGCGCGAGGTGAATCTCTTCAAACACACAAGCTAACCACGGCGCAGTAGGAACAATGGAGCAGGACTTTGTTCCAGCACGCAGCGCCTCGCCGTCACGCGACGAAGACGAATTAGCTATCACGTTGATCGACTCACTCCCAAGAGAAGAGGCGAAAACGCTGACAGAGCTACAGTCTCAGCTCGACGAGGACATCGACGACAATGAAAAATACCAACTATGTGAAAAGCACCGTGACCGGCTATTGGCTCAATCCCTGCAGATAGACAAAGTCATCTGTGCCTATGATGTTGCATTCCGGAAATGCAGCTGGTACAAGACTCGCCGCGCCGCGCTAGAACAAGAACAAGGCAGCTCGTCCCCGAAACAGACAGAGTGTGATGCTGAATGGCGGACGTTTGTGAGTAAGGCTGTATCGGGGCGTCGACACAGACATACACTCGACCTGATCCGAACATACTGGAACGACGACATTGTTCGCCATTATCAGCTTGAAGACAAGAGCTTGCACCTTCTCAAAGGCATCCTAACGCTGGCCTTGGTACACAATTTTGACGCTGCTATTCCTTGGCTGAACGCCGCCATGGCTTCGCGCCACGGAAACGTCAAAGAGAAACCTATCCGTGGCTTGTTTCCCGTCACGGTGGCCGATATGAAAGCAGCGCGGGATCTATATAAAGATTCGCCGGCCCCCGTACAGCCACCACGGCTCTTAAGACCGCCTCCCGGGTGCGGCTACGACCTGTACGGCTTGCTCGTGCCTCAAGAGTTTGCTGTACCGGCAACGCCAGATTCAAACAACGAGTTCAACTTACGGCTACCAAAGACGCGAGGCCACGAACACCGTGCTGACCCTAGTCGGGCTAGACGCGAGCACCAAACAGAGGCGGTTCCTATACAGCCCGCTACCCCCACACAGCCTGTACGGAGATCAGAGCGGGTAAAGCCCGCGGACCTGCCGCCTGTGCCAACTCCAGCAACGACGAAGAATACTACGACTCCTAGCCTAACCAAGACCGTCGTCGCTGCCCGCCCAGCCACAAAACATAGCACTGCACGGCCACCTCGACCAATAATAAACAACGGTCCTTGCAACTGCTACACGACCGTGGCCGCACCGCTCATAGCATGGCTCGACCAGGCCAACCGAGAACGCGGTGCACCTACGCCAGAAGCATACAGAAGCAGTCTACAGCTTCTACCGTCGCTATGCCTACGACACCGAGATCTGCTACTAACGGTGCACCAAGACGATGCGGCGCGTCAAAGGTCGTTCCAAAAAGACAACAGCCCGTCGTACGAGCTTCAAGCCGCCGAGACCGCGGCCAACAACCACTTCCGCGAGACGGTCCTAGCCCAACTAAAGCCGCTCGCCGACGCAGATCCAAGCAAGTACCACCCAACCCACGGGTTCGACGCCGGCCGGCTCGTGTCTGCAATTCTTACCCGGGCTACCCAGCCCCACACAGACGCCCAGACCGGCCGCGTCGAGGCGTATCTTATTGGCCCAGACGAGGCTCGCCAGCTCGTCAGCTCGGGCACATTGACGGCCCCGATTGTCGTACACATGCCACCGTTATACATCTACAACGAACGGCCTATTCAAGAACTCCTCAACGAGCTTGGCGATGACAATTCCATCGTTACCGTGCAGATTCCCTCGCGGTCTTCCTACAGTGCATCGCATACCGATCATAGTCTACGTATGCTACGAGATCGTTTCAAGGTCAATCGCCCGTCTCCAGACGGCAATCCATGGAATCTATTAGACCTACAAAACCCCTTCCCGCAAGTCCACCTGCCGACCTGGCTCGCTAACGCCAACTGCCGCTTCCTCAACGCCATGCACTCGGCACATGATAAAGCAGCAACAGGCGACAACCGCTTAGAGCGGACCGTGGCGGGGCCATTGAAAGACGTTATGAGCTGGGCGCTGCTGGCCGAGGGCGGTCACCAGACCGGCCCCCATACCGACAGCCATGGTTTTAGTACTTGGATTAGCGTCCAAGAAGGAAGCGTCGGCTTTGGCTGGCTTGCCCACCCGACACGTGACGAGCGAAAACACTGGATGAGGAACACCCATGACGCCCCGACGACCGGCAACTGGCGCTATGTCGTTCTCCGGCCTGGCGACTGCGTCTTTTTCCCGAGCGGCACGATTCACTTCGTCTTCCGGCCACTCGGCGACCAGACCATGTCGGTAGGAGGCCACATCCTCCAGACCTCAGCGCTCGGGCTTTGGGTCGACGTCCTCCTCGACCAGCTGGACAACCCGGATGCGACCAACGAAGACATGACCGTGGCGCTGCCGCTCTACCTGGACGCCGCAGAGACCGCCGCCGCCGCCCGTCTAAAAAAAGAAGAGTTTGCCGTCTTCGCCCAGCGCATCGCCGTCGTTCGTAGCCGCTCGAAGGCCATCGCTACGAGACTAAAGACGAAGAAACGGACGAGGGGGGACGACAGCGATGATGACGAGGGGGACGAGGACATTGAAACGGGGGACCAAGGGACGGAGAACGAGGACGAGGACGAGGACGACGATAGTGATAATAGCGAGTAGCCGCGTCTTTTTTCTTTTAGTTTGCTTTTTTCGACGTACTTTATTTAAATCACTATTATTATAAAGCTTATAGTATGTGTTTATAGCATTTCAGGTTTCTATTAACAGCAGAAATCGCCACGCGCCGGGTCGGTATCGGGCCCGTATAAGCGGTAAGCTTTTAATAAACAATAAACTCGAAGAGTAAATAGAATTATAAGTAGATAGGTGAGTTGATGTAAGTGGCATTAAAATATGGTATTTACACATGTAAAGCTAGTAGAGAAGAGCGATAGAGGATCTATCGGAGAGAATCTATTAATAAGAAAAGAGTCAAAAGAGAACGTAAAGAAAAAAGAGAAACAATAACAGATATTAATAAAGACGAAGAGTAGGTAAATCTACTCTCGTAAAAGTAAAAGTCGTTGTTTGTTATTTTTAAATAGCACAAAGAGGTCAAAGACGACATAACACGAGGTCAAGTCTAGACAAAGAGAGCGCCTGACATAAATTAAAAATAGATAAAATATATCTGCTATAGCTATATGCCGATCCTTTGTAAGAGCGGGAAGGGATGCTTGCGGTAGCGCTTTTTGTCTTCCTTTCTAGTAGCTAAAACCGCGGCATCCAATACTCCTTTAAAAGCAAACGACTTTAAAGACCGATTTGCTTCGGGTAATCTGCCTTTCGTAAAATCCTTGCTAAACACGCCTGAGCGCACGTAACGGCGAGTTGCTTCAAGGTTGATATTAGGAAATATTTTCTTGAAACGCAGTTTGAAAGTGCTGTTTATAAACACTACTAGTGCAGCAGCAGTCAACTACCGCCGTGCCCATCCCATATAATCCGGAATACCGCATCGGCAATACCAACTCTAATAGTAGTAGAGCCGGAAGCTACATCGTACCGAACGTGCATTATTTCTAGTAAAAAGCTGCGGGTAACTGTTCGTAGAAAAGAGATGACTGTCGGACTGAACGGCGCGTTCGAGGTGTTGTTAGGTGACGAATTCTCGGTCGCAAACCACCTTTATATTGACGCGACTATGTTTTTCACACAGGTTAGTCGACGCCTAAGTACTCTAGCTTGGCTTGAACCATTTAGTGAGACGCCTCTTCGACACTGCTCTAGCAGAAGATGTGATCGAGCTGTAGTTGAACCCAGCTGCGCTCTCCGTGTAGGAATGTCTGCCGTAGAAAGAAACCGGCCGTCGTATTACGACCGCCGTACCACTCTACTAAATGCACATTTGATACTTCGTCTTCCTGAATACAGGCGTTGCCGTCTACATCGTAGGTATAGTAGTCGGATATAAGCAGCTCGTTTTGCTAAGGATATTTGCTTTCTCGGCAGGGTGTATATTGGGGGGCGAGCTAGTGATGGTTCAACATCTATAAAGTCGGTAGTAGAAAGCCGAGGGTGCCGCTCTCGTTTTGCCCCGTGCCTTATAGTATAGATATAGATAAGACGGCGATACTTATGAGATTAACGATCTTAAGCTTTAGAAGGTAAGCTTAATAGAACGTCAAGTCAGAAAGTAAGAAAGCGAAAGTAAACAGATTGCCGGCCTAGTATACTAGGTCATCGTCGCTATCGTCGATAAAATCCATTGCTCACTTAGCGCCGCTTCCCTTCTTATCGGGTGTTGTCGAAAGAATGTCGCCTGGCCGGATCCGTTGGATTCGGTTAGCTAAAGACTCACCCTTTATTACCTTGCCGGTAATAAACGAGCTTTGGCCGTGTAGAAGCAGGGCTGCATTGCCAACCATCTCGGGGGTGTACTTGCCGGGTGTCGAGACCATGTACTTTTAAATCGCTAGGCCACGGAACGTGTGGTAGATGTAGGGTGTCACGACCGTTAGCAAAGGCTTGTTAGGTGGGTGTTTAGCTGGTATCTTCGGTACATGAGTCGGGAAGTACTCGCTCTTGACTTCGCGGAAGAAATTAAGAGAGCTAGCGATATCGACGCCTAGGACGTCCCATGCCTCCTTTCGCAGATAGTCTTTGTTCGCTGCAACGGCCGACCGGAAGTCGATCACATCCAAGCTTGAGGCTTTTGGCCGAAACTTTTGCTTCTATGCCTTTACGGCTGCAGAGCGAGCATGCGTCTTGTTTAGCCACTTGCCGAAGCTGATGCGGAAGTGTGATATCCGTACATCACCGCCGGACTTATCGGTAACCTTGTCAACGTAGTCGATGAAATGCTTGCCGAGATCAGCTACCCATAGATATTAATAATAGAACCGGGCGTATACCGGTGACGGCCGGCTGAGGCGGTAGTAGACACCACGCTGGCTATTAAAAAAGGATCGAATGCCGATGTGCCCACGCACGGTATCAGACCCAGGGCCGTACTTGTCTACCGGCGCATACTTGAACGGGACTCGTTCGATATAGAATCGTGTGTCGCCCACACTGAGAATGCCGTCAAAAAACATCAGTTCGTTTCCAGCGCCAGTGCCTAGGAAGTGCAGCGATCGCAGCCGGTTTGTGGCCCAGGTGTCGGAGTAGTATATCTTAAAGTCGTCCAGCTCAATGTAGACGAAGTCGGGTATACACTTTTCCCCTCTGCCTTTTGCTTGCGGCAATACGCCAGCTTTGGCCTGGGCCAGCGGAATTAAGTCATCGCATGCCTGGCTCTCGGTCGTGATAGGCAGGCTCGGTTCGTAGTTAATTGCGGCAGATCGTGGGTTTATAAGAGTTGAGATAGGAAGCTTAACGACGTCAAAGCTGGCATTATAGTCGTCGTCCCAGTCTAATAAAGGGTCGGCCGGGCTGACTGGTTCATCTTCAACCTGTACCACGTCTCCGGTCTCTACACCGTCCGTGTCTTCAACCCCGGTAATCTCCGCGTCTGCCACCTTGAAAGGCGCTTCATCGGCATCGACATCGTCGTCATTATCGTCGAGCACTCGCTTGTGTGTTCGTAAAGTCTTGCGTGGTGTCTATGGCAGGGGGTTGGTGGTGATGAGTCTGTTTTATCCACATGTATCGTGACTGTTGTTTCACTCGAAGGCATATCTCTCGTGCTAGGATATGGCGGATCTAACCATAAAAGCCATAGAAAGAAAGAGAGAAGGCGGTCGTTGTATAGATATACGAGAGGCGTTTCTCAAAGCTAGCAGCGGCGGCATAGCTTCTCTATCTCGTTTATAGTCTGTAATAGTACGGACTGATATCTGAATCTAGCGGGGCCGAGTGACATATCCGACGGGGAGCGTTTTCATAGCATCCTCTAGTTTTTCTAAGTCGTCGACTTCGACTGACTCGATACGTTTTCTTCGTTCTTAAAGTAGTTGTCTTGAGCGTTCTTAGATTGTCTCTTCTATAAGGGCTCTGCTCTGTTCTCCGTATCATTGCCGGTCGTCTTTCTCTTTGATGTTGGCCATAGTTTCTGCTTCTTCGATACTAAGAGATGGCATAGCATCGATAGATTTTAGTGCCTAAGGGCTTCAACGTTTCGTCACGTGTCTGCTTAGTAACGAGAGCGGACCATGTCCAACGCACATCGATACTAGCCCGCTGACAAACCAACCGGAGAAAGTCGCTTGCTTAGTTAGTATTTTCTCATTCATATATTCAGATTAGAAACTTACGGCAATTTTTGCACGGCTTATGCCTGAGAGAAATACGTGCTCGGCGGCGATATAAAGATAGGCTAACGTCCCGCAGCTTGCCTTTGAGTGCGTCATCGAAACTAATACCGGCATGCCGGATTTGTATGTTGAGAAAGTAGAGGCTACGCTGTTTATTAGTTTACTATATTAATAACGGAGATAGAAATACAAACAAAGACACATACCTTCTTCTCGGCGTGACATGCCATATGGTATAAGATCTCTAGACTTCGGCGTGTCTCTGATGCTAGAAGATATCTTAAAGCGGACAGATTTAGAAAACTGCTGATCAAGACTAGTCCACATTTCGTTGTTGGAAGCTGGGTATAAGATCTCTAGACTTCGGCGTGTCTCTGATGCTAAAAGATATCTTAAAGCGGACAGATTTAGAAAACTGCTGATCAAGACTAGTCCACATTTCGTTGTTGGAAGCTGGGTATAAGATCTCTAGACTTCGGCGTGTCTCTGATGCTAAAAGATATCTTAAAGCGGACAGATTTAGAAAACTGCTGATCAAGACTAGTCCACATTTCGTTGTTGGAAGCTGTGTAACAGACCGGCTCTTCCAACCACTTGTTGCGATCTTCAGCCGCTTCATTTATCCGGCTGGAATGATGTAGGCGGGAATGGCCTTGACGATTAGAGTCGCCGGCAAGTATGTAGTGTTGCTTTAAGAATGTTGGCGATAAGCAGTTTTCGGCCCTAGTCAGCCCAGGCAAGCCAACATCCAGCCTCCTCAAACCCCGCGGTCTTCTTAGTGTCCGCCTCTAGTATGTCGATTTCGTGCAGGGTTGTCAAAGTTAAATTAACGGGTAGTAGAGGTAGTGGATAAGATGCATAACAGATAAGAAGACGTAAAGAGGCAAGGTTGTATATTTGCAGAGCCACGATGCCAATGCTCAGCTGAGGTAGTGACGCTCTAGTATGTGCAAAGCCACAATGTAGGGCTCAGCAAAAGTAGTGATGTTCGTGTGCATCTGTAGAGTCACGATGCAAAGGCTTGTAATGCATTGTAGAAGAGAAGACGTCTAGAGGCAATAGTGTGTATTTGTAGAGCCACGATGCAAAGGCTTAGTTGAAGTGGT
Organism: Ophiostoma himal-ulmi; assembly: GCA_029299165.1. NCBI lineage: Eukaryota > Fungi > Ascomycota > Sordariomycetes > Ophiostomatales > Ophiostomataceae > Ophiostoma > Ophiostoma himal-ulmi. The sequence continues at coordinate 7,007,938 of JANSME010000001.1, forward strand.
GATGCATAGTAGAGGAGAAGACGAAGAAGCAATAGTGTGCATTGGCAGAGCCACGATGTAAAGGCTTGTGATGTAAGGTAGAAGAGAAGATGCTAAGAGGCAATGAGGTGAATTTATAGGGCCACAATGTAAGGCTTAGCGAAAGTGGTTTTGCTTTGCCAATGCCGGTAAAAGAGTAATGCTCTAGTGATGCCGGTAAAGGTGATGCGCTGGTAATGGCGGTAAGAGGCTATAGTGTGTATTTGTAAAGCCACGAAGTAATGTAAAGAAGAAATAGTGTGTATCTATAGAGCCACGATTCAAAGGCCACGATGTAAAGGCTTGCGATGCATAGTAGAAGAGAAGACGTTAAGAGGCAATGGTGTGTATTTGTAGAGCCACGATGTAAAGTGCAAGGTAGAAGAGAAGATGTCAAGAGGCAATGAGGTGAATTTATAGGGCCACAATGTAAGGCTTAGCGAAAGTGGTTTTGCTTTGCCAATGCCGGTAAAAGAGTAATGCTCTAGTGATGCCGGTAAAGGTGATGCGCTGGTAATGGCGGTAAGAGGCTATAGTGTGTATTTGTAAAGCCACGAAGTAATGTAAAGAAGAAATAGTGTGTATCTATAGAGCCACGATTCAAAGGCCACGATGTAAAGGCTTGCGATGCATAGTAGAAGAGAAGACGTTAAGAGGCAATGGTGTGCATTTGTAGAGCCACGATGTAAAGTGCAAGGTAGAAGAGAAGATGTCAAGAGGCAATGAGGTGAATTTATAGGCCACAATGTAAGGCTTAGCGAAAGTGGTGTTGCTTTGGCAATGCCGGTGAAAGAGTGATGCTTTAATGATGCCGGTAAAAGTGATGCTTTAATGATGCCGGTAAAAGTGATGCTTTAATGATGCCGGTAAAAGTGATGCTTTAATGATGCCGGTAAAAGTGATGCTTTAATGATGCCGGTAAAAGTGATGCGTTGGTAATGCCGGTAAGAGACAACAGTGTGTTTTTATAGAGCCACGATGTAAAGGCTTAGTCAAAGTAGCTTGCTTCTATACAGTGAATTTGTTTATCTTCCCGTTTGTCTAAAGCACAGGCCTAAAACAACGACAGCCTGCGTTGCTTCTGCACAGTGAATTTGTCCCTCGTCCCGTGTGTATAAAAACACTTGCTCAACTATCGACAGCCACTTTTTGCGTCTGCCTTAACAACAACCACCTTCTTAACCTACACCAAGCCGCCGAGTACCAACGACGCCTTCCCAAGCCGTCTTACGTCGGCTCCGGCTATTTCATCACCTTACACCATGGTAAGATCCTCGAGCCTCCCGGTCAAGTCTAGACAACTAACCTCGTTTCCTCTCGGCCACAGCGTTATCAAGGGCCACGCATTCCCCTCCGCCCGTCCGACGCCGCCGACGAGGAACTTCGTGCTGCTGCCTCGAGTACAGATGTACACTCTGCGGAGTACGTCTTCCAAGAAGCAGGCCTCGCGACTTTGGCTCGGGATTGGTGGCAGCCTATCCTTAATCCCTTCTTTCGGTACGCTATGGCCGCCCAACGGACGAGCAGCAATATCACCCGGTCTACAGACGTTCCCGTCGCTAGAAGCGGGCCGTTCCACCGCGGGCCTATGACCGCACCATTTTGGTCCCGGGGGAAACGTTGCGCCTCGAGTACTTCTTGGTCGACTTCCAGGCCGATACCTTGCGTACCGTTAACGCGGCAATGGCAGCCGCCCGCCAAGAGATTTTAGCTACGCATAGTGACGAGATTTACAGGTCGTTTACTATCCAAAACCGCGTCCCTTTCTTCTTACCTTGGTGTACGGACGGCCCTACGACAACGCCGACGTGCCGGTCGATTACTATGCTATGCCTGTTCGTCAAGTACGAGGAAATGCCATCTCTGTTCCGGGAGCTTCGCAGGGTCCAGTGCCCACGCACCCCCGATGGCGTCAACGAGTGGGAAGTTGAATGGCCGACGGCCGCCCGGCGCGCCTGGCCACACTGGGAGATTTGGGCAACCCGCTTATGTGAAATGTACGACATCGACGTGTCTCTGCGGATGGAGGGCATCTAGGCCAGCCGGCGTGCGCGCGCATAAACGAGCTAGTAGACTAGGTCAATTGTATTAGTTTTAGTGCTACTAAAAGTGATCATGTCGATGCTTTAAAACAGAGAGATTATTGCAAATAAAAACCACGCGTTAATGCTATTTATTAAAGTAACTAAGATGACTTTTTACCTAACGTCACGAGGACCAGATCAAAACCCCGCGCTTCTATAGTTTTATAGCGACTCTAGCTAAGTACTCACTTAGCTCCTATTATTAAGGTTGTCTTTATCAGCATAAAGTAGTAAAAAGTATAATAGCTTACCTGAGATTGGCCGAGGCACCTCACCGGCGATAGAAATTAAAGCAGGGAAGGCAATAACGATGCGGGAGGCAGCAGTTCCGACAACTTTACGGACTTGGAAGAATATGCTCGCACAAACCTCCAGATGATTCAAGAGCAGAGAGCTCTTGGGAATACAAGCTATCTTGTAGGTGTGGGAAGAGCGATGCGCCCCCTCAATAATCGTATTGACGATGTGAATAGGATTTCCCGGGAACGAACGATGCCGTAGACTTGGGACAAGAGAATCTATCCAGCGGCTATGTTTTATCAGCAACCGCTACCTAGACTACAAACCATTGAGATGCTTTAATTCAGCTGATATAGTATCGTTAGTTTTCTTTTAATTTGATCTCTTTTTATTTTTTTATATATAACTTCGTAAGGTGTATATATTATTTGGTATTGTAGATTTAAATTTTATTATATGATTACAGTATTTCTTATGATATGCGTGTTCATAGAGTGTAATTATATTTATTTTTAACTATTCTAGATTATTTTGTATAGATTATTGTATTCTGATATATAAAAATTGAAAATGGATTAAAAACGGTATATATTATATAATAATTACCGGACTGATGTACGGCCGTGAACGACGACGGAATAGCGGGATGAGGGCCAAGGCCGTACTGACAATATTCCGTCGTCGACCGCGTCCGTACATCAATCCGGGACATTTTTTTACCTCTTTCTCTCTCTTTATATTACCTCTCCTCTCTCCTCTCTCCTCTTTCCCTTTCCCTTTCCCTTTCCCTTTCCCTTTCCCTTTCCCTTTCCCTTTCCCTTTCCCTTTCCCTTTCCCTTTCCCTTTCCCTTTCCCTTTCCCTTTCCCTTTCCCTTTCCTTTCCCTTTCCCTTTCCCTTTCCCTTTCCCTTTCCCTTTCCCTTTCCCTTTCCCTTTCCCTTTCCCTTTCCCTTTCCCTTTCCCTTTCCCTTTCCCTTTCCCTTTCCCTTTCCCTTTCCCTTTCCCTTTCCCTTTCCCTTTCCCTTTCCCTTTCCCTTTCCTTTCCCTTTCCCTTTCCCTTTCCCTTTCCCTTTCCCTTTCTCTTTCTCTTCCTCCCCCCTCTCTCTCTTTTCTTCTTTACCTTCTTCATTTTCAGTACCTTCTCGCCCCTTCTCTCTATATCACAATGTCTTTCCACTTTCTACACAAGCTCTTCTCGCTCTATTTGACTGCTACGAATTCCTTCAAGATCCTTCTCCGCTCCAGTATGCGGTACGTCAATAACTTGATCGACGGCGTAGTCTCACTACCTTTACGATGCTGCATGGTGTTCCACGCCTTGGGCCGGAACACCACAAACCAGTGAGTGGTTTCCAATTTGGAATTGTGCATTGCTTTTGCAGCGAAAACAAAATGATGAAAGATACCGGTATTCTTACGCTTTTAGCGATTGATAAGAAATAAAGGAAGGATTTAAGTGCTTCTGATTGTTTATTGTTGAAGTCTAGTATTATTGCATTATGAAATATAGAGAAGCTGCTAAC